>JAPPVO010000019.1:163421360-164088860 GCA_030407325.1 Camellia japonica | reverse complement strand
CACTTGGAGATTGGAAGGTTTATATCAACATTGAGCTCTTAGACTTGGAATTCAAGAGTTGAGGTAGGAGGTTTCTCTTTTATTTGTAAGTTTAAGAGTAATTCTTGCATGGTTCATGACAAATTGGTGACTAGAGCTAGAAATTGGTTCATGAATGGTGGCTTGGGTAGAGATTCATGCATGCATGTTCACAATCTTGCCATTTGAGTTGTTTTTATCCAAGTTTTCACATGCATGCCCATATTTTTGCTAAAGCCCATGAATTCATCCAAATTCTAAGTTTAATGTTGCTTTGGATCATGTTTTAGAGCATTGAAATTTATTTGAGCTCATGCATGTTTGTTTAAACTTTGTTCTTGGTGATTTATGGAAATTGTGTTCAAATTGACTCACCCTTGGGCAATGATTTTACAAATTGAGATTTGAAACTTGATATACTATGAGTTTGAAATGTCTTTCCAGAAAATGGGCCCAAGAGGTTGAGTTTTGAGCTATAGAATGCTTGGTTCGAACTTAGAAGGCAAATCTGGAAATTCCAGAATTTGGCTTCCTCGCTCGAGCGAAGGATTCGTCGCTCGAGCGACCATTGTTTGTTCAGAGCTCCGCTCGAGCGAAGGAATGGTGACTCGAGCGTAAATTTCAAGCTCTCAGAATCTTAGTGCACGCAGACGCACGCTCGAGCGAAGAGACCTACGCTTGAGCGAGGAGTTGTGTCTCACGCTCGAGTGAGCATCGAGCGGAAAAAATCAATAACCAGTACTTTTTCATCTTTACAGATCGCTCAAGCGAAGGAGTACTCGCTCGAGCGAACACTTTGATTTTGCAATCTCGCTCGAGCGAAGGAAGGCTCGCTCAAGCGAGACCCCTGTTTTCAGCCATTTGTGAAAAATGTTTTCTAAGGCATTTTTGCATCATCATTCCATCCTAGGCATTCCTAGGCCATGTTTAAGGCTCCATAATAAGGATAAGAGGTTAGGTACACACTTAGGATCATTGATGTGAGTTTTGTACAATTGGATTGCGTGTTTCAAGTGTGTATCCGTGATGTGTTATGTAGGTCGTGTGCCGCATTCCGTTTGACCGTTTGGCTCCGTCTATCTGTTTCAACGCCCACTGTGAGTAATAACATTGTAAAGATATGTTCAACTGTACTTACTTTCTGGGTGATAAAATGATATCTGTTTTCTGAAATGATATGTTATGTACAATGAATGATTGCCCAATTTCTGACATGTATTCGTGACATCCTTAGTATCATGTGTTATCTACAGCCGTGACCCGGTATCGGAGGTTCCTCGTGGAACTTTACGCTTTATGCGTCCTGTTATGTTACGCTTTATGCGTCCTGTTTGTGCACTGATGCCCGTACCGGAGACCCGCCATGGGGGCTTAGCTGTCTTGTTACCCGGATCCGGAGGTTCCTTCACGGGAACTATGGAGGTTATTCATAACCTTACACATTGCGCGTCCTGTTCAGTTATGCTAATGGATGTATCACGTAAACGTAACCATGACTTAAGATTTCTGTCTATATATGATCTGATCAAGTATGAATTTGTTAAAGCTGAATTATGATTTCGATCTGATCAAGCATGATTTTGATACAATATGAATTGATTTCTGAAATCTGTATGGGCTCATTCATTGAAACCCCTTTACTCTGTTTATTATTCACTGGGCTTTCGCTCACAGTTTACTATATATATGTAGGTGAGCCGGCACATGACCAGGGCCAGAGTTGAGGGCCTCATGTTCCTTTTTGTCAGCCAACTGTTGTGCCTCCCGAGGAGGTTCCGGTCGAAGCCTATTGCCATGGCTATTTTGTTTCATGCTAGTCAATGTTCATGTTTGTAATGTCGGATCTTGGGAATACAAGTTGTAAATATTTTGTACATGTTGGTGTACTTGACCGGCATGCTTATGTATATAAATAAATTTTATAATCCTCTGTCCCATGTACGTCATCACAGCTCATTGGACCTTGCTTATTTTACATTATTGCTTCCGCAGCCCCTTAATACTTGTTAATCTGTTAAGAGGCCGTAGGTAATCCTCGGATTACTGGCCGGTTACGGTGCCAAACCTATAGGGGCGGGTTTGGGTCGTGACACCGGTGTACAATCAAGTCTGACCAAAAAGTATTTTGCTAGTTTGATTATCGACAAAATTGCACTTTTGACTTCCCCGGCCAACATTTGTATCACCTCATTTTGAATTTTATGACTTAGATAATGGTAATGAATCTCACCATTTTCTATCCGCCACAAGTGTTGTTCCATCGTTGGATCAAACTCGCCAATCATTTCAATTATGCTTAAAAAAAAGTCCATTGCTCTCTTCATAAATCTTCTCATGGTTTCCACGAAAAGGCAAATTATTCTTGGCAAGTGTTTTCATAACTGCAATTATCATCAATAAAACCCGTCTCAAGTGCTCTTTTTCTTTGTTAACTTGTTCTTGTATACTTTTATCTATTGTTTGATGCTTTCCCAATCTTTCCTCCAACTCAATCCATTTGCTCATGCAAGTAATGTGCTCGTTACCACTTTCATGGCCTTTAAGTCTCTCACCAATAGTTCTCCAGTCTTTAAATCCTTCGGTAGCTAATTGAGTCTTATTTCCCTCTTACTTAAACAACTTACAACAAAAGCAAAATACTCTATCCAAAAGTTCTGAGTATATCAGCCATGTCCTATCAAATTTTTCTCCATTTGGTAAATGTCGAATGTAATGAACAGGTGAGAAATGCCTATGCTTAGAAGAATCATCCTTAGGGAAGTTGAACTCATAATTTCTTCGCACAAGACCTCTTTCGACTAAAAAATCTCGTAAATTCTGGTCAATTATTTTCCAAGTCCCTGGATCATCTATATTTGAATGCTCACATTCTGTATTCATCTTGATTGGCTTCTGCACTCCCACATTCCATATTTCCTTCTTCATCCACCAAATTTTCGTTCTCATTATCCACCAAATTTTCGTTCTCATTATTCACCAACGTTTCAAATTCTTCACTATTCAAGTCTTCAACTGATTGTTCTGTTTGTTTGTCACTCATAAAGAATTTATCAATAGCTCCTCTTTGACACTCGACTAATTTTTCGACTCTCTGCTTCTTTTTCCTTTTTACAAATCCAGACGAATAATTTCTTTTAAGAGTTGTGATGAGCTGAGATTAAAATATTTTTTTAGATCAAAATTCAAAACAAGAGCACCACGACTTAACAAAATACAAAACTTTTAAATTATGTGATGTAAACTATTAAACTTAAACGAATTATTCTTGATGATGTAAATACCAATATTATAATAGCAATTAATTGGGCAAAAGACAAGACAAGACAAATATTTAATTAAGCGAATAGAGAAAAAAACATTTACCTATGCTTACTGTGCTGAGATCAAAATATTTTTTTAAATCAAAATTCAAAACAAAAGCACCACCACTTAAAAAAAAAAAAAAAACTTTTAAATTATGTGATGTGAACTATTAAACTTAAATAAATTTTTCTTGATGATATAAATACCAATATTATAATAGCAATTAATTGTGCAAAAGACAAGATAAATATTTAATTAATTGAATAGGAAAAAAAAATATTTACCTATGCTTGCTGTACTGAGATCAAAATATTTTTTTAAATCAAAATTCAAAACAAGAGCACCACCACTTAACAAAATACAAAACTTTTAAATTATGTGATGTGAACTATTAAACTTAAATAAATTTTTCTTGATGATGTAAATACCAATATTATAATAGTAATTAATTGTGCAAAAGACAAGATAAATATTTAATTAATTGAATAGAAAAAAAAAAAATTACCTGTGCTGGCGTGTGCTTCGTCTGGGCTGCTACTGGTGTGTCCTTGGTGGTGTGTGCTATCAAACAAATGTAGGGAAGGTTGGATTAAGAGATGATAGGGTTAGGAATTAAAAAAATGGGCCTTTCAGACTGTTGGGCTGGGCCTTAAACTATTGGCCTTTTAATGGGTCAAGAAAATTAAGTTAGTTTGGGCCTTTTTTTAATTTTTTTTTAACTTAAAACACACCTAAATATTATACTAACTTATAATAGGAGGAGCCCCTATTTTGGGCCTATTTTGAGGGGCCCTAAGCCATGGCCTTGTGAGTCTATGGCCAGGGCAGGCCTGTATCTATTTTATATATGAACTCCACGCTACATCAATTTAACCTCTACTGCACTAATACATTTGGCATATAAATATGGGACAATTTTCAAGGTTAGGATGATTTCCAATGGCAACAATGTTCATATGAAGAGTAGAATTAACATTATTCGCCAATAAAAAAGCTGCATTAGTTGATTTTTCTGTAAAAGATATTTTTTTACAAATCTTTCTTGTGTTTTTGACTGTTTTGCATAACGGAAAATTAAAAGTAATGATTAGTTTTAATTTTTTTTTATTTTACTTATTTTTAAATAAAAATATTTTCAAGACCTAGTGAGACAACTACCGCCACCATATTTGACAAAACAATTGGATGGGCTTTGCAAGTACGAAAAGGATTTGGGTGCACCCAGCATAACAGACATTGCTGTGCAATTTTATGGGCTTATTTTGGGGTCCGTTTTGATAATTCGAACCGTTCACATTTTAGAATACATCGAGCAGAACATACCTATAAAAAATTAAGTTAATCGGATATCGTTAACCCTTTCATCCACTCACATTTGTATTCATTTTAATATTTTAAATCATAATGTCATTTATTTTTGAAGATACAAATGTGAGTGGATAAAAAGGTTAACGATATCCAATTAACATAATTTTTATAGGTATGTTATGCTCGATGTATTCCAAAATGTGAACGATTTAGATTATCAAAATAGATCTCAAAATAAACTTATAAAACCGTACAACAGTGCCTACTGTGATAGGTGCACAGCAACACCCCAACTCCGTATGAAAATGCAGGCGTGTCAAGATTGGATTGTAATTAAATGTGAGTGGTTGGTTTGATCTAACTTCTATATCAAACAAATGCTTGTGGCGAAAGGGGAAATGTCACTAGGGCTCTTTCTTTGCCTCAATGAAAACAATTTCTACCATTTACTACGTGTGCGCGGGCGAGAGAGTAGAAGAACTTGAAAGTAAACTAAACAAATGCAATAAACAAACTCCATTGATGAAATAGATTGTTTACATATCTGTAGAGACGGAACTAGGAAAAGACTATGGGGTGCCATGACCCCTTATTTCTGTGAACATTATTATTTGTCATAGAACTTTAAAAAATATATATATATATAAATATATCATTTTATATATAAAATAGCCCCTGTATAAAAAATATATATGCCATTCTTCTTCCATCTTGAATTCTCTTTCTATTTTACACGGAAAAAAAAAACTTCTTCATCCTATTAGAAATTACTTCTATGGTATTTAATTTTTTTTTTATGTATATATAATTTATATATCATATATACATATAAGTGTGTTTTGTGTATATGGTGAAAAAAAATTATTTTTCTTTTGGCTCCTCCGATAATGAAGTTCTGGTTCCGTCCCTACATATCTAGATAGCGTAGAAACTATAACTATATAAAAAATTTCCTCTCACAAAAAATGATTGAGTTTTAAACTCAACTTAGAATTTTATATGCAACTTTTCAGTTCTTTACAAACAACGTTGGTGATTTCTAATTTTAGGTGACTAATACACCATGGGGCGGAAGAGAATCATTTTTGTTCGATCCTATTATTGATCTACTTGCAAAATCACTACATGTTAGTCCATTCCTGGGAAAGTTAACTGATTTGATTGGTTTGTATACTATTTGTTTCCTTTGTTTATTGCCATTTCGCATTTACCTTTTCAAACAGAAAACAGAAAGAGAGAGATACATAAGATTATTCAAATAATATATTTGAAAAACGAACCATCAAGCTTACCTGACAGATTAGATCTCCAATGAAAGTCAGAACGCAAATGTCACAATTTTTGTCAACACAAGGTGCTTCTTAAGAAGAGTCAAATACCTAAAATAAAAAAATATAAATTCAAGTTGGGAACAAAGTAGGACTTGTTTTTCAACCCCATAAAGTTGGAAGGGGTACAAGTAACAACAATCAAAAGTAAAGCCATAATTCCTTCTTGCATCATATTCATTATTTATTTTGCAACAAAAAATAGAATTCATTGGAAAAAAGAGAGAAATAAAATGCAAAGATTACCATCAAATCAAAGAACAAATAGTCGAAGGAAAAAAAAAAAAAAAGCAATAGAGGTGTTCTTTTTTCAATAACTTGGTATCCGTCCTACTGTAGAGACTAATCTGGGGGACCAAAGCCACCATCGACTAACAATGGAGGTATTCTAAAGCATAGCACTTCCAAAAGGATGCATAGATTATCATTACCATCAAATCCAAAGAACTAAAAATGGAGAAAGAAAATAAAATAAAAATGGACACATTCTAAAACAAAGAACTTCCAAAGAATACCAATACAAAATAATCAGAGGGCATAGTTCATGTAATTGGCCCAATTACAGCAGCATAATAAGAGAAAATATAAATAAAAAGCAACAAACTGAGAATTCATAGATTTTCCTCAGAATGACATGCCATGCAGAAATTTATTAGCAACGTTTGATCAGATATCAAAATGAAGGATTGAAACTTGCAATGCAACAGTTTAAACCGGCTATGAACCACAAAAGGGAGAAAAGCCAAGCTATGAGAAAAGCCATTGTTGCAACAAGATTTTGGGAGAAAAGTAAAGAACATTCCACGGTTGATAGCAGACTTTAAAGAGACAGGATTTTGGTTATTTGATTAAAATCCACAAAGACAGTAATGGGAGTGTCGCCATTGTATGGGAGCGTTGGCAGGATTCATACGGCCATGTCTTTCTTATTTTGTTTTCTAAAGTTGTTCCAACAGGCAACCATGTATTGTATCATTTGACAATTGGTACAAAATGTAAAAAACAACTATAGAACAAGTCTCTGCAATTTATAAGTCCGTGAACCTATCACATACACCAAATAAGCATAGTTCAAGTGTTTTTTTTTTTTTTTAATCTTTTTCATCACCTCAGAGATTCGACTATCATTTGTTTCATGAGTGTTTAACACAATGGTTCACAATATGAGTTGTATATAATTTGGAATTAATAAGATATGCAGATATCTCTTTGCACTCTTGATATTTCAATTTGTTTACATGACTGCTTTTATGCACTTATGATTCATACTTCAATAACTTAGGCCCCTTTTTTTGTAATCTTGTCAATTCCCAGCTTCAATCTTAATAGTAGTTTGAGTTTGGTCATATCATGCTTTCTTTAATAAACACAAAAATAGAAAAAAGAAAAAAATAGTTACATTGCTCATCTTCTAGCAGTAGAAGTTTTATATCATGCTGTCTTCAGTCAGTAGAAGTTTTATAATAATAAATGAAATAAAATAAAAAACTTTGCTGCCACTGTGAATGCACAGAAGCTAGATCTGTTTAATAAACTAATGACAGAAAAAGGAAAAAAAGGGGTAAATGTATCTCAAACCCATATTTCGGACATCAAACTCATAGAAGTTTAGAAATCAATCTACAATAACCAAACCCATTTCAGAAATCAACACGAAATTCAACTGAATGAAGCATATAAAACCCTAAACCAAAAATCAGAAAAGGGAGAAATAGAGGAAGGGGAGAGAGAGAGAGAGAACCTGTGATTTGCGCTGGTGGCGGTGGCGATGTCCTCCGTACGGTAGGCTACGGTGAGGGGTGATTCTCTGTGAGGTTTGGTGAAGGATGGTCTGTGTGTGAGAGGTTTGAAGTTGTTTTGTCTAATAGACAAAAGGGCGCGCACCAATAAATTAGTTTGCGCTCTAAAATTTCAACCTTTAGCAACTAATTTCGGTATTTGTCTCCAAATGAAGATATATGCCGACTAAATTCTTTTGTAGCCAAATATAAATCAACGGCAACTAACATATTAGTCACCAAAAGTCCTATTTCGCGACTAGTGTTTATTTTCGTCCGAAAAAAACAATATTATTGACTCATTTTATTTTTTGTCACCAAAACCTAATATTTACCAACTACAATTTTTGGTTGCCAAAGAGTAACAATAAAAATATGCTTATTTTTTGGTGACTAACATTTCTTTTGTCTACAAAAAATAATATATGACAACTAAATAAAAAATTAGTGGTCTAAAATCTGGACTTATAACGATTTTGGTTTGGACCCGACCCATTTGATGTTCTAGTTCCAAGTTTCATCATCTTATATGTTGTTCATGTCTCGTTTCTCCTTTTCCTTGTTGAGTTTGGTCATTGGAGTGTCAGGATTGTGTTTGGAACAGATCGGGAGTTAGTTTTTCGAAACTGTTGTTGCCCAAATTTTGACTCCTATGCTCAAGCGAAGCTTCTTGCGCTCGAGCAGTCTTTGTGAAGGCTCAATACTTTTGCAGGCCTGCAAAACTACTAGGAGTGTACATTCTTCGCTCGAGCAGTATTTTCTACGCTAGAGCTGTATTGCACTCGAGCGGTCCTTCTTGAGCTCAAGCGGTGGTCCTCTGTCTACAAAACTTCTGAGAGTTTGTATTTTACGCTCGAGAGAGGACTTCCTGCGCTCGAGCAGTCTGCGCGTATATCAGTTTGTAAAAGTCACTTTTTCATCTCTCTCTCTAAACATTTTAAAAACCTAAGTTGAGACTCTCTCTCTCTCTCTAAGACTCACATTCTCTCTACAAATACACCTAGATCTGTCGAGTTCCTCATTCATGTTCCTTTGTTAAAAAGGTAAAGCTTGGCAAGGGTTTCGTTCTAATTGGAGCAAAGTTCTTTGAGTTTCCAACACTACTTCAATCATCTTCTAAGCTCGAGGTAGGGATATCTTCACACTTTTTATAAGTTTTGCCTTAGTTATTTGTTATTTCTAAACAATATTGTGATTTTGGAAATTTTGGAACAAACCTAGGGTTTGGGTAAAAATCAAAAGAGGAGTTTTTTCACATAGATTCTTGAAAATGATTGTGATGTTGAAAATAATGTTGAGTTGGGAAGAAATAGTTGATTTTGATACTTGGGATTGATTTTGGAAAGAAATGTGGTTTTGCCCTAAATTTCTCAAATGTTGATTTTATACAAATATTGATTTTGGTATTGAAATTGTGAAATTGGATTGGTATTGATGAGGATGGTAGAGTTGGATATGCATTATCACTCACCTCTTGAAAATTTGGAGAGTTTATCTTTATTGATAATTATTTATTTGTTTAGAAATATCTGTTCGGGCTATCAGTGGAGAATAACTATAATTGTTGTGGAAATTACATGTGAATTAAGAGAATTGAAACTATTTTTTCATTCATTTGTATTGAGCATTATCTCACACTTATACATTGGAAATATTTATCATTTTGAGAAAAAATGGTGAACCTAGGAAACATGTTTTGTCTCATTGAAATAAGTTGGCTTGAGTGTGCATGGTGAAAGTCCAAAAAATCGTGTGTATACATGGGTGCCGATCCTGCGAACGAAATATCCGTAAAATGGCAATAATAGTGCTTGTATAGCCTATGTTTACATGGGTGCCTGTTTACGGTTTCCCGTGGACGAAATTTCCGTAAAAGGTTGTATTGGTTTGAAATTCCCAGAGTGTGACTCACTGCCCTATTTTCTATTGTGATGGAAATTATTTATGAACTATGATATTAACATGGCATTGCATAGTTTCGAAAAGAGATATAAAATGTTTTGGCACGAGTATTGCATATGCATTCACCTTATAGCTTTGTTAAGATTCATTTACTGTGCTAGATTATTTCTACTAGGCTTTGGTTCACCCTACATAGGAAAAACATTTCAAGTACTAATGACATGCCTCCACCAAGGCAATAGCTTGGGAGGACTTGGAGCAAGAGCTTCATTTTGTAAATTTTTTTTGTATATGTTTTGTACAAGCCAAGGGTCTTTAACTCTATTAGACTTAAATTCCATTTTTGTTGTAACCAAGCACTGTCTTGGAAAGTAGTAAGCCTTTAGGGCATTTATCATCTGTTTTACTTTCATGTCTCATTTCTTGTTGTAACATATGTTATAGATTCAGGGTTAGACCTGTGAATGTATACCAGCATATGTCACTCTTTTGTAAAGCTTAATGGGAAATTAATAAAAGATAATTACTTTATTACCGTTGTTACTCATTGATATTTTGTGTGGTTATAGTAATTATTTTGGGGCATGACAGGACTAACGGAGACTAAATATACTTTTTAGCCACTAAAAGTTAAATTTTTGTCTACCAAATTTAAATTTAGTCACCAATAAGTAATATTTCTCAACTAAAATATTTTAGTAGCTACACCCTAAACCAACGGCGACCATAATCATTTTTAGTTGCCAAAATTGCACTTTTGGCGACTAAAAATCTTTTAGTCGCCAAATTTGGTCGTCAAAAGTGCAAATTGTTGTAGTGTATGCTAAAGAAAATAAGACATTCTAAACTATAGAAGTTAAGGAATGTAAATGACAATGGCACTGGGCCTGAAATGAATTGCTAAAATGTGAAACGTAATAAACAACTCCATTGATGAATAGAGAAAGTTTACAAATTTGGATAGTGAAGAAACTACAACTATACTAATCAAAAGAAAAACATTCTAAGCTACTGAAGTTAGTGAATATAAATGATAATGGCACTAGGTCGAAAAAGAGCATTGAAATGTAGGGTTTCATTGTTGGTGTTGGGATCTTTGCAAGGGCTTCAATTCTTTTACCTATACTTGTTTGCGACTGGCAGTTTTATCGAGTCCTGAATCTGTTCCTATGTGCCTGATAAGATGTTGCCACATGTCCTACTTCTAGAACCATGAGCTATAACTAGTTCAATTGATAATTTTGAAACTAAAAATGCAAATAAATAAATAAATAAATAAATAAATAAATAATGTTTAAATATTTCTTAATTGTAACTAATTTAATTTTACTTGGTTTTTTAGTTTTATATTTTGCTCTGATTTTTTTTGGTTGTGAAAGTGGAACTTTCGGTGTGAAATGTACAAAAAAATAACTCACAAGTGGAAAATAAAAAAAATGAAGAAAAGTTAGCATGGAGAAAAAATTAGAAAAATAGATGGTATTTTGGTCAGATTATAAAAAAAAAAATTATTTTTGTCAATCAAATATTCAATATTGAGAGTTTCTATTTTCTTACACTAAACTCTCTTAATACACATTTCTTCTCAAAGCACAAACTTAATGATTTTGAAACATCGAGTTTTACTTGATGCACATACTTTCTTGTCAAAGATACTCCTAACTTCTTCAACCATCAAACCTAACTTAACTCTAGCCACTACTCGCCACGAACTCCGACCACCATTGTGAAACTACCCGCCCACCCCACCTCCAACTATTGTTACCACCATTTCCGGTAACCATCCTTAACCATCTCCCACCCTTCTTTACCCGCCATTTTTAATACCTTCCCCCACAATCTTCATCTCTCTCAATTCCATAACTTGCAACACACCACCTAATTCTCTTCATAATTTGGCGACTAAAGAGATTTATAAAAAAAAAGAGAAAGATGATTGCTTGACTAGGTGTCACGACCCAAACCCATCCCTATAGGTTTAGCGTCGTAATCAGCCAATAATCCTAGGATTACCGAAGGCCTCTGAACAAAATAACAAAATATAAGAGGCTAGCAGAAGCAAATATATATAAAATACAATGCCCATAGAGTTATGCTAACATACATGGGACAGAACATTTAAAACTTAAATATATACATATGACGTCAAAATTTCACAAGTCATGCATCACCATACAGATATTATCAAAAGGGACCTAGCCTAATGTATGGATAACAAAAACAAAACAGATCCTTAACATGGTCCACAAAAACTTGACTTCTTTAAACGGGAACCTCTCGGGGAGGCGCAAAGGTTGGCTGACAACAGACTTCTAGGCAGCTATCACTGAGCCTGGTCACGTCCCTGATCACCTACATACATAATCTAAATAGTGAGTGAAAGCCCAGTGAATAATAACAGAGTAAAGGATTTAATGAATGATATCCCATATCAGATTCGGAAAGCAAAATTTGAATTAGAAACAGATTCATATTCTTATTCAGAGTTCAGAAGTATGTACTTATTCAATTTCACAGATGATCATAAGTCGTACACCCATTAGTGCTAACAGATCAGATACAGGGCATTAAGGGTCATACTTGACCAGTTCTATAAATGAACCTCCGGTACCGGGAACATATAACATACTTAAGCCATGGTATTGTTACCCCTAGGCAAGGGCCATGAGACCACAGTATTATTACCCTCGAGTAAAGGCCTTGTGCTCATAGACCACAATATTGTTACCCCCGGGCAAGGGCCATGTGCTAAGGATGCCACGAATACTTTTCAATACATGGACAATCATTCATTGATACAGAATATGGCATTTCAGAAAACAAATCATTTCTTGTCATATCAAATAGAAAAATACTTAAACATGAGCATAGCTTTACAAAGTTATTACTCACAGATGGCTCCAATAGCAAAACAGATATAGCAGACGGATCAGGCGATTTATGACGCGTGACTTACGCAAACACAGAACGGATACATATTGAAACACACACCAAGAATTCATTTAATTCATTTCTTTCTTGATTAGGTGTGTTTCTAATCTTTATCCTCATTACTATGTCCTAATAAGGGCTTAAAAATGCTTAGGATGCAAAGAAGATGCCAAAATATGGCTTAGAATACTTAGTCAAATTTTCAAAAATAGGACACCTTGCTTGAGCGTCACTTCCTACGCTCGAGCAAGCCCTTAGGTCCACAAAAGTACTGGTTCAATGAATTTTTTGCTCGACAGTCGCTCGAGCAAAAGGTTGAATAGACAGGGTCCTCACTCTAGCGCAACTCTTATTGCTCGAGTGGTCTGTAAAATTTGCAAAACTTCTGGAAGCATGAATTTTATGCTCGAGCCAACTCTTTCTCGCTCAAGTGGAAGTACAAAACCATGAGTGGTTGCTCGAGTGCAGAATCTGTCGCTTGAGCGGTGATGCAAATTCTGGAATTTCCAGATTGATGTTCAAGATGCAAACCGCAAGTGTAAAGCTTCAAAACGCATCTTTTGGGCCCAAAAACTCAAGAAATCATGTCTAAGCTTGGAAAACATTGTGAATTCAAAATCATTTCACAAAATCAAAACCTAAAAGTATGCCAATTGTGCAAAACCAAACTTGAAACTTCCAAAACATGCATGAATTGTCATGAGTTCAAGCTTTCCAAAACCTGGTAGAATGAGATGTTTAGTACAAAAAGGAGTTGAATTCTCATAACAAGACCAAGATATCAACATGCATGTGGAAAAACTTTGAAATCAACTTCCAAAACTTCATGATATGCACATGCATGCATGAATTGATTCTCAATTCCATATTTTAGTTCAATTCTCATGTTAATTCACCTATCTCACTTGATTTCATGCATTAACCAACTAAATTACAAAACTAGAAGCTGGAAATTCTTACCTTAGAAGCTTAATTGTGTTCTAGATGCCCAAATGTTTGAGTCTCCAAATTCAACACCTTGAATTCTCTACAATTCTTCTTCCTCTCCTTTGGTTTCCAAGCTCTAATCTCTCTCTCACGTTTTTTATGTCCAAAAGGCGAAGATGATATCACTCTAAGGTGTTACATAGGCCTTATATAAGCTAATTAAAGAACTCAATTAATTTGAGTTAAGGTTAGCTAATTATGATTAATTATTCTAACTATTTGATTCTGAATCGAATTTTAATTAATCCTACCATAATGTTCTAAAAATTCCAAATAACACATAAACCAAGTCAATTTCGTGATCGAATGCCGATAAGGCCTTCAATTCACAGAACAAAACAAAAATACAAATAGATATTCCTACAACAGACAGATATAAACACAAATAATGCAATACACATGTAATTAATTCAGAATTTCTTTTTAATTACTGATTAGGTACTCTTAATCATGGATTAGTAGCTAATCACAATTCGGGATTGTTACACTAGGGTTTCAAGACTAGGGTTTCAAGATAGAGAGAGATCGCGGTAGCTAGGGTTTTAGAGAGAGAAATTATGACGAGTAGAGTTTCGTAAAGAGAGAAGGGTTGTGAATGATTTTGGCAAAAGAAAGTATGGTGGTCACCAAGGTGCCAGAGATGGGATGCGAGTGGTGGAAAGCTCGTGGCAATGGAAGTTTCACTACGGAGGTATTGCAGAGAAGGTGGTTTGCAGTGGTGGTCATGGCTAGGGTTAGAAAGTTAAGATTTTGGTGGAGAAGATAAGGATATTTTTCTAATTTAATTTTAGGACAAAATTGTAATAAAAATTATATTATTAAGACTCTGAACAATGAGTAAATAAAAGTGGAAATAGAAGTTCCCTTTATCACTTTTCTAATTTTCTATATGGGTTTGGATTCTCTTAAGTTCGAGAACAATTGGGCTTAGTGGGCCCGTTTTGAGGCTAACTTTGATTATTTAAATTGTTTATTTTCTTAGACTCGTTAAGTAGAATATTCATATAAAAAATAAAATGATCAAATATCGATACTTATATGTTTGAATCATATTTATTTTTAAAAGTAAACCACAAATATAATTTTAAAATAGCCATCTATTTTTTTTTTTTAATACAAATGTAATTCAAATATATAATTACCAATACTTATTTATCTTGATTTTTTGGCGTGGATATTCTACTTAGTGAATCTTAAAAAGTGAACAATTCAAATTACCAAATGTGCCCCCAAAATGGGTCTACCAAGCCCAAACTCAAGTTGCATCACCAACTAGGAAAAATCCAAACTCGCATTAAGCTTCCTTATATTCATATTTCAACATAAAAAAACTTGAGGGGTTGATAAGACTAACCACTGATTTTGTTTCATTAATCTAAATTATTCATTTTGTAAAACCCTCAATCTATATTATTCATAAAAAAAAATAGTTCAATCTAATAATTGTAATCTTTATCATTTTAATGCATAAATGGACAGCAAATATATTTTTGAAAATAAACTTTTTTTTTTTTAAACAAACACGATAAAATGAAAATGTTACAGTTATCAAATTGATCTAATTTTTTTCATAGATAATATACATTGAGGGTCTTGCAAATTAAATGGTTCGAATTATCAAAATAGAATCCAATTGTGAGCTTTATGAATTCAAATTCTCTCATGTTGAAATGTAAACATGAAATGGACCCACCCATTTCTATATTAATAAAAATGAGGGACAATTAAAAAAAAAAAAAAAAAAACACCCTAGGGATTGAGTTTTTTAACAAAATAAATTCTGAATTTTCAATTTTATCAATTTAAATCCTAATTTTTTTATTTATTTTTAATTTAAATCATTTGTCTATTTTTGTTAAATAAAACTAACAGAAAAATTTTATTTTAGCCATTAAACTCAATGTAGGTATACATAAATTGTCTAAAATATATCTTTCATTGAGTTTAATAACTAAAATATTAATTTTTCATTGATTTTAAGTAAAATAAAAAAAAAAAAAAAATAGCCAAATAATTTAGATTGAATATAATTAAAAAATTTAGTATTTAAATTGACAAAATTTAAAATTGAAAGCTTATTTTGCTACAGCGCCTAAACCCTTTTTTTTTTTTTTTCAATTGTCCTTAAAAATAATTAATTTCATTTAATTTTTTTAACTTCTAAAAAAAAATCCCTTTAGTAGTCTCAGTAATTTTGTGGTTGGTTCATGGTATTTTACTCGAGTTATGGTGAGGAGCTTAAATTTTTTTTTTAAAAAAAGCTTAAAAAATTTTAAAAAATAAAAACGTTTACTATCTACTTCTTAATCATCTCTGTTTGACTTGGCCTTGCTCTTGTTGTATCTCTCTCTCTCTCTCTAAAACACCTGCTCTGCTCATCGTTTGTGACTTCGAGGGTTCTACAGGTATTGCTTCAGAAGTTTAAAAAGAAAAGATTTGATTATTGGGTTGGGTTAGGTTGGGTTGTGTTGTGTTGCTTTTGACCAGACCTTTTTCATTTTTTGACTTGATCTTATTATTGGTTTGATCCCTTTACGTTTTTCATTTCTTGACTTGATCAATCTAACTTTACAATTCATGAACTTGATGGGTTTTGTTTTAAATTATCATTAAACTCATACAATTTTGTTGTTTGCATTATGAAATTATTACATAGGTCTTGGAAAATTGGAACTGAGATCCTGGATCCTAGTTAATTATAGGGTTTATACTGTTGATGTGAGAGACTAGTTTTATATTGTGAACAGCCAAATCAAGCTGTGAGCTGTATGAGGGACTTTATTCTTGACTTTTGAGCACTTGGCTGAAGGGTTGTTTTGTTACTTTGTGGAGGTATTTGATTTTGTTGCTGACCAATTCCTGCTATTCTGTTTGGTTTTTGCCTCTATGGTTGAAGAATTCATTGGCGGCTTCTTCTTTTGCCAAGTCCTGATTGCTTGGATTCTTGAACAAATACATCCCATCCCATCTCAAAATTTGCTGTGATTGATTGTTTCCGCAAATTTAATTTAGGTTTCTTCTAAGTTGCTATGCTAAGACCAAATTAATTTCATATTTATTGTGTGGCAAAACTAAAGGGTGTTCTTGAATTTTTGTAACTTGGCGGTGTACATTAGGATCAGCTAGAGATTAAGATAGATAGATTGCTGGCTTGGTAGTAAAGACAAATTCAATGGGTTCAATCGAAAAAACTGTTTATTATTGCTGTGTATCAAAATCAAAAGCAATGGGTGGCCGAATTTTGTATGCATATAGTGGTGGAGAGCATGAAATTGAGAGCATGGCTGCATTGTGCTTGGAAAGAGTCCCTCCCTATCACAAATGGTATTTTCAGACAATGGGTAAAAAGACTTTTGGGTTTCTCATAGAAGAGGGTTATGTCTATTTTGCTATTGTGGCCGAGGGCATTGGTAACTCGGGGATTCTTCAGTTTTTGGAACGTGTTCGTGATGAATTCAGGAAGGCAGCTAAGAAGGGCTCAAGCAGAAGTATGTCAAACCTGAGCTCACTCTGCATACAAGAACAGCTAGTGCCAGTTATTCATCGTTTGATTACTTCCATAGAGCATGTTTCTCAAACTAGTAATGAATGGCCAGCAGAGGCTTCCTTCCCACATCATCATGCAGGCCTCTCTCCTTCACCCACTAATGATGCGAATGGTCAAACTGAAATTGCCGCTTCCACGAAAGCGCCTTTATTGGGAAAGTCTAGCAAGCACGAGAAGAGCAGGAAGAAGATGATGATGAAGGATCATGTGATTGCAATGAGAGACATTGAGTTGGAGGAGCACCGAAAGTCTACAGATAGAGTAGTGAAGGTTGATACAGGAACTCTGGATTCCAATAGCCAGAGTGGAGCGGTTTCTGGAAATGCAGCAGTACCGAAGGATATGGGTCCTTCTCTAATGAGGACCAGGTCAGGTAACCAAAACATGCGAAAGAAGTGGTGCCGCCAAGTAAGGATTGTTCTTGCAATTGATGCAGCTGTATGTTTGGTAATGTTGGTGATTTGGTTAATCGTTTGTGGTGGTACTAAGTGCCTCCATTGAAATTGCTATCTTTTTTTCTCTCTTTTCTGAATGAGGAGCCGGAAAGTTGCAGTTGAAATTTTTAAAAAAATTTCAAATCAATAATATTCTTTTTGGGAATAGGTCTCCCACAGAGAGGATGATCAAATGAAAGCAACAAATTGGTCTTATCCATGGGGGCTTAGTGTCTATATATATGTATATATATGAAGGTACGAGCTCCACAATTACGCAGTTCATGGCATCACATTTAGAAACTTTTCTATACAGTTGTGAAGCATTTATGCATATGTTTGAATGTGACATATTTAGAAGTATGAGTTTGTATGGTTGCAGTTATGTACTGATCTTGTTGTAGTTAATTAGCTCTCTTTTCATAATGGAAGATTTTATATTAGGTCTCTTTGCATTGCATGTATTTATGATGTAGGAGTGCACAGATTTTCAATGTGTTTGTCAGCATTTCATTTCTCTTATTATTTGCTGGTGTCTCTAACATTTCCTTTGGGGTTTGCCAATTCTAGTAGGACTGTTTGTCTCTACACTCCCTTCACTATCTCATTATACAATTTCAATCTGTATGCATATGTTTGCAACCATTTTTTTTTTTTTTTGGTTCTGGTACGGACTGAAATGGTAAACATATACCTACTCTATAGTTACTGTATTTCCTTTTTCTATTTTTCTTTTTCTTTTTTCAAAATGTAGGGATATATGGACACCTAACTGGGAAATTGACATCACATATGACCGCGAAACTTGCTAAGAAGGTTGTTTTTTGTTAAGAGCTTGTTTTTATTTTTTGGGAAAAATTTGATCAACAACTTGAGGTTGAAGAACTGTAAGTGACAAATATTAGCTCACAAGTAGCCACATACCTAGATAACTAGCAGCATGCAACTATGAAGATCCTATCAAGAGCTACTGTGAAAATCAGAAAGAGAAGAAAGCACCACACCTCACCACACCACGCACTTGTAGAGATGAAACTAAAGACCACATGTAGCTCATAAAATGAATTTAAGACCATTCTTTTTCTAGCTGTTTTGTGTGCATTGAAGGGAAATACTTGTTGAATTTGGTGGCCATTGTTCTTAATACGGAATATTGGAGTTGAAAGTCTTCAATATTATGTATGGAAACAGAAGTGACTGATGTAGGACAATATGAATGCAAATCTGTTGGAAAAATAGTTTTATGAGCATGAGTTTGGCTAACTTTGGGGCCAAATTTGCTTAAAATCCACTTAGTATTTTTGGTTGGTCCAAAGGCAAAGTTGTTCTTTTTATGTGGAGACCATTTACGGGTGAATAAGAAATTGACACCAAAGTGAGTTATTTGGAAATGGTTCATGTTTGTGTTTCTTGTCCCACATAGGAAAGAAGTGAAGTGGCACCCAAGTTTTCTGTAAAAAATAATGTCATATATGTATTTTTATAGAAAATTTATTTAATTAAATATTTTTTTGGAAAATTTTTCCTTCAAATTTTCTTTTTTTCTTTCCAAACAGAGGTGATTGTTATGTTCAAACAGAAAGCACCATTTGCAAAACTTTCACCATCCTCAAAGAGTTTCAACCTCTTCCTAATAGATTTTTCATTGCCTAGAAAGGCAGCCCTCCTTCAATCCGATTCATTCCAATTTTCGTTACCTTCTCTGCGTATATTTTGCATACTTGGTGTTTGATTGAGATTGCGAAGCATAGGTTTTGGTTTGTTAGGCAAGTTTATTGTAGTGCTTCTTCAACTTACGAATATCATTTCATTTTGGGAAATAGACGTTTGCCAATTCTTAAGCACCAATGTGAGAAAAAAAATTCTTAAAGAGAAAGTGTAATACACTTGACTTGATCTGCCGTTTAATATTTACTAAAATCATTTTTGAAAATTTTGGAAGTTTGTTAATTTCTGTATTTACTATTTTGGGTTAGGGTTTATTAGTAATAAGTCCATTTCTATGGGGCGATATGACATTAGGTCCAATAATTGATCTATTTTAGTAATAATGACATGTTTATTTTGAGAACGAAAACGCATACCATTAATAATAACAGTTTACATTAGTAGCCAACTCATGAGCTGGTTTAGTTACATTCCTTCCTACTTTAATAATACTAAGAAAGTGAAAATTTTTGCTAAAATAGAACATGTCGTTGATGATTGCCATTGCTCATTTCATAGCTTCTAAACATGGTGTAGCCTCAGCCATTAATGGAGACGATAAACACTGAGTTGCCGTTGCTCTCTGAGCTATTTGTTGATTGTTATCATTTAAACAAACCCAAGCTGCTCCTGCAATCAACCCATTTGATCTCCATGACCCATCAATGAGTAAAGTCCCCATTGTGCAACCTCCCTGCAAAACTGCTTCAGGCTGCACTTCTTGCTGCAAAACACACACATTAGCATTATCATCCAGTGCATCTATACCAATATAATTATGTGTCAATGAACCAGATTTAATAAAATTACAACGCATAGCCACACTAAAGCCCTCATTGGCTATCACAATTGTGTCCACACTCAGACAGAACATTTCGATTGAAAACATAGCTGTTACGCTGTACCCAAATGGCCCAAAGTATAGCCACCGACTGTATAATAATCTCTTCATCTCTAACTTGCTCCACCCAATTTTTAAACCACATAAAAAAAGAAATTGGATCTCCAAAACTGAAATCTAGACCCAACGATGAACCCCTCCACACTCATTGCGAAAATGGGCAATCAAAGAACACATGTTCCAACGTTTCTTCACTCAAATGGCATCTAGCACAAAGCAAATCAACCGTCATACCTCTCTTCTTTAGTTCCCACTGCACTGGTAAAATACAATGAAGGCATTTCCACATGAAGACAGTCCATTTAGGAGGAATTTTGAGAAGCCACAACTTTTTCCACACTAGATTTGTAGACCAATGACTTCTACATGAGGAATAATACTGTATTAAGGCTTGCTTATAACCAGATTTCACTGTATATTCCCCACTCCATATTGGGCTCCACACCAACTGATCCTCACGGGTTTGAAATGGAATATAGATAGAAAGAATATGGTCAATACAACTTCCTGGAAAAAATAGTTTAATCAAATTACGCCTCCAACAATTATTGTCCTTGTCCATTAAATGCTCCAAACGCATAGTAGGAAACAGTTGCGAAAGCCCTGTCCCCTTCAATGGATTAGCAATGGATGATCCTCAAAAGGATTTATCATCTTACCATTACCAACCACCCATTGCAAACCAGAAATCATTAACTTCCTACCCCATAAAATACTTTTCCAGCCCCAAGAGCCCCTCCTAAATTCTTGAACTCATAGGAAATTCCGGTTAAAACAGTACTTACCCAGTAAAACTCTAGCCAACCAAGAATTTGGGCTTGTCAACACCCTCCAAGCTTGCTTGGCAAGTACGGACTGATTAAAACATAGTAAGTCCCTAAACCCCAAGCCTCCCCACCCCTTAGGTAAACACACCTGCTTCCAACACTTCCAATGAATACCGCCTTCTCTATCTGAAAACCAAAGAAATTTCCTAATTATAGCTGTGAATCGACTTAGAAACGACAATGGCATTTTAAACACATACATCAAATAAACTGAAATAGAGTGTAACACATGGTTGATAAGCACACACCGCCCCGCAAAATTCAAAACCCCACACTTCCAACCTTGAAGTTTACCCTGAACTTTATCCAGAATACAATTAAAAATCTCCTTGTTCAATCTGCCCGAGAACCCCAAATTGGCACCCAGATAAATCCCCGGCTTCGCTACTATCTTAATACCCAAAACCAAAACTAAAAAATCTTTATGACCAAACAGCATATTATGACTAACATAAATTTCCGACTTATTAAAATTGATCTGAAGTCCTGTCTGTATACAAAAAGCCCTCAAGAACCACTGTAAACACCAAACCTCCTCCATTTTGAAATTCAGAAAAATGAAACAATCATCTGCAAATAGCAAATGGGAAATAGGAGGTGAAAACCATCCGATAACACTTGCATCACCAACAAAAAAAAAGGTAGGGAGAAAGTGGATCTCGCTGTCTTAACAAATGATTCAGATTGTTGGCCATTAATAAGTACAGAAAAAGTTACAGTTGACACACATTGATTAATCAATTGAAACCACTTGTCACTAAACCCCATTTTACGCATAATCACCATTAGAAATTTCCAGTTAACCCTGTCATAGGTCTTATTCATATCTAATTTGGCCTATTCTTTTATGCTTGATATGCTCAATCAATTCATGGGCTAACAATATATTATCCGAAATTAATCTTCCAGTCAAAAAAGCGCTCTGATTGCACGAAATTAACTCTGGCAATACCACCCTCAGTTGATTTGCCAAAATCCACTATTTTATATAAAACATTACATAAGCTAATAGGCCTATAGTCATGGACCGTTAAGAAAACTAAGCATTGCATCAATCACCGACTGCCCAACCTGATCCTAATAATTTTGATAAACTCCCACAATAAACCCATCAGGACCCAGAACCTTAAATTTTAATTTACCCATTTGAAACACAGCCTTCTTGATTTCCATCATAGTAAATGGTTGATCTAACTCCTCTAACTGATGTGAATTAAGTTTAGTAATAACCGCATTTAAAATATTAAAATGACTAGAAACAAAACCTGATTTAGAGGAGCCCGCAGCGTTAGAATCTTTACCTAAAAATAAGTGCTTCAAATGCTCCACAAACGCCTTCGGAATTTCTGCTGGCTCTGTGATTGCAACTCCATCAGTACCTTGAACAAAACTTATATAATTTCTTGTCCTTCGCCATGATGCCATGCAATGAAAAAATTTATTATTCCGGTCTCCCAAATGCATCCATTGCTGTTTGGATCATTGAGGCCAATACATTTCCTGTTTTTGAAGAAGATCATCCAATCGCTTCCGAAGGTCTTGCTCTCATAAAACCGCCTCATCTTGATGTATTGATGACTGAACACTCTGAAGCTATTTACGAATATCCTCAATTTGTCCATTTATACTTCTAAAGGACAACGAATTCCAATTCTTTAAATGCTTCATCGCAATCAAATGTCTTGACACATTAGGAATTGACTTGAACCTTGAATAGGCAATTGCCAAACCTTCCTAACAATATCCTTCGTTGCCTCATCCATCAACCATACCGACTCAAATCATTTCCATTTTGAACCTTTATTAGCCCAACAACATGTATCTAGTAACATAGGGCTGTGATCCGATCTTTGAAAAGGGAGAGTAAATAATGAAACCTTGTTAAATTGTTGAAGCCATTGAGATGAGACTAAATACCCTATCCAATCTTTCATAAGTAGCCTCCTCAGACAAACGATTGTTACACCAAGTATACCATACACCCTGGCTTGGTAAATCAACGAGTTGATTCTGAAAAATTAAATCAGTAAACTCATTAGCCCCCTAAATAGAACTATGCGACTTTACTCTGCTTCTCTGACCACTCTGATTAAGGTCCCCTATAATGACAAAAGGAGCATTAAGAACTATAGTTCTAGCTTCCACTTCATTCCATACCCTCTCACGTTGAGCAACCATAGGGTGTCCATACATCAAAAAAAGAAACCAATTTCCTTTAATATCATCCGCAACTTCCAACAACAAAAAATGCTACGTACACTGAACTTCTCGAATGGACTGAGAAACATCCCATCCTGCCCATAAACCACCACTCCTCCCGCGACAATTCGTACCACACCCAATTTTATAACCCATCAAATACCCTATCTTCTGTGCCTGCTGAAACAGAAGCTTTGTCTCCATCAAAAAACATAAGTTTGGCCTGTGTTTCCTTGTCAATTATTTTGCTGCCCAAAACTGTCACAGGATGACCAAGACTCCAACAGTTCCAGCTAACAGCTGAGCATCAATCACTGCATTGATCTTTCATCACTACTACTGCCTCACTCAACTGAATTTTTTGCGTCGAAAATATCCCACATTTTGCGGCATACACACCGAGTCTGAAACTCCTCCAGACCCATGAAAAATCTTCGCAATTGGTCTACCCACACCCTCTATTACTTCCGTATCATACACCAGCACAAACCCAGAACCCACTTCACAAATTCTTTTCTTCCTTGGAGGCTTAGATACCGCTGAGGAAGAAGAGACACACAAACTGGACTACAAGTTCCTTTGACAAAAGGCTGTATAATGGGCCGAAGTAGAGGGGTTTTTTTACCAGCAGATCCAAATAATTGAATCTATTATCTATTAAGTTTTAAGTTTTTATGTCATGCACTAAGAAGTTTTATTGTATTTTTTTATCTCGATTTTACCCCTACTATTATGAATTATGTGATTCTATTTAATTCTCTCTCTCTCTCTCTCTCTCTCTCTCTCTCTCTCTCCTCCCCTCCCCTCACAAAGGATTTGTTCATTGGTATTGGTAAACATGAGAGCTAACTCTATGGCCCTTGGATTTGAGAGAGATGGTGTTAGATTTGAGAGAGATTAAGAAAATCGACATGAATGAAAATGGGAGTGTCGACGTTGACAAGTTTGGAGCTCTGTACCAGTTAATAATGGACGAGTGAGACGAAAAAGAAGACATGAGGGAGACATTTAGGGTGTTAGATCAGAACGATGATGGGTTCATCTAGGCATTTTCAATGCCGATCGAAGCTCCTAACTTGTTTAAACTAGTGATAAATTTATCAGTAAATTTATTGAATATGTTTGTTTTTGTATAAAACTTGATAAACTAAACAGTGATAAATTTATCATTTGTAATGGTAATTTTCCTTTTGTAATTTTTTTTTACAAACAGTCAGTAATAAATTCATCATTGAATCTGACATCGTCATTGCCACCATCTTCCTCCATAAATTTATCATTTGTAATGGTGATGATTAAATTTTCCTTCTGCATTTTTTTTTTTTTGCAAACAATCAGTGATAAATTTATTACTGAATGTATCTCTAATTCTTGTGTTGGTTTGTAATGGTGATTGCTTGATTTTCCTTTTGTAATTTTTTTACAAACAAATAGTGATAAATTTATCACTGAATCCGATTTTTAATGTTTTGTCTTAATCTGTGAATGTGAAAAATAATGAGAACTATTTTTTGGTAATGGCTTCTCATCTCTCTCCTTCCTTCCCTTCATCATTTTTCTTCTCATTTTCTTTTATTGCCACTAGATCTGAAGAGGAGGTGGTGGTAGTAGTGACGTACTTGAGATGAAAAATGGATAAAAAAAAATATTGTCGAAGGTCGGAGGATAGTGGCAACAGTGGAGGTTGCTGGAGGTGATCATCAGAGGTCGCCAAAGGTTATCGCCGGCAATAAAAATGATTGACAATGGCTGGAAGGGGCAATGGTGGGTCATGGCAGTGACATGTGCACAAAGTAGAGAAGTCAAACGTGTGGGTTATTAGGGGTAAAATGGAAAGGTGGGATAAATTATTTTGGAATAGGATCTCATAGGTATTAAGTCCGGTCCAAAGGACCGGCCCAAACTCCCCCTTAAGTATACCCTCTAGTTGCACTAGGCCAGAGTCCATAGAATCCAATGGGCTATCAATTTGAAAAGTTTGACTATTAATTTGGCCCTCTCCCAGATAGAAACTCAGTCGCTGGCCCAATCCATCTCTCATTAGGGTCCGAACTATCTCCTCATCTTTATTAAAGATGTCTTGGCCTAGGGGTGGCTGCAAATCGGTTTTGGATGGTTCGGTTTGCGGTTTAGACCCGCCTGCATGTCTGCAGTTTGGAAAAAATTGAACCCGCAACCGTCCGCAGTGCGGGTTGCGGTTTATGCAGATAGGGTTCATGGATATGTAGGCAGTTTGCGGATTGATTTTTTTTTTTCTTTCCACTTTTTGCTACCAAAAATAAAATCATGCTTTGCTATCCTACCCACTCAAAAATACATTTTCAATTATTTAAGGCAATTCCACAACTCAACCTTTGGACTACAGTATGTTAGTGTCATATGCTTCAGATAGAAAAAAAAGGTTTCATTATAAAATTACCATTCCAGCAAAGCTTGTCATTAAAAGACTTTTCCTTCCTTGCTTGTTCATGAAAGAGGATGCTATTGTTGTACCTGTAATAAGTTTGAAGTCCAGCAGCATGAAACATTACATACAAATAACGGATTAATCTTTAAAAAAAAATGTTTAGTGCAGGCGAGTGCTTACGGGTGGGGGTGACACTAGCAACCCGTAATGAAAGATTAATCTAAACCGCACCCGACCTTGCTCTACACTCGAAATATCCCACTTATATGCTGTTCGGATTGGGTTAGGCAGTTTCTACGGGTCGGATAACACTATTCCCAGCTCTATCTTGGCCCATTACTTCAACACTAGCTTCCATAACAACACTAGATCTATCCTCACGCGGCTGCTTCATTACCTCTATTGCGCCTCCATCAGTCATCAAATGACCCATCTTTATTCCTATATGAGAGGGTAATTTATATGAAAATTGGGCCGAGCTGGGTAATGGGCCGTTATGGGCCACAGTACGAAGGGCTGAGTGAAAAACGGCCATGAAGTTACTCCGGTCCAAGAGAGGCTTGAAGTTACTCCGGTCCGCAAGAGGCGTAAAGTTACTCCGGTCCGCGAGAGGCTTGCAGTTACTCCGGTCCCAAAGAGCTTACCGTAAGTTCAGTCGTCACACACAAAGTTATCCCGTCTAGACATACCATGGTTAGTATTGAGAGAGCCAAGGTAAGAGCAGTGAATGGAAGAGCCGAGCTAAATTTATCTCGGTCTAGTCTGCGGCTTAGCATAGCCATACTTACCTCGGTCATATTGAAGTCTGACCATGGTAAAACCATCTCACTTGGTTTATGCAGTGAGGGGGGTGTTGAAGGATAAGCATTATCTTTCAGGAGTATGAATCCTAGGAGGACTCTACATGGAGGAGTAAAAGTCCTACTAGGATTGTGCCACACGGAACCTACAAAAGCTCACAAACATCACCTATGGAGAGGTAACACAACTTTGATTCCCGAATACACAGAGCTTTTTGTCTATTTGTCTATTTTGCTGACTTAGGCATCGGAGAGGTATCCGGCACACACCCGCCGGCTAGCTCACGTTTGTGTTTTCAGGGAGTAAAGCGACATCGTACGGAGGAGCGCAATCTTGATCAACAGGATTATACGAGAAGGTTTATTTCTTTCCCGTACAATTGGCGCCGTCTGTGGGAAAATCAGACTAGAACAAAACCTCTTGATTAAGTTTTCCTTACTAATAAAAAGTAATGGCGCACAACGAAGATTTGCCACAGTCCGCCATTGATGGACAGACCCCAGAAGGAGGTGGGAGGCGCGAAGGTTGCCTCCTGTCCCCCCATGGCGGACTTGGAGCCCCAACGACATAACCCCAGGAGGGATGCTAAGGGGAGGCGGAATAACAGCCCCCGTCACTCTCGTTCACAAAGTCCTGACAGACAAAGGCGGAGGATCAACCCCCAAACTCTGGAGGATCGCGTGAAAGAACAGGATGAATTAATAAGGAAGATGGCGGCGGATATGGAGGCCATGAAACGCCAGATCAAGGGAAAAGGGGTGGCGACAGGAGAGGGGCGTAAAGGCAACACGCCCCCTCGCCACTCAGAAGATCGCAGTAGGCATACCACGCCATCACAAACAGAGAGTAGAAGCCTCAGGACGGGCGATACCCAATCCAGAACCTCCAGGACTCGTTGCTCCAGGTCTGAGAGAACGAGGACTGAGAGGTCGTATACTGAGGGAAGCACCTATCGGCCCTCGCGCACACACCAGACATCATCCAGGCAGACGGAGTTGCCAAGATCATTCGACTTACGGACCGTGCTGGAAAAAAGGGCACAATGGAAGGAGGATAATAGGGCGCGCGACCCTCGCAGGGTATCTGCCCTTCAGCGGTTGGCTCCTCGGATGCATGGAAGCGTCGAGGTTGGAATGCCATTACCACGGCCTGCCTACGAACCAACGGACAAAGCATTAGCGAGGCTGCAGACCTCGCCGTTCGTTCCGGCAATTGAAAACGCGCCCCTACCTTCAGGCTTCCTTCAGCCCAAATTCACCACGTACGAGGGGAAGACAGACCCCTACATGCACCTAAGCCACTTCCGCCAGGTTATGGCGGTATATCGACGCAACGAGGCTTTGATGTGCATCCTCTTCCCATCCAGCCTTGGTGACCTAGGCTTGACTTGGTTCGAAAAACTTCCAGAAGGCAGCATAGCCTCCTGGGCGCAATTAGCAGAGGCGTTCGTAACAAGGTTCAGAACGAACACCAAAACCCGGTGGAGATCGATCAGTTGCTCTCCATCGACATGGGCGACAAGGAGACCTTAGATCCTACAATAGTCGCTACTGGGAGACCTTCAACCAGATTGGGGACTGCCCCACCAATCTAGCCATTGCACAGTACAAAAGGGGCCTTCCAGTCGGGAACAGACTAAGGGACTCAATCACCATGACGCCACCCCTCACCATGGAGGCCTTGATGGAAAAAGTGCATCAGCACATCAGGGTGGAAGAGGATGGCGCTCGTGCCAAAACAAAATCTGGCACAACCGCAATACCGGAGAAAAAGGCCTCAGCAAAGGTCAACGCGGTAGACCGTCCGAGCAAAAACGGACGAGGCAGGCGGGACAACGGAGAAGACCAGGATAAAAGATGGTTGAGAGTCCGCACTGCCATTACCACGGTATTCAAAAAGCCAATCTACCGGATTCTAAGCGAGATACGCGATGAACCTTTCGTCAGATGGCCTGCTAAGCTAGGAGAGGCTCAGAAGGACTACGACGAAAGATCACGGTGCACCTTCCATAAAGAAAAGGGGCACCGCACTGAAAATTGTACACCATTGAGACAGCATCTAGAGGAGTTGGTGGCAGCAGGTCACCTGGATAAATACATTGAAGGAGGGACGCAACCAGCCCCCCAGGACCACAATAACCCCAACGGGATGCCAATCGACGCCCCACCTCAAGGCGTAATCAATGTGATACATGGAATCTTCGAACCTGAGCGTGTATGCGAGCTCAAAGGGTCAATCAAGAAGGCCGAGCACTTAAGGGAGGTACTAAGTGCACAACCTACCATCAAAAAAGGGAAGACAGAGGCCACGAACATCATGTCTTTTTCAGATAGAGACTTGGCGAGGATATATTGTCCCCACAATGATGCCCTGGTTGTCACTCTCCGAGTCAAGGATTTTGACGTCAAGCGGATTTTGATTGACCAGGGTAGTTCATGTGAGATAATGTATTACGAAACATTCAAACAATTGAAGCTACAAGACAAAGACTTGGCACCTGCCGTGTCTCCCCTGATTGGATTCAACTCAATGCCAGAATGGCCAGTCGGCAAAATAATCCTACCAGTCAGAGCAGGAAGCGTGACAAAACAAGTGGAATTCTGGGTGTTGAAAGTCCCTTCCACTTACAACATAATCTTGGGAAGAACATGGCTGCATGCCATGCGATCGGTAGCGTCATCCTACCATCAAGTAATGCGGTTCCCCAACGAAGCCGGGGTAATTGAAGAGGTCTTTGGAGACCAGATCATGTCCAAGCAATGCTTTGTCACTGTGAATGGCAGCCGCGCTGCCAAGGGATATGTTCATTCGGTGGAAGAACCTGAGAGTAATGAACTGTTCGCAGATGTCGGCAAAGCAGCTAATCAAAAAGCGGTGGAAGACTTGGTAGAGGTAAGAATAGATGAAAAGAACCCGGATAAGTTCTTTTTGCTCGGTTCGTCGTTGTCCAGCACTGAGAGATTAGAGGTCTTGGAATTTTTGACCTCTAACATCGAAGTGTTCGCCTGGACACCATACGACATGCCAGGCATTGATCCTAACTTCATCTGTCACCAACTCAATGTCCACCCATCCGCCAGACCAATCATTCAGCGCACACGCAGATCGGCACTCCACCACGCCGAGATAGTGCGGAAGAAGTAGGAAACCTGCTGGAGGCAGGAGCAATCAGAGAGGTGCACTACCCTAGATGGATCTCTAACACAGTCGTAGTGCCAAAGAAGAATGGCAAATGGCGTGTCTGCGTCGACTACAAAACACAGTAACAAAGCATGCCCAAAGGACAGCTTCCCCCTACCACGGATAGATCAACTGGTAGACCTAACGGCGGGGCATAACCGACTTAGCTTTCTTGATGCGTACAGAGGCTACCATCAAATCGCCATGTACGAACCAGACCAGGAGGTCACGTCCTTTACAACTCCAAGAGGACTGTATTGCTACAAGGTCATGCCCTTTGGCCTAAAGAACGCAGGGGCAACATTCCAGAGAATGGTCACCAAGATGTTTGAGCCGTTGTTAGGCAGAACAATGGAGGCTTACATCGACGACATGGTGGTCAAGAGCAAGGATAAGAATGACCATCTCAAGGACCTAGGTGAGATGTTTGAGATCCTAAAGAAGCACAAGTTGCGCCTCAATGCGTCTAAATGTGCATTCGGAGTAGGATCTGGCAAATTCCTGGGCTTCCTGGTGACCAACCGGGGTATAGAAGCAGACCCCTCCCAGATCAAAGCTATTCAGGATCTGGAGAGGCCTAACTCAGTAAAAGAAGTGCAGCATCTCACCGGCATGGCAGCTGCACTCAACCGATTCATTAGCCGGTCGTCAGACAGACTACGACCATTTTTCAAGCATTAAAAGCCAAGTTCGAGTGGGACGAAGAATGCGACCGCGCTCTGGAAAACTTGAAAGAATACATGTCTTCTCCACCACTGCTTGTCACCCCAATACCTGGAGAAGAACTCTTCCTGTACCTGGCAGTCTCTCAGCACGCAATTAGCGCAGTGTTGGTCCGTGCGGAAGGAATCCAACATCTGCCCATCTTTTATGTCAGCAAGACATTGCTGGGCGCCGAAACAAGGTACTTGCCACTGGAAAAACTGGCCTTGGCCTTGATGATGGCCTCAAGAAAGTTGTCGCACTACTTTCACGCCCACACCATAGTCGTCCTCACAGCTTTCCCATTAAAAGCTTTGTTTGAGAGGGCGAACTTTTCTGGGCGAATCTTGAAGTGGGCAGTAGAGTTGGGACAATTCGACATCAAGTTCCAACCCAGAACCGCGATAAAGGCCCAAGCTTTGGCAGACTTTGTCGCAGAATTTACCCCAGGAAGTCATCATATCTGCCCAGTCGACCTGACTGACACAACCGAACTAGGGATAGAAGTTGACGCCGGAATAGCGCAACCCCTGGTGCAGGATACTCAGTCAGACCCCAAGACAGACCAGAGTAAAGAAAGCAAGGAAGAAGCGAACCATGCTACACCAAGCCAAGACTCACCAACAAATAAAGACTTGGTACAATCAGATAGCGAGGGGCAAACAGCAAGCATGGACCTTGAAGAAAACACCAGCAACATTTTGGACCCCAAGGCATCATCTGATCCCTCCACTTGCTGGAAGCTATTCGTTGGAGAGATGTGGAAGCTCTTCGTGGATAGAGTATCCAACCGGTATGGAGCAGGACTCGGCATAGTCCTCATCTCTCCAGACGGCCTAGTAGTGGAGCAAGCAGTCAACCTAGGCTTCCCAGCATCAAACAACAAAGCGGAGTATGAAGCGTTTCTTGCAGGCCTCAAATCAGCATTCTACATAAAGGCCACCGAACTAATGGTTTACAGCGACTCACAGCTGATGGTAAACCAAATTTCAGGCGACTACGAAGCAAAGGACGACAGGATGGCTAAGTACCAAGAGTTGGTCAGAACAGAAATCAAGAAATTTGAAGTAGTCAGGATAGAATAAATCGGCAGGGAGGAAAACAGCAGAGTAGATGAATTAGCAGGCTTTGCTTCAATGGCAGATACTTTCGTCCCTCATCCATTACTGATTGACTACCTACCAAGACCAAGCATTGAAGACCCCGATGCAGAAGAGGTATGTTGCGCCGAACTAGGCCCCTCATGGATGGATCCCATCATACTGTTCTTAAAAGACGGGGTCTTACCAGAAGAAAAGAAAGAGGCCAACAGAATAAGAGCGAAGTCACAGCGATTTTGGCTCTCTCCATCTTTGGCATTATACAAAAAATCATTCTCAGGACCGTACCTAAAGTGTGTTCATCCCAGCAAAGTTGAAGCATTCTTGTTCGAAATACACGAAGGCGTGTGCGGAAGCCATCAAGGGGGAAGGTCATTAGCATACAGGCAATCTCGCAAGGATATTGGTGGCCTTACATACAAGCAGACTCAGAGAAATATGTGAAGAAGTGCGAGAAATGTCAGAAGTTCGCACACCAAATACATCAACCTGCCAGAGAACTTCTACCCTTAACCAGCCCATGGCCCTTCGCAATGTGGGGCTTGGACATAGTGGGACCACTTCCAACAGCACCAGGCAACAGGAAGTTCTTTCTTGCAGCAACCGACTACTTCACAAAGTGGGTGGAGGCAGAAGCCTTAGCATCAATCAAGGAAAAAGACGTGAAGAAGTTCGTTTGGCAAAACATCATCACTCGGTTTGGCATACCAAAAGCCCTAATATTAGACAATGGCACTCAGTTCGACGGCAGAATCTTTAGAGGCTTTTGTGAAGAATACAAGATAGAGTTCTACAATTCTACACCGGCATATCCTCAAGCAAATGGTCAGCAGCAGAAGCATCAAACAAGGTTGTCTTGGATGGATTGAAGAAAAGGTTAGAGAAGGCAAAAGGCAAGTGGGCTGAGGAACTTCCCCATGTTTTATGGGCTTACCGCACCACACCTCGACGATCAACAGGAGAAACACCATTCTCCTTAGCCTACGGCATGGAAGCAGTAATCCCACTAGAAGTTGGCCTCCCCACAATTCGAAGCGAAAATTTTGATCCAGACTTAAATGGCGAAGCCATAGCATTGGAGCTCGACCTTGCAGAAGAAAGAAGAGAAAGAGCACTGGTTCACATTGCCTCATACCAACAAGAGTTATCCAGGAAATATAACAAAACAGTGCATCCAAGGCAATTCAAGATCGGCGATTGGATGCTGCGCAAAGTGATGGGAAACACCATGGTACCAGGAGATGGCAAGTTAGGGCCCAATTGGGAAGGACCTTACAAAGTGGTTAGATTAGCAGGAAAAGGGGCATACCACTTGGAAGATGGGGACGGCAAAGCCATTCCCAGGCCATGGAACACTGCCAATCTCAAATTATTTTATTTTTAACTTTTTTCAAGCATATGTAATTTCCTTTTCCTTTCTCAATAAAACAAGTAGATTCTTTTCAGTATAAGTTATTTTCTGTAAAAGATAGTTTTAGTGAGTTAGGAACATGTAAATATAGTTGAAAAACAACTTAGAGTTGGCTAGAAAACCAACACCCCTCCTAAGCCCAGGATAAGGATCCAGGCTGCAGGACGTTTGGTCGGAATAACCAAACACTTTACTCTAGGTTGGCTGGAAAAAACCAACTTAGAGGTTGGCTGGATTAAACCAACACCCCTCCTAAGCCCAGGATAAGGATCCAGGCTGCAGGACGTTTGGTCGGAAAATAACCAAACACTTTACTCTAGGTTGGCTGGAAAAAACCAACTTAGAGGTTGGCTGGATTAAACCAACACCCCTCCTAAGCCCAGGATAAGGATCCAGGCTGCAGGACGTTTGGTCGGAAAACCAAACACTTTACTCTAGGTTGGCTGGAAAAAACCAACTTAGAGGTTGGCTGGATTAAACCAACACCCCTCCTAAGCCCAAGATAAGGATCTAGGCTGCAGGACGTTTGGTCGGAATAACCAAATATTTTTCTAAATTGGCAGGAAAAAACCAACTTAGAGGTTGGCTGGATTAAGCCAACACCCCTCCTAAGCCCAGGATAAGGATCCAGGCTGCAGGACATTTGGTCGGAAAAACCAAACACTTTACTCTAGGTTGGCTAGAAAAAACTAACTTAGAGGTTGGCTGGATTAAACCAACACTCCTTAAGCCCAGGATAAGGATCCAAGCTGCAGGACATTGGGTTCGAAAAAACCAAACACTTTACTCTAGGTTGGCTGGAAAAAACCAACTTAGAGTTGGCTGGATTAAACCAACACCCTTCTAAGCCCAAGATAAGGATCTAGGTTGCAGGACGTTTGGTCGAATAACCAAACATTTTTCTATTGCAGGAATAACCAATTAGAGTTGGCTGGATTAAACCAACTCTTACTACCTTCAGCCGAAGTAAGGATATCGGCTAAAGAGTGGTTGGCTGGAACTAAACCAACTCTTAGTACTCTTCAGCCGAGGTAGCTATCTCGGCTAAAGAGTGGTTGGCAGGTATACTTATAGTTGCAATGTTAAGACGATATAAAGTATCTCGGCAAGTGAATGTTGTACCTCATCCAAGACTACCGAAATAAGAGTTGGAACAAAAAAAGATCAACCGAAATAGAGTTGGAATCAAAAAAGCAGACTACCAAAATAAGAGTTGGAACAAAAAAGCAGACTTCATTGAAAATTAAAAGAGAGTACAAAGGGTGGGGCCTCAGCCAGGTTACAAGCTGTGTCCAAAAAACAAAGAAAAGCAAAAAGCAAAAAGAAGACGAAGATACAAAGTCATTTAAACAAATCATCAAGGTCAGCATCAATATCAACCCGGAGCCCGGTTTCAGACGGGAGCACGGTCTCGATTGGGAGCTCGGTCTCAATAGGCAGCTCGTTGGTCAGGTCTTCCACCATAGGCTCCGACCGAACTGACTGATCAACGGGTCATTGACAACCGGGGTATCTTTTGGCACGGTTCTTTCATCATCATCTGAGTCCTCAAGAAATTGTCGCTGAAGGGCAGCAGCATATTCCGTCATAGAGCTCGGAATGAAATATGCAGGAGCGTTAAAGACCTCGGTCTCTGGACCATGACCGAACTGTTCTACAGCCGCCCTCCAACCGCATTTGAAGAAGAGATCCTTGGCAGCTTCACATTGTTTAATGTAAGTCGCCTCCCCCTCCTTGTAACCCCGGAGCTCGGCGTCATCAGCACTCTTCTTCAGTTGCTCTATCTCGGTGTTTTTCTTTCCCTCAAGTTTAGCCAGTTCGCGCAGATATTTGTCTTTTATAACGGCTGCAGCTTTTTGTTTTTCTGCTTCAGCCGAGCTAACAAGTCCGGTCAGACGACCGTTCTCGGATTTTAGCTCGGCTATTTGCTGCCTGGCTTGTTCCAGCTCAGCAGTTTTTTCAGTCACTTCGGCCAGCACTTGCCTTGTAGTCTTGTGAAGTTCAAGCACACGCTTATAAGCGATGCGACTCTTCTGCATGGCCTGCAAAAGGAGGAGAAGACTTGTAATCAAACCGAGATAAAAGTTGTGCAAATTAGAAAGGTTAACAGAAGAAGCTACTTACAAAAACCATGGATTTCGTGGCCAAACGGATGGCCCTTAGTTCGGTCAGATGTTTGTGGTGCTCCATGTCTGCTGGAAGGCAGACACTCTTGGCAAGGTTAAATGCCATTAAGTGATCTTTTTCAGCGACCTCTGAGTCAGTGTCCTGAATTTCTCGGTTTTGAAAAGTATTTTTTGGTGCCCACTTGGAGGAGCTGGCTCAGTCGGAGTGCTCCGGTTGCGGGCTCAATGGAGGGCTTGGTGGAAGAATGGTTTCGTCTTCATCTACAAGGCGTTGCTCGGTTGGGGTAGTCGGGCACGCTTGCTTGGGCGAGATGAGGAGGGTTGTTGAGATGGAAGGGCCACCACGGTTTCTTGAGTCTGGTTCGGTGGTGGTACCTCGGCTCGGTTTGTTTCGGTTAGAAGGGCCCTTACTCTATTCCTCTTTGCCATCTCTTCTTTCAGGCAGTAGTTCGGACCAGGTTGATTGAGGCAAGGATGGATCCGGTTCAGGAGCGTCTTCCAGCAAGAAGTCTGTTACTCTGGCTTTTCAACGACTGCTATATCTGTACGTCAGTTCAAAATTCAGTAACTTGGCCCAACTTCTTTCAGGATATCGTAGTGCAGGGCGAAGTGTGTCTCGATTGGGGTAACTATATAGTGACTTAAGGTGGGCTGAATCTGCATAAAGAAGACAACTGTCAGTTCGGTTCAGGAATAGAAAATCAAAATAAAGAGGAGCATGCAAACTAACCGAGGTAATTATACCAGGGGTTCCTTTCTTCCAGTTTATACTGCGGCCTGGGATCTAGGTGTCACGACCCAAACCCGCCCCTATAGGTTTGGCACCGTAACCGGCCAGTAATCCGAGGATTACCTACGGCCTCTGAACAGATTAACAAAATATTAGGGGCTAGCGGAAGCAAATAATAATATACAACGTCCATTGAGCTGTGCAGACTTATATGAGACAGAAAAATTTTAAACTTTTATTTACATATATACACATGACTTGAAGAACCAAGCAAGAAAACATAACTGAACTTAAACTTTACATCACATAACGACAACACTTAGCATATCCGGAACCTCCACGGGAGGCACATAGGTTGGCTGACAAAACAGATACTAGACAGAAGCCTCTAGCCTGGCCACGCGCCTGATCACCTACATACATGAATAATACAGTAAGCTAAAGCCCAGTGAATAATAACAGAGTAAAGGGTTTAATGAATGATGTCCATCACAGAGTTAGAAATCAGAGTTTATATCATGAACACAATCTTATCAGAAATATAGTCTTATGCAATTTCATATTTCAAATCAGAAACAGATTCAGATACATACTCGTTTTCATATTCATACTCATATTCATATACAGATTTTGCATAAGATCATATGTGGTACACCCATTAGCTAACAGATCAGATTGGTCTAGAGACCACAGACAGAGTTGGTACCAACGACCAGGAGGGTCCATATCTTGCGCGCAAGTAGCCATGATATTATTTCCCTCAGGCAAGGGCCAGATCCACAGTATTATATCCCCCGGGTAAGGGCCAGATCCACGGTATTATATCCCCCGGGTAAGGGCCAGATTCACGGTATTATATCCCTCGGGTAAGGGCCAGATCCACGGTATTATATCCCCCGGGTAAGGGCCAGATACTAAGGGTGCCACAATTACTTTTCAGAAAACTGGACATTCATTCATTCATTTCCACATATCATAGCTTTTCAAGAATCAATCATTTCGTATCATAGTATACTGAAAATACATAACATTGAACATAACTTTACAAAGTTATTACTCACAGTGGGCTGCAGAAGCAAATCAGACAGACTGGACATATCAGGAAAATCAGGCAGACAATGGCGCGTGACCTACACAAGCACATCACATATACACATTGAAATGCAATATTACTCCCTTGATTAAACTTGCCCTTTCTAGTCCAAAGTTCTACTACGTTTATTCTTTCTCATTTAAATAAACCGGGTTCTTATTCCACATATTCCTTCATTACTAAGTCCTTCTTTTCCAAATAGATTGATCCTTTACTTGGCTTATTAAACAATTACCACTAGATCAATGATTCATTCTTTAACTAACTAATCTATGTTGATTAGTAGCTTATTATTCTTTATTAAGTCATAAATTCCTTAGAACATTATTCACATGCATGAAATTGACATCAAAATTACTAGTTTTATATTCTTATAAATTTTCCAACTAGTTTCCATAATCTTGGACTTAGCTTAATTTATAACCTCAATTCAATTCATAACCATGGATGCCCCAAAATATGTTTAGTCTCAAATTACAAGTATGGATTAAAATCTAATTATAAAATCAACACTTTATCTAATATTAGGATTAATTCTAATTTTCATAAACTTGATGTTTACAAAACATTTCATTTTTCTTTTCAAAATATGAGATTGAATTAATCAAAATCCTTCAAAATCCATGAATCTAATTTAATTTCATCATCTTTTTACTAATTTCCTTCATCTTCTTGCTATTAATTCCACATGCAAACCCAATTTCTTACAAACCCATAAAATTGGTTCCATAACTTTCTTGATTTTAACCTTTAACTAAATTATCTACAAAAATTAAGACAAATAATTACCTAAAATTATTGAATTCTTGAGCATCCTTTGGCTACTCTTTACATTCCCCTTTGCTCTTAATTTCTTCCTTTTGTTCCAGAAAAACCGTGGCGCTCTCTCTCTCTCTCTCTCTCTCTCTCTCGGCTCTTTCTCCCTCTCTTGAACCCATATCCTCTTTACTTCCTTTTGTTTCTTTTTGTCTTTGAGCTTCACAGGTTATTCATTACTCACACACACATTTCACTCCTTTCTTTTTTTTTCGCTACAACGGAAAGAACATTTCACTCCTTTCTTTGACTTCAAACAAGACCCACGTGCACTCTTCTAAGCTTTACAACACATCACATGCACACACACACAACACAGATTCTCAATACACCCACCTAAATTTCTCTGCACACACACCCACATAAATTCCTAACTCTAAATCATTTTACAATTTAATTTATGGTTAAGATTAATTTAATTAAATAACACCTAATCTTAATAAATTTCAATCAGCACATCAGTAAATTAATTATAACAAATCATAGATCTCTCATAACTTAATTAATCTAATTGACTTCCATTAGGGTCCAATTAATTATATTTAAATTTATCGGTACGAATAAGATTTTTAATCAGACTCCCAAAATGCTCCAAATAATAAATCGAACTTATTTCCAACCTCAATTTTGGTTTCTTAAGTCATTTAGGTCTTCAATTCCTGATCAGGCTCCAAGTTTCCGCCAATTAAATTATATATTCAAATCAGGCACATCATAATTAAATTCAATTCGCGATAACCACAGTCCTCAATCTTTCATAATTTAATTAACTTAATTTTCTCCAATTTGGATCTAATTAATTGAATCTCAATTTTTACTAAACTGAATCGAATATTTAATTAAACTCCCAAATGGGTCCGTAATTAAAATTAAATTGATTAACTTCTCAATTTCACTTCCTTAAGCCATTTGGACCTTTAATTTCTAATTCCAAAATAAACCTTCAATAAAATCATATACGAGTCAGATTCCACAATTCTCATAAATCCAAAATAAATTATAATACTCGGCAATTAAATCTCAAATCCTCTTAATTAGTCAAGTACTAATCATTATACGTGATGGGGTTGTTACACTAGGCTTGGTGGTCTTCAAAATTCCCAGATACCCAGAAAAAATCATCATCGTTTAAATCTTTGTCCGGTGTGTCCTTTATTATTTTCTCACGCCGACGTCGTATTCTTAAATAATAAACCCAGCCGTCCTCTTTTGAGCCTATGGAATATTGGTGAAAGAGCTCGGCTAAGCCAAGGTTAATTCCAGCCCGGCGATTTAGCTCGGCTATACCATTTATTATGCGGTATGAGTTTGTGGAAAGCTGGGTTGGGCATATCCTAGTTTGCCTAAGGAATTCACAAAGTAAGGGTTGAACAGGAAATCTTAGTCCGGTTTCTATAATGGACAAAAGGGTAAAGGGAACAAAACCAGGGTTTCCCCATGGTGTGGTATCTAGATCGGCTAGAGTAAGGTGAACATCGTCAGGGATGTTATAATCCTTTCGGAATTCAGCCATTCCACCAGGTGTGTTTACTAAAAACCTATACTTTCCCATTTATAAGTTATGAATAAATTAAACTTGTCTTGGCTCGGTCCGAGAAAGGTGCTGAGTAGCTCGGTTGAGCGTTCAAAGGAGTGCCTAGGCAACCTAAAGTCTGCAAAGTGAAAAACAAAAGTGTTAAGCACAGATCGTGGGACCGTGCTAAAAGAAATAAAGGCAAGATAAATGTAGTCCTAGCTCGGTTTGAGCAAGGGGTTCGATAGCTCAGTTTGTGCAAAGGGTTTTGTTATCCCAGTTTTCACAAGGGACTGTTATCTCGGTTCGCGCAAGGGGGTTTTGTTATCTCGGTTTGTGCAAGGGTTTTGTCAGCCCGGTTGAGCCTCTAGGGGCAGCACTCTTAGTTCGGTTTGAACTACGAAGGCTGGTTTAGCCCCAAGTTATAGCTCGGCCGTGATTAAGATTATCAAGCACGCTATTACACAGCCTTAGTACGATTTGTTAGCTCGGCTAAGGTAAATCAAAAGATGGTTTGACTTATTAAAACTACTGATGTAGCATGAAGTGTTAGTTCGGTTGAATAGTCTACCTAGATTGACATCAACTACAAACAAACTTCCTAGTTCGGTTATATTATGATTTTGGATCAAAACTAGTGTTTCTCATATGATTTCTTGAATCAAAGTGGTTCTATTACTAAGTTTTTGCAGAAAACACAAGGCAAGGCAGAAAATGGAAGTAAAAAATGTTTTGCAAAAACACATAAAACAAGTGCTATGGATTAACAAAGTGCGAAAACAAGAAAAATAGAACAGATTTGTGTTACTCACCAAGGTAAGAGGAAGGAAAGGGAAGTAGAAAACAGCCACAGACGCAAGCTTCACAGTTGCAAAACAATGGAGACTCAAGCAAGAGAGAGAGCAAGAGGAAGAGAAGGTGAATAGTGTAGAAAATGATTCGAAAAGAAGGGTTTTTTACTTTGTGTAAGGCTTTTTGGCGGGACTGTTCAAAAATTGTGAAGTACGAAGAACGGCATGACAGCTATGCTGGGCCAATAAGAGTCTGCCAAGTGTCCATTGGAATGAGAAGCGATTCAGTTGCTATGATTGAAGAGACGTTTTGACCGGACAGGTACAGCCCGGTGTGAATTTAGCTCGGCTGGAAAAGCTGAAGAGTTTTAGCTCAACTGGAAAGGCTTAAGAATTTAGCTCGGTCGTTAGGCTAAAATTGTTAGCTCGGCTGATAAACAGGTAATCCCTATCATGCTACGCAGATGGAATTAAGGGGCAATTGAGAGGGTAATTTATATGAAAATTGGGCCGAGCTGGGTAATGGGCCGTTATGGGCCACAGTACGAAGGGCTGAGTGAAACGGCCATGAAGTTACTCCGGTCCAAGAGAGGCTTGAAGTTACTCCGGTCCGCAAGAGGCGTAAAGTTACTCTGGTCCGCAAGAGGCGTAAAGTTACTCCGGTCCGCGAGAGGCTTGAAGTTACTCCGGTCCCAAAGAGCTTACGGTAAGTTCGGTCGTCACACACAAAGTTATCCCGGTCGGGACCGGAGTATTGGTTATCCCGGTCTAGACATACCATGGTTAGCATTGAGAGAGCCAAGGTAAGAGCAGTGAATGGAAGAGCTGAGCTAAATTTATCTCGGTCTAGTCTGCGGCTTAGCATAGCCATACTTACCTCGGTCATATTGAAGTCTAACCATGGTACAACCATCTCACTTGGTTTATGCAGTGAGGGGGGTGTTGAAGGATAAGCATTATTTTTCAGGAGTATGAATCCTAGAAGGACTCTACATGGAGGAGTAAAAGTCCTACTAGGATTGTGCCACACGGAACCTACAAAAGCTCACAAACATCACCTATGGAGAGGTAACACAACTTTGATTCCCGAATACACAGAGGTTTTTGTCTATTTGTCTATTTTACTGACTTAGGCATCGGAGAGGTATCCGGCACACACCCGCCGGCTAGCTCACGTTTGTGCTTTCAGGGAGTAAAGCGACGTCGTACGGAGGAGCGCAATCTTGATCAACAGGATTATACGAGAAGGTTTATTTCTTTCCCGTACACTATAGCATTTAATTTACCTTCCCACTTTTGCCACAATAAATCTAGCTCAATTACTAACCCTACTGGTTCTTGGCCGACTGACGTCAGATCCCGATTGTCGGAATCTCCACCAGCATTTGATGGACTTGCCTGAAACTCCATCGGTGCCATCTGCAAACCTCCCATGTTTGAAAAAATTTTCCTTTGAATTTGCCCCTCATCATAATGTGCTTCATAATAATTCTACAACCCATGATCCCAATGTTTATCCCAATCCTTAACAAAATTATCACCCGTCATTGGTGACATTATGACCACATGATCTTCTTCCACCCCATGTTTCTAGAATTGGATGTTGAACTGTCTCCTGAAAAATACGCATCATCCGCCTCTCTAAGTGATGGGCATTAGCTATAATCCTCAGAGTATACATTAATTGATCCTCCTAAGTAAGAACTTTAGCACTTAACCTCCTTCCCATTTCCATCATGCACTCCTCAATGAGACACCTAGATTTTTCAAATGTGAGAAGACAATGTCATTAAGTGTGACCCATTTTACCGCAGTTTTGACACACCTGCACAACCTCTCATAACTACAACTAGGGGTGTTCGCGGTTCGGATTTGGACGGTTTGTGGATCGGTTTGGATCCGCCTGCATCTATGCGGTTTGGGGAAAAGACAACCCGTAACCGCCCGCAGTGCGGTTTGTGGATTGTGCGGATAGGGTTCGCGGATGTGTGGGCGGTTTGTGGATTGGACTTTTTTCTTCAAAAATTTATTTTTGAACCTTATTTTTTTTCCATTTTGTAAATATTTATTTTGGGCTCTTTTCTACCCATTTTTTAAAATGCTCCAACATTAATAATTAATGAATTAAAACTAATAAAATTAAAATTACAACAAAATCAATTCGTAACACAAATAAATCATTCAAAATCTTAAATCAAATCATAAACTAACACAAGCATATATTTCAAAATCCTAAACTATAACTCCATATTCATTAAGGAATTTAAAATTCTAAATCACACTTCATCCGGGACAAGTTCAGTTATGTAACAATAATAATATGATCAGTATTTATTCAGTTTCAGTTGATATAATACTATTAGCAAATGTAATGCTATTAGCAAAAGTTCAAAAAATAAAGGGTGTTTTGTTTTGGACAAAAATATCTAGGTGGGATATAGAAATGAAATCAATAGTTAAGATAAAAATAAATAAATAAATAAATAAATAAAGTGCGGGCGGTTTCTTGCGGGTGCGGGTTAAACCCGCAACCCGCAAAGATATCATATTTCAAACCGCATCCGCCGCATTGTATTTGCGAAACCGCCCATTGTATGTGGATTGGGCGGGTTGGGCAGTTTTTGCGGATTGGATAAACCGTTGCTCACCCCTAACTACAACTGATCCATTGGTGATGACCATCCCTAAATTTCAAGTAGAACTCACTTATCAAAGGTTGATCAATAGGAACCCATATTCGAATACATATAAATTGAATATTACGAGGCATAAGCCTATCCGTATCTACCTTAATCAAATCCCTAATAGCTTTACCCACTGTAGACGCGCCCCGAGGGCCTCATGCTACAGTTCAGACTCAAATTGTCACGGTTCTTAATCTAATCTCACAATGTGCAATGTGAGATTGATAAATCACCAAAGAGTCCAAATCCGGCAAATCGTTTTGGAAAACTGATTTTTGTAAAGAAGTGCTAAACATGGACTGCTTTGCCAGATATAGAGTCGCCACCTAAATATTTTATTTTAGGGAAATTTAGGAAACCCTGACTCGTTGCCTAAGGCCACGTGTCCGTCATCACAAAAATTGCCTCGGCATGACAACCCTCACCACCGTTTACTGATAACATCATTGATTAGTGCTAATCTATGATTAAGCATGTTAATTGACTGACTGACTAAACTACTAAACTGATTGATTGATTGTGCGCAATTCTATCTGTTGACTATTAAATTATCTGTTCATATTTTATGCTTTAAACTGCAAATTGAAGGCCTTATCGGCGGCCGAATCTGAAATTGATTGATATTTTGTGCTAATTAAGATTTATATGATTTTATGGTATGTTTAATTAAAATGTGATTTGGTATAATTATATTAGATTAAATATTGATAAATTGCAAGGGTTGACTCTATTTACCTAATTGCCACTAAGTGGACTTTGCTAGACAATTGTTTAGTCTTGTTTTATCTAGGCTATACATCATTCTTGTTCATCCTTGAGAGTCCAACCGACTAGAGAGAGAGAGAGAGAGGAGATAGCTTGATTTCATCTCATTTGGCTTGGAAACTTAGTAGAATTGAAGAAAAGATTGCATAGTTAGGCCCCTCCACCTTAACATACAAGACTTGAGGTAGGAGACTCACCCCTTTAATTGTGTATTCAAGTGAGTTCTTGCATGTTTCATGGTAGATGGGAGCCTAAGGTCATAATTTGGTTCAAGATTGTTGAATTGTAGCATAAATCATGCATGCATGTTGCCATTCTTGAGTTTTGAAGTTATTATTCATGAAATTCCACATGCATGTTCATATTTTTGCATTGGACCATGAATTCCTCATGTTTCTGAAAGGATTGGCTCATTTAAGCAAGTGATTGAAGCTTTGAATTGGTTTAAACTCATGCATGTCACATTGGAAGTATGTTCTTGAACTTTGGTTTGAAATTGGATTTAATTGAACTACCTTTGGGCTTTGATTTCTCAAATTGATCTTTGAATCATGTTATATTATGAGTTTACAAGAGTTTTCCAGAAAATTGGCCCAAGAGGATCGAATTTGGTGTTTTTAAAACTTGGTTTTGAGCTTGAGGTTCAAATCTGGAAATTTCAGATTTTGGACTCAAGCTCGAGCGGGGGATTCCACGCTCGACCGTACACACTGAGTTCATGCAGTCCGCTCGAGCGTGTAAAGTGATGCTCGAGCGGGAAATGCGTGTATCCAATACTTTGCATGTGTTTACAGTCCGCTCGAGCGGGGGAGTGCACGCTCGAGCGAGGACTTGTGTCACACGCTCGAGCGGGGATCGAGCGCCCGTCGAGCGTGAATTTCATGCATCCAGTACTTTTTTCATGTTTTGTAGTCCGCTCGAGCGAGGGAAGTGACGCTCGAGCGGGGAACCTTTGTCTGCATGTCCACTCGAGCGTAGGAAGCCACGCTCGAGCGTGACCCCTATTTTCTGAAAATTTTGTAAAGTGTTTAAAAGTCCATCTTTGCATCCTCTTTCCATCCTAGGCATTCCTAGGGCATGTTTAAGGCATCTTAAGAAGGATATTGATGTAGAACCACACCGAGGCAAATTAGGGATTAAGTTATTATTTTTCCCAACTGTGTAGCTTAGTGTGTGTTCACTCTGTAACTGTGTAGGGTTGGCATCTAGAGACGCTCTAGCTTATCTGTAGCCCAGAACTCTGTGAGTAACAATGTTGTAAAGATATGTTCAAAAATGATTATCTTCTGAACAATTGAACTGTACTGTTTTCTGAAATGATACTGTTACTGAATGAATGATGTCCTAATTGTGAACTGTATTGTGGCATCCTTAGCAACCTACCGTTACTGTACTGTACTGCTACTGTCACAGAGATCTCTGTCAGTTCCCATATTGGAACCACTACTATTTACTGATATGATGGCCATCAACTGACTGTCCAGTCTGTTTAGACCTACTATACTGTTTTGCTATTGGATGTACCACATATGACTGCTATGACTGAGTAACTGATATACTGATTGAAATGACTGTTTTCAATACTGAAAGGACATTCATTCTTAATCTCTTTATGCATATGTTATTCACTTGGCTTTAGCTCACTGCTCATATATATATGTAGGTGTTCAGGCACCGGACCGTTGCTAGGAGCATCAGGGTAAACTCCAGTTTTGTCAAGCCAACCTTTGTGCCTCACTGCGAGGTTCCAGAACTCTTCAAGCCAAGGCTGTTTAGGGGTGTTTTAGATTTCCCCCTTTTTGCCTCTATTTTGTAATAATGTATAGACTGAATGATCTTTGTACTGTAGTGTGATGGTAGGGGTTTCATCCCTAGCCTGAATGCTTATATATATTGTGCATACTGTTTTGGAACTGAATGTAAATTTGTTATGAAAAGTCTTTTCGCATACAGACTGTCACAGCTCATTGGACATCTTTTAATTACTGTTTTGGCTTCCGCCAGCCCCTGTACTCTGTATTACTGTTTCACTGTTAAGCAGGCCTTCGGTAATCTCGGATTACTGGCCGGTTACGGTACTAAACCCATAGGGGCGGGTTTGGGTCGTGACAGAGTGGTATCAGAGCGATTTTAAACCACGAGTTATACCGCACACACGTGTCCAAGTGAGCTATATGATGTCCTAGAGAAGTAATAGGGTATTACATGAGCATGAAAAGTGTGTGTGGCCATGTCATGACTATATGTGCTAGTGTGTTAATATGTTTAAAGTATGCAACTGTCTATGTTTATAATTGCCATAATTCTCTATAGTGAAATGGATAATGCAAGAACTGCCGATGAAACTGAATCATCTGACGCCAGAATGGCCAGATTAAAAAGAACTGTTGAACTACTGACTGAAGCCTTAAGGCAACAGCAACAACAGAACCAACAGCCCCCACCTCCTCTAGTACAGCCCGAACAGAATGTGAATGATGACATCATCACTCTAACGCAGAAGTTCAGTAAGATGAAACCGCCATCATTCCAGGGAGGCCTTAAACCATTAAAGGCCGAGGCATAGGTGCTAGAAACCGAAAAATTATTTGAAGTCTTTCCGTGTTCTGAGGCACACAAAGTGCTATTGGCTACCTTCACCTTACAAGAAGAGGCCAGAAGGTGGTGGATGTTGGTCCGCGACACCAATACTGCTATGAATTGGGCTCAATTTAAAAAGTCCTTCTTTGAGAAATACTTTCCATAGTGTGTCCGAGACCGCAAGGTGACTGAATTTGAACAGTTGAGGCAAGGTACCATGTCTGTTGCTGAATACGAATCGAAATTTACTGAACTTGCCATATATGCACCACACATGGTGGACACTGACTATAAGAAGGCCAGGAAATTCGAAGGCGGCCTTAATGTCGAAGTACTTGACAGAATTAATGTGTTGAAATTGCACAAGTATGTGGATGTTCTTGACCGGGCCATTATAGCTGAATCAACTATTGAAGCTCTGAAACAAACTGAAACACCAGCGTCTGAATGGCGGAGTAAAAGACGAGGCTTTAAATTCAAGAAAGGCAGGAACAATCCGTTGAACAAAAAGCAAAATATAGGGTCAACGACTAGCTCTAGTCAAGGGAACCGTTCCATACCGCCCTGTTTCGAATGTGGTAAGAACCATAAGGGAGTTTGTTATAAAATTTCTGGTGCTTGTTACAGGTGTGGCAAGGTGGGCCACATGGTTAAAGATTGCCCTTCCACTCCTCCGGGCAATAGTAAAGCTGCAGCCAGCACCGCAACATCAGCTGCTGCACCAAAACCCAACCCTAAAGCCACTGGAAAAGAGCCTATGAGGCAAGGCCGAGCGTTTGCACTCGTACCGGGAGATGTGAAGAATACCGAGACCGTTGTGTCATGTATACTTTCAATCTGTACTCAAAATGCATATGTTTTGATTGATTCGGGGTCTACACATTCATATGTGTCGCATGCTTTTTCGCGAAAACTGAATAGACCGTTGGAACCCATGAATTACTTGTTAGCTGTATCTTCACCTGTCGGGGGATCCATGACTTGTGCTTATATGTACCCTGCATGTGAGATTATTGTTGAAGATGCGCATTTATATATTGATTTATTGCCATTGAACATTGACCATTTTGATGTAATACTGGGAATGGACTGGTTAACAAAATATCATGGCACCATAGACTGTGAAACAAAACAAGTTGTTTTTCGTCCACCTGGACTGCCTAAATTCATGTTTAATGGAGTTGGAGTAGTACCTCCCCCATATCTGATTTCATCCATGAAAGCTTTTAAACTGATTAGAAAATGGTGTAAGGGGTATCTATGTTCTGTATTGACTGTACCTACTGATGATAAGACTGATGTGAACAGTATTCCTATAGCCAGAGAATTCCCAAATGTTTTTCCAGATGATCTGCTAGGGGATCTGATTGATAGGGAGATTGAGTTCACCATTGATGTGATTCCGGGCACACAGCCAGTATCCAAAGCTCCGTACAGAATGGCACCTACTGAACTGAAAGAGTTGAAAATTCAACTGCAAGAACTGTCAGACAAGAAGTTCATCAGGCCCAGGACTTCACCGTGGGGCGCTCCAGTTTTATTTGTGAAAAAGAAAGACGGCTCACTGAGACTTTGCATTGACTACCGTGAACTGAACAAGGTAACAGTGAAAAATAAATATCCATTGCCTCGCATTGATGATTTATTTGACCAGTTACAAGGTGCCCGAGTCTTCTCCAAAATTAACCTTAGATCTGGATACCACCAGTTGAAAGTCAAGATAGGGGACATTGAAAAGACTGCATTTCGAACGAGGTATGGACATTATGAATTCTTAGTTATGCCTTTCGGAGTTACCAATGCACCTGCTGCATTTATGGACCTTATGAACCGAATTTTTAAACCATTCCTCGATGACTTTATTGTTGTATTCATAGATGACATTTTAATTTATTCCAAAAGCACTGAGGAACATGAACATCATTTGAGAATTGCTTTGCAGACCCTAAGAGAATAGAAACTGTATGCTAAACTGACTAAATGTGAATTTTGGCTTGATAATGTGATGTTTTTGGGACATGTGATCAGTAAGGATGGTATTACAATTGACCCACAGAAAATTGAAGCAGTAGTGAACTGGCCTAGACCGACAAATGTTACCGAAGTCCAAAGTTTTCTAGGCTTGGCCGGATATTACAGAAGGTTTGTCAAAGACTTCTCCAAAATTGCCCTACCACTGACACAGCTGACTCAGAAGGGGATATCATTTGACTGGACCGACCAGAGGGATTCAGCTTTTCAAGAGTTGAAAACTCGACTAGTGATTGCACCGATTCTCACCTTACCCTCAGGTACGGATGGTTATACTGTATATAGTGATGCTTGTTATAAGGGTTTGGGATGTGTTTTAATGCAGAATGGTAAAGTTATTGCATATGCTTCCCGACAACTGAGACCGCATGAAAAGAACTACCCGACCCATGACTTGGAACTTGCCGCAGTCGTGTTTGCGCTGAAAATCTGGCGTCACTACCTCTATGGGGCGACATGTGAGGTGTATACAGACCACAAGAGTTTGAAATACTTCTTCACACAGAAATAACTGAACATGAGACAGCGGAGATGGTTAGAATTGATAAAGGACTATGACTTACAGATTTTGTACCATCCAGGGAAAGCTAACACCGTTGCCAATGCTTTGAGTCGGAAGTCGATTAGAAACTTAGCCTGTTTACTCACCAGACAGAAAGAGTTGCTGTGTGACCTTGAAAGACTTGATATTGAGATTGTTTTGCGTGAACAAGGCGGAATATTAGCTGCTATTTCTGCTCAACCAGCACTGATTGAAGAGATTAAAGAGAAATAGCAACAGGATGACTTCTTAAAGAAGATCATCGAAGAACGGGAATCCAAACCGAGGCCGGATTTCAAATTTGAGAATAATGTGTTGAAATTTCAGGGAAGATTGTGTGTACCGAATGATTCTGAACTGAAAAGAAGAATTCTGCAAGAAGGCCACAATTCGAAATTGTCTATCCATCCAGGAAATACGAAAATGTACCAAGATTTGAAACTGAATTTCTGGTGGCCGGGAATGAAGAAAGAAGTTGCTGATTTTGTATCGAAATGTCTTTATTGCCAACAAGTTAAAGCCGAACATCAACGACCCGCAGGCTTACTGCAACCCTTACCGATACCGGAGTAGAAATGAAACATATCACTATGGATTTTATTGTTGGTTTACCTCGCTCCAGTAAAGGTATGGACTCAATTTGGGTTATTGTTGATAGACTGACTAAATCTGCTCATTTCTTACCTGTCAAAACAATTTATAACGCGGACAAATTAGCTGTAATCTATATTGATGAGATTGTTAGATTGCATGAAGTGCCTGTGTCCATTGTTTCTGATAGGGACTCGAAGTTTACATCGAGATTTTGGCAAAGCCTACAGACAGCATTAGGTACTGAACTGAGATTGAGTAGTGCCTTCCATCCTCAAACAGATGGCCAGTCAAAAAGAACCATCCAGACTCTGAAGGATTTACTGAGAATGTGTGTTCTTGATTTCCAAGGAAATTGGGAGAGCCACTTACCTTTAGCTGAGTTTTCTTACAACAACAGCTTTCACTCGAGCATTGGTATGGCGCATTTTGAGGCTTTGTATGGCAGAAAATGTCGATCTCCGATTTGCTGGGCAGAAGTTGGAGATGGGCCTTTGCTTAGGCCTGAAATTGTACATGAGACTACTGAAAAAGTGAAACTGATTCAACAGAGACTGAAAACTGCACAAAGCCAACAGAAAAGTTATGCGGATGTCCGAAGGCGAGATAGAGAATATGAAGTAGGTGATCATGTTTTTGTTAAAGTGACACTGATGAAAGGGCAGACCCATTTTGGGGTAAAAGGCAAGTTAGCGCCGAGGTATGTCGAACCGTATGAGATCATTGAGAAAATCAATCCGGTGGCGTATCAAGTAGCGCTTCCTCCTGAAATGGAGCATATGCATAATGTCTTCCATATTTCAATGTTGAGGGATTATCTTCGGGATCCCTTCCATGTGATTGAGCCTACCCATGTAGTGCTAAGTGATGACTACACTTACGAAGAACGGCCCATTCAGATTGTGAACAGACGGATCAAGAAGTTAAGAAATAAAGAGATTCCATTAGTGAAAGTTGACTGGCAAAACCATGGTGGCGTGTATGCCACTTGGGAGAGAGAAGATGATATGATGCAGAGATATCCTGAATTGTTCCCACTGAATCCTATTTTCTTCCAGAATGAAGGTAATTTGAGTTTGGATGACCAAACTCTTTATAAGGAGGAAAGACTGTGACAACCCTCACCACCGTTTACTGATAACACCATTGATTAGTGCTAATCTATGATTAAGCATGTTAATTGACTAACTGACTAAACTACTAAACTGATTGATTGATTGTGCGCAATTCTATCTGTTGACTATTAAATTATCTATTCATGTTTTATGCTTTAAACTGCAAATTGAAGGCCTTATCGGCGGTCGAATCTGAAATTGATTGATGTTTTGTGCTAATTAAGATTTATATGATTTTATGGTATGTTTAATTAAAATGTGATTCGGTATGATTAAATTAGATTAAATATTGATAAATTGCAAGGGTTGACTCTATTTACCTAATTGCCACTAAGTGGACTTTGCTAGACAATTGTTTAGTCTTGTTTTATCTAGGCTATACATCATTCTTGTTCATCCTTGAGAGTCCAACCGACTAGAGAGAGAGAGAGAGAGAGGAGATAGCTTGATTTCATCTCATTTTGGCTTGGAAACTTGGTAGAATTGAAGAAAGGATTGCATAGTTAGGCCCCTCCACCTTAACATACAAGACTTGAGGTAGGAGACTCACCCCTTTAATTGTGTATTCAAGTGAGTTCTTGCATGTTTCATGGTAGATAGGAGCCTAAGGTCATAATTTGGTTCAAGATTGTTGAATTGTAGCATAAATCATGCATGCATGTTGCCATTCTTGAGTTTTGAAGTTATTGTTCATGAAATTCCACATGCATGTTCATATTTTTGCATTGGACCATGAATTCCTCATGTTTCTGAAAGGATTAGCTCATTTAAGCAAGTGATTGAAGCTTTGAATTGGTTTAAACTCATGCATGTCACATTGGAAGTATGTTCTTGAACTTTGGTTTGAAATTGGATTTAATTGAACTACCTTTGGGCTTTGATTTCTCAAATTGATCTTTGAATCATGTTATATTATGAGTTTACAAGAGTATTCCAGAAAATTGGCCCAAGAGGATCGAATTTGGTGTTTTAAAACTTGGTTTTGAGCTTGAGGTTCAAATCTGGAAATTCTAGATTTTGGACTCACGCTCGAGTGGGGGATTCCACGCTCGAGCGTACACACTGAGTTCATGCAGTCCGCTCAAGCGTGTAAAGTGACGCTCGAGCGGGAAATGCGTGTATCCAATACTTTGCATGTGTTTACAGTCCGCTCGAGCGGGGGAGTGCACGCTCGAGCGAGGACTTGTGTCACACGCTCGAGCGAGGGTCAAGCGCCCGTCGAGCGTGAATTTCATGCATCCAGTACTTTTGCCATGTTTTGCAGTCCGCTCGAGCGAGGGAAACGATGCTCGAGCGGGGAACCTTTGTCTGCATGTCCACTCGAGCGTAAGAAGCCACGCTCGAGCGTGACCCTTGTTTTCTGAAAATTTTGTAAAGTGTTTAAAAGTCCATCTTTGCATCCTCTTTCCATCCTAGGCATTCCTAGGGCATGTTTAAGGCATCTTAAGAAGGATATTGATGTAGAACCACACCGAGGCAAATTAGGGATTAAGTTATTATTTTTCCCAACTGTATAGCTTAGTGTGTGTTTACTCTGTAACTGTGTAGGGTTGGCATCTGGAGACACTCTAGCTTATCTGTAGCCCAAAACTCTGTGAGTAATAATGTTGTAAAGATATGTTCAAAAATGATTATGTTCTGAACAATTGAACTGTACTGTTTTCTGAAATGATACTGTTACTGAATGAATGATGTCCTAATTGTGAACTGTATTGTGGCATCCTTAGCAACCTACCGTTACTGTACGGTACTGCTACTGTCACAGAGATCTCTATTGGTTCCCATGTTGGAACCACTACTGTTTACTGATATGATGGCCATCAACTGACTGTCCGATCTGTTTAGACCTACTATACTGTTTTGCTATTGGATGTACCACATATGACTGCTATGACTGAGTAACTGATATACTGATTGAAATGACTGTTTTCAATACTGAAAGGACATTCATTCTTAATCTCTTTACGCATATGTTATTCACTTGGCTTTAGCTTACTGCTCATATATATATATATATATATATATGTAGGTGTTCAGGCACCGGACCGTTGCTAGGAGCATCAGGGTAAACTCCAGTTTTGTCAAGCCAACCTTTGTGCCTCACTGCGAGGTTCCAGAACTATTCAAGCCAAGGCTGTTTAGGGGTGTTTTAGATTTCCCCCTTTTTGCCTCTATTTTGTAATAATGTATAGACTGAATGATCTTTGTATTGTACTGTGATGGTAGGGGTTTGATCCCTAACCTGAATGCTTGTATATATTGTGCATACTGTTTTGGTACTGAATGTAAATTTGTTATGAAAAGTCTTTTCGCTTACAGACTGTCACAGCTCATTGGACATCTTTTAATTACTGTTTTGGCTTCCGCCAGCCCCTATACTCTGTATTACTGTTTCACTGTTAAGCAGGCCTTCGGTAATCTCGGATTACTGGCCGGTTACGGTAATAAACCCATAGGGGCAGGTTTGGGTCGTGACACTCGGCTCGGGAACTTGGGTACGATTGGGGAAGGTCAGCTATGAGCACTCCTGCTCGCCCGATCAAAGATCAGCCACTACTAAACATGATATTTTGTTTTTGAAAACACATGTGTTCTTATTCCGATTATTAGCTAGAATTACTATGTGATGCGCACAGCAAAACAAGTATAGATTAGATCGCCTAATTTGGAACAAAGCATCGCATATCTGTTTGTTTGGAAAATGGTTTGAAGTTTGCTACTCGTAAGTAGGCTAAAATGCGGATTTCAATGAATTGTTCCAATTCAAGCAATCCAACCTTCACCCACAAGCATTCAGGCAGTTAAACACTTAAGCAAATAGTCTCATGGCAAGCATGCTATCGTGGCAATCAATGACACACATGCAAGATGCTAAAGCATAAACACTTACAGTGTACTCCGAGCCAAAACAGAAACTAGTTAGTAATCAATGCATGATCCTAGTTCATGTTAAGATGGCTAATGCAACGCATGCAAGATGCAACTAGAAATAGGCTCGGCTATTCTAAGATGACATATGAGATGCGATAATTGATAACATGTATTCAAATTGGAATTGAAGTACAATGTAGTTAGTATGATGCGCCGAGCCCGGTGCATGCAAAGTAGATGAATGTATGTAAACATGCAAAGCATAAGGATACTAGATAGATGAATGGATGCAAACATGCAAAGCATAAATATGCTAATTGAAACATGACCTAAAACTAACCATTGAAAGTGATTAAGTAAAAGGGAGAAAGAAATGGAGGTTGGAAGATATGCACACACGCACGCACACTTACTACAAAATTGGCCCTCTCGACGGAGGGTCCGAATAAATAATACATGCCGGCTAATTAACTAACTAACAAGCTAATTAATTATTACACAACCGAATTGAATAACTAGCTACAACTAATTATTACAACAATTAACTAATTAGCAAATTAATTAATTATTACAAATTGATGCTAACTAACAAGTAAGCAAAACAGTAAATAATGATGTTCCAGCTCTGTTCGAAGAAGGAGAGGAGTATGTATGCTCGCATTCGGTTTCTCGCCTCGAAACGCTCTCCGGTTGCTCTTTAAAGGCTCTGTCTGCAGGGTGTCCTCAAGGAATTCCTGCTGAACCATACCAAAAACATGCTAGGGAGTGCATCAGTGGCCTGCTGGCCATGGGGAGCCACTGCCGACCAAAAATGAAGGGGTGTCGGCCATCTGCAAGGCACTGCCGGCCACTGATGTGCTGGGACACCAAGCTGCAATAGAGCACAAAACAGAGAAAATTGAGGGTCTCCCAAGGGTATGTATGCACTATGCCACCCCATATCATCTCGAAACATCAAGGGAGAGGCATAATTGGATCCACGACCATCAATCACGCATCCCGATGCATGATGGCCAAAGATCCAATTTGTGCAAATCAATATGAAATGAATGCACAAATAAACACATAAAGCCTAGAACTCTATCATGGATCATCAAGAGCGTCGACGACCGAGAATTGAGACACGTTTCATCACTTGAAGTATGAAACGTCCCTCGTTCCTCGTGCTCGGATTAATACTTAATCCAAACATCAATGCAACACAAGCATGGCAAATATGCGACTCAAGCAAGCAAACATGCAATGCGATGTGAACAACCTAACAAGGCTAATGGCATGCAACAACATGTGATATAACAAGCATGCAACAACATGCAAAAATGGCTAAGCATGTAACAACATGCAAACATGCAAGCATGCAACAACATGCAAAAATGGCTAAGCATGCAACAACATGCAAAGTGACAAGCATGCAACAACATGCAAAAGATGGACTTAAACCAATGTAGGCAGACCTCAGCCATGCCCAAATTAGTGGCCAAAAGGTGTTGAATTTATGGTACAAAATGCTAGACAAGCATGCATGCCAATGGGCCCAAGAATTAAGGCATAAAGATGCAACTCTTAAGCACACTTAAGGAGTGAAAAGCAAGCAAGTATGACAATACTACATGCTCTGAAATGATGTTAGGAATGATGCCAAATCACACACATAACACAAGCATGGCATGCATGAAGCTCAAAAGCTAAGAACTAGCAAAGGGACTTAAGCCATGGCCATACAAAGCAAGCCCCAAAGGGCTAAGGGAACCTAAAACAGTCCCAAGGCAGGTCCAAACAAGACCAAAAACAAGCTCGAAGCTAGCCAACGCGGGCTAGAACAAGAGGCCAAAAACAAGGAGCATGCAAGGCTACAAAAGAGGCAATGCACTACACCTATTGAAACCAAACATGGCATGACTTGGATAGCATAAAACAGAGTTACATCATGGTATAACAAGACCAAATTTGCACTGAAATGATGAGCCAAAGGCTTAGGCTTAATGGCATGCACAAAAGTTCATTCTTGAGGCATAAAGAGCCAAACCTCCAAGGCATTAAAAGCATGGCAAATGCAAGTATATGGCCACATTTCATGGACTGAAATAACACTTAGAATGATGGCAAAGCATGCAAACATCACATGTATAGCATGGTAGGGGCCTCAAAACCCAAGACTAGCCTAAGCATTTACACTATAACTATACAAAGCATGAGTGATATGGCCATGGCAACCCAAAATAGTCCTAGGACAGCCTAAAACAAGGACAAAATCATGCTGGAGCAAAGCCAAAACATGCTAGGGTGATGAGTCAAAACATCATGCACATGAAGCTAGTAAGCAAGATTTGTTCTACAAGTATATGGAGCATGCAAAGGATGACCAAACCCACTTTAGACAGAGTCATGACATGGCAAAACATCACCAAAAACATGCTGAAATGGGCTCAACATAAGCTAGAATGACATGTCAAAGCATGAAGCATGTGAGACTAGTTAGGAGATTTACACTACAAGTGTATCATGCATGCAAGGAGTGACAAAACCAACCCAAAACAGATCTAAGGCATGGTAAAACATCATCAAAAACCTACTGAAATGGAGCCAACATATGCAAGAAAAACATGCTACTTTGTAAGGCTATGAATGGGATTACACTACATATGTAAGATGCATGCAAAATATGACCAAACCAGCCATGGAAAGACTTAAGGCAGGTCCTAATAGTCACAAAAAATGGCCTGAACCAAGCCTCAAAAATACATAGAGGCATGCTCCTTTGGAAGGCCAAAAATGCAAGCAAACAAGAACACAAAGAGAGAGGGCCACCCCCTCTGATTTGAGGCCTCAAAACCTCATGCCTACCACTGAAAATCCACTGGATTTCAGTGGTTAGAAGGCCAAACCAAGGCTAGCTCGGAGGTCTTAATGCATGGCTCAAAACAAGGCTAAACAAAGCCAACAAGAGGGTTGAAGACCCTCAACAGCAAAAAGACCTTAAACAACTATCAAAAGCACTTAAATACAAGACTTTTTTCAGTTGAAAGCAAGGCCTAAATCAAAATGCAAGGATGGCCAAAATGAGGTACAAGAAAGTGCTAAAAAGGGGAAGAAACTTACCCTTGAAGAACCACTTCGAGACCAGCAACTTCAGCGGCCAAAAACTCACTTTCAGAGCTCAAGAAGTCCTCCCAAGAACCTCAACTCAAAGGTGGTGGTGTATCTCTAAGTGTTGTAGTGTAAAAGTGCAAGGAAAATGGGCTTCAAAGCACAAATGGACAACAATATATAGAGAGAGGGATATTTCTTCTCCAAAAAGCTGAACCTCTTCTAAGGAGAGAGGGTCTCTCCTTATATAGAAGGAGAGCAATGCAAAGCTTCTTCAAGAAGCTTTGCAAGAGCTTCATCCCTCCATACATGTGTATGGAGGGCAGATAACAGGATTCCAGTAGGCTCAAAATATTTGGAGTAAAACCAGCTGAGACAGGGGGGATGCCGACCATTAGTGATGGCCGGCAGTGGCTCACTGATGGCCGGCAGGCTTCATTAGTGGCCGGCAGCAACAAAACCAAGGCCGGTAGTGCACCAGGAGAAAGGTGCAGAAAGGACCAAGTCAAGGTCCAAAAAAGGGGCAAAAAGGATACAGGGTCTGGAAAGCTCGAACCTGTGACGTTCCGCCGCGAAAGTCGAATGCCCGACGAGCAATCGAACTCGTGTCCGGATGTACTACAAGCACAACCGAGTCTTAAGAACGGTCAAAAATGGGGTGTCTACACCCACCCTAAAGCCTGCTTCCTCCATAAAACACTCCAATGGCAACCCATATAGCCTAATCCAAACAACCATCTTATCCATGACCAGCTAATCTAACACGAGCCCCGGTTTCCAGTAATCAACAACTAACAATGCTCTTATAGCATAAGGACCGGTAGCTGCAATACAATGCATATCGTGCTCATGCTCAAACAAAAACACAAAGAAATTCTTGCTTCGACCATAAACATAAACCGACCCTTCCAACCTCCAAATATCATTAACATGTAGTTGCATAACATATGAGACGAAATGATGTACGTCTGGAACATAACCAATTAAGCACCACTCAAGTTCATGTCGTTCAAGATCCCATGTTGCGTCCTCCATATCCATACTGAGACCACTACGAAAATTATGCCTTGTTAATGGAACAAAAACTTGACCAGAATGAAGTCCCCTCCGTTCTTGAAAATACTCACTCCCGATCTCTATTCCATTGCTATCCGTCCATCCACCTTCACGTACAAAAGGGGTTTCCATAAAGCAAATCCTTCACGTACTAGGACCACAAAAAAAGGACCAAAAAGAAGATCCTAAAAAGGAAAAAGAATCCACCAACTCCAATCCCCTTTTTAGACCAACAACAGCACATTATGGTTGGAGAAAGCGAAAGATTACTACAAGTCAACACTGGAAAAAGAAAACACTCAGGGATAACAAAGCACCTCACCCTAAGGGAACACTGGCTCACTAGAGAGAATTTTTTTTTCCTCGAAGCCTTTGATTGTTACATGTTTATTGAAATATATTGGTGAGAAGTACAAATTATTGTTATAAAAGTAAATTACTTTTTATTTTTATCCTTAGTTATCCTCTTCATTATCTCTCAGTCTTATGCACTTCATTTTACTTCCATTTACATCTCTCTCTCTCTCTCTCTCTCTCTCTGTACTATACAATTTCTCTCTTTAACAGGGGGAGAGCGAGAGAGAGAGAGAGAGAGAGACTCTGTGTGTGTGTGTGTGTGTGTGTGTTTCATTGTCACATGCCACTACCACCGAATTCTCATCACCATAATCGCCACCCTTTGTCATTTGCGACTAGCTCTACAACATCTGTCAGATTTTCACCAGTCCCTTGTATTATATGTGCAACGGTAGAGAAAGAAAGTAAAGAGAGAAAAGGGCAATGATAGTGAGGAAGAATGGAGTGTTGTTTGACAAAGGAGCGTCAGACAACTTCAATTCGAAAAACCCATACAAAGGCTTGGTGGCAATACTACAGATAAGGGAACGTTGTGAGAGAGAAGTGGATCGACATCGAGATCGCTACAAGATTTGGTAGAGCTCAGCGACGAAGATGAGTCTGTTCTTGTCCTGATCATACATCTTGAAAGCGTCCTTCAACTCTCGAAGACCTCTGTCATCGCAATCATTTTCATCGCCAACAGTAGAGGCATTGCTGCCCTTACAAAAGTCGATGTTGATGTGTGAGAGAGAAATGGATTGACATCAAAACTGCCACAAGATCTAGTAAAGCTCAGCAGCAGAGATAAGTCCATTCTTGTCTTGATTGTACATCTTAAAAGTGTCCTTCAGCTCTCGGAGACCTCCGTTATTGTTGTTCTCAGAGAAGGCAGCGACGCCGCCTTTATAGAAGTCAGTGAACTTCTTGATGTTGACGCATCAGATATATTTTCATAATTGGTATATTTAATGGTCAAAATTTTGATTTTTCTTAGTATTTTTGAAAATTTTAGTAACACTAAAAAAGTTCACAGGAAAGTAGCCGGAGGTGGAGGACATGTGGACATATAGGTAGAGGTTTTATGGTCTTTCAAATTGCTTTAATCCTTGTGGCCCTAAAAGATAAAAGCTCATGGTTATTGCCCCCAAAAGTTTTAAAATTGGATTTATGACTCGAGTATCTTTCTGATTTTCAATTTTATTATTTTTTTTACATTTAACACACAATATACACAAAAGATTATTCCAACAAAAATTTTCTCTTCCACTTATGTGCTCCTTCTGCTGCCCCAGCTTTTTAATTGGTCTGTATTGTTGGAACAATTTGTCAAATTCTTCAATTAGTTGTCTTCGGGTCTTCAAAACTTGGCAATGATCTTGTCTATGTAGAATAGAAATTTGGTGCTTCAAATTGCATTACTTTGTCAATTTCCTAAAGACAATATTTACACCCGCCAAAAGGTGTGCAAGGGGGTTACAATAAATTCATGTCCATGATACAATGAAACCTGATCTAAAGATCAAGTCTACCAGCGTCTACATTGACAACAGTAGATCAAAATACTCTTCATATAATCAAGAAAACTATATAACTAAGAAAACCAAGACACTTTAGACACCCCATTTTTCACAGCCCTTACGACTTGGACGTCCTCGCATGCACACCCGATGATGAGTCTCTTTGCTCGCCAAGTGCTCGAAGTCCTCAACGGAATGCCAAAACTTTGAGCCTCGCAAACCCTAATAGCCTTTCAAACCCAGTTTTGGATCAAGCCTATCTTTTTCAGTCTGCAACCTCTGGTGACCTGTCGGCATTCTTGCAAACTAGTCTATATATTGTGTGTGTGCGCATCACATAATAAATGCTAGCCTAATAAATCAGAACAAGAGCATATAATGTACATAAGATTCATATCATGATTAGTAGAGGCTGATCTTTGATCGAGCGGGCGGAGGCGCTCAAATGTATTCATGACCTTCCCCTCTCGTACCCAAGTTCTCAAACCGAAACAATCTTGGTGATGACGGACACGTAGCCTTTGGCACGAGTTATGAGTTTCCTAAATTTTCCCAAAACAAGATATTTAGGTGGCGACTCTATATCTGGCAAAGCAGTCCATTTTTGGCAATTTGATTCAAAATTGATTTTTTAAAAGATTTGCCGAAATTGGACTCTTTGGTGTTTATCAATTTCACATTACACTTGTGAGATTAGATTCAAAACCACGGGAGTCCGAACTGTAGGGCTATATTTCGAACTTTCGAAAGGGGGCACGGAAAAGTCGAGCTACAGACACTAATAATCAAGTCTGCAGAATTTGATCATCAGTAAGAAAAGTAGAAACTTACTTAAGAAACTCTTAATCGAAAACTCTAAATCAAGAGGGAGGGAGAGAGAGAGAGAGATAGAGAGAATTGCAGGAATGCTTTATAGATTTTTGGATGGATTGAAATGGCTGATTTCGTAGCCCATTTATAGGCCTTGATGCATTTGATCGAATGAACATGTTCCTTGATCGCACCCGATTAGATCTGACCGTTGGATCAATGATCTATGGTGCAGATCATTCTCACACTGAATAAATGCCTTGACTGATAATACCTTATCACAATCGGGTGCCATCTCATCCATACGATCGCGCGTATTTCCAATTAACGGCTATTACCAAACCGTTCCAGATCGGACACACAACTGTTCGATCAGTTGGTTTACTCATCGCCAATGGACTCATGCACATTTCCAATCAATGGCTATGACCAAACCGCTCTAGATCGGACATGCAACTGTTCGATTAGTTAGTTGACTCATCGCTAACAAATGCCACATCACTGCTACACGGAGCTGACTGTATTCCACGTCATCCATGCCACGTTAGATCTACATCATCGCTCCAACCTGTCTGATGCAAATAGATGCCTTGACTAATCATACCTGATCACGGTCGGGTGTCATCTCTTCTGTACGATCACACGCATTTCCAATCAACAGCTATTGACCAAACCGCTCTAGATCGGACACGCAACCGTTCGATCGGTTGGTTGACTCATTGCTAACAAACACCACATCACTGCCACGTGGAGCTGATTGTATTCCACGTCATCCATGCGACACGTAACCATTCGATCGGTTGGTTGACTCATCGCTAACAGACACCACATCACTGCCACGTGGAGCTAACTGTATTCCACGTCATCCATGCGACGTTGGATCCACATCATCGCTCTAACCTGTCTGAAATAGGAAAACGCCCTCATAGCGCCTTTCGCCGATGCGTCCGTGCAAAGTGCGGCCATCAAACGCCACACAACCCATTGCCCACGCCACGCGCGCACGTGTGCAGATTGAGGTTTGAGTGCATGCATACTAGCATCCATTCCACAATTCCATATTCAAATGAATATTCCATGTAACACTTTATTAAGTGTTCCATGTTTTTCTCTCTTTCCAATGTGGGACAAAGTCCCCAAGCTTATTTCAAGTTTTCCAAAGAAAAACAATAAAGGTTTTGAAAACACCCAAAAACTAAACTATAAATTTTGAAAATCATTTTGAAAATTCCCCAACACATGTCCTCCTTTTTGATGATATATTAATTCTAAACTTGTTTTACTTCTTATATTTAATAAATATAATAGTCAAATATCTAATATATTATATTAAGTAACAACCTTAATTGAAAAATAGAAAATAAGAAGCCTTTCGAAATCAATATATCTAATCTAATGAAATAGAATAGAAACCAGCTTTTGAAATACTACACATCCCTAGAAATAACATAAGGTGATTCCAAGATTGAGATCTCTCCATTATATCATTCAATGGTTGCAAAAAAAATCATGTCAATGGTTATATGATTTTTTTTTTTTTTAATTTGACATAATGATAAGTTCACTTGACTATTTTTCAATCATTAGATGATGTAATTGAGATTATCTAGATCCGACATTTGACGCCCTATATCTTATTTTCTTAGTTTGATTATCAGTAAACCCACACACAAGACATTTAGTTGTATATGAGAAATTTTTTTTTTCTCACCCATACATTCTATCTAAAAGATCTTCAAGATTTGCTTCCGAGAGTTGATCGTAAAAATCGTCCCCATTATCTGGTTCATTCTCCCATTTGTTATCTTGGTATTCTTCTTCCATTATTGGTGACTCATGAGAGACGCTATGCTAATAGTTGGGATACCGACTTTCATTGACGAATGTTTCTCTACTGAAGGGAAAAACTGGGATGGCTAAGTTACAGTATATTTTCTGATTTCTATTTTCGCAGATGAGATGACCATAGTTTCCATTATAAGCTAATAGAGGATTATTAGGAAATTTCCTCCATTTATTAAGCTGATCTCTGAGTGAAAATTTTCTACAGGGCCAAGGTCTTCAATTGAGAAGTCCGAGGTATCCTAGGAATGTTGAAGTTCCTTTGAGGTACATTTTATGCTTGGCAGAGATGCATCTTATTCCTTTCCATTCTGGTAATTTGCTGTCAATTAATACTTGTACAAATGGATGATGATCTTCCATTACACAAAGTACTGAATGAGCAAGTTTATTTCCAAAATTATATGTCTGTTCTGGATCTGAAAAAATTATTCTAGAAGCAAAGCCGTAATCTAACAATTGTGAGGCTATTAGATAACGAGTTTTGCCTCTAATTTCTATCTCCAATGGCTCAAAAGTTGATAGATTTATCTAGCAAAGAAAGATGCTGAAATCTAGATTGCACTGACATCTTCCAAAATATTCTGGCCTTTCTCTACATCTTTCTTCTTGTAAACATGGTTATTCTTCATCATCGTAGAGATAAGTCCATTGATATGCCATATTGGGACACTGAACTCCTACTATGGAAAGGTCCTGAAGAAACTGTTGTATAGAGACTAGCTCACTATTTTTGCTATCTTCGGCCAAGGTGTATATATAGGGTTTAAGGTCTTTTATTTCTCGACTTTTCTCACAAAAAGATTAAATGATAGAATGCCTAAAAAAATACATTCTAGCACTCAATTGTTCAAATTCTTCACTGGTGAGTTGTTTGATTTCTGAGTTTGGAGAAAGAGTGGGCGCTTTTTCTGGAATTAGTTTTTTAAGCTGGCTGGTTAGGGTTTGAACGGTTGCTCTCAATTGTTTTTCCCCGTCTCGGAATTAGTCTAGCTCTTCACTGACCTTTTTGCCTTTATCCATAATTTTCTTGAAATTTTTGGTAAGGCCTTCATAATGTCTGCACATTTGAAGAGGATTTTGAGAATCTGGCTGAGAATTAGTACTATTGCTTCCTGATATCTGGCTAATTAGAACTCCACTAGTAGCAAGAATAGTTTATTGCATCTTGCTCAATGTGTCCAGATAATTTTTAGATATTTGGCTAATAAAATAACTGGTTCCTTTTCTCTGCGGGCATATGTATTGACTGACTCAAAATCATAAAATCCCTTAAACTGAGGTACGGGAAAATTTTTAACTAAAGGTTTAACTTATATCCAGTCATGGTAAATACCAAGCTTGGTTCCTTTAGCTACTACATAAAAAGAAAAGCTTTTATACAAAGGTTTATTCTGGATTTTTGAAAAATATATGCTGAGAGAATTTAAAGCTGACAAACGTTTGGCTGGGTAGTTAAGGTTGTTCCAAAGGTTATCTAAAAGACACTATTGAACTGGGTCTAGCTCGATTCCTGTTAATGGTTTGAACTTGTTTCTGCCTTCATAGATGGGAAGAACAAATCCTCCAAAGTTCATTGTTTTGCTGTTCTCTATTGTCTACACAGAAATTAAACTGGTTATTTTCTTTTTCTAAATAAATTTTTCTACTTAGCCAATCTGTTAACTTATTATCACTCCCTTTAATATGTTCAAATTCTACTTTATATCCTTGTCCTACTATACAATCTAAAAATTTTGCCCATCTTCTACTACTAAGTTTACGCTCATTAAGTTTATTATGAAATCTAACTATAGCTTCGTAGTCTGTTCTAATTGTAAAGGGCTTGTGTAAAAATAATCTAAATTTGTTTATTGCATATACTGTTCCTAATATTTCAAAATCTAAGTTGGTCATTGTTGTATCTTTTTCTTTAAATTTTCCAGAACTATATCTACAAATGCGCTCTTTATTTTTGCTGTCATATTTGCTAGGTTTAGCTAATAGTACTGTTCCCCATCATAATTGGCTTGCATCTATTTCTACGACTATATATTTGATTCTAATGCAAGTTGTAGGTCGAGTAAATTTTTACAAATGTCTTTAATTTTTTTTACTAAAGCTATATCTTGTTGGTTAAAATATTTTTGCCCTGTGGGTGTGGTCTTGCTATATAGAGGTCCTATTATTTTGCTAAGGTTAGGAGTGTACATTCGTACATAATTTAAAATCCCTAAAAATGATTGAAGTTGTTTTGTATCTTCTAATTTATCCGGGTAATCTAAAATTTTCTTAACTATGTGGGATTGTAGTCTGATTTTTCCATCTCCTAACTCCATTCCTAAAAATTCTATATGAGGTTTATTTAATACCATTTTTCTTTTACTAATTATTATTTCATTGTTTATAAATTCTTCTAATACTATATATAAATGAGCTATGTGACTATTTTTATCTCTGCTAAATACTAATATATCATCTATATACACCAATACGAAACTATATTTGTTGAATATACTATCCATTTTACGCTGAAATATGGAAAGTGCATTTTTAAGTCCAAAAGGCATGACTAGCCATTCATAATGTCCTTGTAGGCAACAAAAGGTTGTCCAAGGTACGCTTTCCTTTTCCATTTTTATTTGCCAAAAACCTGACTTGCAATCAAATTTACTAAATATTCTTGCTGTCAATATTCTATTTATAAGCTAATCTTTATCTGATATACTGTATTTATCATCTTCTGTGTTATCATTTAATCTTTTATAATTTATAACCATTCTAGTTTTTCCTCTTTTTATTTCTGCATGATTTCTTACCATAAATGCGGCGCTTCTATATGGATTATTACTTGGTCGAATTACTTCTAAATCTATTAACTCCTTAATCTGTATTCTAAATTCTTCTATGTCGGCTAGCGTATGATCTATTAGTGCTGATGTAATCCTATAGTCTTTATTTTTTATATCTAAACTAGCTAAAACTTTATTTCTTTCCCAGTATTTCATGGGCTGTTCACCTAAAATTTCTATTGTTTCAGTTAATCTTATTATTTCATCTAAATCATTTTCTGTTCTTCTATATACTGGTTTTTTCTTCAATTTTTCTATTTTTGCGAAAATTAATTCTAAGTTAACATTTGTTGAAAATCTTCAATACTCCAAGAGCCATATTTTTCTTCTAATTCAAAATCTTCTATGTCTAAATTTTCTAAAGAAGTATTTGCTATCTCTTTATTTGGTATATACTTTTGGGCTAGCTCAGAAAAAATATTTCTACTAGGAAATAAAAAACTAGCAGGAACGGAATCTACTCCTATGGTACCACCACACTTCGCTTGCAACTCTGATGAATGAGCAATGGTGCTAAGGGCATAGGTTGTGGGTGTATGTACTGTTCGTTTGAAAAAACTAATGTTATTATGGCTAATAAACATGCCCCCTTGTAGACTAAGTATGAAATTAAGACCTAATATAAAGGGATGGTTTTGTCAAGCATTCCCAATCCAAACTTGGGGTAAAGGGAACTATTCTATATGTTGAGTTTGAGAGCCTATGTGATGAAAACTAGTTTGTGCTCCATTGATGCAATGTGTATATGTTTGTCTAGTGTCGTCGGCTATACTGACTAAAGCTGGGGTTGTTAAAGTTGTACTCCATCCTGGTGGAACTATGTGTTATTCAATATATGATTTACTGGCTTTGGTATCTATTATGGCATTTACACTAACAGTTTTTTCTGCAAATTTGATTACACAAGAGATCTCAACTAAATTTGGCTTGGATATGACAGGGTAATTAAATGGTAAATATGCGTTATCGGATTGTGCTTGGAAATATTAACTAAAGGGTTGATGATTCTAAATATTTTATGTCAAAATTAGCCTTAGTTTCTATCTCACGTATTTGTAGTTTAAGTTCTCTTACCTGTATCTCTAATTCTCTAATTGTTAGGTGTAATTTTTTGTTTTCTAGACTATGATCTTCTTGCATCTCTTCTTTATTTTCTAACGTTACCTTGTGTGTCATATTTAATTTTTCTAAACAGAATGTACAATAAGTTATACTGCATAATAAACACTGAACTCTCTTATTTTTAGCTGGAAACCAATTACAATAACTGCATCTAGTGGTATCAAATCCTAGTCTAATTCTGAAGTTACGCTGACATTTAATACCTGGTTTGCATTCCATCATCATAAAGAAACTATTATGGGAAGAGGATATTCCTATTTTTTGGTTAAATTGTCCTAAAAGATTGTCTATATCGGTATCACTTTCTAAATCACTATCTGAACTTAGGGCTTCTATTTGATATTCATAATCATTGACTATGCTATAGACATCTGAGTCGTTACTGCTTATGCTTACTATATCTTCGTCTAAATCTTCTATAATATGTAATCTTTCTATCTGTTTATTTGTATTAGGCTTATGTCTTTTTGGGCAGTTCTTTGCAAAATGATTAGGTTCTCCACATATAAAACAATTGGATTTTTTACTACTAGGTTTCCTAACATATCTTTGTTTTCTTTTATCTTTTTCCTCCTTAAGTAGTCGTTTATAATTTATTCTATTAAAAGTTCTACTTTTTTCTAATGAATTTTTGTTTTCTCCACAGTTTCCTATATTTTTTCTTCCAATACTTTTCCTTTTTATTTCCCATAATTTTTGTATTTTTTTCCTATTATATTTACCTTCATATTGTTGAGGAGTGTATATTATGCTGCTACAGAAACCATAGTTTTTTTTTTCAAATCTTTCTGTATTTTGACTTCTATACATTTTTCTCTAAATCTGTGGAATATAAAAACTATTCTAGGTCCTATTCCTAAAGCTCCTCTTATATTTACTTCTCCTGAGGCTATTCTTGCTGGTAAGTTTGCATAATAAATTGACCTTTTTTTCTATCCCTCTTCCTAATTCTCCTGGTAATTTCCTAAAATATTTATTTCCTATTTCTTTATCAAAACGTTTTCCAGTTCTGGCTGCTATGGCTAAACATTCCTTGCTAAAGGGTACAACATATTTCCAACTTCCTAGTGTTATCTGATCTAACTCAGTTAATGCTATACTCTAAGTATAATCATTTCTTCTAGAAGGATCGTATCCTATAAGCATTTCTTTTATAAAAGTAGTGAAATTTCATAGGTTATCTCCTAATCCTTTAAGCTATCTAATTGTCTCCTTGTATTTTCCTTTAAAAGTTAAATATATATTAAAAGCTGAATCTCCTAAAAATGTTTCCATATATTCTCACATATCAGTTGATTCAAAGGGATTATTCATCCATGCCTTTACTGCGTCTTTTTTCCATTTCTTTATCACTTCTTGCCATATCTGTGGGTCGAATTTAGCTAAGTCTAAAAGGGTTCCTTGATTGGTTGTTGGTTGTAATTGTATGCTCATATCTAGTTGTCTTCTTCGCTTTCCATGAAACTTATATTTTTTATTAGGATCTACTTTACTACATCTTGTATTGGTTAATGGTCTTCTTCTTCCTACTTCATAATGCATTGATTCTACTGGTTCTTCTATCGTATGTTGTGGGTTGCTAGTTCATGTGCTTTCTGTTGTTTGAGTGTTCATATAAAAAGTGTCTTCTAAGTTAGATTGTTTTGGTATTTTAAATATTTTGCTAGGATGTATTTTATCTTCTAAAATATCATCTACATATTCAGTATGAAATTTGTGGTCTAAAAATGACACTACTTCATCATGGGTATCTCCCCTAGCTATATATTCATAGTATGTGGTATCTAATATTTTATTCATATCATTTAAAGTAAAAATTTTAAATCTATCTCATCGATATTATATATCTTATTTTGTGATATTGTTTTTTCTTCTGTTATTACATAACGCTAATTTGTGTCACTATGATTATCTTGATTTTCTTCTCTATCTACATTACTAAATTCATCATCTTCGGATTTTTCTGGTGCTACATATGTGTATAGAGTAAATCTTACTGCATAACTTTCGTTTGTTTTTTGATATAATAAATTATCGTGAGTGGCTAACCTCTTTTATCCTAGGAAATCTCCTAAATTCCAATCTAGTGTTGCATTATCTTCAGAATTATATTTTTTAGCTAGTAGTGCCTTTATTCCTTTTGCGCCTGATATCTTAACTATTTGATCATTTATAAGTCTATAATAGGTATTGTTTTCTGAGACAGCTAAACCTAAAAACCATGTGCAAACTAGTAAATTTTTTTCTCTTTTTTTCATTTTATATCCTCTACTTTTTATTTCTATTTTTATCTTTTTATGAAAGGTCGAGGTTGGTAAAAGGAAATCTGGTGTAAAATAAACTATTCCTCCTTTTGAATTCATATCTAATTCATAGCTACCAAAAATATTTGTCCTACATCATTAAACCTATCATCATAAAGACATACAAAAACTTTAGCTCCTAAATTTTCTCTAGTTAAAGCCTTAACTCCTATCACAACTAATCCTAAGTGAGTCATTTTGAGGTGTTCATTTACAGCATATTTATAACTTTCTCTATTTATTAAATTTAGCTCTATTTTTTCATCTTCTTGAGTTACACTAATCATTTGTTCACCATAGTGTTTAAATAAATATTTTTTATAAATTTTTCCTAACTTATATACATACTTAACTGGAATTAACTCTAGTTTTTCCTTTTTAAATTTTTCTATTTGCTATTCTACATCTATAAATTCTTCTACTTTAATATCTTCATCTTCATTACATTTTTTACTGCTACTTCCTTTTATTATCTATTTAAACATTTTTATTTTCTATAAGTTCTACTTTGGTTATTTAAGCTTTTCAAAATATTTAACTATATCTTCTTTATTTATTCGAGACTGGACTTTACTTGCTTGTCATTCTACTTCTTTTCCTTTTTGAAGTACTAATCTTTCTAACGAAGCTAAACGATTTTCTAAACTATGTAGTTGTTCTGATAATTCTTCAAATTTTTCACACAACCAGATAAGAAATAAAATTTCTATATTATTTTGTCTTACAAATATTTTGTCTGACTGATTTATTCCTTGATAGCTACTAATTCCCTCTGAGTTATTTATGAAAGTCTTCTGCTTGTTTTAGAATGATCTGGTAATCTTTGTTAGCCTTTTTATCACTACTCATATATTAAGATCTTATTAGTTGTTCTAAAATTTCTAATTTTTGTTTTAAATTATCTTGAATTTGGTTGATCTGTTCTATTTGTCTAGCTATTTGATTTATCTAATTATGAATTTTTTCAATTAGTTGCTTAAATTCTAACTTTATTTGCTTCGAACTACTAATATTTATAGCTGAAATTAGAGTTTCTATTTCTAGCTTGATGGGAAATTTTTCTAAATTTAAATCTATTCATTTTTGTAGGATTGAACCACACTGATCTTGGATATAATCTAATTTTTTATCTTGATTCTTAATTATACTGCGAGTATTACGAAAATGGTCTATAGACGATGTAAAAAGATTACTAATTTTATCTACATCCTTTTTAATATTTTCTGTAAAATTAATCTGATGATCTATAATACTATTTGGCTGAGAATTATGTTCGCTATGGAGCTGATGTGTAAAAGTTCCTTCAAAATTACAATGAAATTTATTTTTATCTATATTAAGTCGATGGTTATAACTACTGAGTTCTAAATCTAAATATTCTACTCTTTTCATACACAATATTAAATCCTACTTTAAAATTATTGAAAACTACTATACTATAAAACTTATAACTGAATTGTCCAATAATAAAAACTACTCTATTTACGTAAGCAAAATGCATAAACTAACTTAAATTGTCCTAAAACCGAACACTGCTCTGATACCAATTTTTGGAGATGGGGTTAGTGGTTTACCACTATTTTGAAGTTGGGCTAAGAATTATCTAATTAATTCTACAGTTATGCTAATATTAAATCCTCGAGCTATTGTATGGCTAGCTGTAAGGCTTCTTGTTTTATGGTTATCTGTCTATTTATTTGTATGATTTTCAAACTATAATGTACTAGAGATCTATCGGAAGCTAATGATAACAGAAATTGATGTCTTATTCTTGTATAAGCTTAGTACTAGATCTAATTTTAATTCTAAGTTCTTCGTCTAAAAGCATAAAATTTTGATTTTAAAACTCTTGTATTAAAAATATTTTCTTGATATTTCTACTCAGGTTGCTCTCCTTATATTCTAAAATTCTTGTTCTTATTTGGTAAAACTATTTTTAAGTAATGTTTGCTTTCATTGCATGTACTCCCACCTTGAAGCTAAGCCTTGTTCAGCATAGTATATTTTTATTTTCTATTTCTTACCTTTCCCTTTCTGCCTACAATTTACCCTCAATGCCTAACCACGACTCACACGGGCTCTTCAGGTACAGTCACTCACAATGAAATAGAAAACAATAGATACTATGAAGGTGCAAAGTATGTAATATTAATGAGCAAGCAAGCATTTCATAAACTTAGTTTTTCCGAAAAGAAAAAAATTTTAGAACAGAAGAGTTACCCTTTTAAAATATTTAAGGAAAAAGAGAGACTACTCACACTTTATATTATTATATATTATACTTACAAAGATTTTGTTATAAACTTTGAGATACTGAAAGACTTGAACACTTTAGAATTTTTTAGACAAGGGTTTGAGAAGTTGGAGAATTTTTGCAAGGAAGAGTGGAAAGAATTTTCATTGCATTGTCTGTTGGCATAAATGCCAATTTATACAATATAATTGATGGATACAAACAAAAACCAAAGTCCTAACACTTAGGTCTAACTTTTGCACAAAGTCATTAAGCCTAGTCATAGGCTTTACAAAATTTCTACATACAATGACTTTGTACACAACACAATAAATACAAGGACTTGGTGGCAACAATTATTTACATATTTTCTGACAAACTTCCTGTAGAAATTACTCTAGAAACAGACCCAAAAAAAAAAATCAATAAAGAGTTAGGATAAAGATGTCGGGTACTACTTTGGGCCCCATCGCACATCATTCAATCATCCCTCTCTTGATTCAAAATAAAAATTTTGACACCATAACACGTGTAAAGATTCTCACAGCTTTTCTTTAATTGAGTAGGGTAGGAGTCATCTATTCTATTAAAGTAGTGAGTGAAGGAGAAGCCTTACTACTGACAAACACAAATAATTACAGATACAAATAATTACAATAACTATTGTCATTTTTTGGCGTGAATTTTGCTGCTTGTTGAAGAGAGGCCTTATCTTCTACAGACTTTGTCTTTTTCTTCTTAAACCAATTATTGAGGTAGACATGTGGATGCTTGGCTGATGGGGAGTTTTTAAAGCCAATCTTCCGTAGATGCAAAAGCTTTTGAGTCAAATAGTCTAAAAACCAATGAAGCTAAAAGTCCAAAATAGTAACTGAAATAAGAGCTTTAAGATTACAAGTATGCTTCTAGAGTTTAATTATATAGAATGCATTCATTTCAGATTAACTAGGAGAGTTATTGTTTGGATGCTTGAGAAAAGAACAAAGAAAAAGAAAAAAAAAATCGAGCAAAATATTCATCTCTACTGTGGATTATAATTGTTCAATTATAGCAGCAGTGTATATTATGTATTGATGCTCAAAACCAGGTATGGTACATGCAAATCATTTTCTATTGGATCAAATCATAATCATTCCAAATTTGTGTTTGTGTTTCATTTTCGAAAAATGATATATGTACATAATTTTCCTACAAAATTTAACATAATGCGGCAATAGTATTTTTGCAATTTGATCCAAAGTGAAGAACATTTTAACTTCCAATAAATAACTATGAATGAAACACATCATTATGTATGATATTTTAAAAAAAATTGATGAAAGGGAACTTATCTTGATGAATTAGGGAATCAAAAGTGTCTTTCTTTGGATAGATTTTATGGAGAAACGAACAGGAAAATAAATTCATTTTATTAAGGGGAATTTGGTGAAAAAATTTAATAAATATGAAGTCTTTCCCAGAATTTAAAAATTTTAAAAATTGGACCTATTTTGAAAAGGTCCAATAATAGACAAACAAGTCAATTTTCTTGGCCTTTTGTATGATTTTTTTTTTTTTTTGGTCTTTAGAATTTTTTTAAAATTTTTTTTTCCAAATTGGTCTTTATGTTCAAGGCCTTCTAACCTAAGAGCTAAAAAGTAAAAAATTAATAAAAAAAATATCAAAAAATCAATAAAAAAATATATATATATTGACCAAAAAAAATGTGGCTAAAATAGTTGCCAAATAGGCTAAATTTTAATTTTGATGCCTTCTCCTAAAAATGCAGAGCTCTTTTTGGTTTGTCACCAAGGATTTGCAAAACAAGATTGGCTTCTTGATCTCAAAATAATAATAATAAATCATAAAAAATTACTAAAAATTAATTTGCCAAGTAGGGAAGTACATTGAGGGATCCCTACGGTATTGTTTGGTTCATTGGAATGAACTGAAATAGAATAATCATTCCATCAAAATATAATCATTCTCATATTTGGTTAGACTAAAAATATAACACTAAATGCATTACAAATGTAATCACCTTTCACTATGTTAAGGGAATGATCATTGCATAAAAAAACCTATGGAATCACCATTTCATCTCATGTCATTACATCTCATTCTAATGAACCAAACAACATTTATCTATAAACACAAAAACGACTGATTGATATAGGTTGGGAATACACTCCCCTCCCTGCAATATTGTACCTGGCCAGGATATGTATCATAATTGCAGAAGGAAAGGAAATTAGAGCATATAATAATGAAACAATTACAATCCCATATGTTTTTCGAACCAAACCATCTTCATCTTCATCTTCATCTTCATCTTCATCTTCATATTCATATTCATATTACACTACTAGTACTACTACCACTGGAGTCTAGAGATAATTAATTAGATTGCAACTTCTTGGCATTTGTTAGCTCTCTACAACTACAAGGGACAGCTTCACTTCACTCCCCAAAGTGAGACCTATTCATAATATTAGGGTAGGGGGAAAGTACTACTTTGTAATCACATTTTCAGCTCCAAAACTCCCATCATTGCATGTCATAATAAGCCCTACCAAATCTTTTTCCTTTTCAAGTTTTGTCGTAAAGACAATTAGCAGTCTCCAAAAGGAAGCATAGCAAGCAAAAGGTTCTGCATGTTTCTACCCGCGCCCCCACTTCAATCATCATTTGTGGTTGCCTCCATAACACAAACATATGATCTGTATGCATGTAAACTTTTCTACAAATTTAAATAAAAACAAAATAGAATTGCCAACCCGACCAAAAATCAAGGACCATTATATGCTACAAAAAACATTAACATGGGTTGAAGGAAAGAGTAACTAGAATTTAAGAACAATATTAAGGGGAGGGGAAGAGGGAAAAAAAACCACTAAAATTGGGCAATGATACTGATTGTGATGGTTTTCAGCACCGCGGAGTAATTTCCCAAAACTTGAATGGAGCACAAAAGTCAGGAGCTAAAATTGTGGATAAATGTCACATAGAATGAACTTTCCATTACATGATAATATACATAACAAAAGTGTATCTATCATGACCAAAACCTTTCCTCTAGCAGAATCAAGTTGTGTTATTGTTGTCATCGTCACATGTTGCAACTATGGTTTTACCTTCTTCTTTCTCAAGGATTTCTGCAGGCAACAAGACCCTAAAAACAGCATAGTGGTGATTTAGGCTTTTTTCACCTTGTAGTCTATGAACACTTCCCAGTGCACCCTCATTTGGATTTGGGAAGGCGTAGAATATACGCCTAACTCTTTGATGGACTAGTGCCATTGCACACCTGTTATAGACAACAACAAAAGATGCAAGACATCAGAATAATATAGAATGGAAGAAAATTTCTGGACAGACAAACTCATGTCCTGGCTGCTTGCCGCTGGTTATTTCACACACAAGCTTACAGTTATTCAAACTGACTGCATTCATTTTTCTGTCACTAACAATTCCAGATTTTGTTACATTTTGTGCAAATTGACAGAGACAGATGCTCTAGAAATATTTGTGGAAATCGTTTACACAACTTCTCTCCAAATTAAGAGAGCATATATCATTGGGGTGTTTACAGTCAAAAAGCTACTTTTATTTTATAGTAGGGAAAACTACACTAACCTATCCTGACTAATGGGTTAATTACAGCAGCACATTAGTTTGTGAATATTACTCTGACCTCCCCTTCATTAACGTGACATAAGCAGAGTTGACAAAGTGAAAATACATTTTCACCCTTACATGTTTTGAACATATATTGGTATGTCAGACATTAAATGTAAATGGGTAAATTACATTTTGCCTCCCTATGGTTAAGTTAAAAAACACATAACCCCCTTAATGTTTATTTTGTAACCCTAAACCCGCTTGTGTTGTCAACCAAACTGCAATACTTAATATTTCCGTCCAACATAACAGTTCGTGACACATGCAACAAGAAAGAACTGATAGACATTGCTCCTGCCATATTTGAGCACCTAATGGACAATGATGCCCCTCTGTTCTCTCCAAATTTTCAATGGCCATTTGGAAGCAAATCATCCATGTTTGCAATGGATTTCTAAAGAGAAAAAAAATGCACGAATAGTTGAGCATGTTGGCCACCCATCACCAGCTCATGCGCCATCGACCACCAGCGGCACCAAACCCTCTTCCTTCTGCTCTCTCCATCTTGCGCCACAAACACGATTGAATTCTCCAATACCCAACGACCATCACTAAGAACATATATATATATACAATATATATAATACCAAATTTCTATGGCTCCTGTACACACACACACACATATATATATACCAAATCTGAACTTCAACTGGAAATGCAAGACTCAATTAACAGTAGATGAGGGAGGGGTAGCGATCAGTGAGGGTGGTTCCACTGCAAAAGGTGAATTAGAGAACGAGTACACTATTCAATTCCACAGCCCTGTTGTAGAAGAGTTGCTTACCTAAAATATTGGAGAGATTTGCACTCTAGCAAACTTTCAATCTTTGAAAAAAATTATCTTCAGTAGCTAACTAGTCAAACACTAGTTACTCATTTTATTACTCTCCATTGCCATGGTCCCCTTATCACCCTTACATATATATATATATAATATATACAAACACCAAAACCAATTCAAAGAAATAAAAACACAGCATGGAGCTTCAATCCAAAATCAAAGCTTATGGTTTGTATTGACTTGGAATAAAGTATTTAGATATATTTATATAGATATATGGAGCTTCACATATACCAGCCAAAGCACTGGAAACTATGGCCTTGTCTGGTTTGTGTTTTGAGATATTATTTCAAAAATAATTTTCTAGAGAGAGTTTAGAAAATTTGAAAATTTGTTTAGTTGTATATTTTGAAAGTAGTTTTAGAGTTTTGGCGTTTGGGATGATTTGATACTTTTTTATAGTTGAATAGATGGGTGTGAGAGAAAAAGTAATTGAGAAGGAGAGGAGAAAGAAAAAGTGATTGATTGATGTATAGTAGAGAGTGATTTTGGAATTTTTTTTTTAAAAAAATTTCATCCAAACATGTTTTTGGAATTTTTTTTTCTCCAAAAACATGTTTTGAGAGACAAACCAAACATGTCCTAAGATTTTTGTTGAATCTCCTACTTTAGGTTCCAGACACACAACAGCCTTGATCACTCAACAGTATGATTTTCATCAGCAATTGGTTATTTCTTCAATTCTTTCATACCTACATTTCTAGAAAGTCTCCACTATGTAAAACAACATAACCATACCCAACAGTGGGTGATGGTGAATACTAGGGTTTGATGTGAGTTAGCTGGGGGTGGTAGTGTGGTGTGTGAAGGGAGGGAAGCAAAGAGAGAAAGGGGACAGAGAGAGGTGAAATAACAGGGCATGTTTCACCTTTTCTGTTTTACAATTCAATATTAACCATAAAGAGGTTCATTGTCATAAAGCAAATGACAGCTGGGTTTGGTGTTTCTAAGCGTAACCTCAAGGGGTTAAGTGTAGTTTACCCAATGTAAATATAATGTCAAATGACAAAAATAACCTTTCTAAATTATATAATTTTCATAAATTATCCTCCACCTTTTCTTCTCCCACCACCATTGTTGTCACCTCCCTCCCCCTCTATAAGCATGGCCAGATAACTGGTTTCTCAGCAAGAGAGAGAGAGAGAGAAAACTAAAGCTAATCTGAGGACAAGGCAAGGGAGAACCATGCAAGGGTTTATCATACTGAAGGGAAGGAAGAGTAATGTAAGTCTACAAATCTATAGCTATATTACCAAGAACGTAGATTGTTCTAGTACATGGAATAGGAAGGGTAAGGCGGTACACCAAATGCTCCAAATTGTGGTACGATAAGAGTAGGCTTGTATAGTTAACACTATTAAGAACTTAAGGTACTTTTAGTCTAGAGAATTTTTTAACAATTATACATCCAATAAAATGTAGGCATTTTTCCAATTTAGTCATATGGCAACACATACTTATGAACATTATGACTCATTTTTTTTTATGTTTTTTCATGTTAAAATTTCACTACTATCTTAGATTTTAGTTCATTATATTTATTTTTTTACTCCTAAGGAAACCTTAAGGAAATATATTGGAACAAACTTTTGGGATCGCTTTGGATCGCCAAATTTACCATTTTTGAATGCAAGTATACCATGATTCAGAACTTGCGTTCCAAAACATAATTAGCTAGGGATCAACATTTTCTGGTGACACATATCAAGTAGCAATACAAAATTGGAAGTTAAGAATTTCTTTTCGTATATTTTAATAGTAAAAAAAACGTTTTGGTAAAAATAAGTTTAAACAAGGGAAATTTTAGTCAAAGATTATGTAACATGCTTTTTAATAAACACATTTTAGTCAAAGACTCTTATGTATATATATCACTCAGTATATTTGATTTCAGTCAATAAAGGGCAAAATAAGCCCTTCATTGCATCATTTGTTGACATCATGGTCAAACCGTCCACAGGACTAGCGAGCGGTGATCTAATGGCGTGGGTGTAATTGTTATTTGACTACAATACTTGGGGGAGCATGCAAAAATTTTACCATACTAATGAGGCCCATTTTAATAACCTATGTGACACGCATGGACTCTTCTATTCTCCAAAATACCCATGTCCATCGAATATAACAAGGGAAGTGTGGGGAATATGTGTCCGACATCCTCTAATGTTTGAAAATCTTTTAAGAAGAAAAAATGTTTATTTGCAAATAAACATTTATGGCCTTTCACATAAATGAGACATAGAAATTCCATATTTTTCCTAATGAAGTATATAATACCAAAATATTTATAATCTCAATACACATTTCACATATTTCAAAACATCTTTACATATTTTTATACAACATTTACACATTTCAATACACCTGCAACAGCCCTAAGAGTTGTTTTTAGCATTCTCCTTTCCCTAAATGTTATTAATTTCAAGTATATTTTCTTCATAATTTACATCTTAATTAAAAATATGATAAAATATGCAATATGTGAATGTTTCCATAATGCACCCCATCTTAGTAAGCAAGAAACGCCAATGGGGGCCTCGCTCCTTGCCCCGAAACCTCGCCCCCCATCCCTACTCCTGCTCCCGCCCCAGCCCTTGCCCTCTGTCCCTACCCTCGCTTCATGTAACTATGGTCCCCATACACATCCAACTTTTGAATACGTATCCTAATATCATAATTAGGTTTACGAGGGTCTAACGTTTGGACACCCACACACACCTAATACTCGTACCCAAGTCCATGTAACATAAATTTCTAACCCCATCACTCAAGGGAGGTCAGTATAATTTACCTTTATATTATAACTTTTATCGAAAAAATAGCACATAACCCTGTTCTTCATGACAGAACAGACCAACTGATGAACAGATTGCAGATGTTCTTACAAAGGGATTGTCCGGAAAACAATTTGAGAAACTGATAGGCAAGCTAGCTATGGAAGATATCTTCAAACCAGCTTGAGGGGGAGTGTTGGAAAGGAGAATATTCAGCTGAGATTTATTGCTGATCTCTAAGGATTGCCTAGTTGTATGTCAACTCTGTAAATAAGGAAAATTAGCTGTATGACAGCTAGCTGTATGATTATTTAGTTCTTGATTTAGTGCCTTGTATAGACTATAAATAGTGTACTTGTTTATCATTCTAAAAAATATAAAAATGAGAACAATTCTCCCAATTCCTTCTTGTTTACTAAAGAGAATCATCATAACTTCTTTTATGTCAAGAAGGCCCAACATAGATGCCCCCTCTAAAAAGCACACATACTTCTACGAAGAAAGCATGTCATGTCAGACACCTATGTCAAACACAACACCCTATGAACATGCCTAAAAAACCATGTCCGATATAAATAAAATTTTAAATTCATAATATTATACACTTCTTGAACTCTCCCAACACGATCTATGCCATGAATCTCCTCCTAGTAAAAATATTTTGCATTCTTCTGCATACAACTTTTGCACTCTAAATTAAAATATTTGTAAGATGATATATCATGTGAATTTCAATGTTCTACAATTGTTTGCATCCTTTAGAATGCAATTATTACATTAATATCTAGGTATTTAAGTTATGAAATATATGACTTTAATTCTAATTAATGTTATGTTTCTTTTTGAATAACCTTTAAAAAAACTATTCATATATTTAACATACAATAAATTTTAAAATGTCCAGGCGTATTGTGTCTTACATTTTTTTTTAAATTCCTGTGTTGGCATGTTTTGAGTCGTGTTGCATGTCCGTGTATGTGCTACTTAATGCCCCCTTGATACTAGAACATCCTAGAAGGGGTACATTGTTGGAAAAACACAGTGGAGTCAACCCCGAAAGGAGGTTCCAACAGGGAGTCCCACTCCAACTTCAACGTTTCATCTAAGGTGGCAACATCAGCAACTTACAAGGTACTAACAAATGAGTAAAATGTTTTTTTGAGTACCCAATGAGCACACAGCTAAGGTCAGTTCTATTTTACTTTCCTTGATCCATAAGTATATACGTATATCAAATAATAAACTAGGTACCAAGCAATCAAAAATAAAAACAAAAAAATACAGGCTGTAATTCATAAATGACAGAACAATTATCAGGGTTGATGGACTTACAGCGTGCAAGGCTCCCAAACAAGGAAGACGTCATAACCTGTACATAAATATGGTCTGACTGATTCAGAATGAAAACCATTGATATGAGAATCCAGTTTTTCATCATCCTGAACCTGAAACAGCATAAGTCATTGTCATAAAAGTTTAAAAAACACAAAGAATTATTCTTTATTTGTTGATAAGCAATCATTGAAAAGAAATTTCAAGCAATTTATTTTGATGGTTTTCAAGGGAAAACACATTAAATTACAATAATTTCTGACAAGTAAAAAACACTATCATACCCATATGTAATTAGGTATACATATACACGCATAAAATATTGCTAGATAATAATCACACATTTTTTGAAACATCACCATCTCATAAAAAGGTCGTCTCTGGGAAGCCAGAATTTCTCCTTGTTTGAAACTGAGTCAACCTTTTCAGCATAGGTTTACAAAGCTGCTTAATTAAATCTTTATAAATATTAAAAAATGAAACACATCCACAGGCACCACAGACCCACTCACCCTCACCCACCCCCCAACACACACAAGTCTGGTGATTAAGTGAGAAATTCGGAATGGACAATTCAGATGTTTCTTCTATTTTCTCCTCTCTTTTTCCTCATCAAACAGAAAGGAAAACATCTGAGGCTGGTGGTTTCCCTAAACAAGTATTGAATATTGTATAGCACAAGAAAAAATAAGGCTGCTTACATCTTCAAGATTGGTCTTTTGTCTTTTTACAGGAGAACCTCTTAAAGAATACTGCACAAGATCCATTTGAGTAGAGTTACTTCCAGTATGTCCAATAGCAGGGAAAAGGTGTCTATCCCTGGCTGCAGAATATTCAATAGCTACAATAGCAGCATGTCGTAAAGGGTGCCTAAAACACGTGGCTAGTTGTTGCTCAGCCCATCGCCAAGGGTATAAACAAGCAACACCAGTGTACAACTGCCTGGATTCAGCAGATGAAGGGTTTGAAAGCAATTTTTTATGTATTTCAACGCTACTAGCAATGGGGTGGCAAGTATAAGCTTCTTGCTGTTCAAAGAAGCATGTTTCCACACCTGCCTGGTTTGTTAGTGGATTCTGAGAGCGCACTTGATCACATGCTCTTGCAATTACCTGCTTAGTTGAAGGATCCACAATAATAGCGGCATTAACTACCTGGTAGAATAGAACAAAGAGACAGGTTTAGACAATCACAAACATACCATGAGTTTTTGGTTTTAAATAAGTACAGTTATTACACAGTTCAATACGCCAGCCATGCCAATTACACCTGCTTAACATTTACATTAGCACTGCATATCAACCAAGTTGAGCTCAGTTTTAGAAAGGTCCTGCTCAGTTCAATTTAGTTTTTGATATGCTTGGACAAACACATCAACAAACAAACTGCGCTCAATCATGCAGCACCAACTCGAGTTTGGATCAAATGGTAGTACCAGACATTGCATAGGCCAATTAGGGTGTACTGATATGGCAAGAAAACTTGTCTCTTCTTTGACTACAACGTCTACATAGAACTAAATAAATAATGGGATCCCAAAATCTTATCTCATCTGTAACCTTAATGTTTTTGACTGTTATAATTAACAATAGAAACACCCAAGTAATTTGTGTCTTATATTTGGGCACATTTTCACAAGCCAAGTATTTCTCATTCAGCAAGCAGACCTCAGATATCAAGAGCTCCATATTTAGTTTTTAAATAAATCTGAACAAGTTTTTCAACAAGCAGGCCAAAATTAGCCCAAACCCAAATAACCAGTCCCATCCCTCACCAGACATAGGTTTTTGTACAACAGTTAAATAACTACCTGGCCATCACCAGATTTCGCCATATCAACTGTAAGTTTCATGAAGTTGTGAATCGAATGGGAGTCCTCTTCACTAAATCCAGTAATGCCATCTATATTGCTGCAATCAAATAAAACATTGATCTATATTTTATAACATTTTCCATTAAATATAAGAAGCATCTCATCTGAATATATTCCAAGTTGTGAAGATAATTTATAAGAAATACATCAAAAAAATTTAACAAATTTTTGTTATAAGCATTAGCAACATTTTCAGAACACAAGAAATTAGAAAACAGAAGTACACGCAGAAACAAACTGATGGGATCCAAGAACAAGAGAGAGAGAGGAACCCAAAGGGTTCTAGAGAGAAAATTTCAATATCAAATCAATTATTATTCATCAAAGTCAGTAACAAGAGATGACTCCACTCTAATTATAAGCTACTACTAACTATTAGCACCTTGATATTGGGAGCTGGCGGCCTGACACTTGGTGGCACCTTGCACCTATGTCAAGCCTGGACCGCAGCATGAGGGAGGCATGCCAAAACAACAAGGTGGGTAATCAGTTGTGTCGTTTGGCGGCGACACTCAACCCTTGGCCAAAGTATGGGCAGCATGGCACGTACAAGGCATTAATATGACCTTAATGCTAGGCTACAGCATACTTGGGAGTTTAACCAAATCGAACGGCTTGACTTGGCTAGACAGCAAGGCGTGGTGCACAACTTGGCCGGTTAGCAAGGCAGTTACGCTTGAGCAAGGCCAACAGATGGCACTCTGGGCTCTGTTTAGCTAGTGGCTTGAGAAATTCAAATTGTCTAAGGCAAGACAAAGGCTTTCTAAAATATAGAGGCAGTTGTGGGCGGTTATGCATAGGACCAGACATGAAGGCAAGGAACAAGGAAGGCTGAAATAAAGGAGCAGTTGGTGACAGTTATTTATGTATGCTTGTTTCAAATCTGTGTTAACCCCTTGGCAGTTGAGGGTGTCAATTGCCATGTCAGGTGGCATGTGTCCTTTATGTTTTGTAGCCTGTTTAAATTTCAAATGCTCTGATTATAGCCTATATATAGGCATGGCCACGCAAACTTGAATTCATTAAGTGTTTAAGAGTTTGGCATTTGGCTTTCCTTTGTAATTGTTGGTGTAATAGTAAAGGTTGAGTTTTCCCGTAATTGTTTTGTTGCTTATGTTGTATGCTTGACGAAATTTAATCTATGTGTGTGAGTTGCATACATTGGCTGAGAGGCCTTATTTGTCATAACCTAAAAAAGCCAAAAAGTCAAAAAATCACTATCCTATTTAAGTCACATCATCTTATTTAAGTTATATCACCTCTCTACCACATCACTTCAAACCCAACCCATACCCATACCCATACCCAATCCATATTTCATAAAAAGTCAAAAAGTACATTTATTTAGATCATCCCAAACCACCCCGAAGTGTTGGACCTTAGTGCCATCACAGGAAATTTTTACAGATTGAAAATTAGCCATGTGACACTATCTCAAATGATAGTCACACGTCCTACATCAGACTCCCGCTCTTGCAAGAGCTTGTCCTCAAGTGAAGATCAAGCAAAACAAACAACTAATGAAACAAAGAATAGAAACAAAATACAAGAACTAGTACCAATACAAACTAATCTACTAAAAGAAGCTTGTCATCAAACTAGAGAAGTTGTGCCGACACGAGGAATCCAGCAAATAGGGCACAAGGTATTGCACATGAAATGTGTTGGAGATACCCAAATGAAGAGGTACCCGGCTTTGATAAGCGTTGTCATTGATTTTGTTCAGCACTTCACATGGACCCACTTTCCAATCACTCAACTTCATGTAAGAACCATGAGGATACCTTTCCCTGCTCAATATAATCTAACCAAGATCCCCTACTTTGAATAACACCTCCCTTTTGTAAGCATCAATGACCGCCTTGTATTTTGAATTAGACTTCTCAATTTGTGACTTGATTTGAGCATGGATATTTCTCATAAATGCAGCCATCTCCTCCACTTTGTTGCTTCCTTTATTTGAAATCGGTAAAGGAACCAAGTCCACCACACTTGAGGCTTTATCCCATAAACCATTTCAAAAGGAGAAGTGTTAATTGTGCGATCTAGAGAAGAGTTGTTAGCAAACTTGGCCAAGGGAAGAATTCCATCCCAACTCTTGGGATGATCACCCACTAAACACCTCGACAAGTTTCCAAGACTCAGGTTAACCACCTTCATTTGGCATCGGTTTGGGGATGAAAAGTAGTGCTAAAATTCAAGTCGATGCCAATTTTCTTCCACAAAGTCCTCTATTAGAAAGGTAGGAACACCACCATAATAGAATCACTCTGCCATTGTGTAGGAGGTAGTCCAAAAACAAAATCCATACTAACACATCTCCAAGGACTATCTGGCACCAGCAAATGCATGTGGTCCCCTTGCTTCATTGACAAACTTGACCCCTTTTCACATAGTTTCCATTTGTTCTACCAGAATCTCCGCATGGATGAGTAAGCTCTTGGCGCTCTTCTCTCTTCCATTGATGGAGTCCCATTGATTGTGACATCCCCACTGCCATCAACTGCCCTTGTCTCACACCAGATGCAGCTATTTTTATCAACTTAACCCAGAACATTACCATTCCAAAGCTAATGGCTACATACTTTAATGGGCGCGAGAACGATGACAGCTGAATTGGTTTGCGGCGCACCAACCTGCCTCGGGCACCCCCTTTTCATCGACACCATACTCAAAAAGAATGTGATCCCTATAGGTCACAAGGAGGAGCATCAGGGAGAATTTATCAGGACCCTGCATAGGTTCGAGCATGGGTACTGCGTCAGCATCCCCAACTTGATTTTTTCTCAAATGACTTGTATCCTTGATGAGGTGAAGTAGAGACCGATTTGAAGTGCCGATACTTGGGCTCTTCCATTCGTGAACTTCATCACGGTGCTCATCCAGGGGCATCCACTGTACCCTTTTGACCCTCAAGAGGACACGGTGGATCAAATACCTCCATATGCCAAGAAGCAGTTGAAGCATAGCACTAACCGGTTGCCACCCCATTGGAGGTCTCTGCACAATAGCTGAACCCTATTGATGATCCAATCAAACCAAGGGCCGCTCTAGCTCTAGCTCCAGCTCCTCAACCATTCCGGATGACTGAGGTGCAGTACCAGGCCATTCAGCATGGCCAAGCCCATATTCAGCAGTCTGTCACGTACCTTCGGACCAATTATCAAGCCTATCAAGACTCCTCCCAACTAGCTTTCAATCACATGTAGGCTCATCAGTCTAACTTCCAATAGCCGGTTACTTCCATGCAAACTGACTTCTATGCATACAGGGAGGCCAATCAGCAGCGCTACGACCTCTTCGAGGAAACTCTTCATCATGAGGCTTTCAAGACTTGATTTTTGTTGCGGTTGTTATTTGAACAACACTTCCCTCCACCACCACTAGGCCCTTTTTAGTGACTCTGTGGTTTTGCTTCTTTTTTTTTTTCTTCTTTTTTAAAAACAAAAAATCAAAAAAAAAATTCCTGGATTTCACATTTTAGAAAAAAGGAATGCAAACTGCACAAAAGAAAGAGAAGAAAGTCATAATAGAAAAAAGGAAAGAGAATCACAGTATTACAAAGTGATTTTCAAAGCAGCAGATCCTCATACCAATGCCATTGTCAATTACATCAAGAGAAAGAGAGCGCACTCTTTTCCCCTAGTGCCCACTCCTACTAGGAGTCCAGATGCATTGGATCATAGCACTATAGCCACGCCAATTTGGATAAAATAAGAGTTAGGAGCACAACATCCTCCTCATCCTGATCAATCCCTCACTGCAGGTCTTATAGGATGGTAAATCAATAAAGGAAGATGATCAGTATCCAAAGAATTGAGCAGTTTTTCCCCAAGCAAAATATTAGCCATTACTAAAAATTTACAACCCATTTGCAACGAGATTCCCCAAAATCGATGTAGTGCATTCTAGTTTTTTGTTTCCATAATACCCTGCATGGAGCAACTAGTAATTCCCAATTAACATACAAATCACCAGAATGGTATTCCCTTCCTATTCACAATCCATATGAACAAAATGGGGCCTAAGGCCTCGTTTGGGAACCCTCCCTTTTAGCCAAAAAGCTAAAAAGTTACTAAATTAGCCAAAAAGCCAACAACCCATACCAAAAAGTCAAAGATTCTCTTTTCTCTCTACTTTTTGCACATCTTTTCGTAAAAAGCCAAAAAGTCATCCCAAACATATTAGTTTTTTTTAGCTCATATTTTAGCCAAATAGCCAAAAAGTTACTAAATTAGCCTATTCCCAAACGGGGCCTAAGTTCTTCATTGCCAATAATCACCATAACCAGGCAGAAAGCTGCATCACATACACTGTTCACGAAGAACCTATGCTTGCATTAATCCTAACCCTAACTGCTAATTCGAGTAGCTGTGCAAAAGCTTCACATAAACATCCATTTTCATTTTCTTAAGCATGATTTGAATTCCATATATTCAAACGCAGAGAACTTCCAATTATATCAATCTTTATCTTCACCATTCAACTTCAAGTATATCAAAATTAGAAAGTCCTTTAAATATGTATTCACTTATAGATTGATTTTTACAGTTTAATCAATGAAATTCTGTTCTTAAACATCTTAAGAAAAAAGAGGACATGTATGTCCAAATATTTTGCTGAAATGATTCCTAGGCTCGTTATTCTGAAGGAGGAAAAAAATGAGAAAGCCTCCAGAGCATCAAACCGGCAATCTTTTGCCAATAAAGCTGAAAACATGGGAAACATGAAAATTTGAAATTACAAACATTTGTTGGTAAGATGAAGTGGCACTTACTAGGTTGGTGGATGATACGAAGTTGGCCATAGTTTGCACTGTTCTTCCCACTCTTCTTTTGATAATGCAGCAAATTTGCAAACCTAAATCAATTGAATTCAAAAATAAAACAATTTGTATCTTTGATGGATCAAAGATTGACCCTATAAGAATGAATTCTATAAGAACCACAACAAAGACTGATGAGAAATAAACTACTAATAAAAAAGTAACTTGTATTCGTGTTGTTGGTGCATGTTCAATGAACCAACATAAGAGTTTATTATAGTATGTCATTCAAGATATTTGCACACAGACACCAGGGTTTTTTTTTTATCAGCAACAAAACAAAAAATTATTGAAGAAAATCAAGAGAAGATACAAAAAGTACAAATGACAACAAGTACTCTATCTACAAGAAGAAAAAGAAAACAATAATTTTTTCCAAAATTAACTCATTTTCTATTGACCACAGGAAATGTTTTCCATTGACTCATGTTTTCTGGCATACCAAATGCTAGAAAATACAGAAAACACACTGAAACAAACGGAGAGCAAGTTAAATGAAATGATTGTCCTCCAGTACTCTAGACTCTGGTCATCTAACCAAGTGATGTCATTCTATATTTATTGCCACCCCTCTTTAAACCATTATAATTTCATTCAGTAAATTATAGATATACAAATGATAACTTTTTTTAAATTGAATCCAGTAACAACTATAAACATTTGTACTTAAAAATATACAAACCCAAGTCATCAATACACTAAGATTAAATAATATAAAAATGAACCATCATTATTAAAAATTACAAAAGAACGTTGTGGGGAAAAGGGAAAAAAAAAGATATGAATGACTAGCCGTAACTTATGGAAAATAAAACTGGGAAATCGAGAAATCAAAACTAGAGATTCTAGATCTGAACATGCATAGTGTATGTCTTAGTTTATCAATAATTTCCTTGCCCAAGTAATCTTGTTATCCAGGCAGCTTGTATGTGATTGCTGCGCCTAAAACATCATTGCCCAAAAACAACCATGAATTTAAAATTGAAAATTTTAAGACGAAAGGATGACCCACTTTTGTAATGAAGGAACTCAACTGATAAGAGTTGATGAGCTCTAATACGCCATTTGGAATGCTATCCTGTTGACATCCATTTTCACATGCAACGCATAAGATCACTGATAATTGAGTTTTCCCTGTCAAATAAGCCCCTAGTGTCACCAGCATATTCAACAGAAATCTGAAATTTAAACTGTATGCAAAGCAAAGGCAGACATATAAACTAACTGTCACGGATACCAATACAAGACATGGATAGGACCCAATACGAACAAGCCAACATAATAACTTCTAAAATATCAAGACAGACTCAGCAAGGATACTACAAAAAAGTAAAATATATATATATATATATTTTATACACATGAAAATAATAATTTGTTCACTTTTTATGTTACAAATATATTTATAATTATATCAAAACAATAAGAAATTATTAAATTTTTTATGGCGATAAATTATTCATTTTTCACATTTTATGTGTTGGAAAAGAAGTGTGAATAGAAAGTCTTAATATCAATTTCAAAAAGCTCTATTGTTAACAAATTAGAAGTGTTATGGTTTGTGGTTTCTAAAACTATAAAGCATAAGGAGGGATTAATAGGTGTAAATCCACATTGTTTCAATTTTAATCATTGAGGCCTGCGTTATTTTCTTCAAACTAGTGCCATCGCCCATATGTGTTTTATGTAAGCATTAGACATGTGTCTCCAAACTATCTGAAGTGTGTCCAATTCTTAAAACTTAAAAAATAATAATAATAATATGATATGTTCAAACATGTGTCAAATGCATGTCGAGGTGTCCAAAAAGTGTCGGTGCCCGATAAGAATAACGCACCTACATAAAAGTATTCATGATTCTTAGCAAATAAACAAAAGGTAAAATTGACGTTTTACTTCTTGTCCGATATTGAAGTGGTGCAACACCAAAATACAATTGAAACTTTTTAAGTTATTATTCAATAAACACTTACTAATACTTTTTTGAAGAATCAATTTTGTTCAACAGTGAATAATTGATGTAGTTGATTGGATTCCAAAGTTCCAACAACTACAATAGGATGACTTGAAAATACTCGGACAAGGCCAAGGCTATGCACAACCAAGTTTAGGACTGATTTCTGTAATTTCCAGCAAGACTGGAATTCCCATGAGCTACAATGCTCAAAAGAAGCCAAAGAAAATAGCAAGCTTACAACAAAAAAACCAAAATCTAAAATTTTAGTTCTTTAAAAACCTTCTCAAAACAAATATTACAGCCCCAATAGGTAGGTACTGAGGTTACCTGATAGTGAAGCACCTAAAATTTTCATAAAAATAACAAGGAGACAGATGGCAAACATATAGACAATCACTCAAAAATCAATCACACACAAGAACACAACAATATTTACGTGGTTCGGCAATTGCCTACGTCCACGGAGAGCTATCACTATAGAAATTTTCCCGGAGGGAGATTACACTCACACCTCACCTTCACTCTCTATAGAACTCTCAAACTCTCACAATCTCTCACAGATGTGTTGTTGTTGTTTCTTGATATCTCTACCCCTCCTCCTCACCTCAATTTATACACAATTGAGGGAGGAGGTGATTGGTTGTCACCAAACCCATTCCACTCTCTAGTGGGTTGGCCATTGGGGTAGTGGAGAAGATGGTGTTGCATTATATATTGCCACTATATGTCCACTAACAGCCACTAACATATTATATACATCACTAACATATTATATACATCCACTAACATAATATTAAGGCAATAATAATCAAATTTCCAGCACTCCCCCTCAAGCTGGTTTGAAGATATCTTCCATAGCCAGCTTGCTAGTCAGCTTATCAAATTACTTCTTGTGTAGTCCCTTCGTTAGCACATCAGCTAATTGTTCACCTGTTGGAAGGTAGGTCATACAGATTATGCCAGCATTGATTTTCTCCTTGATGAAATGTTTATCCACTTCTATATGTTTTGTGCAATCATGTAGAACTGGATTATGAGCTATAGATATAGCTGCTTTGTTGTCACAATAGACCTTCATAGGTGTCGGGTGAGAAAGCTTTAATTCTTCAAGAATTCTTTTAATCCACATTACTTCACAGATTCCATGGGCAACAGCTCTGAACTCTGCTTCTGCACTACTTCTAGCTACCACATTCTGTTTTTTTACTCCGCCATGTAACTAGGTTCCCACCTACAAATGAGCAGTATCCGGATGTTGATCTCCTGTCTGTAACACTTCCTGCCCAGTCTGCATCTGTGTATACTTCAACTTGAAGATGTCCATGTTTCTTGAACAGTAAGCCTCTCCCTGGAGTTCCTTTCAAATATCTTAAGATCTTATAAACGGCCTCAAAGTGCTCTACCCCTGGTGAGTGCATGAACTGACTTACCATGCTGACTGCAAAGGCAATATCAGGCCGCGTATGAGACAAGTAAATCAATTTCCCTACAAGTCGCTGATATTGTTCCCTCTCTTTGACTTCTTCAGCCTTAGCAGCTTGTAACTTCAAGTTAGGCTCGATCGGAGTCTCCACCATCTTACAACCAAGCATACCTGTTTCTCCAAGGAGATCAAGAACATATTTTCTCTGATTAACGAATATACCTTCCTTGGATCTTGCAAATTCCATTCCGAAGAAATACTTGAGGGCTCCCAGATCCTTAATGTGAAATTCTTTTGCGAGTTTCTCTTTGAGGGCTGCTAACTCTGCTTCATCATTACTAGTTAAAATGATGTCATCAACATAAACAATCAAAATTGCAATTTTACTGTCTTTTGAATGTTTATAAAATATTGTGTGATCTGCTTGACTCTGCGAGAAGCCACAACTGATAACTGCCTTCCCAAAGCGTTCAAACCACGCTCTTGGTGATTGTTTGAGTCCGTATAATGACTTGTTCAATCTGTATACTTTGTCGCTACCAAGTCTCTGCTCAAATCCCGGCGGTAGGCTCATGAACACCTCCTCTTCAAGATCACCATTGAGAAATGCATTTTTAATGTCAAGTTGATGTAGAGGCCAATCTGAATTTACTGCAAGAGATAACAGTACTCTAATGGAATTTATTTTAGCAACAGGAGCAAACGTCTCCTGATAGTCAATCCCATAAGTTTGAGTGAAGCCTTTAGCCACCAGTCTCGCCTTGTATCTCTCAACGCTTCCATCTGCGTTACATTTTATCGTAAACACCCATTTACACCCAACTGTTTTCTTGTTTGGGTAGATCAACTATCTCCCAAGTACCACTTCTCCTTAAAGCATTCATCTCCTCCATGACTGCTAATTTCCAATTCGGATCATCCAATGCTTCCTGTATATTCCTTGGAACAAACAAGTGTGAAATCCTAGATGTGAAAGCTCTATGGTTTTTAGACAGTCTTTGATAGGAAGGTAATTTGCAATAGGATGTTTAATGCAATTTCGGACACCTTTCCTAATTGCTATAGGAACATCAAGGTCGGAAATAGAAGGAATAGGATTACCTAAAATTTCGATGCCAGAACTCGGGTGGACATTCGGGTCATTAGGATGGACATTCGGGTCATTATTCCTCAAATGAAATCGCTTCCTAGTATAAACCTGAAGCTCAGAATTTAGATCATTTTGTAGTACTTCTCCCCCTAAACAAGAATCTTCTTGACTAGGCACCATAGAACTTGGTTCTCCTAAGTGATCATTATCAGACAGATGTGGTTTTTGTGTAGGATAAATGACATTAGGGAGCGGGATAGAAATATCCCAAAAATTGTCTTCTACTCCACTTGTCTCCCCCTGAAGAGAAGTGTTGGGGAAATAGGATTTTGTTTGCACAAATGACACATCCATACTCACATGAAATTTCTTGGTTTGAGGATCGAAACACTTATACCCTTTTTTGTTTGAGGAATAACCCAAAAAAACACATTTTATAGCACGGGGGTCAAGTTTTGAACGAAATTGACTGGGAACATGAACATAGGCAGTACATCCAAAAACTTTGGCGGGTAAATCAGAAAACAACCTCGTGTCAGGAAAAAAATGTTTGAGACAATCAAAAGGTGTTTTGTATGTTAACACCTTTGTAGGCATCCTGTTTATCAAATAAGAGGCTGTTAAAATTGCTTCACCCCATAAATATTTAGGAACATGCATGTAAAACATTATAGCACGTGCTACTTCAAGTAAATGTTTATTTTTTCGTTCTGCAATGCCATTTTGTTGAGGGGTATCCCGACATGTAGATTGATGAAAAATCCCTTTTTTTGCCAAAAACTCACCCAACTGCTCATTGAAATATTATGTTCCATTATCAGAATGTAAAATACCAATTTTGGTTTGAAATTGGTTTTCAATCATATTGTAAAAATTTGTGAATAAATTGTTCACGTCAGATTTTTTATTCATCAAATAAATCCAACATAAGCGGGTATGGTCATCAATAAATGTAACAAACCATCTTTTACCAGAAAGAGTAGTGATTTTAGAAGGGCCCCAAACATCACTATGAATCAAATAAAAGGTTTGGAAGCCTGATAAGGTTTTGGCAAATAAGTAGAGCGATGAGATTTTGCAAAAATGCAACTTTCACAATGAAAAGAAGAACAATCAATCCCTTTAAATAATTCTGGAAATAAATGTTTCAGATAAAGAAAACTAGGATGTCCTAGCCTATAGTGCCATAGCATTATTTTTTCTCGAACAGAGATTGAACTAGTACTATTAAAGCTCTGAGCTTTTTTATTACTAACAGGTACTTCATCAAAGTAGTAAAGACCTTCAAGCATCCTAGCACGCCCAATCATCATCCCCGAGTTCTGGTCTTGAAATTCACAATGGGATTCAAAAAATGTAACACGACAATTAGAATCCTTAGATAGTTTACTGACAGACAAAAGGTTACAGGCTAAGTTGGGGACGTGAAGAACAGCATTGAGATTAATTTTCTCAATTAGTTTAATAAATCATTTTCCTGCAATAGGTGAAAAACTACCATCGGCTATTCTGATTTTGTCATGACCAGAACAAGGGAAATAGGTACTAAATAAATGGGAAAAACTAGTCATGTAATCGGAGGCACCGGAATCTATGATCCACGGAGAGAAGTTTAGACAAGAGAAGGCTTTAGGATTTCTACCTGTTTGTGCCAAAAAATCACTAGGAGTACCGGATGAGGAGTTGGATTTTATCAGCTTTAAGAGTTGATCAATCTGCTCTTTGTTGAAGGGACCCGAATCGGCTTCATTAGCAGTAGGAAAGCCACGATTCTTCTCTCCTTGTTTGCTGCTTTTCCAGTTGACAGGTTTGCCATGGATCTTCCAACACGTTTCGCGTGTATGGCGAGGCTTGTAGCAAAAATCACACCAGACCCGTGGCTTATCATCAAACCTGCGCTGGTAATTTGCAGCCTTGTTGGCCGTTTTCACCGGAATGGCAGCGGCAGGGGTTGAAGTGGTTTCGGACGTGACTTCCGTCATGGCTATGACGGTTTTAGGGCTGTTGTGTTTTTGTTGCTCTGATACCAACTCAAAAATCAATCACACACAAGAACACAACAATATTTACGTGGTTCGGCAATTGCCTACGTCCACGGAGAGCTATCACTATAGAAATTTTCCCGGAGGGAGATTACACTCACACCTCACCTTCACTCTCTATAGAACTCTCAAACTCTCACAATCTCTCACAGATGTGTTGTTGTTGTTGTTTCTTGATATCTCTACCCCTCCTCCTCACCTCAATTTATACACAATTGAGGGAGGAGGTGATTGGTTGTCACCAAACCCATTCCACTCTCTAGTGGGTTGGCCATTGGGGTAGTGGAGAAGATGGTGCTGCATTATATATTGCCACTATATGTCCACTAACAGCCACTAATATATTATATACATCACTAACATATTATATACATCCACTAACATAATATTAAGGCAATAATAATCAAATTTCCAGCTCAACAATAAGTTAGCTACACATGACTAACATGCAACCATTCAATGATAAGCAAGTGACGTGTGGCCTTACATGACCCATTGACATGTGTCCTTCATGCAGCCACTACACCAAGAAGTACTGAACAAGCAACTTACAAACACCCAAATCAAAATGAGGTCATACTAATAACTAAAAAAACTAACAAAAATACAACTAAAGACAAGAATCCTAAAATATGCAGAGACATAAATACAAAATTAATACATAACAATACAACTCAAGATATCTAGCTCTCAAAACTCTTTTCTTAGCAATTAATTATGTGTAGTTCAATCTCAAAAGTTCATCATCAACCCTGATTGCATCAATAATTAATATTAATACTAGGGCAAAATCCATATACCCTCATGTGGTTTAGCTCTGGAACATTTTACCCCCTGTCTTTTAAAAGTAGCCAGATACTCCCTTGTGGCTCTAGCCCTTTTGCAATTTACCTCCCTGCCATTAATAATTTCATCCAAATTAACAGAATTTGTGATACACATGCCAAAAATTAGAGTTGACATGGAAAAACATTAATTCAAAAGTTCAAAAATTATGCAAAAAGACAAATTTTCCCTTAGCATCATCTTCTTCCCCAAAAAAACCCTAAACGTAATCATCCTCTTCCCTAACCAAACCTTACCCATAACCCTAAAAACATCCCCTTCCACCTACCCTCCCTCCTCCCCGAACATCCCCGCCACTCCCTCTCCCCTCACCTACCACCCCAACCTTGCTGCCACTCCCTCTCCCTCATCCATACTTTCATAACCCCCTCTCACCACTCCAGACTTGCTGCCACTCCCTCTCCCCTTACCAACCACCCCCGAAACCCCCTCTCCCCTCACCCACCACCCTTTCTTCCTTTAGCTAAATCAATACCCAATTTGAGATATGCATATATATATACATATAAACCAGTAAGTTAATGATTTAAAGGTTTAATGAGTTGACTCATTGAGTTAATAGTATAAAAATAAATTAAATTTTTTAAAACGCATTTTAAGAAGAGTGTAAACTAGTAAATTCATATCTTTGTTAATGTAGTCAGGTGTTGTATTTTAGTCCAAAACCACAAAGGGGCATGTGGTATTTTGCCCTTTATACTATTCAATAATTAGTTCTTTTTGTTGTCAAAAAAAAATCATTAATTGTTGTTTCAAATAAATAAAAACTCTACTAATGTTGCTTGGAGCTTGGACTTGTGGAGGAAAAGAAAAGAGAGGGAGGGGGAACTTTTACTTCATTCACATTTCCCTTCCCCTTTCTTTTTCCTCCATAAATCCCAACAAATCCAAGATTTAAACATAGACTAAAGGCACCAAAAAAGGATAAATGAAATATAACTCTACCATGATGTACTTCTCATGGTATTGACACAACACATAAATAGATTAAATGGTTGAATGCGCCGGTTTTGTTCATGAAGTGCATCTTGACACCACTTTTGAACATAGATTGCGCCAACAATATGCATTCAGAAGAGAATAATACTAACTGAACTAGAAAAACAGCAAAAAAAAATATCAAAGCTTGAAAGCATCTTACATCTACCTTGGCTTGCTTTGTTTATAAAAGCTCGAATTTGACAATCAATGATACTTCTCATAGTATTTACATAATACATAAATAGAAATAAACACTAGAGAGCAATGATTTTCTTCACAAAGTGCATCTTTACAATACTTGAACAGAGACTCCACCAACAATATGCATTCAAAAAAGAATGAGTAGACAAACTATGAAAGCAGGTCATGTCTACCTTAGCTACCTTTGTTTGTAAAAGCTCAACTATGACAATAAACAATAGTAATGTTATTTTTCATCAGTTGGCCTTTTGATTGGATTCATACATTAATATACTTTCCATCGTTCAAATATTTGCACAGAAGTTCATGCTAAATCCATTTGTGAAGCGCTAAGCTTTCAACATCTGGTAGAAGAGGAAGAGAGAGGTGTTGGTTAAAAATTTCAGTATAATCAAATTATTGCCGTCTTCAAAGGAGTCTTTATGCTACATGTCATTTATAACATAATTGGGATGAAACTAAAGGAATCAAAAAAGTCCAAAGAGAATGAAATTCTAGAGAGAGAATTCCCAATTAGGAATACAAGAACAAAGCTCTGAATTTTTCAATCAAAAGTTAGTTATGGAGCAACTAATATAGCGACCCCGGTCTTTTTCCTTTAGATTGTTGTATCCGGACTTAAGTTCCGTGGATCCGGGCATTGTGTATTGTTGTTGTTGTCCTTTAATTCTTTATTTTTGAGTTATGGGTTGAGTTGGGCAGGTTTGTTACAGGTTGGCTGTGTTGGAAACCAAGTGTTGCTGTCCAGATTTTTGGACCTTCGCTCGAGCGAGGAGTTGGTCGCTCGAGCGAGCTATTGTTTTTGTTCTTCGCTCGAGCCAGGGTTTGGTCGCTCGAGCGAGAGTCTGCGTTTAGTACTTAGACCTGAGAGATGTGTTTCTTGGCTCGAGCGAGCATTTCTTCGCTCGAGCGAGCGAGGTGTATGTTTTCGAGTTCTTCGCTCGAGCGAGCATTTCGTCGCTCGAGCGAGCTTCTGGGTTGCAGACCTGAAGCATCGAGTTTTTGGCTCGAGCGAGCTTTTCTTCGCTCGAGCGTGGATTTTTGTGTCTGGTCGCTCGAGCGACCATGTCTTCGCTCGAGCGAGCCTGTTTAGTTTATATAGGCAGCAGCGGGTTTTAAACAGTTTTTCTTGATCTTTTTAGATTCCAAACCCTAAGGTCCGACTTCTCTTTCTCCCTACTCACCTTCTCTCCTAGGTTTGATCTATTTAGAGTGCGTTCCTACCCTACTTCCTTCATTAAAAAGGTAGAGTGAGGCGAGGGCTTTCATTTAATCTGAAAGGTTGTTAGTTCGGAGCACTTTGGTTTTTGGGCATCATCATCATCTTCTTCTTTTTGAGTTATCTTTTGAGGTAGGGATTTCCTACTCCAATGTACATGTTTTGTTCTAAGTTTTGGTAATTTAATATGTTGGGGGTATTTTGGTAATTTTGGGAAAAACCCTAGTTGTTGTGTTAAATTGAATTGTAAGTTTAATTTAAGGAAACTTGGGAATAATGGTTAAATTCACGAAATAGGAGGAATTATTGATTAAATGGGGTAGTTGGTTGATTTAAATCATATGCCTATTAAATTGTTGATTTAGTTATTTTCTGTTTAGAGATAACTGTTTTGGGCTATCGGTGGAGGATAGTCATGATTGTTGTAGACATTGCATGTGGATTAGGGATAACTGAAACTAATCAATTGGCCATGTCATTGTGTATAAAGATTGGAATAATACATTAAATTTATGTATTGATGGTTTGTGTATATGACTTTGTGTTTATATGCATTACTTGTGTATGGGAGGAGATAGGGGATGTACTCCACGGTTTAGGGGAAGATAGGGGATGTACCTCTAAACCGGTTAATGATTATGGGAAGATAGGGGATGAACCCAGGGTTGCAGCTCATATGCGCGCCTATTGCAGAGATATAGCTCATATGCTTATCTATTGAAGTGTGATACAGCTCATATGCTTGTCCACTGAAGTGTTTGATTATCTGATTTGATATAGCACTAATATGTATATCATTATTTTTGTGAAGTACGGAAGTGGTTTATGAGATATTGATACAACACCAACATGTGTATCCATTATGATATAAGAAAGGTTTAACTTGAATTGTTATCCCCGTTGAGTTATTTGGCCAGGCTTTGAGCCATATTTGTATAAATGAAATTGATAAGTGTCATAGACATTGGTGTCTTAAGATTGTATGTTGATATAACTGGTTATCATGGTTAACCATCTATTGAATGCTAGGACTTTATTCAAAGCGTATATTTGGTTTAGTATTTCTCTACTGGGCTGTGGCTCACCCTATATGGGAACTTCATTTTCAGGTTCAGGTGGTTCACTACCTCCAAAGACTTAGCTTGTGAGGATTTGGACTTGAAGATCTGTTTTATTTATTCGAGTTGTTTTTATTTGAATTACATGTAAACATTCAAGCCTAGGGCTTTATCTGTTTTGAGTTAGAACTCATATTTATGTGTCCAAGAATTTGCTTGGCAAGATGTAAGTCTGTAGGGCATTTATTACAATGTTACATGTAATGTTTTCTGTTCATAATACTCTGATGATTGAGATAATACAATGTTTTCTTTTAATAATGCAAGTCATTGTTATTTATATATTGGGTTAATTTTTAGGGCGTTTCAACTAACGACCTATTTATAGACAAAGCTAGCTCAACCACCAACTAACAATACTAACACAACAACTACTCACTTTTGAAGCTCTTCCCTCTCCTTTGGAGACATCCTATAGGCTGGTTTGTTCAGATACGAAGAACAAGGTACCAAATCACTACAATGTTGGATATCTCACAAAGGAGGCAATTCAAAAGAAATCTATTGTGGAAACACATCAAAATATTCATTCAAAATCATGCTAACTGTATTATCCCCAGTTTTAGCCACATGAAGCAGCAGAATTAACACTAAAATGACCCGGATTCCTTGTTATCTTCCAAGAAGCCCTTGGAGGTAAGCAAAGTGTTGGAAGGCGACTTTGCAGCGACTGTTTTCCTCATGGGTAGCAATGTTAAGTGTTTCTCATCCTTACGAATAGTGTAGGTATTACGCTTGCCATTTGCAAGGTTTGCCTATCATATTGCCATGGTCACCCAAGGAGGATATGGCAAGCATCCATAGGCACCACATCATACCAATAAAGTGAATAATAATGAGGGTGGTCTTCCGCTTAGGTTCAACTTATTAACCACCTCTTCAGAAACTACATTCTCACAACTTCCACAATCAATGATCATGTTGCAAATTCAGCCTCCAATGTTGCAAAATGTCAGTCCACAACTAATCATCTTCACTTTCTAACTTAAGCATAAGAAGAGTCTTCTTGATCATGAGAGCAAGTCCTTCCACCTCCTCAAGATCCCATCCAATTTCCTGATTAGGCAGTTGGTCATAGATTGGAATATTATCATCACTACTTTGTTCCATTACCCTCTCAAGAAGAAGTTCCTTATTTTGATTGTTGCCAAAGCCTTGCGACAGTCCGAAGACTTATGACTCAGTTCCTAGACTTGAAGCACTTAAAGCCACTACCATGGGGCTGATTTCGGCTTACCGAAGCACCATTAGTGGATTGATTTTGCACTGGGGCATCTCTATCCATGCTCTTTGTTGAAGGACTAGCCTTGGTGAAGCCAAGAGCGGATTAATTCAGTCGAAAACCACCTTCAAAATGTTGTCCCATCTGATAGACACCTCAACTTTGTTGCTTCTCAACTGCCAAAGCTCTATTGCAAGCCTCAAAGACAGACCAGAAAGTGTGAAGGACAAGTACATCTTGAATGGAAGCTCCAAGTCATTAATGTATCTTGCAACCATTTGCTCTACACTCTCGTTGAGATCAACTCTTGCAACAAGTTGATAGAGCACTTCCATATACTCTTCAACACTCCCAAATTGCTTGAGGCTAAGCAAGTTCTTGTACAAGGTTTGCATATAATTGAAAGGCAAAAATTACTCTTTGAGCTTCTTCATTTTCTCCCAATCTCGGATCTTTCCCTTGCCTCTCCATTGTCTACTCACTTGCATGTGTTCCCACGAAGTAGAACTTCTCCCCTTGAAGCGTATAGACACCAATTTCACCTTTTTCTCTTTAGAGATGTCACAATATTCAAACACTCTTTCAATAGTGTTTATCTTTAACCAATCCACAAACTCATCCAGGTTACTCATGGAATTCAAAAAATTCAGCCTTTTATGCTGTCCTCCCATTTGTACTCAAATCTTCATAGCGTCGCTCATAGCCCTTGCAAAGCACCAAAAGGATTCTCAAAATGAGTTTCAGTATCCTCAGAAGCATCACTACCATCAGTAGGAGCTTGCAAAATCTACACTATATTGATTAATGCAGCAATTTTCCCTCTCAACTAATCAACTTCATCTCTTGGATGTGGATTTCCATTGTTCCTTCCAAAAAAATGATTCACCTTGGCTTTGTCCCCCAAATTTGCAGCAAATCCTGTACCTCAACCGTCTTATCTACCTCTACCTCATTGAGCCATCAATTCAAAATAAAAATTGTAGCAACTTCGACGCACCATGATTTTTTATGTCAAGTCTCTGCAATCAACACAATTATGTTGTACCAACTCACAGCAACCAACTACAAGCAATACATCTCAGTCCAATTGATTCCATGACACCAAGTCGAAGGCCACTTCAAAATCCAAGGATCAAGCAAAATCCATATTGAAGATCAATCAAAACTCCAAGTTGAAGATCAATCAAGATCCAAATCAAAGATGAAAAAAAAAAAAATTCGTTCGTGGTTGATCAAAAAAAAAAAAAAGAAGAAGAAGATCCAAATCGAAGATCGATTGCGATCAAAGACTGAGATTAAGACATGGTCACTAGTTAGAAGCAAAATCAATGTGTAATCAACCGCGATCTTGTACAATCTTTGAAGTGGCTCAACTACTTTGTGCAAGCTCATAACTAGAATCAACTGATGTGCTTCAATTGCAATCAAGATTCGATTTCATTGAAGTCAATCACTGGTCGCGACATATTCCAGATCTCAAACAAATCTTGCAAAGAGATTCTGAACTAAATGGACTACCAACAGAGCTTATGAACCAGGGTTACGATCAAATTGTGAAATGAATTCCAACTGCAAACTAGGGTTTTAGACCTCAGGTATGTAATTTCCTCACAATTCATATAATCAATACATGGAATAGAAACAAGAACATGTGCTCTCATACCAAATAATGAAATCAAAAGTGAAGATAAATAAAAATCTAGAGAGAGAATCGCAATTAGGGATACAAGAGTAAAGCTCTGAATTTTACAATCAAAAACATCATAAGCTAGTTATGGAAACCACCTCCTATTTATAGACAAAACTAGCTCAACCACCAACTAACAATGCTAACACAACTACTACTCACATCAGGAACTTCCGATTTCCAACTAATTTGAACATAGTTCTGTTTTCTATTCTAAATATTTAATTTTTGGCTAGGTAATAAAGAATATGTTGATACCTGAAAATGCAAGGGCGCATCCCAGACAATATACCCTTTAGCAAATTGAGCTCCAATAAAACTTCTACTTTAATTAAGCTATACTAAATTATCTCAAATACCAATTTTGTTTAAAGTATTCCAATGGATTACTTCCAGTAATGCGTCCAATGGGTCTCCAAAAGTCCCAAAAAAACATGATAAATCTCTTCCAACTGAGCATGTTTTTTATTTTATTTTTTTCTTATTATAAATGAATTTTATGCAAGTAATAAACTTGAATTTTGAGGTACCCAACACTTCAACAACATATTACTTCGTTTAGACGTTTTTTAGTCTTTGCAGTGAGTCACCATTACAAACACATTTTCATGTAAATTATGAGGTAATGCTTTTACATGCAGTCCATGAAAGAATGGAAGCATGTGTTATGCCTCAACCACTAACAAATATCTATAACATTTGACAAAAATGCATAAAAACTCTTCTCAGCAAATTAAAAGAAAAGTCGTCCCAAGCCGTCTTTCCAAGATTAGAAAAATTATAACCAAAAGAATTCACTAACACTGATTTACTTAAATTGGCAACACTTCTGACAAAGTCTGGTAGTTGCCACCTCCTAGCCACAACAAAAGGAGTTCAAGGGATTTTATCCAATGGATTTTATAAGATAGTCCACAATTGTCCTCTCATCAAATTTTAGTTGAAACATTCGTTAACAAAAATGGCTCCAAAATCTCACTGTCTTGGCCACCCTTCAAGAACTCAGGTAAAACTAGCAGGTAAAACTAGTAAGTAACCTCAACATTACTTTCTACATTTTTTAAACCAACAAGTTGTCCTAGGAAATATGAAATTTTAAAAGATGACACTAACTTGGTCTTGAAACAGAACAATTATTAGGTGTAAAGGAGATTACTGTGTTATCAGAGTTTTATCAGAGTGGAAAAACAAGTTAAGAGGCACTGGAGACACGAAAGAGCGTCTAGGAGAGAGAAAGTGAGAGATGATCAAAAAAGAGTCTAGGAGAGAGATAAAGCAGACCAGTCGAAGAGAAACAATGAGGCAGTGGATGTCCAGAACTCAAGTTTAAAGTGAAGGCCTCAACTTGACATTAAGTATGAAATGTTTGTGATGTTAAAGAGGTACAACCTCTGTATAGAGAAGGTGAGAGCACGGGGCCAAAATTGAATATCCAAGAATGTTGCTAGCTTTTTTGGGAAGGTTTAGGCTTGTTAAGATATTACTAGGTTGTCAAAGATTGCCTCTTGGCAAAGAACAATAGCTTCCGGAAGTCTCCAAAGTATGGTTCAATGGTGAGGTCTCTCTCTTAGTTGGGTTGGCCCAAGACAATTTGACCTACATGGGGTACAACGCTAAACAAAGCCTTTATCTCTAGTCTCCAAGACATAAGTCCCCAAAGTCCCACGATATGTACCAAGCAGTTTGGCATGTCATAGACTCTTCAACGTGTTCCCTTGATTGGTGCCAAAATGTATATAAATTTAGGCCCTTTAATATGCACTTGTTATGACATTTAACATTGTTACTTGATGCATTTTGCTTCAATTGAATGATTGCAAATCACAAGAGTCGTTTGCTTGGAAATTGGCTTTAAATGAAGGTTTAGAGGCTCAAAGAAGTAACAGAAGTACCAAAATGTAACCTAAAGGAGCCTGAGTAGAGAATGTAACAGAAAAGAGCTGACAACTCTACACCACCCAACCACGCTCGAGTAGTGGAATACCCTGCAAGGGTTCAAAATCTCAAAATTTACGTCTTTTGTTACAACAATTGTTTACTTGAGAGCACTCATAGGTGCTGCTCGAGCAGTGTTCGACACAAACTTCATAATTTTTACGTTGTTTTGGCTCTTTTTAACCCTAATTTACTTGGGACTATAAAAAGGCAACTTAGACAGGAAAATAGGGTTGTTCCAGATTTGAGAACAGCTCCCAAGCAAGAAGAAGGTGATTCCAAATGTTCAAGCATGGCGTTCTCAATGAAGATGGTGGTTTCCTCCCTCTCCATGAGCGCTAGGCTCTTTCTTTAGGATGTAGATAAAACCCTAACCAAGTAACAATGATTTTTGTATCTTAATTCTAGGATTGATGATTAATCTGACAATTGTATAACTTCAAGGCAGTTGTATTCAATTGAGTTTATCTTTTCAATTTGGCATGGTGTATTTGATTTCTATCAACTGAGATGCATGGTTATATAACGGTTTTATTCATACATGTAATTGAGAATTTAGATAATTTATGCTTAGATTAGACAAGTCATGCTCAATTTGGTGGTAGAAGCCTCATCCTGGACGGAGATAAGTTATACCCAATTGTCCATTACATGAATCCTCTTGATGACATTGTTGGGACTTGTAGCCACAAGAAGTCATGATCATATTAATCAATCAATTCTCAAAACTGATACATTAATTATAGTTACAAATTTATATTGGATTTGAAAACCCTAAGTTCTTCTGAACTCTTGAAAAACAATTTACTTTCGATTTTGTTCTATTTGATTTAATTTCAATTTTGTTGTTCACTTGAATTAAGTTGAGAACCAATTTACAAATTAGCACAACTTAGCCTCTTAGTCCCTGAGGTTCAACACCAGGGCTCAAGCCACCATTTACACAAAATGGGGCATTAGTTTGATACCAGTTTTTAAACAATCATCCCTAAATGCTCTCATCTTTATATTCTTCTATGTGCCGCTTTGCTCCCATGTTTGGGTCCATATCTATTAACTGGTCAGATTTCTTGCTTTAAAGGTAAGTTTTCAGCAATATTTAATTCTATACAGAATGGGTTTCCCTGTATGCATGGAAATAAGAAGCAATGTAGTATTAGTTCTAATAATTTAATTTCTATTCTATTTTCTTATTGGACTGCAAAAGTCAGGCTTTGGAATCATTTGAACAACTCATATAATTTCATAAATAATTAATCAAGAATTTCCTCTTTTTTTCTAATCATAGGCCAATCAACATTATAGAGTTTCTACAACCAACTTGATAAAATAAAATAAAAATTATATGTATATATATAAAATCATACCCAATGCATAAGAACTGATCAGCAATTGTGTTAATTATGGAAATTCAGTAATTTCGAACTACGTGAAGACAATATCCATGTGTTTGAAATATATAGCATATACAAATGGCAAGAAAGAACAAATGAAGAGAGAGAGAGAGAGAGAGAGAGTTGAGAGCACACCTCTTTCAAGATGTTGCTTGCGCACACGCTTTACATGGCGGAGATTTTCAAGTGGTGCAATTTGATTTAACTTCCTAACCAAAGTTCAAAATCCATTGTCATTAAGAAAAACATAAATAAGGGTCCGTTTGGATGGATGTGGATTTGATATTAATTATTCTAAGAGAATAACTCAAATTTAGATTTGATAGTTTACCTAAGAATTTCATTATTGAATTAAATAGCTTTATTATCATGATGAATATCAAATAGCTATATAAAAGTAATTATTTAAAATCATGCTAAGGATTCTCTTTTAGCTACAATGATAGTACTAAAATATATATCTTGTATATCATCTACTATAACTTTTTCTATCCACCTATATTAGCAAACTCTCTAATACTTTTAACCTCACATCCCTAACAAGAAAATATAAACAGATGGAGAAAAAATCATCTAGTAATCAATTAACACTTCAAATCAACATGATTAAATATATATATATATATATATAAATAATGAATAACAGACCTTACAAGAGTATTGGTGTGTTTTGGGTCAATCAGGGCAGCATAGACATTAACTGTATGTAAGAAAAAATAAAAACAAACAGTTAAACATCATAAGGACATTAGTTAGTTCCTTTTTTTTTTTTATAACTCAGTATCCGGCCCATTAGACCGACTAATCTGGGGACCAATCTCACCATCCACTTGGCCCAAATTGTTTGCACCTGAGGCCTTGGAGGGAACACATCCCTAAGTTAGTGTGAGAGAGATGAAAATTACAACAAGAAGAAGAAGAAATGGGGTTGTAAAGTAAAGTTACCAGTGGGTTGTTGGTGAGGTGGAATAGGAGGCTTCTCTGGGATATGAACAATTTCCCAGTCCCTCTTACTACTCATCAGAGTCATCACTTGAGTTCAAAGTCCTGAAAAAATTCCAGGGTTTTTTATAAGGTAAACATGTATGTGGGTCTTTAAAGAGCAACAACATAGTTTTGAAGTCTGAAAAGGAAAAGCTACTGCAATTGTTTTTCAATAAGATAAGGCCTCAAAGATTAGATAAGCAATCCCAATGATCTTTGTATCAGACCCAACTACAAAAAAAACACAAAAAACCAAATAGGCGATTGATTACCTTACCTGCTGCGTGTTAGCACCGCCGATGCCGATGCCGATGGTGATGGTGATGGTGATGGTGATGGGAAGCAACGGTGGAGTGGAGTGAATGGATCAGAGGGTATGGGTGAGAAGCAAATCACAAATGTCTTGTTAAGTATGTATATTATGATTGAGTAATGCTACAATCCAAATGTTTTATTAATCACCATGTTTGTTCCACTTTTTTTTAAAACACATTTGAGAAAATTCTATTTTTTGTGTTTTTTTTTTTTTTTTTTCAAATTTTTTTAATATTTTAAGTTATTTTTTAAAATTTTTAGACACACTTAGGGTTCGTTTGGGAAGTGGGTTGGCTTTTTAGTTTTTTTGAATTTTTTTGACTATTTTAGCTTAATCCTAAAAAGTCTGGTTTTGGAAGGATTTTTGACTTTTTTGACTTTTTTGTGAGCGAAAAAATATAATGATTATGGATTAGATGTGATGTTTTGTCTTATTAGGCTAAAAAGTCTATTTTGTTTTGTGTGGCTAATATAACCAAAAAAATCCCAAGTTGGGTTTCCTAAACGAAGCCTATACACTTAAAAAATATAATTTTCGTGAAAAAAATTTGCAAAAAATTAAAATACCAAAAATATATATATATATATATATATTCAGTATATTTTTCCTATTTTTGTATATTTATTAATTTTCAAAAATATTTTTTTACAAATATTTTACGTTGTAGATATTTCTAAGTAAGCTGTAAAAAAAAAAATTTAAAATTTTAAAAATATTTCTAAAAAAACAAAAAATAAAAAACTTAATTTTTAAAAAATTAAAACCAAACACAATTAAATATTTTTATCAAATTGTGACATTCATATAAAACTCACATGTAAGATTTATGATAAAAATATTTAAAATCTTTAATATTTTTATTATAATTTTATAATCAAAATCACAATTCAAAAATGGAAAGAAAAGGAAAAAAAATTGAATGTTATAATAAAAATGCAGACCACCTTAGAGCATCCATAATGAAAGTGTTAAAAATGTGTTAAAGTGTTATATGATAAAAATTGATAAAAGTTAAACCCAAAAATATATGTTAAGAGTTTGTTAATTTAGTGAGTAAATATTGAATGAACGGTGATACAAAAAACTAAGTTAAGTTGTGTATTAAGAATAAATATATATATATATATATGGGGGGACCCACTTTTATGCCAACTCTCTCTGAGTTCAGAACCTCTCATTGCAAGCCATACTTGCGAGCGTCCTTGCAACGGCTGAGATCAGTCATTGCACATCCAACGGTTGAGATTAAAAAAAAAAAAAATAGAAATTTCACGTTCTTCCCGTCCAAAACAAAACACAGCGTTGGTTTCAGATTTTCGTGGGGAAACACAAAAACACACACTCATTCAACACACACTCAGTGGTTCTTGTCCGAACCCACCCTAGACAGCGACCCAATACCGGCGGCGACCCAGTCTACCCAGTCTCCACGCCGTTGCAAGGACCGACGATGGTGAAACCACAGGTCAGTTCCCCTTTGTCTCTGTAAATCAGAGGTTTGCCAAATTTATGATTAACTAGTACTCTATTTTTTTCCCCTTAACTATTCTTCTTAACAGTGGATCAAATACGTAACTTCATTTGTGTTTGTATAAAATTCTTTAGTTTTCGGCCACAATCTTCAAAAAAAAAAAATTAATTAATTTTCATTTCTGGGTTTTGGAAAGTTTTTTCTGATTTTTCGTCAATAGTTCATTCTTGAAGCTGTAATTTATTTAATCAGTCATGTGAACAGATAAGGTTTTACTGGAATGTGATGAATTTTTTAGAAATCAATTTAGAAATCAATTTGTCTCTGTCTCTGTCTCTGTCTCTGTCTCTATCTCAGTTTAGAAATCAATTTTTTTTAAATGGATGATCTAAAATTTATGGATGATTTGTTGTTCAATACCGTTGAGGCAAATTAGAAATATGTTTCTAAATTACAAATCTATTATATATCATCTACTCGAATCAGTTTGAACATTATTCTGCCTATGTTCATTATTCTGCCTATGTCCATTATAATCTATTAAATATGTCCATTATATATCCATCATAGATGATCTTTTGCTGTATGTTTCTAAAATGAATGATATATAATGGATACTGTTGTGAAGATGCATTATTCTGCTTATGTTGATAATGTCTCTAATAACCTATTGTGAAGTGATCTGTTGTTCAATACTGTTGCCAATGCATTATTCTGCATATTAAAGATATTTAATGCAAATGATTTTAGAAATTGAGCCCAGATAAATTGGTGACTTGCCAAACCTTGTGTATTTATTATTAAAGATATTTAGTTCTCATTTCTTATTTCTTTATCCAAGTGTGACAGTGGGTTCTTTGATGATAGTGCAAATATTGTGTTTATTGATGTAGCTAAGATTTTATTTATGTAGCTAAGATTTTATTTATATGGGTTTTCAGTTGCATTTTCATATGGATATGGAACCTGAGAATGATTGTGCTTGGAAGCCAAAACAGGGAATGACATTCGATTCTGAACGATGTGTGTATGATTTTTATAATACATATGGAGGAAGAATGGGGTTTAGCATAAGAAGGGATTTTTGTAGGAAAAACAAGTTCACTAACCAACTTATTTGTAGACTTTTAGTTTGCAACAATGAGGGATTTCGGAAGGGTGACAAACGAGACCCATTGTCAAAAAACCCTAGAGCTGAAACTAGGACAGGTTGATGAGGGTACTGGGAAATATGTTGTGACTGATTTCAAAGAAAAACACAACCATGATCTTGTATCACCCGAGTGTGCCCACATGTTGCCGTCACAAAGAAAGATATCGACTACCCAAGCAATTGAGTTAGATTTGGCGGCACAATCTGGTCTTCGTTTAGGCCAGTCTTTTGAACTCATGGGTAGGGAAGCTGGTGGGAGGCAATGTCTTGGGTTTACAAAATTAGATCAAAAAAATTATTTGAGAACCAAAAGACAACAAAGTTTAGCATATGGGGAAGTAGGCAATGTGTTGCAATACTTTAAAGAAAAATCTTTGCAGAATCCTTCCTTCTTTTATGCTTTCCAATTAGATAATGAAGAGCAAATAACGAATATGTTTTGGGTTGATGCACAAATGATCATGGATTATGCCCAATTTGGTGATGTTGTCACTTTTGATACTACTTACAAGTTAAACAAAGAACATAGACCCTTCGCGTCCTTTGTGGGATTCAACCATCATAGGGAAACAGTTATATTTGGTGCTGCCTTGTTGTATGATGAGACCGCCGAATCGTTTGTATGGTTGTTTCCAAATTTTCTAGAGGCTATGTCAGGAAAGGCACCAAAAACGTTGTTCACTGATCAAGATGTTGTAATGGCTAAAGCCATACCCATCGTTATGCCTGACACAACTCACCGATTGTGTACTTGGCATTTGATGCAAAATGCATTAAAACATGTTAATTGTTTGTTCCAAGATAAGGGGGTAAAGGGTGTACTAAATAAGTTCTTCTTTGACATTGAAGATGCAAATCAATGGAAGTTATAGTGGGCGGAAATGCTTGATAAATATGATGCGCATGAAAACCATTGGTTGAAATTGACTTTTGCGGTGAAAGAAAAATGACGCTGGCCATATGTTAGATCAACATGGGCTGCGGGAATGAGTACCACACAACTCAGTGAATCTTTTAATGCTTTTTTGAAGGATTACATTCGTTCTGATTTTAACTTAAATGAATTCTTCATGCATTTCGAAAGGGTACTTTACGAGAAGCGATACAAGGAGTTAGAAGCAGGATATACTTTGTGCCAAAGGTTGCCAAAGGTGAAAGCAACAATAAAAATGTTAATTCAAATGGGTAATGTTTACACAAAAAAGATATTTGAGGAATTTCAAAATGAGTACTTTCGATCCATTGAATCGGACATAGAAGCAATTGAATATGGCGAGGCTAATACCATTTACACAGTTGTCGATGTTGGTAACAAACATGCAAGGAAAGTGAAGATGGAAATGGATGGCTCATTGGGTTATTAGAGAGGGAAGGAATCTTGTGTTGTCACTCATTGAAGGTTATTAGAGACATATTGAAGATGAAAGAGGTTCCTCCACAATACATTCTAAAGAGGTGGACCAAACAAGCAAGAGCCGAAACTGTGAAGGACATTAAGGGAATGACATTCAAGTGGATGTGAAATTGCAACAAGCCTCGCGGTATAAGACATTGATGACCGCATTTAGAGCACTAGCAAGTAGAGCTGCTGAAACTGAAGAAACTTATGAGTTTTGTATTGCACACCTTGCTACATTAGGTGCAAATGTTGAAGGCAAGTTAGGTGCTCATTTTGGGGTTGGAAATGAAGTACTTAATGATGATGACACCCAAAGCATTGAAGTGGATTGCGAAGATGTGAATCATGTTGTGCAACCAAAAGGATTGAAAAAAAAGGTGGCAACTAGTAAGGGCAAAAGAATGGTCAAAGGTGGATTCGAAGCGGCGTTGGTAGCGAACTCCAAAAAAAATCCCGTGCTAACAGTTTGGCTTCGTCACAATCTATTGCAAGTCCAACAGTTACACCTTCTACATTATCTGTTGGAGGAGATATCTATGTTCGGCAACATATTCCTCCTCTTCAACCTCTTCCTTCCATTCATCCTCTTCCTTTATCTTTGCCCATGGGTGGTAATTATATTCCTCCGCCATATATGTATCCCACATATCATGAGTGTTAGTACAATTTAGGTGCTCATTTTTGTGTGGATATAATATGTGACTCAAACAATGATTGCAAAGCGTAATATATGACATTGTTGTAGGCGAACAATTTGCGGGAGATGTATGTAGTGCAAAATTTTGTGCCAAATCCAATGCCTCAACGGTATTCTTGTCAACCAACATTCCAGTCACTACTTCAAGGTTCATGTGGATATGAAATTGGGTTTCGATATTCTCAAGAATCAAACAGTCCAATGTGTAGTCAGGTTCGTCCTCTCTATATTTTTATTTTGTAGTTGATGAAAATTGTGGCTATTTCATTTTAGAAATTTCTATGTCAAGTATGTATTTAGTTGCTGAAAATTGTGCAAAATTCTGTCTTTTTCCATTTTAGGCTATGGACAAGCTGAAAGACAAGCAAACTGAAGCTGAAATTCGCCTGGAAAGTGAAGTCATAGCAGCTCAATGTGAAGTAGAAAGACAAGCAAACTGTGTGTTCAAATTGTGAAGCAAACTCTGTGTACCTGTGTTTCCAAATGTTAATGGCTTGTATGTTAATGGCTTGTATGTGTGGACCAATGTGTTAATTTTGATGGACCAATGTGAGCATAACATGTTGAATCTTTCCAAATGCCTCAATGGCTTGTATGCTAATGATGTTAATTTACAGTTGATGTTAATGGCTTTTTCATTTGTTAGAAAATGTATTCCAGCTTTTTCATTTTTTACTGGACAGTTGATGATGTTAATCTACAGTTCTGTTCTAGTGTTAATCTACAGTTTTGTTTTTGTTCTGTGCTGCTGTCCCAGCTTTTTCATTTTTTAAATTATCCCATCTGGTATCCATGTTTGTATTGGGTCTGGTATGCTGGTTCTGTTCTGTTCTGGTATGCTGGTTTGTATTGGTTCTGCTTTACTGGTTCTGGTTTGCTAGATGTGGTATGTTAATGATAGAACCATTAAATGGTTCATGCTTCAGCTGGTAATAGATAAATGGTTCATGCTTTAGCTGGATTTGACTGGTAACAGAACATGTTGGTTCATGCTACAGCTTCATGTGACTGCTTCATGCTAGTTCGTGCTGCAGGTTCATGCTACAGCTAACTGGTATCTGGTAAATAGTTCATGCATTATGTTCATGCTGCCATACTGATAAATGGTTCATGCTTCAGCTTTATACTACTGCTGCCCTACTTAGAACCAGAACATGGTAACATGATGATGCTAATACCGGTAACAGCGATACTGGTAACAGAACATCATGTTGCTAATGATGGATCTGCTGCTGCCATACTCAGAATTCATTGATAACAGATAACAGATATACTGGTCCTAGTCATTGATAACAGATAACAGATATGCTGGATCTGCTGCTGCTATACTCAGAATTCATTGAACATGATCTGTTGCTGCCATATACTGGTCACAGATATACTGGTCCTGGTCTGGATCTGTTGTTAAAGCAAAATGTGCCATACTGATAACAGATAAACTTAATAGATGGACTTAAATTTCCAAAATTCATTTCAAAATTCCATTCATTCATTCATTCCAAAATTCCATCATTCATTCATTCATTCCAAAATGTGCCATGCTTCATTCAGCAGATAATAGATAATTCATTCATTCCAAAATGTGCCATACTTCATTCTAAAATTCATTCCATCATTCATTCCAAAGTTGAGGCCACAAGTTGAGGGAAATAGATAATAGATAACAAGTTGATGTACATACAACCCAAAATGCTACAAACTTCCAAGTTACATCATAAAGTACAAAATGGTAGAAAATACAATGAAGTACACCATCGCTTTGATATTCATTTCCATCCTTTAAAGCCTTCGACCATAGTCCGTTTCCATGTAATCAAGCCTCGTCCTTACATCGTTAAAGTCTTCTACTGTTATACCATCACAAGCTGTACAGTTCGAACGGATTCTGGATGTAACGTCTTCATCATCTTCATCCACGAACTTGAAATAATTACAATGGGGAGTGGAAGTGTTACTCTGCAATGCATGAGAATAAGTTAGTCGAAGAAGACAAATATTAATGTGACTACTAAAGGAAGAAAATAGCTAGAATTACAAACTTACATATCTTGATGGGCAAACAAAGAACAAACGCCATTCATTTCCATTCTCATTGGTTTTTACAATACGTATGGCAGCGGTTCTTCCACAATTACACAGCCTCGGTTGTAATCTTATGTTGCTAATGTTAGAAAAAGAAGCCATTTAAATCTACATACATGAGAACTTTTTTAAATGGCAAATACCCCATTTTTTATATTGCATACATGAGAACTTTTATGTTGCTAGGAAAATACCCCCTTCTTTTCGCACACATTTGTATAGTAGTTATCTGGAAATTGGATGAACATGGACTCCAATTGTTTCCATTTTGTTTCACCTGCATTGTGTGGTAGGTTTTGATGGACACCTCAAGCTGGTGTCCATCTTTTTCTGCTGTAACTTTCAGTTTATGGTAACTTTCAGTATTTGTAATCTTTTTCTGTTGTAACTTTCCAAATCTATGTAGTTTTTAACTTATTCCTAAACCCAAGTGGTGTGGTTAAGTTGTGTTTTGAAAATACAATAATGAACACAAATTTCATCAATTGGTCCTTCAGTTTTTGAGTTAAGTTAAAACAGAAAAGATAGAGAGAAAAAAATGTCAACAAATTTACCTTAAATTGTGTTGTGCAGTCTAAATTTAATTACTGTATAATGGGATCTACACTTGGAATGAATATTAACCACAAAATGCTTATTATTTTTCTAGATAAAATTTCTATGTTAATACATTTGGGTGTGCAGAAAATAAGATACAGACCAATTGAGCTTGGTATATAAAATCTTGATTTTGTTAACTAATGCAAAAATGCTAGAGGGATAGAGTGTGGAACAACTGCTAAGTTCTTGATTTTTCAACTTCAAACACAGAACAACCTTAGTATAAGGAACTTAGTGTCATGGATATAATTTCTTACAAGCACATGCCTCAAGAACTTAGTAGAAGAAAAGATCTTCTACTCAAACAGAATTCTGGAATATAAGAAAAGAACTTAGTATAATTTCCTATATGGAATTCTGGAATCAAACAGAATCTTTCCTATCTGGAATTCTGGAATAAATAATTCTGAAATTCTGGAATTCTATTCTATGCAGAATTCTGGAATAAATTTCTATGTTACAATTCAATGTGAGCCTGCGCAGCTAAATGTAACATCAAAAGACCACAAACCATTAATACTTCATAATTCTTTATTTTGTCAATCAGATTTGGTTTCATCACAAGCAAGCTATTCAATGAAACCAACAAAAAGAATGAGACTACATTAATGCTTAAGTAGTGCAACTGGTCCAGTATTCAACAAATGCATATAATGTTGTACAAATTAGTTACTGTCGAAGCCCTAATTTTTGTCACTGTCGAAGCCCTAATTTCTTTCACAGTGAAAGCCCTAATTTTTGTCACTGTGAAAGCCCTAATTTTTTGTGAAAACCCATATTTAAATTATTCTTGAAAGAAAATAAATAACTAAATTAATTAATTGTATTCAGAATCTACCTAATATATATATAATAGTATAAAAATTAGTGCTAAATAAACCCAATTCTATCACTAACAAAGACCTTAAAAAAAAAAAAAAAATTACAAACCATGGGCAAACAACCCATAGCTCCTACCAAACCCACAATCTTTATAAAATTTAGGGAAAGGGAAAGCTTATAAAATTTAGGGAAAGTTTATAAAATTTAGGGAAAGCTATAAAATTTAGGGAAAAGTTTACAAAATTTAGGGAAAGCTTATAAAATTTAGGGAAAGTTTATAAAATTTAGGGAAAAGTTTACTCTTAGAAATTGAAGAAAGGGAATGGAATTTTTTGAAAAAAAAAAAAAAAATAATAATAATAATAATAAATAAATGTATGAGAGAGTGGGAGAGAGAGAGCTAACCTTAAAGGGAGTCTTTCAATTGCATCTAGTTGAGTTCATATTTTTGGCATAGAGAGTTCATGTTTCTAGACTAAGCATAAACCATTACATCCAAATAGAAGGAATTCTTGTGGAAGAAGAGGAGGAGATTGAGGTTGCATATTTTCCTACCATTTCATTATTCCATTTCAACCCTACCACTAGGTAAGAAAACCCTCTCAACCCTCTCATTTTTTTTATATAATTGAAATTTTCAGATTATATACATTTGATACATTGTCTAAAATTGTGTTAAATCTGCCAGCCTGTTACCCGAATTTTTAGATAATTTTATACTCAAAATTTCGAGATGATTTCTTCTACAAAGTTGTTGATAATGATGTCTAGTTTATCCAGAAATTTTTGGAAATAATTTTTGAGCTTTCTACGAATTTATACAAATTTTTAACTAAACCTGAAACTGTGTTGAGAATAATCTGTTTGAATCGGCCAGCTTGTTATCCGAATTTTTAGATAATTTTATACTCAAAATTTCGAGATGATTTCTTCTACAAAGTTGTTGATAATGATGTCTAGTTTATCCAGAAATTTTTGGAAATAATTTTTGAGCTTTCTACGAATTTATACAAATTTTTAACTAAACCTGAAACTGTGTTGAGAATAACCTGTTTGAATCTGCCAGCTTGTTATCCGAATTTTTAGATAATTTTATACTCAAAATTTCGAGATGATTTCTTCTACAAAGTTGTTGATAATGATGTCTAGTTTATCCAGAAATTTTTGGAAATAATTTTTGAGCTTTCTAAGAATTTATACAAATTTTTAACTAAACCTGAAACTGTGTTGAGAATAACCTGTTTGAATCTGCCAGCTTGTTATCCAAATTTTTAGATAATTTTATACTCAAAATTTCGAGATACTTTCTTCTACAAAGTTGTTGATAATGATGTCTAGTTTATCAAAAAAAAAATTTGGAAATAATTTTTGATCTTTCTACGAATTTATACAAATTTCTAGCTAAATCTGAAACTGTGAGACAGATTTTATCATGTATTTGAAAATTTATTCAAAATTCTATACTAAGCCAAATCTGGTAATTTCTAACTAAAAGGTGAAATTTGAGAAGTCTAGTTTCATGATAAATTTTTAGATTATGGGTTTGATCTATAAATTTAAGCATGGCATTAATATAAGGAAATGTGACAAATCTGTGTCATAAACACCCTTGGAATTTTTAAGAATTATCTATAATTTATTTTTGGAAAATGCTTCCTGAAAAATGACCATAACATGTTTATTGAGTATTCTGTAGATTGATATGAATTTTAGAGTTGTATAAGTAATTTATTTATAATTTCATTTGCAAGATACACATTCTGGAAATTTTGGCAGATTAAGGAGGAATTAAAAATAATCTCTTCAATTGTTTCTTTGGACTAAAATTTAATATGGTGCTAATCTAATCTTGTAGATTAAAAATCTATGCACATGTGTGATTATGATTTATTTCTTCTTTTCGGTATCTACATCATTATTTTATACCATGGTTTAAATAAATTGTTTATTTAATTTTGTGTATTGTTTACTATTGTGTGACATGTGTAATACTTTATGTTGGGAATTTTAATGAGTTGGTAAACCATTATTTGTGATTAAAAATTGGAATTATTGGTGATTGATATCAAAATTAACTGAAATGATTAACGGCATACACAAAGTTAACAATTGACGGTCAATACCGTTGTTCAGGGTGAGCCCTGGTTTTGAGAATTTGCGGTTGTTCAGGGTGAGCCCTGGTTTTGAGAATTCTCACGTAAATTGTGTTGCGAAACTCTAAGGTGGCACGGGACTTATTTGAACCATTTTCGGTATTCGGTTTTGGAATAAGGGTGGATGTGCAGGTGGCACACAGGGAGGTTACGTACCCCTGGCAGACCGTTTCCTTGGGGCAGACCGTGATGTCACGACTTGGGTATGTAACCCTGGTGCGTGGGCATCATTGGTAGTTACTGTAGGTAACATTTAAATATTTGACCAAGGGAGGGTTCAAATTAACCGTTGCCATGCTTAGTGGTTGGTAAGTTAAATCTCTTTGGTGAGATTTCGAGTGTCACCTAATTTATTAAAACCTAACTACTGTAATTTATGTTTACAATTATATTGCTATCTCATGTTTAGAAGCTCATTATTTTTCTCTTAAAAAGAATGGTAGGTTGGATATGTTTTCTTACTGTGTTGCAAAACTCATGGCATATATTTTTGTTGCCCTGGCGTTTTATGCTAGGTTTTATGTTCGGATTCTAATGAGTGGGCATTTTTCTTATGATGAAATACTGCCTCTGTTTGTCATTTTATTTATTTATTATCTATTGTTATTATTTCAACTGATGGTATTCCTATTATGCTTATTAAATGCTACCTGTCATTCTGTTACTACATATTATTCATTGTGGGTATTATTATCGGGGTGGGTATTTCGGGTTGTAGTATCTTATTGAGCTCGTCGCTCATTGGCATCCTCGTTGCCCTGGCGTTTCATGCCAGGTACCGAAGAAACCGAAGGAAACACCGAGGTGTTGAAAGGCAACATTCAGCCCTGATTAGCTTGAAGTGTGCCAAAGTTCCATGAACCATCTTTCTGAGTTTTCTAGTTTTTCTCTACTGGAGTTGTAATTGAAGAACTTTTAGTTTTGGTGTTGTAATTAATGGATGATGGTAAATTTTGGTGGCAACATTGATGAGGATTCTTAATTAAGAAAATTGATCTTAAGTTTCAAACCTTATTATGATGTCCCCAAATTTTTGGGGCGTCACATTTTTGTCAAAGTGAAAGCCTTAAATTCACAGTGAAATCCCTAATTTTGAAATTTCAATCTCAATCACACAACCCTAAGGAGATAATTTCAGAGTTTCGAATACAAACTTGGTTCCTCATGAACAAATTTCTTCGCTCAACCGATGGTGGTCGCGATGGAGTTATGGTTCACGAAGCAGCGAAATTAGGGCTGGAGTGGGTCGCCGGTGCCGTCTGGGGGACTGGTCGTCGCCGGTGCCGTCTAGGGGACTGCTCGCCGGTGAGGGTGGGTTCGGTAGAGGAGAACGGCTGAGTGCGAGGCTGAGTGAAATATAGCTTGGTTGAGTGATATAACCAGCAACGGGCGGGATTTGAGTGAAATTTCAATTTTTTTTTTTTTAATCTCAGCCGTTGGATGTGCAACGGCTGATCTCAGCCGTTGTAAGGACGCTCGCAAGTATGGCTTGCAAGGAGAGGATCTGAACTCACTCTCCTTCCCTTGTTCTCTTTCTCTCTCTTCTTGTGCTGCCAACTCTGCCACAGCAGAGTTGGGCCCCCACCCCACTCTCTCTCTCTAGCCAAAAGACTAGTCACAGTTAACCCATACAATAACATCTAACACCACTAATGAACAATTTAACAATTCCATTATAGAGACAAAAATCAAAATAGTTGGCCAAAAAAATGGCATCTGACACTAACATCCCTCATAGTAGTTCCACTTCAGATGCTCTTATAAACCCCATAACTTATTCCAAATATTTTGTATAGTGAACATTAAATTGATAAAATGTGAATTTTATGAATAAAATAACTTTAAATTATTATTTTATTTTTTATTTTTTAACATAAATTCTGAATTGATAAGGGTTAGTTTGTGGTGTTGTCGATATTATAACAATCTTGAATTTATTTATTTATTTTAAATGTTTCAATGTTATAATAAAATAAAATTTTAATTTTAGCAATTTAGAACTCAATTTTTTTTATTTATTTTCAATCTAAATTGTTTATTTATTTCCGTTAAATAAAATTAATATAAAAAATATTATTATAGTCGTTAAACTCAATAAAAAATAATATTTTAGATATACTTATATTGCATTTAATGATTAAAATACTCTTTTCAGTTGATTTTAGGAAAAATTACTCATAAATCCTATTTTAGTAAATGTTACACTAATTGGTCCTGAATGTTTTTTATTAAACCATTTAGTCCTAAAAAACATTACCAACATCACTAAAAAACATCATAAAAACATCAATATCATCAACTACATCGTAAAACATCATCAGAATAACATCCTAAAACATCACAACATCATCAAAAACAACATCGTAACAAACATTCAAGACAAAATAACATATCAAATTCATTTAAACATAAACACAAAAAATCAGATTCATTTAAACATCAAATTTCAAACATCAAATTCAGTAATATAATGTAACACCAACCCAAAATGGTAAACATCATATTCAAACATCAGATTCATTAAATTGTCTGCTTCCCAAAGCTAGGGTTTTGTTTGGAGCCCTAGACTTGTTGATTCGATGATGGACTGAACTCTCTTCCCCTAATCCCCCAATCACCATTGTGGAGGCTTCTTAGCCCTTCAATGTCTCTCGTCGAGACCTCGATCGATTGCGTCCATCAACGCCTCGATCGCCTCCCTTCCAAACGCAGACTCGACGATTATGCCCCCTCCGATTCCGACATCGATTCCGACTTCTGTTTGGACCACCACAACCTTCCATAGATGGTGCCACAGAACCACCCACTGCTATGGATGATGTTTTCACCCGACAGTGGAAGATGAATCAGTGATCGGCCATCGTAGCCAGCACCATAAACACCAGCGCTATCCAATCGCCCACAAATCCATTATCAAAATAATGCCCACCCACTACCCAAGCCCTCTTGTTCTTTTATTCTGTATGTAGATGTAGATGTAGATGTAGATGTATACTTTGTAAAATCAGTATCTGGATGTATATATACAAACCCACCTTTTAAATTTAATTTTTAGAACATATACACATCTACATCTATTTTCTCCCTCTCTTCGAATCTGCAATCGAAGCCCAACCATCTACAATGGGTACAGTTTGGAACATCAATTTATTCTGTTTGGAACATCAATTGATGTTTGAAACACCCACGATTTTGTTTGAAATCAGATCAGAAACACCATTAAAGTGAGATTTAATTGTCTAGAAAATCGGAGATCAATGTTTGATGTTACCGATTTGATGAAAGTTTTTTTTGTGAGATGTTTGAAGTAGATTTAATTGCAGATTTCTGGGTGTTTGATGTTTGAAACACCCACGGTGATGTTGCCGATTTGATGATGTTGCTTGATCTACATTAATTTTTGTTGTTTGAAACACCCAAAATGTTTGATGTTGTTTTGATGATGATGTTGTGATGTTTGACGTTATTTTTTATTATGATGCTTGATTTTGATGAATAATGTTTGATGTTTGATGAATAATTCTAATGTTTAATGGTTGTGTTTGATGTTTGATGAATAATGTTTGATGTATGATGAATAATCCTAATGTTTAATAGTTGATGTTTGATGAATAATCCTGACGTTTGATAATGTTAGATGTTGGATGAATAATTCTAACGTTGATATTGTTCTCACCGAAATTATACGAACAATCCTGACGTTGGTAATGTTTGATGTTTGAAAAATAATTCTGACGTTGCTAATGTTTGATGTTCGATGAATAATGTTAGACATAAAAATGCCTATAGTAAGCTTTTAGAGAAATATGACCTATTAGTCTAACAAAAAACATTCAGGACTAAATGGTTTAACATTTTCAAATTTGGGATTTATTGGTGCTTTCTCCTTAATTTTACTTAATAAAAATATATTGATAATTTAAAATAAAAAAATTAAAATATTAAGATTTAAATTGATAAATTTTAAATTCTTAAAATTACAAATTTATTTTATTATAAAATTTAAATTTTAAGATTTTTATATATGCGTTGTTATTTTTTTTTTTTTTTTTTGACAGTGTTACATATATAATATGTGTAAATAAATTACGTGGCGTGTGATATAACAAGTTATTTAACAGAATGCTTAGTTGGCGTGTTGTGATTGGCCGGAGCATCAGGATTGGTGGCGTGTTGTGCTAATAGCACCGAATAATTTCTCGGGTGTTACCTATCACTTTTGATAAATTACTATTCGCGCACGTGAAATAAATAAAAATAAAATAAAATAATTATTATATATTGTATAATATTCCAGTGATAAGATTCTTTCCTGACAAACAAAAAGTTTGATATTTGAGTCTCATATCCTTCTTTTATTTTTATTTTTATTTTTTTTAAATAAGAAAAAAATTTCAAGACACTACTAGAAATGTTCACTTTATAATAGTATAGATAAAGAATAATGTTTGAGGGCCCGAAAATGGAGGCTCGAATTGGCTCAAAACCCCAAAACGACGTCGTTTTGGGGTTTTGATTTTTTTTTTTTTTTCTTTCTTTTCTTTTCTTCCTTTTCTTCCTTTTCTTTCTTCTTCTTCGTTGAGTTCAACACAGAGGCGAGAGAGAGAGAACGCCGGCGAGACAGAGAACGCAGCTCGTCGTCGGCGTCGCAGCTCGTCGTTCGTCGGCCGATCGTCGCATCGCCGCCTCCGCCTCTGCCTCCGACGGCTTCCGCTCTGCCCCCGCCCGCCTCCGCCCGCCTCCGCCGCCTCTGCCGCCTCTACCTCCGCCCGATTTTAATGGCCCCTCCAGTTCCTCCTCTCCTCCTTCTTCTTCCTCCTCTCCTTCTTCTTCTTCTTCCTCCTCTCCTTCCGCTCCTCTCCTCCTTCTGAAATTTGAGCCGTTTGGCTCGAATTTCTTTCGGGCCCTCTACCAGTTCTCATAGATAAAAGGTAGATAAAATCTATCATGAAAGATCACCGGAACCAAAAAAATTTGTGAAATATTTATGTAATATATATATATAGTACTCCCATGAAGGAAAAAAGTTTTTAAAAAGTTATATATTATTTGGTTTTTTCACCATTTTATACCACTAAGGCTATCTCCAACGGTTAAGCAAATACATCACCAAATTTGAATTTGGTGAAAAAGTACATCTTTTTTTACTTCAACGATTTTATCAAACTGATATCAAATTGAGAACAATCCCAATTTTTCACCAAACAGAAGATGTATTGCACCTTTCAGCAAATTACTATGCGTAGCCATTGAGTGTGAACCTACCGGACGACCAGCCGGATGTCCTCCCGGATGACCACCTTAAGCAAAATTTTGTGAAAATTTTACACTGGGAGGTCGACCTTCCGGTCGACCACCTCTTTGTTTTTTCGGTAAAAAAAGAAAAAATAGGGGAAGAAAGAAAGATAAACAGTATACCTCAGTAGCAAAGCTAAAGAAAAAATCAAAAATCAACCAAACAAACACATATAAGTCTCCGTGATGATGTATAATCAAAAACCCATAAGCAAAAACTCCATTAAATCCAAAATCGTCAAACAAAAACTAAATCTTTCTTCATACTTTTATAAATTTTCACTCAAGTTTGATGTAGTGAAGAGATAGAAGGAATGTAACGCCCTCAAAAAATCAACCGATGAATATAATCCAAAAACATATATAAATAACAGCATAAATCGGAATATAATGTTATTTCATTACATTGGGTTAATGATACAAAAGAGTGTAGCAAAGTAAATGCCCTATAGGCCTACACATTTCCAAGTCATTGCTTGGTTACACAAAATGAGTTTCGCTCAATACATTTTAAGCCCTAGGCTTTACAAAAGAAATAATCAAAGCAGAGAAGCTCTTGTTCCCAAAAGTTTCTCCAAGCTATTGCCTTGGCAGAGGCATGTCACCAACACCTGAAAATGTTATTCCCAAATAAGGTGAGTCACAGCCCAGTAGGAATCATCTAACACAGTATATAAAATTTAGCAAAGGTATATATACAATATGCATAAATAGTGCCTGTGATAACACATCCACATTTTTTATAAAGTCAAAGATACCAAACTCATTTCTTAATTCATTTCATGAGCCAACTTCATCACATCTCAATAATCCAAATGAGACTACAACTCATTAGTTTTATAATCACATCATTAACATATAAACACTTCAAACTGTCCTTTCACGGATATTTCGTCCGCGGGAAATCGTCAAACGGGACCTATGTAAACGTAGGCTATACAAGCACCACAATTGCTATTTTACGAATATTTCGTCTGCGAGATCGGTACCCATGTATAATTTCAGGACTTTCACCCAGGACACTCCGGCCAACTTAATTATAGTGGAATCCATCCCCGTTTTCCTCCCAAACAATCATTCATATATATGCAACGCATTTAAACACATAATGAAACAATGGAGTACATCCCATTTCTATTCTCAAATAATCATACATATACAATGTATGTAAACATAGCCATATTCAATGACAACCAATAGGAAATTAGTTTCAATTCACCTAATCCACATGTAATTTTTACAACAATCATAGCTATCTTTCACCGATAGCCCAATACAGATATTTCTAAACAGATGTTCAATTTCAAGACAGATAATTTATTCCAAGGTTTCCAAATAATGAGTTAATACATAACCAAATCCACCATTCATATCAATAACCCTCCAATCTCATATTTTCAATGTCAATTTCAAGTATCTATACAAAATGATAATTTGATCCAATTAGGGGCAAATTTCCCATTTTTCCCAAACATTAACCAAGTGCCAAAATCATCAAATTAGACACAATACAACATCATCTTCAAAACCCACAATCATTTATTTCACCTTCACCCAAATGCCCTCTTTTCATCTAACGCCCAAACCCTAGGTTTATTTAAAACATCCCCAAATCACACCATTGTTACGCAAGAGACAAATAACTAAGCTAAATATCATATGAAAGTGTAAAAAGATCCTTATCTCAAAGAGAGAAGATGAGCCAAGCAAGGATGAAACTTTGAAAGCACTGAAACCCACTTCTATTCGGATCAAAATGAAAATCTTGATGCACTCTACCTTTTTCTCAAAGGCACTAGGGTGAAGAGAGATGAAATCTAAGAGAGAATGTGAGTTTTAGAGAGAGAAAGTATAGGTCCAGGTTTTTGGAAAGTTTTAAAGAGAGAGAGAAGTGAAAAAATGATACAAAACATCATCCTCACGGACTATTATATACGCAGTCCACTCGAGCGTGGAAAATGATGCTCAAGCGTCAGACACAAAGGTTCGCCCGAGCGCAAGAAGCGACACTCGAGTATGGAATACACAATTCCAGAAGTTTTGCAGACGAAGGACCCGGATTGAGCGTGAGACTGGACACTCGAGTATCCAATGCACTCTTCCAGTATTTGCAGATCTGCAAAAAAATACTGATAGTTGACAAATCTCATTCGAGCACAAGAATGGCCGCTCGAGTAGAGGAGCAAAATTTGTGAAGCCCGCTCGAGCGCAAGAGTCAAAATCTGAGTATCACAGGTTTGGAAAAACAAGCAACTAACCTGTTCTGAACGCACAATTACAACCCGATAACCAAAATAGAGAAGAGACAAGAGAAGCAAGGCATGAATAACCATTCTAAACCATACTAACCCGAGTCCGGAATACAATAAGTAATGCGTCAAAATCGAAATCGCTATAAATAGGGAGTTTATGCTAGTATGATAAAAATGGTTCGTCTGTAAAGGGATTATAAAGAGAGAAACAGAGTGAGTGAGGTTTTTTGAATTGTTTCATAATAGTCCCAACACAACACAACAGCCCCAAATGTTTCATAACTAGGTTTTTCGTTTTTTTCATTGATTGGTCAATTGGTAGTTTGATGAAAAGCCAAATTTCTCCGTTGGAGCAGGCGATATCAAATAGAGGAAATCATCTTTTTTTTACTCAGATTTGATAAAAAATCTGATGAACTATTGGAGATGCTCTAAGGTATGCAGCAATATACCACTTGCTTTAATTAATCCTATAATAATTATCTTTAAATAAAGGCATCAAGTATAAGTGGGTGTTTGGGATTTATTTTTTTGGTGGCTTTTTAGTTATTTTGGTGATTTGTTTTTTTTATTTCAAATAGCTTAGGTTATAAATTCAGTTTAACAAGACGAATTGGAAACTTTAAAAAAGTCCAAAAAGGAATTAAATAAGCCAAAAAAATAGATTTTTTTTGTGTGTTTATTTTGTCTTTTTAATTTTTTCTTAGAATTTTTCAAAAAACAATTACTTTTATTCATCTACATAAGACAGATCAGAAAAAATTTTAAAAAAAATTGACAAAATTTTTTTAAAAATTGACATAATTTTTAAAAAATAGCTAAAAAAAAAATTTTAAAAATGCTGGCTTATTTAGCACTTCCAAATAGTAATACAAATTTTTTTTGATAATATATGACGTTTCTATAAATAAATAAAAACGTTTTGAGTAAATAGAAAGTTCGTTGCACGATGAAGATTGAGCCAATTAGGTTGCGTTTGGTAAAGTTTTAAAATTATTATTTGATAATAGAGTTGTATTTTGAGTTTGTGAGTTTTGGAATTATGATTTGAGTGTGGAAAATTTGTTTGGTTATGAGTTTTGAAAAGAGTTTAAAAAAGAGTTTTGAATTGAGTTTGAATTGAGTGATGTGACATATGATATTTGATTCAAAAATTTACAACTCATAACCAAACACAACCCAAAATTCTATTCAAAACTCATAGAAAATTTTTTTAAAAAAAATCCAAAATATTTTTTATTTAAAATATAAAAAGAATAGGTGCCAAAAAAAAAGATGAATACTAGTCCGGTTAACCGGCCAGACATTTGGGGGGACGCCCGGGAGGATGACCAGGTAGACCCAAAATTCAAAAATCCTTTGCTTTTCAGAATGGAGAACGCGAAAGAAAGAGAGTAGCCAAACAGAAAAGAGAAATATGTTTTGAAATGTGTAGTGGAATCACAATTCCAAAACTTTATATCCATACAATGCATGCAAATAAAGGAGTGGAAATAAGTTTTCAAAGCTGCACCAAACACAGCCTTAATGTCTTCTTTGAAAACTTTGACATCATGTTGATAATTCTCTTTTTTTTTTTTTTTTAGGACGAAACAGCATATAATATTATAAATTAATCTGCAAAACGTTTTCTTACATCAGTTGTGAGGTAGTAAGCAGATTGAACAACCTCTCTTCTACCTTTTCTAAAACAACATAGTCAAAACCTTTACTATAGTACATAATATCACTTAAAATAGACTAAAGATGCTAATCACTGGTCCAGTCATGATTTTGTAACAGCAAAACTAAAACTTGGCAATCTGTTTGCAAATGAAGATACTTTATGCCTTGTTTGAGTGCCCACCGCAAGCCTAGAGCACAGCTGCCGCTGCCGCTTGATGTGGGGAAAGCATTGGTGGCCCTGTAACTGCCTTCTGATAAACAAGTTGATTACATTCATCAAAACAAATCCAAGCCAAACCAGTACCATCGTCCATTGAGATCCAAGACCCATCGACCACAATGCGCCTCCTTTGGAAATCTGCAGTGATTGAGATAGTATGCTGCAAAAGAACTTGATTAGAAAACACCTTGTGGTTATTATAACAAGAATGGGATAGATTATATGTAACATGATGCTGTGGTAAAAGATATGTTGACAATAAATCATAAGCTTCTGCTAATGTTCATTCAATGGACATCGCTATAGTGTGAAATTCAGCAGAGTTTCTTTGTAACCAGATAGCCTGTAAAATGGCAATAGATTGAATTAAAATCTCAAAATCACAGATCTGCTGAACCCAACCTTTGAACCATGAAAGGAAGGACAGTGGAGTGCCGACACTAAAATCTAGTCCCAATGCCGACCCACGCCAAACCCTTTGACATACTGGACAATCAAAAAATAAATGTTCAAGTGATTCTTCATGAGCAAAGCACCTTTTGCAAATTGATCAATATCCATGCCCCGTTTCATGAGTTCTCGTTTCACAAGGAGAATGTTATGAAGACATTTCCAAACAAATAAAATCCACTTGGGAGGAATCGTAAGTTTCCATAATCGTTTCTAGACTATCCAATCAGGATCATGCAGACAATAATCAGGAAATTATCGAATTAGAGCTTGCTTGTAACCCGATTTTACGGAATATTCTCTACACTTAGTCGGTCCCCAAACAATTTTATCCTCAATGCCAGTCTCTAGAATATGAATAGATAGTATATGAGATAAAACATTGGCTAGGAAAAACATGTTCAATAAATCCACTCACCAAGAATGAAGTGCTGGGTCAATAAAATGTTCAACCTGCATTCCAGGAAAAAAGCTATTCAATCCACTTCCCTCTCAAGGATTTGAAACCGTTGGAATCCACTGATCCACAAAAGGATTAATACAATGTCCATTCCCAACTACCCACTGAAGCCCTGAAATTAACAACGTTTGTCCCCATAAAATGCTACGCCATCCCCATGATGATGAAGTAGATTGTTTGGTGTCAAGAAAAGGACTTCGTTGACAATATTTTCCTAGTAAAACTCTTGAAAGCAATAAATTAGGAGAGAATAAAACTCGCCAAACCTGCTTTGCTAATAGAGCTTGATTGAAACACTTGAGATATCTAAATCCCAAACCGCCCCATTCTTTGGAAAAACATAAATATGTCCAATTTTTCCATGATATCCCCCTACCCTTGGATGAAGCCCAAATAAAATGACAAATGATAGCGGTAAGTTGATTTTGAAATGAATCAGGCATGCAGAAAACAGACATTAAGTACACAGGAATGGACTGAATGACATGTTTAACCAAAATTCCCCTGCCTGCAAAGTTCAATAACTCGCATTTGCACCCTTGTAATTTGGAGTTTACTTTACTCAAAATGGAACTAAAGATCTTCGATTTAGTGCACCCCGAAAACCCCAAGTTTGCGCCCAAATAGATCCCAGGTTTGGATACAACTTTAACACCAAAAAGGAAACAAGCCAGTCTCTGGCTGAATTTAAGAAATTAGGGCTCAGAAAAAGTTCAGATTTATGAAAGTTTATGCGCAACCCTGAGTAATAGCATAATGCATTTAAGAACCAGTAAAGACACCAAATTTCATATGGCTTATAGTTTAGGAAAATGAAACAATCATCTGCAAAAAGTAAGTGTGAAATGGAGGGAGAGTGCCAACTAATAGCTATTCCTCGACATACGTTAAGGGACGCCAAATGAGCAAATCCTTCGACAATACTTGTATGACTAAGAGAAATAAATAAGGCAAAAAGGGTCCCCTTGCCTAAGTCCCGCATGAGGTACAAAAAATTCAGATGGGATTCCATTAATCAGGACAGCAAATTGTACAATAGAAACACATTGAGAGATCAATTGGATCCATTTAGAGGAAACCCCCATTTTAGCCATTACTACCTCAAGAAATACCCAACTAACTCTATCATAAGCTTTGTTCATATCCAACTTCAACCTAAAACAGGATAAACACCCCTGCTTCTTTTTCTTTATGTATTCTATAATCTCATGGGCTAACAAAATATTATCTGAGATAAGTCTACCCTTCAAGAAAGCGCATTGGTTGTCAGCTACTAAAGCTGGCAACACCAGACTGAGTCTATTAGCTAGTACCTTAACTCTTATTTTATAAAGCACATTACACAAACTAATGGGCCCATAATCATTCACGATAAGGGGACTTTTCGTCTTTGGAATTAGGCATATGAAAGTTTTGTTGAGTTGTTTAAGTAAATGCCCCGAATTAAGGAACCCAAAATAGCCCCAGTTAACGATTGTCCTACTATCAACCAATATTTTTTTATAAAAATCCGCTATAAACCCCGGCCCTGGTGCCTTAAACTTCCCATTTTGAAACACAGCCTTTTGTATTTCCTCAATGGAAAACGGTTGTTCCAATAAATTGTAATGATTTGAGGTCAACTGACAATTAATTACGCTAAGTAAATTAAAATAAGGAAGAAAGGAACCTGTTTCCAATGACTCGTTGTGAGACTCCACGGAAGCTGAGAAAAGATGTTGAAAGTGCTCCACAAATGCCCTTTGAATTTCCTACGGGTGAGTGATAACATTCCCATCCTTATCCTGAATAAAAGAGATGCGGTTCCGACTCCGTCTCCAGGATGCCATTCGGTGAAAAAAATTTGTATTGCGATCCCCCAAATTCATCCAGTGCTGTTTAGATCTCTAGGCCCAATATAACTCCTATTTCTGTAACAAAATATCGAACTGAAATCGCAAATCCTACTCATAGGAATGTGGTCCTAATGTTTGAAGCGAACCCTGAGCCTGTTGTAGTCGGGCGTGGATGTCATCAATTTGACCTTGCATACTCCTGTAGGACAAAGCATTCCAGTTCTTCAAATGTTTAAGGATTATAGCTTGGCGTTGTACCAACCGAAATAATGCTGAGCCCTAAAGAGACATCTTCTAAACTTTGTGAATAATATTCTGTGTTGATGGATCAGTCAACCAGGTCGCTTCAAATCTGCCCCACTTCTTATCTTGGAGGTCCACTTGACTAGTGTCGAGAAGTAAAGGGCTATGATTCGACCGCTGAATAGGCAATGTTGCTAATGAAAAGTGACTAAAAGCTGCAATGCAATTGGATGAGGCCAATACCCTGTCCAGACGCCCATAAACCACATCTGAATCTTTTTTATTATTACACCAAGTATACCACACCCCTTGAGATGGAAGATCAACTAACCGGTTGCGGAATATTAACTCATTAAAGGCCGAGGCTCCATGAATAGGTCGTCTATGTGAACTTAATTTTTTCGCTCAACCTCATACCTGGTTAAGATCCCTCATAATGATAAATGGCTTCTAAAAGTGTTGTATCTTTGCTTCTACTATACTCCACACTTGTCCCTTATTGAGAATGAAAGGAGATCCATACATAAAAACAATATACCAATTTCCTTGTAGATTGTCTTTAACCTCTAAAATAATGAAATTCGCAGCCCGCTCACAGATCTCTATCAGATTACCATCATTCCAACCAACCCATAATCCACCAGTGCTACCAGAACTATCTACCTCGCAATTATTTTTAAACCCCAAAGTATAGCCAATTCGGTTAACCTTCTGAACCGTGCTTTTAATCTCCATCAAGAAACAAATGTCCAGCCTATACTTCTTGGTCAAGTTTTTGGCTGCTTGAACTGTCAGGGGATGACCCAGACCCCTGCAGTTCCAGCTGAAAATTTTCATGGTGTTCGAAGAGGTTGTTGTGGGACAACCTCTTGCAAAACCCTCATATTCGACGCATAAACAGAATCCAAAACTAGTGCCACAAATCGAGTAGTCTGTTGATTAACATAAGCTAAATCCAACTGCATACCTGACTGTGGTAACTCATAGCAAAATTCATGGATTTCTGGCAAGCTTGCGCCTGTATCGTAACCCGATTTCGAAGTTAGAGAACCCTGTACAAGTAGGCCCACAAAGGCTGACTGACGACCTCGACATCCTCTAGTCTGACGTGTGAACTGAGCCCTGCGATGGCAGTATGTAGGACCTGAACCAGAACCAGTTACAGTTGTGAGTTGCCTCGATCTGTATCATAACTTCCAGCGATGACACAAGGCCGAAAACCCGACTGACCCATCTCCTTCTCGACATGAAATAGCATGACCAGGTATGGAGGGTGGTAGGGAACGCTGGCCCCTCTTCAAGTGACTGTACTGATTGTGTAAGAAATAGCCTAAATGGTAGGGATAACACATGGAGTCCAGACCTGTGCATGGCCGACTCGGTCTCTCGATCCCATGATTGTCCACATAACTCTTCTATAGCATTCATTGATTCCATATTGTATATAAATTCAAAGCCTGAGCCCACTTCTCGCAGTCTCTTCTTTATTGGAGGCCCACTCTCTATTAATAGAGATGAATTGAATGGATAAGGCCCATTTATTATAGTTGAACTTTGAGGTCTATTTTCCATCACCGAGCTAGTTTAGCCCACTTCAAAAGTAGCTGAGCCCAAATTCGTCAACATATTTGGGCTTGCTCTCTTAAAGGTCTAAATAAGAATTAGGGCCTCACCCATGGGTATATTCAACCGTGGGCTAGGCCCTTTGAGTTTAAGAGCTCTAAGCACCTCCTCATGTTCCTTAGTTAATGGGGCCTGATCAATACCATTAATGGAGCTGGCTCCAGGATCACTATGCTATGCTTGACGCGGAGAAACTGTCAACTCACCAACACCTTCAATCACCAACTGCCCCGGCCTGATACCCATTGATGAGAGTTGACCCTCCTATTGATTCCACATTACTTCTAACTCACCTACCGAATCCACCGGAGCTTCACCCAAACCCGAAAGTACGTCGGATGTAACTGGGCAGGTATCTATTGAAGATGTTTGCGGAAGAACTCCATCCCACCTGATAGCCGGTGGTGATGACTCACTACTCTCAGGCAACCCTTGTTGTAGACCAGTGTCCCAATCCCTCTCCCACATAGCAGCAAAATCATCCTCCATGTTGTTGTGATGTCCATTGTTAGAGGGACCAATTTCTTCCGATACCTCATTATGAGAGTTATTCGTATTTTGAAAAATACGAGTGGTGCAACGGTTCGGCCTGTGGGCATTGGCTCGAATGCTTGCAGAATACATCAGATGCGTTTCTTGAATCATCACTTGTGAATGAAGTCTCCTGCCCATGTCCTCAAGATTGGCATCGATTTGCCGTTAAGCCTCTTCAAAAGAGATAGGGCAAGTTGTAAGCATGTGTCCTACTTGACCACAATTTTGACAGACCTTGCACAAACGCTCATAGCTACAACTTATCCAATGCTGTTGATCGTCCCGAAACTTAAGGAAAAAACCACTGATCAATGGACGATCAAGGGATACCCACACTCTGATTCAAAGAAACCAAATAGTACGAGGCATTATCAAGTCTATATCTACTTTAACCACTTCTCCAACAGCTCGTCCTAAACTGAGCCTGGCTTCTTCAGTGAAGCATTCCAATGGTAACCCATACAACTGAACCCAGACCATCATTTTATCAAAAATCAATCGATCTAGAACCAAATCTGGCTTCCAATAGTCAACAATGAGTAACGCCCCTTGAATGGTGTATGGACCATTGTCAGCAATACGATGCATGTCACCTATGTGTTCAAAGAGAAAGACAAAATGATTTTTACTATGACCATAAACATGCACTGACCCTTCCAGATTCCATAAATCATTAACATGAAGTTGCATAATATAGGAGCCAAAATGATGCACATCTGAAACGTAACCAATCAAACAACATTCAAGCTCATGTTGTTCTAGCTGCCACGTTGAGTCGTCCAGTTCCATACTCAGACCGCTTCAAAAATGGTGACGCGTGGGAGGATGAAACACTTTCCCGGGACGAAGTCTCCTTCTTTCCTCTGAATATTTACTACCGACTTCAGTTCCACTACTATTGGTCCAACCACCTTCACATAAGTAAGGAGTAGCCATCAACTTCCACGTCTGTGGATGACCTCACTTCCCTTTAGGACCACTCGAACTGCCACAGCTGGAAGACCCACGTTTGTTTACCCAAAAGGAAACAACCTAAGGATTTTCTGAGGGACCTACCTCCGTTGACATTGAATTCTTTGACTGAAACACACTATTAGACTACTTTTACTCAAGGGAAAAGGTTCACCAATCCAAGACAAAAGTAGTAACAGCAATCTACCCACCAATAAGTGAATGAATGCTAAAAAAGAACATTGAACGGCTTAACTACTGTACTAGGATCAAATTAAAACAAACTGAAGCAAAGTCCTCACCTTGAGGAAACCTTGGCTCTCTAGAGAGAGAAAAACTTAGTAATATTTTTGGGGGATTTTTCTTTTATGTTGATAATAGGAAATATGAAAAGATTGAAGGGCAAAAGTCGAAAAAAAAAAAGGCAAATAAGTGAAGAGAAAAAAGAGCAAGTGCATTTTTATATAGAGAATAGAAATAGATACATATATTCTTGTGTCAAAAGACTTGCCTAACTTTAGATCTAAACATTTCATCTCAAATTTGACTCCAAAATAGACCCTAGGCAATTGTCCAATTGATCGAACACTTAGGTATCAACGTGAATGAAGTTTGAAATTCGAGTTTATGAAGAGACATTAGTATGTATTGTAATCTAACAACTAACATATTAACTGCTATTTTATTGGGGGGGGGGGGAAATTGACCCCAAAATTGTATTACATTCACAAATTCTCCCAACAAATCCATATATTAAAAACAAATATTTTAATACTAAAAATTAATAATTTAATAATTGAGTTGGCACGAAACTTAATATTTAACTATTACATACTAAGTACAAACTTAGTTAAATGTAATTTTCATCACAAAATTGAGTTGATATTAGATGTAATATTTAGCAATTACATACTAGATATGAATGTATTTTTCATCTTAAGTACAATTTATTATTTAAAAACAATAAAAAAAAGTTGAGAATTCAAAATATAATTTATATTTCGGTAGTGCTACATGCCTCAATTAATGTACATATTAATGGATCAACTAGTGTTATACCATTATTACTGATCCCACCTATTACACAAATTATAAATACCAAAAATCTCTAAAATTATATCACATCATCAGGTAGTATACTAGTTAGTATATTAATTAGTACATATAGAATTATTCTTTATATCTAGCACCTCTATGGATACGAAGAAAAAAGGTAGGTGAACCCAAAATAAATAACATGTAATACAAATAAAAAAAAACTAATAAACTCTTCTAGTCGGGTGAAATTTGAATCTCCAACCTATGATATCACAATATTAAGAAAACTACATGCTATCAGCAAAAACAATAAGCAAAGTAAATTAAATATTTATAAACATAATATATATATGTATGAATGTATTCATAACGGGCAGTCAGGGCAGCAAAATAATAATTCCAAGCCCAATCTACTTAGGTCTCGTTTGGGAACAAGTTTTTTTAGTAACTTTTTGATTAAAATATAATATAAAAAAAATTAGTATGTTTGGGATGACTTTTGACTTTTTACGAAAAGATGTGTAAAAAGTAAAGAGAAAAAGAAATCTTTAACTTTTTGGTATAGGTTATTGATTTTTTAGTTTTTTCAGTGACTTTTTGACTAAAAAAATCACTTGTCAAATGAGGCCTTAATGTATTTTTAAATGAGTTTTTTTTTAGCCAAAACCTTCTCATTGGGCTTTTTTTTTTTAGTGAAAATTACAGTCCAAAATTTTTTACTTCACAAACTTTCTGAACAGGAGGTGCTTACTTCATGAAAGACAAAAAAATATGTTTTTATTTTTTTTAGCAATCTTGCCCTTTTATGTATATTTGAGAGATTTGAAAAATTCCCCTTCATCGATTGTAGTCCATACAGTTCATAGTTACGAGTTTGCAGAGCATGAAAGCTTGATCAAGTTTGTAGAGCAGGAGAGTTTGATCGAGTTTGTAGAGCTTCATTCGATCATTGTTGGAGTTAGAGTTGGAGTTTCGTTCGATAACTTCATGCAATTAGTGTTCGTGTTAGAGTTGGAGTTTCGTTCAATCATTTGTTGATGTTCTGTTTAAAATTAATAGTAAATTTTTACTCTGTTAAAATATTATTTCATTTTACTATGTTAAAGTTATGCTTTCGTAATTATTTATTAATAATTGTAGTGGCTACCATGTTAGTGATGATGATGATATTTTAATATTTAAAAGTTAAAATTTTACAATAAAATTTACAATGAATTAGAGTAAAATTTTATTGTGAGACAGTAAAATTTTATTGTTGACGTTAATTTCAAAGGTAAAAATTTTAATATTTTTTTAATAAAGAATTTCATAATCAACATAGATCTTGTTTGGTAGATTTTGAAAGAGCATTCTAAAAATATCAATTTTATTTAAATGTCACATCTAGATCAAAAGTTGTGTCACTTTACAGTTTAAAATATTAAATTATTCACCAAAATATTTTGATAATAGTAGTGTGTGTTAAACTTTTGAAAAAAAAAATTGTAACTGTCCTTAATGCATGAAACCTTTATTATGAGGAGGTTTTGATCAAATTCCTCTTTTTGAATTCATACTTGACCCAATTTATATAATGTATTAATTATTAGTGTATGTTACATTATTGTTATAGAGTGATACAACTAAACAATTTTTAAGATGGGCACTCGGTTGAAAAGTCCAAATTTAAATTTCTTTGTTCACACGCTCAAATACTTTGTCCAAAAAGACAAACTTAGACAAAATGACCAAATTACTCTTTTTATATATATATATATATATATCATAGACACGATAATACTATTCAACATCACTCACACACACACACACACACTCACACACTCTCTCTCTCTCTCTCTCTAGATTTTCTCAAATCACTGAGAATTAGAAATTTGGATTCACTTCATCATCCTCCTCTCCAATCTCTCTCTCATTTCTCTCTCTGTGAGAACTCGAATATACAAATCAAATAAATAATTAAGTAATAATTATTTTACAATCTCAAATATTTTGCTTGTGAATCTTTAAGTGCAAACTAAATATTATTGGAGAATCTTTTAATTAATTTTAAAACCTAAAATGAATTTATGGTGAAAGTCTTTAATTTAGAGGCAAGATTTATTATTATTTAAAAAATAAAATAAAATAAATAGAGAAGAGGGTGTGATTTGAACTCCAGACCACAATTTGATAAATAATGGTCTTACCATTTGAGTTGCTTACAACATATTTAAACATTTTGTATATTATTTATTTATTTGACCTACACATGCTTTGGGTGTACCCAACCACTAGTATTAAATAAAATATACACAAAACCCTACCTTCTTATTTGTTCATCACAGCAGTCGTGAAGGAGAAAGAGAGAGAGAGAGAGAGAGAGAGAGAGAAAAGAGAGATTTGAGAGAAACTTTTGGCAAATTGGTGGTCAACAACTCTAAGGTATTGTCCTATTTTATTATATCTATATATTGTTATGGTTCATATGTGTAATCTGCTTGTTGTTGGGAAGGAATAGGAGAAACGGGTGTGTTGTTTGGGTGCCAAGTCAATGATTGGTGATGAGAAATAATGGGTATAATTCTTAATCCAAAAATTCTGTACAGAACCACAAACTTTAAAAATCAAGAAACCATATCAAACGGATGAATTTTAAACTGAAATTTTTACAGTAGATTAATTATATATTTAATTGTATACCAAAATTTTCTCATAATTTTTTGGAGTCAAAATTTATATTAATTGGGGCGTTCAAATCTGTCTAGAAAACTGGTGTAAAATAGTAACTTCGAAAGTGTCGTTCTCTTTGGGTATAAATCCGAAAATTATCAAATCAGCGTCATTAGAACCGGTTACGAGTCTAGTTTTTACATTTTTGGCCTTACGTTGATTTCTCGTGTATACTAAAAGAACTATGGACTCGCCTTTTTCCGCGCCCCCGCCTTTCGGAAAGGGTTTGAAAAGAAGGCCTCACAGTTCAGACTCCTGCGGTTCTGAATCTAGTCTCACAAGTGCAATGTGAAACTGATAAACACCAAAGAGTCTAATCCGACAAACCTTTTTGGAAAATCGATTTTAAATCAAATAATACCAAAATTGGACTACTTTGCTAGATTACAGAGTCGCCACCTAAATATTTTGTTTTGGGGAAATTTAGGAAACCTTGATTCGTGCCAAAGGCAATATGTCTGTCATCACCAAAGTTACCTCGGCTCGGGAACTTGGGTACGAGAGGGGAAGATCCTGAAATGAGCACCCCCGCTCACCCGATCAAAGATCGGCCTCTACTAATCATGATATGTTCTTTTATAAACATTATGTGTTCTTATTCCGATTTTTAGCTAACTTTACTATGTGGCGCACACAAGTAAGTATAGATTAGTCGCAAGACTTGGAACAATTTAATTCATGTTTGTTTTCGAAAAATGGTTTGAAGTTGCCACCCTCAAGTGGGCTTAAAACGCGGATTTGCCATCAAACAAGATTGGCTTAAAACATGATTTGCCACAACAAAGTGGGCTTAAAACGCACATTCGTTGAATCGTTTCAATTCAAACAACAAGTCTTCATCCACAGGCATTCATGTAATTTAGCATTTAAGCACATAGCCTCATGGAAAGCATACAAAATATGGCAACATCAACACGTATGCAATATGCTAAAGCGTAAAACTTACCGAGTACTCCAAGCCAAAACAAAAAACTGGTTAGAAAGATGCATGATCCTAACTATATTTAAGTGTTTAATGCAACACATGCAATATGCAATTAATAGGCTCGGCTACTAATATAGCATATGAAACAATTTGAATAACATGCGATAAAACACGTATTCAAAGAAGATATTGAAATTGCGATGCAGTTTGAATGATGCGCCGAGCCTCGGTGCATGCAAGACAAATGAATAGATGCAAGCATGCAAGCATATGATATGCTAATTGAAAATGTCTCTAATCTAACCATCAAAAGCGATTAAATAAAAGGAAGAAAGACGTGGGGTTGGAAGATATACACACACGCACGCACACTTATTACAACATTACGCCCTCACGAAGGATGGTCCGAATGAATGAAAGCTAACTATTACAACACAATTTAACTAACTATTCTAAGCTAATTAAATATTACAAAATGAATTAATTAGTTACACATTTTAATTAACTAATTACAAAGTAAGTAAATCAGCTACCACTAATTAACTAAATAAAGCAATTAAATGGCCTCGAGGGGCGAGGGATGCATGCATGCTTGGTTGTTTTCCTGTCGAAAATCCACCGCCACGCCATTGCAGCCTTTGTTTACACGCACTGGACCACTGAAAATTGTGCCAATTCCCAGAATACCTCTAATCCCCTGCAAGAGCACATAGAGCAACCTTCTTCATTGATGGTTGGTCAGCTACCAATGGTGGCCGGTCAACTGCTTCTGGTGGCCGGTCAACCACTACTGGTGGCCGATCGGCCACCCCTTCCCTGAACTTCCTTTTTTGCTGCAACAGAGAGCAAACAGAGGCAAAGCAGTGTATTCTCAAGGTTTGTGTGTACTGTTACTTTCCTTATCATTACACAAGCTCAAAGGAGTGTAACTTTTGGTCCTCAAACCATCAACCAAGCATTTTCAATGCATGATGGCTAAGGAACCAAACTTGTACAAGCTTAATGGGTACAAAATACGACTTAACAAAGCCACAACCCTATCATGTATGATCAAGGGTGATGGCGACCAAGGAAAGTGGCACGTTTCATCACTTTGAGTATGAAACATCCCATTTTCCTCGTGTTCGAATTAACGTCTGATCTGAACACATGCAATGCAACACAAAAGATGCTTTATCTTGCATCTTTTACTTGTTCATTTTTTATTTACTCATTTTAGCTTACCAATCCATTCTTTAATTGATTAAGTCCAATGTGAGTGTTCTCTAATGGAAAGAGAGCTTAAACCACAAGTGCCTTGAGCATAAAAGAGACCTCATGCCGTTGATAATGAACTCCCGAAGGAATTAAACCATTAAGCATGAATGTCTCAATTTTACACTTAAGCCAACAAGGGGTTCAAAGCCACTTTCAAAGTAAATGAAAGAGTGAAGAATCGAGGGAGATGTTAGAGATTTCAGTGCTGAAATGGAGTGCAAAATGACACTAAATGTAACGATCCCAAAACACGTATAAGGAATTATCTTTATTTACCTATGGGTTAATGTGCTTTAATGTGATTATATCTTTTGAATTGAAGCATTATCTGTTGAGTTACGACTTTAAAATTGAAATTACCGACCTTTATGGGTTCAGAAATCAAAATTGAGTACTTGGATATATTAATGGGAATTTTTAGAGCTATTTGGGAAAGTTAATTAGAAATTTTTGTCTGATTTGTTAAGGTGTGTTTAGGAGGTTAACTTTGCATTGCAAATTGAAGGCCTTAGAGGCTTCAGAAACCAGAACAGAGTACATAATTATGATCAACATAATTTTTAGAGGCATTTGGGAAGTTTAATTGAAATTTGATTTTGTACGATTCGTAAGGATGCGTTTGGCTCTCCCTATTGTGATAAGCTTATGTGTGTAATATATATATATATATATAGATATGCCACATGAGTTGTGGAACTCATCATTTTGGAGTCAAAACAAAATATCTGAGGCAGAGAACCGAGAGAAAGAGAGGGCAAAGGAGAGAGGAAGCTTCTCTAAGAGAGAAAGAGAGAGAGAGAGAGCTCACCATTCATGGGAGCTTGAAGATCAACCATGGAAGCTTGGGGAAATTGAAGAGAACTAAGAGAAAGACAAAGATTGAACTAAAGTATGACAATTTATCTTGAATCCTTATGTTTAAAGCATCAATTTCATGAAATCATAATGATATTGGAAGATTTGAACCCATTTGGGTTAGGGTTTTATGTGAGCATTTACTTGAACAAAATTTAAAGAATTAGAATTTGAGTTCTATAATTTTGTTTAAGATTGGAGCTCAACCTTATGAATACCACATAAAATGAACTTTAGAATTGTCCAAAGAATAAGATCATGCAAGAATCAAGTGTATTTGTGGGTTGTTGAAAGATATATTGAGAGAGTAATTGAAAGAGCTAATGCTCTGTAATTCAATATATGTAGAAACCAAATGGAAGCTCCATTATATAGGAGTCGATACAAGACAGCATTATGATACAGATGAAATAGAAAAATGAAAAGAAGGCCATGCGGCCGAAAGCAAGCCGAAAGAAGAAAAGAAAAAGAAAAGCAAAAGCAAAGGAATCCTACCATCTAGCAGCTGTATACATTATTATATAACATATGATATTAACATATTATATTAACTATACATTAATATATTAACAGCATACAGCTGGTAGTATTATAATATCAATAGCTTGATTTCCAACACTCCCCTCAAGCTACGTTGTAAATGTTAATCATTCCCAATTTTTCTGTCAGATCTTCGAAGTTTACTCGAGCAGAGCTTTTGTGAGAATGTCAGCCTTTTGACAGTTTGTTGGAGTGTAGCTGACTTGAAAAACTCCTTCTTCAATCTTTTCCTTGATAAAGTGTCGATCTATCTCCACGTGTTTAGTTTGATCATGATGAACCGGATTCTTAGCTATACTGATGGCGGCTTGGTTGTCGCAGTATAAAACCATGGGATGCTCAGATGGAACCCGTAATTCTTCTAACAGCCTGTTCAACCAGATTCCCTCACAGATACCTAGTGCCATAGCACGAAATTCTGCCTCAGCACTACTACGGGCTACCACTGACTGTTTCTTACTTCGCCATGTAACCGCGTTCCCCCAAACAAACGAACAATAGCCAGAAGTTGATCTTCGATCAGTCACTGAACCTGCCCAATCTGCATCTGAAAAAATCTCAATTTTTCTATTTGTTGTTCTTTGGAAGAAGAGACCCTTTTCCAGTGTCCTTTTTAGGTACCTCAATATTCTGGTCACAGCAGTCATGTGTTTTTCGGTTGGATTATTCATGAATTGATTGACCACACTAACAGAGAAGCCGATGTCTGGCCTTGTATGAGAAAGATAAATGAGTTTTCCCACAAGACGTTGATATCTCCCTTTATCACTTGGTGCACTACCGTCACTTTCTTCCAGTTTGATAGTTGTGTCCATAGGTGTTTCTGCCGGCTTGCATCCTAGCATCCCTGTTTCATTTAGTAAGTCTAGAACGTATTTACGTTGTGAGACTGCAATACCTTTCTTTGACCTAGCAATCTCCATTCCAAGAAAGTACTTAAGGTTTCCAAGATCTTAATCTCAAATTCCTTTGTTAGGAATTTTTTAAGTAAGCCAATTTCCTCTTCATGATCACCTGTTAAAATTATGTCATCCACATAAACAATGATAATTGCCAATTTCCCTCCTAGGGAGTGCTTCACAAATAATGTATGATCGGATTGACATTGAACAAAACCGTACCCTTTCACTGCCTTAGTGAACCGTTCAAACCAGGCCCTGGGAGATTGTTTGAGACCATACAAGGATTTTTGGAGTCTGCAAACTTTGTTGAAATTTTATGTCGTCTCAAGTCCAGCAGGAATGTCCATGTAAACTTCTTCCTCTAAGTCACCATTGAGGAAGGCATTTTTCACATCAAGTTGGTGAAGTGACCAATCGAGATTAGCTGCCAAGGATAAAAGTACACGAACAGTGTTGAGCTTGGCAACTGGAGCAAAGGTTTTTGATAGTCAATGCCATAGGATTGGGAGAATCCTTTGGCGACCAACCGAGCTTTATAACGTTCTACATTACCATCTGCCTTGTGTTGTTTACTGTGAAAATCCACTTACACCCAACTGGTTTCTTACCTCTTGGAATATCAGTAATTGCCCAAGTACCATTCTTTTCCAGAGCCCGAACTTCCTCATTGACTGCCGCCTTCCACTTCGGATACTTGAAAGCTTCCTGAATATTCCGAGGAATGGGTATCTCCGTGATGCTAGAAGTGAAGGCACGAAACGCAGGTGATAGCTTATCATAAGAAATAAAGTTCCCAATGGGATGCTGAGTACATGATCTAACTCTTTTTCTCCAAGCTATGGGCATATTAAGAATACTATTTTCTAACTCAGAATTATCAGTACTATCTGTGGGAGGAACATTGTCACCTGGAATGTTGCTTGGATTAGAACCCGGTTCAGCCTCATGGGATTGTTGAGAAAGTGTTCCTTCCTCCGTTTCCTCTTGGATGTGCTCATTATCCGCAAGTCAACAATGAACTCGGAATTTTCGGCAGGTAAAGATTGATTCAATGACTCAGGAGGTGTGGGATTTTTGGTGGTGATGGATGGCTCACTAAATGACTCAAGGGTCCAAAATTGATATTCCTAGGTTGGAGTCTCCCCCTGAATATCGATTTTAGGGTAGTAAGACTGGGTTTCAAAAAATGTGACATCCATGGAAGTGTAGAATTTCCTGGTGACCGGAGAGTAACACTTATACCCTTTTTGATGTGACGAATACCCAATGAAGACACACTTGAGCGACCTGGGATCAAGTTTACTTCGATACTGTTGATGGATATGAACAAAGACAAAGCACCGAAAATTTTGGGTGGGATGGTGGAGATGAGGCGAGTAGTGGGAAAGGTTTTTAGGAGAAGTTGACAAGGAGTTTGGAATTGTAGTACCTTAGATGGCATCCTATTGATAAGGTAGGCTGCTGTAAGAACAACTTCCCCCCAGAAGAATTGTGGAACATTTGTGGAAAACATTAGCGATCTAGCAACATCTAACAAATGCCGATTTTTCCGTTCAGCGATGTCGTTTTGTTGTGGGGTGTCAATACATGAACTTAAGTGAACTATCCCTTCTTTTGCTAAAAATTCTCCTAGAATGGAGTTGAAATAGTCCCGAGCATTATCAGACTTTAGAATTTGGATTTTTGACTGGAATTGTGTCTGAATCATAATTTGAAATTTTTTGAAGATTTGGCTCGTTTCAGATTTGTCTTTCATGAGGAAGACCCAGGTTAATCTAGTATGATCATCTATAAATGAGACAAACCACCTAGTACCAGTTACATTTTTTATTCTTGATGGACCCCAGATATCACTATGAATTAGTGAGAATGGACGAGACGCTTTATAGGATTGAATGGGAAAATGGGACCGTACATGCTTAGACAATTGACAGATTTCACAATCAAAAGATTTTGGAGTTTTAAATAATGAAGGAAATAAATGCTTGAGATACATAACATTAGGATGACCGAAGCGATAGTGCCACAACATAATTGCTCTATCGTTATTTTGACATGAAACCGAAAAAGAACTACCACGAATTGCCGTTTGAGGTTGTTCCTGTGGATAGTGGCGTTCTTTAAGGATGTAGAGTCCAGAGCATTCCTCAGCATTGCCAATCGTCTTCCCCGAATCCAAATCCTGAAATTCACAATGAGTGGAGAAAAAATTAGTAACACACCTCTTTTCCTTAGTGAGTTTACTAATTGACAATAAATTACAGTCCAAGTCAGGAACAAGGAGAACAGAGTTGAGAATAAGATTCCTAGACAGCACAACTGAACCTGTATCGGCAACCTTTGATAGTGAACCATCTGCTATTCGGACCGTTAAATTATTTTGACATGAGCTACATGTATCAAAAATTGTTGCATCTCCCGTCATATGATCAGATGCTCCTGAGTCCACAATCCAATGTTTTTTACGTTTCTTACCACAGTAAAGGCGTTCAAAATTACCTTTGTGAGCCAAGGTTCCGGATCCAATGATGTGGTTGGAAGACGAACCAGATTGTGACTGTAGTAGTTTCTGGAGCATCTCCATTTGCTCCTTGGTGAAAGGGCTTGCTTCAGGTTGTGGTGATCGTTCATTTGTACCTACATTATTACCTCGTCCTTCTTTCTCAAGAGGCTGACGTGGCTTCCAATCTGCTGGCTTTCCATGAATCTTCCAGCAAGTTTCTTTCGAGTGACCCGGCTTTCTGCAATGATCACACCAAGGCCTACCTCCTTTATTTTTCTGACGGTTGTCAATAGGAGCGAATTGAGTCTTAAGAACCGAGCTTTCTGCCATATTCAGTTGTTGATGGGATCCCATCATGAGTTTTTTCTGACTTTCTTCGCGACGGACTTCAGAGAATGCCTCTCTAAGGCTAGGTAGCGGTTTTACTCCCATAATTCTTCCTCTGATTTCATCAAGATTTGTGTTCAATCCTAACAAAATTTAACACACGCTTTCCTTCGACAATCTTTTTATACAACAAACCATCAGCAACACACTGCAGTTATGAACCTCAAATGTATCAAGTTAACGCCTAGACGAGTAAGGGTATTGAAATATTTAGTTACCGTAAGATTGTCTTGATGTAAATCGTGGAGGGAGCTTTCAAGCTGGATGATTTCAGATGTGTTTTCCTTGTCCGAAAACGTTTCTTTTGCCATGTCCCAGATCACTTTGGCAGTATCAAATGACAGAAAATTTTCGCCAATGTCGGTGGTCATAGAGTTGACGAGCCACGACATGACCATATTATTTTCAGCTATCCACCTTTTGTAGGTTGATGCTGTGGTTTCTGGTAGCGCTGAGGCTCCAGTGATGTAGTCATCTTTCTCCTTTCCCCGTATAAACATTACTATGGATTGAGACCATTGCAAATAATTTTGCCCATTTAGTTTATGGGCGGTGTTCGGAAGACGAGAGGTTTCCATTTGATGAGAGGATAAAGATAATGAGATGATAATATCAGAAGAAGAGGAGGATGAGTCGATAGCCATTCCAAAAGCTGGACCGTATTTAGGCATGAAATAGAAGGATAGATTTGAGTAGAAGAGAGAGACAAAAATTAAAACAGAAAACTCGAATACTGACTAAAGAGGCGAAAATGATGAGACAGGATTACACCTGCTCTGATACCATGAAAGATATATTGAGAGAGTAATTGAAAGAGCTAATGCTCTATAATTCAATATATGTAGAAACCAAATGGAAGCTCCATTATATAGGAGTCGATACAAGACAGCATTATGATACAGATGAAATAGAAAAATGAAAAGAAGGCCATGCGGCCGAAAGCAAGCCGAAAGAAGAAAAGAAAAAGAAAAGCAAAAGCAAAGGAATCATATCATCTAGCAGCTGTATACATTATTATAACATATGATATTAACATATTATATAACTATACATTAATATATTAACAGCATACAGCTGGTAGTATTATAATATCAATAGCTTGATTTCCAACAGTTGTGTTTTGAGAACTTTGAAGATCATGAAAGATAAAGCATTGATCTTGAACATTGAGGCAAGCTTGGTTTGTTTGAAATGGAATTACACTTGATTGATGTTAGTTTATCATATTGTGGTGTAATTTTACATGTTTTTGGATGATTAGAGTTGAAATCTAGCTTAAAAAGTGGAAAAACAAGTGTTAGAGCCAACAAACTTTTTCGGACAGCAAAACTGACCCAGGGCCGCATGTGCGGCGGGGCTTCCCACACGTGCGGTAGTCCATTTCCAGCACCAACTTTGATTATGCTAAAAAAGCACGTGGTCCCGCACATGCGGCCCAATTCCCACACGTACGGCCCTGTTTCCCGCAGATGCGGGATAGCCCTGTTCAGCTAACTTCAAGCATATCTCCTGCATCTAGACTCTGTTTTAAGTGATTCTTGAGCCTAAATTCAAGCCCCAGAAGTCTAGTTTCTAATGGTGATGGTCTCACTCCTAAATTCTAAGTACACAAATAGATATGCCCAAATTAGTGGCGATTGTTCACTTCTGTCTACCGGTTTCATATCATTTCTTCTTCTAAACCATTTTCCTTTCGATTCCTCCTATTTTCTTAGACACGGATTATGATCTATTGAGGACTAATGAGTTTAAAACCACCATGGCTGATTGATTAAAGAACAAGAAAGAGATTGATTATATCCTCATATTATGCTATGTGCATTGTATTTGTAGGTCAAGACGAGGACATCGTCTCATTGCTACCGGAAGCCCATCATTGTGAGTACTAGTAGTGTAACGATATGTTTTATTTACTTCTTGTGGTTATGATTTATATATTGTGGCTTGTGAATAGCATATACTATTAACGTTATGCTTTAATTGAGTTAATGGACATGATTGAATGATGGTATTGATATGGATCTAAGGTTATTTTGTCTCTATTAATGAAAGTGGGCCTGAGGCCGTTACGATGTAAATTGTTTATAACTCATGACCCTAAGGCCGAGGGGGATGGAGACATGCCGATGTTCCGTCTACATGTAACTAATGGCAGTACGCCAAGGGAGATGGAGACATGTTGATGTTCCATCTTCCCCATATTGCTCTGGATAGCTGTCGTTCTGTGGGCCTAAGGCCGTTCTGTATCATATGTGGGCCCGAGGCCGTTTTGTATTACATGTGGCCCTGAGGCCGTTCCGGAATACAATTATGGATAGGTCATACGCATGGTTTGATATATGTATATTATATTTCTCAAGGTTATGCTCATTCACTTAACCTCCTTACATTGTTATTATTCACTGAGCCTTACTCACTCCGTTTTATATATATTTATGAAGGTGAGCCATCGGGGATTGACACTAGAATTGTATCGAGATCCACCTGTCTGCCAAGCCGCCTGGGGTACGCCTCCGTGTTGAGGCCTTAATTTTGATTACTGGGAGTTATGTAATTTATGGAGTCTTATATAAGTGTGTGTGTGAGATTTGTATAATTCTGTGATTATTGTGAATATGGAAACGTAATTAAAGAATTACATTACTCTAAATCTTCATGTGTCCACAAGCTCAATGGATGTTATCTTATATTGATATTTGCTTCCGCTTAAGGCCCCTATTTGAATAAGTATTCGTAAAATTTTGTTTTGAGGCCTATGTACAGGCCGGTCATGGACCAAACTTTTAGGGGCGGGTTTGGATCGTGACACTAAAACATGCAAGCAACTCATGCAATTCATGTTTAAAAGCCTAAAACATTAAGCTAGTGAAAGAAATTGCTCTACAACCATGCAATACAAGCTCAAAAGCAACAACCAGCCCAAAACAGATGCAAAACAGCCCAAAATATAGCGCAAAACATTCTGAAATTAAGCTAACACAAGCTAGAATAATAGGCTAAAACATAAAGCATGCTAGACTAGTAAGCGAGACACAAGGAGGGGAGGCTACCTCCTCCATTTTTGGATTTCAAAACATGTTTTTATCCACTAAAATAGCTCTAAAAAACAATGTTTAAAAGCTTGGAAAAAGATAGCAAAAGGGTGGGAAACACAAGGGCAAAGGCCTCCAAAACAAGGTACAAAAAAGGGCTATCAACCCCTCAACCTTTAATGGCCTTAGGATCCAAGCTTCAACCCAAAAACACAGAGTTTTTATAGCCAAAAATCAGTTGGAAAACATGCTGGAATGAAGACAAGAGTAACTAAAACAATAAGCTAAAACATGGGGTTGCACTACAACCATGCAAAAGACTACTCATACAACATAAACAGCCCAAAATAGAGCTAAAGCAGCCAAAATTAGAGGCAAAAACATGCTAAGATTAAGCTACAAAATGCTAGAAAAACATGCTCATATGTTAAGCTATATAGGCATGTAAATAAGACACAAGGATGTGAAGCTAACCCCTCCAATTTTGAACTTCAAAACAAGGTTTTTATCACTGAAAAACCTTTGAAATTCAGTGGTTAAAAGGCCAAAAATAGTTGGTTTGAAAGTGATGAATAAAGGCACAAAAGCTTTAACAACAAATTAGTGAGAAGGGTGAACAACCCCCTAACTTGAAATGGCCTTAAACCAACGCTTTTAACCCACAAAAACAAAGGTTTTTTCAGTTCAAAACCACCTTAAAAACAGTACAAAAAAATGACAAAAACAAGTATGAAAAACAAGCTTAAAGAGTAAAGGTTATAACTCTTGAAGCCAAGCACACTTTAGGCACAAATGAGGCATCAAATCAAACTAAAATCACCTTCTAAAGATCAAAGAAGGTCCCAAGGAATCTTAGCCCAAAGATAAGCAACTTTGGTTAAGGGTTGATAGGCAAACTAGAAGTGTGTCTCTACTTGTATGCACAAAAGGGCAAGAGAGAGAGAGAAATCTAGAGAGAGAGAATTGTAGAGAGAGAGGCTCTCAAATCTTTCTAACCTTGAAAACAATAAAGAACGGCCTCTATATATAGAAATACAAGAGCCTTGGTCTAAAATATCTAAAAATGGGACAGCTGGAGCAATGTAGAACAGCTGGAGGAGAAACATCTGCAAAATTTGAGCTTTGTTGACACCTGTGGCTGACCAGCCACCATTGGTGGCCGACAAGGGTCACTCTTGGCCGACATATGGCCGTCAAACTCCATTTGTGGCCGACAAGCTTCACTGGTGGCCGACAAGCAAAAACTGGTTTCTGGCCCCGACTTTAAACAGGCATATCTCTTTCATCCGGACTTCTTTGTAGGTCATTCTTGAGTCTAAATTGAAGCCCCAGAAGTAAGCTTTCTAATGGTGGCAGCCTCACATCAAAATTCCAAGTGTGCAAAAAGATATGCCTCTTTTAGTGAAAGTTGCTCATATCCAGCTCAATCGGATTGATACCTAACTTCCAACAACCATATCTCCCTCATCCAGACTCGGCTTGAGGAGATTCTTGAGTGTAAAATGAAATCCTGGAAGTCTTCTTTCCAATGGTGGTGGCCTCATAGATGAAATCCAAGTGTACAAAAGGACAGACCTAATTTAATGAAGGCTGCCCGGTTCCCTCTTGACGGTTTATGCCCAACTTCTTCCTCAACTAGGTTTTTTTCCTCTCCTCCAATTTTCTTCAACTCCAAACCTTTAAATAAGATGTTTTGAAATATTTTTCAAAGAGTTCACCTCTCTTTCATTCATTTTCACTTTGTCCTTGCTTGATTTACTGAAAAGTGCAACATTTAACGAAATGCGAGTCTCAGAACATCGTAAAAACTTTTCAAAAATATTTTGAAATAGAGGGTTTTAAGGTCTAAAAGTCATTTTGGTCAAAAGGCTTTGGTCCAAAAAGAGGTTGTAAGATTGGGATTTGAAGCTCCTCTTGCAGAAGAAATCGAACCTTTGCACTGCATAACTTTCATCACCTAGTAAGCAATCAGTGGCGCCCAAGTCTTAAGGGCGGTCAAAAATGGGGTGTCTACAAGAACCATTAATTTCTTTAAAGTGCTGCAGAAAATAATCTGTTTGGGCATAATTAATTGTAAATAATTATTTTGTTAAGCAAATCAAGTGAAACCAATTGAGTTTGAAACTTAGGATATATTATTTGATATCTGGAGAGTTTTGAAATTTTTCGAACAACGTGGAGTGGGTTTTTAATTTTCAAAGTTAGCGAATAGATTGGGAAAACTTGTTTAAAATTCTGTTTTATCTTAAAGTTACTTTTAATTAAGTTTCGATTTGAACCCATGTCTTGGGTAATTTTAGACCTTGAAGAACGTGAGCTTAGGTATTATTTAAGAGTAATTGTGAGTTGGGTTGAGCTATGTTAGTGCGTTTTAATTTGGGTTACTTAGTTTTTTTATTCTTTAGTATTTTTAAATTAGTAGTGACGTGTAGTTTTCATACTTGGTTCAGGGCACTAGTTGAACTTTATAGTCTATTTGAGAATAACATTATTCCATTTTCAGGTGAGTAATTTTATGCTACATATTTTTATAAATGTTCCCCTACCCTGAACTGTTGGAAAATTAAATTGTTATTTCAGGACTAAACTGTTTTGATAAATGATTATATTATCAATGGAATTAAATTATTTCTGAAACATGTGTAAACTTGGCATACTGTAAACTATTTATTATGGTCTCATGTTTATAATGGTGAACTACCATGTTTTGCAAAATTGAATTGCATTGATTATCGAGACCATCTGTATATTTTAGTCCAGGGAAATTATTCCACTGTGTGAGATGACTCTGGCCACTAGGGAACAGATCCGGGTTGGGTCGTGATGACTCTAGTGCTCAATGATTGTAAGGAAAAGACCTAGGCTAGGTTAGGTGACCTTTAATCAGATTGTCTTAGAGAAAAGGCCCGGGCTTAGTTTGATATTAGATCTAACGAGCTTATTGCCTTGAGAACTGTATGACATGTTACTTGTTATTCTTGGTACCCATAAAATTATTGGTGTTCATGTTGTAATATGTTTTAAGTGAAAAATGTCATTTATCATGTTCTTGAGAAACATGAGTATTTTAACTGTTGAACTATGGAACCTTCTTTTTGAAACAGATTATCTTTATCAAAAGTGTATGTCAATCTAGTTTCTGTGATATATATCTTATTTTGGAATTGAACCCTATTTTCAAACTATATTTATTATCTATGTTGCTACTCACTGAGCTATCAGCTAACTTAGTTGTTTATCATATCCAGGTGTTAGAAGGACTTAGAGTGGACTTATGGCGTAATAGGGACTCAATTGCATAAACCTCTAGGACATTCATTATTTTTGTTTTAGCTTGTTATGTCGGTTTTGTGCATACATGGTTGAATTTTATTTAGAATTATTTTATTTTATGGGCGGTTTGTGTTCCATTTAGTATATATTTTTGGAAGTTGGTTATGGCTGGTAAGGGGGAGGATGCGAAGTTACCAAACGCTAACCTTTTTGCAGTACGACAGCCTCCGCCGGAGACTTTGACAACTAAATAAAGAGAAAACTAAAAAATTCTCCCATTTGATATTATATTTTTTCTTAAGACTGGGCTTCCCCAGAGCGCTCCGCCCGGTACAATAAGATTAGAAGGAAGGATTTGGTCCGTAAGGCAGCCAATTCTCAGTGAATGTTTGATATCCAGCAAGATACGGAACAAGCAACGGAAGGCCCCTCAAAGAGTAAGGCGCGCTCCTTGTATAGTAATGGCTCCGGCTTGCCTTCGACCAAGGAAAGAAAGTCACACCTGTCTCCCTATCCCTCAAGGGGAAGCAAGTATGCTGCTAAGCCGCTCACTGGCAGCATGAAATGAATCCATGTCTCTTCGTTCAGAGCCTTCAACCGGCGAGTAAGAGCCGGGTCTTCTCTTTGTCTCTCACCCGATCCAGTGGAATCCTATTCCTTTTCTGTTTCTCCTGGGCAGCATCTAACAGGAACTACCTTCCTAGCTCTCCCGGTCCTTCGACTTCGCCAGGCAATCTAGGTATTCAACTCCTAGTGACCAACCAAAGGCCATTCGCAGAACATCTATTGCACTCGAATCCGAGCCCTCTAGCTGGTGACCCCATAGCTAGCTGCCTGCATAAAGACCTAGTCGCCAGTACCAGGATATCTCTCCTCTGGATGATGGCGTTCCTTTTCTTCCAAAGCCCGGCCATCTCTTTCCCAATCAAGTTCATCCGAACCCGATCAAAAGGAATGAAGTGAGCTGGCTCCGTTCCCCTCTCATCCGCTCCCCATCTCGTTCCCATTCATCCGACCCATCAGAAGCGGAGGAAGTCCCAGCTGAGCGAATTCCCATGTCTATTCGTTCCCCGTCTCGTTCAAAACCAGGGAGTTCAGGCCCTGGGATCCGGATTCAAGCGTTCTAGGCCCAACCGACCATCGAGTAGATCCAAAGGCAGCCATATCGTTGATTGAAATCTCTTCGTTCAAGCCCCAGCTTCTGCTGCTAGCCAAGCACCAAGTAATGGGCGCTCGTACTGGATCCGATCCATCGAATGACGGAAGCTATGAACCAGTACTTGACCGAGTGATTCCCCTGACGGAACGGAATTAGACTGAAATGCGGAACTACTCCTTCCAATGGCTTGCCTCGTGACCCCAACGGATGGAAGGGAGTACGAGCCGGCAAAGAACCTATTTGATCCAAGGACCGGAACAAGGAACTCAGAAGCATCTATTTCTCCCCTAGCGGCATCCTAGCAGAAGACAGCAAATCTGTAACGCCCCAACCCTTCACATGTCATCGATATTGTCCGCTTTGGGCCACGCCCGCACGAATTTGTTCTTCCCAGTGGGTCACCCATCCCAGAACTACTCCAGCCTAAGCACGCTTAACTGGGGAGTTCTAATAGGGATCTCACCACCCGGGAAAAGGCCTCGATGCTATATAAGGGTCTAGGTTTTTACTTTTGTAGCCCAGGAACTCCCCCTCCATTCCCGATGTGGGACACCAGGGCCTTACAATCACCCCCCTTTAGGGCTGCACGTCCCCGTGCAGTAGCCTGCCAGCTCGCAAGCCCGCCCACATGCACCGAGAGACGCCAGGGGCCCACACTCAGTACTCCGGAGAGTCGGCTCTGATACCATTTGTAACGCCCCAACCCTTCACATGTCATCGATATTGTCCGCTTTGGGCCACGCCCGCACGAATTTGTTCTTCCCAGTGGGTCACCCATCCCAGAACTACTCCAGCCTAAGCACGCTTAACTGGGGAGTTCTAATAGGGATCTCACCACCCGGGAAAAGGCCTCGATGCTATATAAGGGTCTAGGTTTTTACTTTTGTAGCCCAGGAACTCCCCCTCCATTCCCGATGTGGGACACCAGGGCCTTACAAAATCCACATCCCTCTGGGCAAGCAGCTGGTAGCAGTGACCCAATATCTGCGAACTCCCGTCTGCAGAACCATCTGTACCACCAGGTGCTACTCCTCTTCGCCCATTTATACTTGTGACTTGTCACTGGATTGGGTTTTGATTTATTTATTTATGGGTTATTGTCACATTTATTCTTTGTGATTTTGGGTTCATGTTTAGGATTACGTGTGCCTTGGGCTGAGTCTCTGTGGGTCACGGCCGGTCATGCCGGGATTTGAGGTGTGACACATACACTCTCTCCCTCTCTTTCTCACTCTAGATCTGAGCTTTGTATCACTCTTCAATGGCTACTATCACTTTGAACGTCGTAGATACTGAGAAGATCTCTAAGCTCCAACCTCCTATGCGCTACTCTTTCTCAAATCTCCAAACCCTAACCCTCTCTCTCTTTTCATCTCCAGCACCATCGTCCTTCTCCTAACACCACCATCCTGCCGTCACGATCATCTATACATACATATCATAGATCCACATTAGCAGAGCAGCGGCGATGACGTCGACTTCGCCAGAGATCATGAGATCTAGAGGTGCGCGCGATGCGGTTCGGACGGTTTAAGAGTAAAATTATAAACCGAATGGCGGATTAGCGGATTGGTGGATTGGCAAATTGCGGTTTGAGCATTTTTGGACGGATTAAAGAATATTCTAACTAATTATCAAGCCTTTATATAATATATAACAATAATTTGCATAATATTGTTCATATATATAATACAAACTAATTTTACATAATATTTTTCATATATAAAACTACTAATTTGTTAAAAAATTTACATATTAAATCTCTTTCACATTTATTTTTACTTTGATATTTTGTTGTAGGTTAAAAAATACATATGTATTAACTATAACGGAGCGGAGCGGTTTTGAAGGCGAATTATAAATTTTAAAGTTTAAATCGCAGTTTGCGGATAGAGCAATGCTGATTAATGCGAATCAGTGTGATTTTAGCAGATTAGGCGGTATTTTGTACAGCCTTAATAAGATATGTTACTTCATCGCTGCCGCCGTAGATCTAGATCCAAATCCACCACCATCACTAGCCTTTCCGCCACGCCCTTCTCCGTCAATGCTTATCTGCCCTTATCGTTGAACCAGAGCTCCGTAGCTCCGCCGTCGTTGAACCAAAGTTCGTCGCCTTGCGCCGCCAGTTCCAGCGACGATCTCTGGTCGTTATCGTTATCTCTCGCAGTGGACAACTTCAGATCTAAGCAAATATCTCTCTCTCTCTCTCTCAGTTCAAATCGCGATCGAACCTCTCGACCACCTCAATGCGTCGATGACCATAAACCTTCAAATCTGGCTCGCCGGAGCGAGAGAAGGCGTTTGGTGTATGGATCAGTCAATTTACCCAATTTGTCATCAATCTGTTTTGTCCTTCCAACTTGAAAAGTATATTTGTTCATATATCTCTCTAAATAAGATATATATGTATGTGTGCATGTGTTTGTATCCACTGTTTGAACTTTGTAATTTGAGAGAAAATTGTGAATCGATGATTGCAAACATGCCAACTGCCACTTCGAGAATAAGGAACTCGCCAGGGACATGGAATTGGCCTAGCAAATCGCTTTTGCTCCCCCCGAGTCCCCCCTTTATTGTGATTCTCTTCTTATTCATCGAATCTGAACAAAAATTTTGTTATTGTTGAGTTCTCACTTTTTTTTGCATTTTTTTTTTATAAAGTTTTTATTGTTATTGTTGTTGATGATGATGATGAATATTGCTAATGATGAAACAGATTTGTAATAACATCAAATTCATAGATCTATAATACATCTCCCTCTCTATCTATGTATATATGAGAATTTGAATAGATAAAGATAAAAAATTGAAAAGATAAATTTTTTGAACAAAGAAAAAATTGAACAGATAAGGAGAAAAAATGAACAAATAGAGAAAAAGTTTTGATCAGATAAATATAAATTTGAACGGATAATTTTTTTTTTTGAACAGATAGATATAAATTTAAATAGATAGAAAAAAATTTAAATAGATAGATATAAATTTAAAAAGATAGTCAATGAAAAGTTAACAGATAAATTAAGGGGTAAAATTGAAAATAAATTGTCCTTCAAAACAAACAAAAAAATTTCTCATCAAACTATTTTACAAAAAATGAATCTCTCACCAACAAAAAAATATGTACTGAACATAATGCCTTATACTGCCCTTAGATTGAAATTATCACTAAGTTACTCTTTTAAGAATTGATTTTTTATTAAATAATATGACATTGCAGCATTCATAGAAACTGAAGGTTACAACTACTTGTTTATCCCTTTCATTTTTGTTACTCTATATAATCTATCCATCTATACTATTATATAATATAAGGAAGAAATTATTCATATTTTACAGTAAGATAATTTTTGTAATTTATCTTGTATTTTGCTTTTGTATATTTATCAATTACGTTATAACACATGTTTTTGTTATTTAATATTTAGGATGCACCGTTAATAATAAAAAAGCAAAAAAATAAAATAAAAAATAAAATTAAGTGTAGTTGAGCTAAGTTTATTTGATTGGAAACAATTTTATTGTAACTATAAAAATATCTTTTATTTTAAAATAAAATTGTAATTTATTACGTAAAACTGTACATAGCACGAGTATAATGCTAAAATATATGTCAAAAGCCTCCAAATGTCCATTCCTAAATTCTCATAATTTTGAAAAATAAATAAATAAATACGTGACACCCCATTTTTCATTATTCTAGTCTTCTCACTCCCTCTCCCAATTATTATCTAAAAAAATAAAAAAAAAATCAAATAATATCTTTATATCACATGTCTATCAGTATGAACTAGTGGTAAGTCTCACAAAGGGTAAGTCTCAAATGTAAAACACAGTATAAGACACAGATGTCTTACAAGGGGTAAGTCTCCAGTGTAAATCATTTGTATCCCATTTTGTGTTGAATTCTCTGTGCACTTAGACTCGTTAACTTTTAACACATAATTGTTGCCAATATCTTTACTCTTAACACAAAATTTGCATCCTAAATATAATGCTAAATCCATTATGTGCCCTCCAAGGGCAGGAATAGTTCACAATCAATCAGTACAATCTCCATTTAGTGCGCTTCTATTACAGAATCCATAGTGCGAAAATGGTTTCTTTCTACAATTAGATATAAATAGAAACACAATGATAAAACGACGACACAAAAAAAAAAGGGCAAAATCTAGTTTGCTCTTCTTTTTTCTTCAAAATCTTGATTATTTTTTTCTTTCTTTGTGGGTTTCATGAACTCCAAAATTTGTGTAGAGTGGTATTATTGCCTACCTTATTGACCCATCAGATATGGATGAAACCTTGCAAATGCCTGCTGAAGTGGTGAATGGCAGGTCTTTGTAGCAAGCAACCAGCTGATTGTCTGTGTGTAGATCCACTTGAAGTGTTTCCCAAACCTTCTTCTTAGGGTTTAAAACATCATCCGGATCACCTTTGAACCCTGGAAATGTTACTCTCTCTCCAACAGCAGCAGAATGGGGTGGCTCAACCAATTCAACCTGAAATCACATCAGCATCAATCAGGATTTACATTTCCCAGTGATCTCTTCACTAAACATCTATTCATATTCTGAAACCACACGAGAGCTTTTAAAAAAGTCAAATAAAAAACATTAACAGCCCAAATCTCAGTTCTATGACAGGCAGGAACTAAAATGTTGACCCAAATAAATCCTAAAAATCAAACAATAACTAATAGTTGCACTTTGAGACTAAAAACAAAAACAAAGGAAAAAACTTAATTTAACATCAAAACATGATCAAATGCACTCATAAACACCAACATTTTTTTGTTGAAATGATACGGGGCTGAAGTGGGGATTAAAAAAATATTCCTATCCTATCTATGTTTGAAATGCATTCATTTCTTTCGTACTCTCTTTTCTCTCTGCTCATTCAGTGGAAGAGAACCCCCCACACTCAAGGGCTAATGAAAGGCCTTGACACCCTGAGAAGTAACTCAAAGCATGAATCAGCATGATGTCTAAGCTAATCAAAATTTAGTGAGGGCAATCAAACCTGATTACTCAAGCAAACCCCCCCTAATGGGACAGGTTTGGGAAACAATTAATCAGGGTACGGGCAGGTTTCGAACTAAACAAGCAAAATCCCAAAAAAAGGTTCAGAGCTGGCCGCGGTACAAGGGCCCCGCCCTTTTCTACCAGGGTAATATTTTTAATTTACTATGATACATTAGATAACAGGTTTCTACCTAGTGCCAGGTCCACTGTTATACATGCACCAGAACCATAGTTGCATTGTGCAACACTAACAAAGGCTTATACAAGCTAATCAAGTGGTGTGTTGAAGTGGTTCTTGAGATAGCCTTTTCCTGCTATTTTTCTTCTCCTTGTTGACAAAGAAGTCTCAGTAACAGATTATGTTAGAGGTGTGGATAAAGACATGGGATGTTGAATTGAGGAGGAATTTGCAGGATCAAGAGATGGATTGTTGTCTACCCTTTTCAGTCTGCTTTATGGATGCATGGGTATACATATGTCTACTTTCAATTTAAAAATGGGAACATATATATATGTCCATTTTTAAATTAAAGCTGCGAAGATCCTTGCAATTAACAATTTAACCAGGACGCAGCAGATCCACAGCCCAACGCACAGAGAGAGAGAGAGAGAGAGAGAGTAAAGTGCCAGTGTTTAGTATGCCAACGCTCAAGGCAGAACTCTTACAAAAGTGATGTATGAATGTATTGTGATGTAAGGGAAGAACACCTATTTATGAAAGGTGGTCATGTGACCGTAACCAATTATTCAAATATTCCATTAGGATGTCAAAATGTAATCAAATTGTTAAGATTTGAATACAGGATGTTCGCAAGCCATTGAGTGTCACTTGGTTTGAGACCAAATACATGAACCATACAGATTTCGTGAATTCGCTTCACTTGTAATAGTTTTAGATCTCTTTTGTCTTCTTGTTTGTACAGTTTAACCTTTTGTACATAGGCAAGTACCCCCGTTGATGCTCCTAATAAATTGCCTTACAAAAAATAAAAAAATCAGTTTTCAATGTACAGAAGGCGAGAGCATTGATAGCCAAGTTTTAAGGAAAGCTTTGAAATTGCCAAGTTTTAAGGAAAGCTTTGAAATTACATTTTTTTACGACGTAACACTGAAACATTGTAAAAATTAAACCCAGAGCAGAAGAGAGGAAAAAAATCAGTCTGCTTTCTTTCATCCTTTTCATTTCTTCTCTCTTTTCCCCCTCTATTTGGTGTCTAGGGAAGATAACAACAGTATAACTGGGTTACTTACTTTGGTGTGATCGCTGTTGGAAGCTGCAAGAACCATTGCTTGTGATTTTATCCCCCTCATAGTTGCTGGCTTTAAATTACAAAGAACACAGACCTTCCGATTCTGAGAAAAAGAGCATCATCATGAACAAACTAGCAAAACAACAGGCACTAAGTAACTAGGGGAAAAAAATGGTAATTAGGAATCTGGAAAAACAGAGGACAGATAACCTGCATGTCTTCGAGCGGAATATACTTGACTAGTCCACTAACGACAGTTCGTGGTTGTCCTTCACCAACATCAATCTCTTCCACATATAAAGAGTCAGCATCAGGATGTTTCTGAGCTTTCGTAATAAGACCAACACGGATATCAAGTCTACTTATAGAAACTTCTGCTTCAGCACTTGTCTTAGGTTTGGCTGCAGCAGCAGATTTCATTGGCTGTTGTTTCTTACCCCTTCCGTCTATCAAAACAATGACAAAGTGAAGTAAGCAACAATTTATGGACCATTCTCATGTTTCACAACAGTAGGCATGCGTTTTATATGTACCTATTTAAATTATACATGCACAGAACCAACAAAGACAAAATTTCGTAACAAAAATTAAAATTGGAAATTCCTCCTTTACCGAGTCAAGCTAACAGGGCCAGAACTGGCTAGAAAAGCCCAGGCATCATCTCATAGTAAAGAGTCGCATCAAGCATCAAATAAGAACTGAGACTAATAACAAAATATGAACAGAATATCATTCAACGAGTAAAAAAATCAAAATGTCTCTAAAATCCAAATGAATCAGTTTGCTCTTAAATACAAAAGACCAGTAATGCACCAAGAAGGAAAAAATGTATCATGTATAAGAAACACCAATGAACTAAACAATACACATAATATATGGGGAGAGATCACTTATACTAGTGTAAGAATATATTCTTACACATTTTTATAATTATTTGTTAGATCCACATTTTAGAAAACCTAAGATGCACAGACGTAGAAATGGACATGGACACAAAGACACAAATTTCCAAAATATGTGAGACATGACACGTGAGGGACATGTGCAAAATATATGATTTTATATACTTATTATATGTCACCATGGGCATACGGGCTGGCAGGCCTTCCCTTCCCAGGCTCACCCGGCCAAGCTCTTGGTTGAAATTCGAAGACACTACTGAACTTCAATTTCAACGGCATTTGCATGAGCTATTGCTTACTAAACATGCACAACATACATTCTAGTCACTTCCAACTTCATACAAAAAATTTCCATTGGACCGCTAAACCAGACAACCTAGAGAAAAGAAACGTTAACCAAGTCAGTCGTAGCTTGAAGAATCAAGGGGGGAGGACGAAATCAAAAACAAAAGAGATTGGGGAGATAGAAAGATAAATAATTATTATATTTCATATATATGAATATTTAAGTCAAAGAAAATAATTTTTAAAGTCTAAAGGAAGAGAATGGGTACAAATTTACGTTGTTATTGTTTTTGTTTTATTCCGAGTTATTTTATTCAAACTTGTAATGTGTTTCATGAGTGTCGAACGGTTGGGAAGTATCCGATGGCTGTCGTGTCATGTTGGCGTCGGAGACGAAGTGCTCCTTCTTAGAAGCATTCATGCTTCTTCAAAAAATGCACAACACAACATATGGGGGTCCCATGCAAATTTTTTATATATTTATTATATGTCATATATATGAATATTTCATTCAAAGATAATTTTAAAAAAAAATAGAATATAACACAAATTCCTAAAATTTGAAGGATAACGGATTAAAAGATATAAATCTACATTATTGTATTTCACTTGTGTCTAAGCGATGGATGCATGTATCCACCAAGTGTCCAAAGTGCATCTAAGTCTAAAAAAATTTAAACCTGAAAGGGCACATTTGGATGAGTGTCCAACACACGTTCGGAGTGTCTGACAGGTGTTATAATGTTCTACACAAACACACTGCCTTCTTAGAAGTGTATGCACTTCTTGGAACACAAGCATATACATCAAAGAATGATGTAGAAGTTCCAAAAACTACATTAGATGTATGGGATGCATAAGCTTCAAGAAGAAAAAACTGTCGGGTTTGGCATTCACAACTCACAAGAACTGACAATTGATTGAATAGAAATGGGAGGAATGTAACCTGAAACTTGCGTTTTCTTTAATTGCTCAGCGAGCTCCTTGGCTTCAGCTTCTGCCTTCAGAATCCTATCAGCTTGACTTCCGGCAAACTTCTGCCTAAAGAACTCCACTTCTTCATCTTTCTGCACACCCCAAATTCACACCAAATAAGTAGGTTATCAACCAAATCCATGAAACAATAGCTAATACACAACATATGATGCAAATAACAACATATATACCAGTTCCTTAAACAATGGCTCTGGTATTCCAATTTTGTGACCAGCAGGTAGAAACTCCCAGGGTCTCTTTGCCCTTTCAATATCTCCATTTTCATCAGAAAGCAAAACTTGCATTTCAGGAGGCAAATTGAGCTGCTTAAATACCTGTATTGGCATTCGAGGCAAAAGCATATAGGCATTGATGAAAATAACATATCCCAAAAATTCCAAAAGTGTTATATGGAGCCACAGGCAGTGAATACCTCAATGGAAAAGGATGGCATAAAAGGTTCTAACAGACATGCAAGAAGATATACTAGTCCAGCTGAAGTCTTCATAACTACTGAACAAGAAAGTTGGTCCTCCTTGTAAAGCTTCCAGAATTTGCTTTCCTGTATAGCAAATTATGAATATGGTTCATCTTCGAAGGGGTGACAGATACAAACTTCACAAATTGTCAAACTAAACAAGCACCCAAAACAAACTGTAGAAAAATGTTGCTGGCTTACTTGCAGATATGCATTTCCCTCACCCGAAATACTCATTGCAATCTTCAATCCTTGCTTTAGTTTAACCTGTATGAAAATACAAACAGGAACATTATCCTCATGCAAACAAATGGAGAGCAATATTCCAGGTCAACTGCATGCAAGAACACCAGATTGGCAAGTAGGGCATCAATCACCTTCTCCATAGCTTCAAAATATTGCACTACATAATCACCAACTTTTTCTCCAAATGCCTTGGTTAAGGGATGCGATTCTGCTCCTAGAGCATCAGGTATGATAGAATGATATCCTACGCCTTTACTTTCTTCCAAAGCTGTCAATTTGCATTGTGATTAAAGGTCAAACCATGCAATTAGAAGAGAAAACTAAAAATTCCAAAACCCATCAGTCTAGCAACAAATATCCCTCTGAAACACCAGCATAATATATAAATAAATCAATTTTCCAGGAAAACACATGACAAAGGAACAAGGATAATGCAAACCAAACACCTAGAATGTCAGACATGAGATTGGTGTGATACAATTTCATAAAGGAGATATTATATATATTTTCTAATTTCAAGTACTCATAAGCAAAATAACGACCATGAGGTATGAATGGAGCATGAAAAAGGCCTATTCTATCATTAGGGATAGCATTTGACCCAAAAACAGGATGCCAGGATGGGATAGGTAAAACCAGTGAAAGGAAATACGAATGTAACCTGAAACAGGTTTAGGAGGGATCAGGATAAGTGGATTTTATACTACGCCACGCCATATATGTCCTCACAAGATCATATAAAAATTCATCATCAAGCTAAAATTTCAACGAGAGTTTAGGTAGCCTCCTTCACCCCTATTCTAGTTCTTTTAAGGGCACCTTCTGCTTGGATCAAGCTGGCCATCCCAGCCTTGTGAACGGCATGATATATTCCTAATTTCCAATTACGGCTCTAGTTCTACTATTCTACTCCAATTGTTCACAAATAAATCAGCACAATATGAAAAAGTAAGCTGCTTTTTAAGTAGTTACAGAAATGCAAAAATGTCCTATGCTTAGTGAAACTTTAATCCCATGCCCCTTCTAAAAGAGAGGCCTCACAGCCCTCACCCTGCTCACACCAATCTCATGGACAAGCTTACGCAAAGGATATGCATGGAATGTATGCTTGCTATGCAGGATCTAAGTTTCATAGGTTCTCGTTGGCATTATGTCTTGGTGTATGTAATGCCTACATGGTACAGTTTTAATAATTATTGTTATTATTTTTTGATGAGTAAAATTATATTAGAAAGAAGGCACCAAGGGAGTGTCACCCATATACACAAGAAGAAAAGCACTATAAGAAATAAAAACAACACACGTATTTATACATTAACTATTTACTCAAAAGACTATGAAATCCAAAAAATGGTTCAAAATGGATCAACACCACCCAAAAACCAACCATACAAAAGGTATAAATTTCTATTGTTCAATTTAAAAAGTACTTCTTCTCTCCCATATAAAGTCTTCCAATTGTGCTCTCCCAAAATAACCCACATCAATCATAGAATGGATAAGTTTTGAAAAACCTTCCCCACTCTAAACCCCTTCCAAGAATGGATAAGTTATGAAACACCCTAGGAAACACACACAAAAGCCAAATATACCAAGAATCATAACCCAAAGTTAGCTAGCCACCAGACAATGAATTAAGAAGGTGATTAGTTGCTTCCCCATTTTGCTTACACATTCAAGACCAATTAGACATACAGACATTTCAAGCGATATGTAAATATAGGCCTTGTTTGGGAAGTTGGCTATTTTAGTTTTTGACTATTTTAATAGGCTAAAATTTTTGTGTTTGGGAAGATGATTGGATTTTTTTGTAGTTTGATGTGATATTTATAAGAGAAAAAGTAAAATGATTATGGGTTTGATGTGACATTTTGTCTTATTTGCTATTTTAACCTATTTTGTCTTCTTATGGATTTTAGCCAAAAAATAGCCCAAAACCCCCATAATTTAAATTAAATCTAAAATTACGTACAGGATTTAGAAAATTCAAACACAAAAATGTTTTCTCCATCCTTGCTGATCTCATAAGTGTGGGATCCTGAGAGAGATGCCTACCTAAGCTGAATTACTGTTATATTTTTCAATCTTCAAGGAAATAGAAGGAAGAGCAAACAAGAAAGAAAATTAGGTGAAGTATGGCAATGAACTGGCAAACCTTTTGAAGCACAAATACGGACGGGATACGATATGGATACGGTGATACGAAAAAACCTCAAAAAATAGGATATGGGCACTACTAGGATATGTTTGTAAAAAAATATACTTTTTAAAATATTTTTAGCAAATGAGTTACAAAAAAGCTCAAGAATGTTGAGAAACTATTACAATTTTCTAATGCAAAATACTAATATTTATGAATTAGGTATTAATTTAAGTTGGCAACTACTTTACATCTTAAATTTTCGATAGGCCTTGCAAATATTTCATTCCAATATCAAGTCTAACATGTTTATTTTATAATAACATTCCACGAGTTTTCCTAGTGTCTTACCCATTTGCATTAGTGTTCAATGTCAAAATATTGTATACAAGTTCACTTGCTGATTTAATTAATGATATTTAAAGTACTTTCTAAATAATACAATAAAGATATGCCATTTCGACAAATTATGAAAAAGTAGGAGATTAACTCACTATGTTCTTTCTATCAAAGATGTAAACAAAGTATTATGAAAATATTCTTGTATTTATCATCACAAACTGCTCTGCAAGAAATGCTACAATTCCAATTTCGTAAAAATTATGATGCATGACTTGGAGTATTCGATATTTCAAAATTAATATCTGATATGTATCCATGAGTATCAGTATCCGATATGGATACGTCTCCCTTCTAGAAGTAATCATGCTTCATAAGCCAAACCATATCCAAAAGAAATTTTCCTTTAAAAAATGCCCCGTCCACCAAATTGTAAATTGTTGTATATGCAGTTAATTTGGCAACACCAAAAATATTAAAACCAGTTAAGAAACAGTGAAGAATCAAAACGCATTTTCTGAAACTGAATTCTTCATATCCAAAACAGTTACCTGGATCCTTAGCAATAAAGCTCAACACTCGATTGATGAAATTGCCTAAATTATTTAGCAACTCGCTGTTTAGTTTTGCTTGCAAGTCTGCCCACGTAAACAATGTGTCTGACACCTAATTATTGCAATCCATAAGAATTAGCAATGGCAAAAATAGATATCTTTTTTCTTTCTTTTTGAGCAGATAACAGTGTCAAATAATATTTTAACAAGAGTACAACCTCTGGCCTATTAGTCAACAAGTAATATCTCCATACTTCAACAGGAATATTTGTATCTTTTGCATCATTTCCAAAAACACCTATGCCCTTACTCTTTGAGAACTTCCCTGGCACATAAAACCCAATATAACATCAAAATGTGCAAGACACAAACCATAAGAGATTTTGTTTGTCACTCAACCACAAAGTAATCAGATGGCACCTAAACCATAATTTGAATTTAACTAACCTGCTTCATAGTTCAAATATTCAGTAACACTAATTGTCTTCATCATAGTCCAGTTTTCACCAGTTCCAAGAAGCGTGGATGGAAACATAACCTGGAAAAGATAAACATTAACAGCTAAAACATTCAATATTCAAACCATCAAAAACTTGATCCCATTTAACAGTTGTGATATTGAGTATTGACACAAATAATTAAACAAATGCGTTACATTCTAGGAGTGACTGTTTGACCAGAGTTACCCAGTTAAATAAACCTGTCAAGTCACAATCCTAAAACCAGCATAAAAACTATAGGCACCTTTAGGGCAGCAGTTCCTACAGAAACTAGGTGAACTTCAAACTCAGAATTAATTGATTTCTCAGCTATTAATAGATTATCATCTTTCGTTATTATAATACACTCAATGAATGAAACTGAAACCCTCAGAACTAGTCAATGCCTGCCATACTTGGCATCATCATGACTAACAAAAAACATGAATCTTAAAACCCACTCTTCCCTCTTTCTTGATCCATGGTCGTCTTCATCTCCTTTTTGAAATATTTTGGCTTTCATGTCGGATTCATTTAATTTTATGGTGTTTCAGAAATTGTTCAAATTGTATATGTTTTGCATAACTATAATGAGTTTTAAGTTCTTGTTGTAGGACCAGAATTCTGTTATGGTATTCCAACTCTTGCCCTCTGTTGTTAGAATCGCACGATTTGATTCGATTCAGTGGTAATCGATACGAACAGGTTGCATGAATCGCAAATAGCTATGAATCGGTGGACCATTGAACCGAATCGTTGAATCATGAATCGATTCAATTCTCTAAAATCAATGGTTGGCTTTCTTTTTTGGTTTTTTATTGTTGGAAAGGGTTCAATACAACCTTTTAAGGTCATTAGGATTACTATATGCCATCTTTTGACTTTCTCCCTCCCAATTTACTCTCAAATATTCAATTTTATCCAAGTGCTTGCATTTACAAAAGGAATTTTTTTAAGGCATCAAGTGAGATTTTTGATTAAGTTTCAAGTTTTTGGTTTCTTGACCTTGTAAAAATTTTAAAACATTGTTGTTGAGTTATTGTTACTTGGAAATTGAAAGTTTGGCTTTGTTTACTTTCTTTATTAAGAATGGTTGATAAGAAACAATATCTAAAAAGGGAAAGGTAAAGTGGTGAACATAGGAATCCGTGTTAACTTTTTACATAGACCATGTGATCGTCATTCAAAACAACATTTTCATTGATTTAAGTCTAAATATTTCATATTTATTAGATATATTTAATATCTAAATGTGTGCGGATATATTTTTCTATGTAATTTAAAATAAGTGACTGAATCTTTACAATTCGCGATTTGATTCGCGATTTAGTACGAGTCCATTTCAATTCACGATTCGAATCCCAATTTGACAACTATGCTCTTACCTGGCAAACCTACAAACTATAATTCCATTTTGTTTGTGACGGATCTGGAACCTCAAGTTTGAATATTTAAATTCGAATGCAATAATGTGCTTAATACAATTTTAGAATTGCGTCAAATTATCACAAACTAAAATGACCAGTTTAAAGCCAGGTTCACAAATAGGGTTGTGTTCAGCTTTAAAATGAAGAACTGCATTGTGTGCATGAGACAGGTTGTATTTTCGTTGTCACACCATTCCCTAACACGTAATCTAATTTTTTCTTTTTTCTTTTCCTTTTTAAAATACCACTAGAATAACAAAACAACATTAAACATGACTGAATATGGTCAACTACCAGCTGGTATTGTAGCCTTCTCCAAAGAAGAAATCCACACATAACCCTCCACCAACATACATGAAGCCTTCTCCAAAATTTTGTTAGGTGAGTCAGAGGACTCCAAACTCGAGCCTCTGAAATATAGCCTAATCATGAACCCAATAGGACAGGGACAAAACATCTTATAGGTTGTAGGTATATTTGTCCAATCTTTCACAAGGCATCGCCACGACATCCATTTGGTGTCATGGACTGCAAGACATACGCATACACACATGCCAAGCTTGCATCCCAAGATGACACGTGGCCCAATCTAGCACCAATGCCTAAGCACCTTAGGTCACACCTCACTCTCCGAAGGCCCTGCGCACCCTGCGTGCCGCTAGTGACCTTCACCCAAATCTCGAGCTAGATTTGTTCACTTGAGCGGCATCAAGCGTGACTTGACCTCTAAGATTGAAGCTTCCTACTAGCACAACTTAGGTTAAGAGTAGGGCCTAGGTACCTCTTTTAGGGCCACCAAAGGATTTGTAGATTGGAAGTTCAAGGGTTCATCCGGACCGCACTTGGACTAGTCTTAGAGAGAGAGGGGCATTGACCAAGACATGTGATACCTCGATGGTTGTACGCCTACTCCTAAGTCGTTCTGACACAACAAATAGGGATATTTCATACCTACCAACTGACCACATATGATACGCCCGCAAGGCCTCATTGAGGTTGCGAAGTTGACTGAAGTCCCCTTTATTTTGCCTAGCCAAGGAGGTTGAGCCACATGTCCTCAACTTAGCTTGTTCACCACCCTATATAAGCATGCATGCCAGATAATAATTGGCCCTCTTATAATGAATATTCTATAGCTTAATAACCTTTATTAATTAATAGCCTTTTCACACACACAAAATGACTTTTTTTTCCAAGGAATATAATTAATAATTCTATCACTCAATAATAATTATTATTATTTTTTAAAAATTCTGAGTGAAAAAAAATACATTAACAAGAATATCTTCTTCTTTTTTTTGATTAGCACTGGGTGTCCAGATCAAAACTCGACTAAACCCCAGGGATGCACAGACCCTCGGCAAGGCGTTTCCCACAAGGGCACTACGGTTAATTCAATGTTTTCCCTCATTCCGATGGCCCCGAGGAATTATTAGCACTTAAAAGGTTTCAATCCCTAAACCTTGGAGGGAGCACACCCCCAAGACCCAAGACCCATGGCCTTGCCAAACCAAACCAAACCTTAAATCCCATCAAATAGAGTCGGCTACATGAATCTTTCTTCTCCACTCAACTATATCATCCACCATTTGGATAGTCAAATTAAGGACATTCATATCTCTATGATTTTCGAGACTGAATCTTTGTACCCTCTGTCCTTGCTCTTGCATAATAGAATTTTTTGATATAATTTGATGAAAATTAGGTAGTACAGTCACATGTGTTTTTTTCCATCCTGAAATGGTGTTTCGGTTGTTGATGGGTCGAAATTGCTATTCATTGTAGGTTTTATTGAAAGGGATTCATTGTAGGCTTAAGAATTGCCCTTGTGGTCATTGTTGTTTCAAATTATTGGATTTGGAAGAGCTACCCTTTGTGTGTTTTTATTAATTACGTTATTAAATAACCTTAAATTGATATGTTTCTTTTTAGGCCAAGCTCTCTAGGCTTTAAGTTGTATTTATCAAATTTTGAAGGGCAGCTGATCTATTCATACATTGGCGTTGGTGATTTTAGCTCTTTTTAGCCCCTTTTCTTGGGCAGCTGCAGCCAAGAGGCACTAAAAGCCTCTAAACCAAATCAAATCAAATTAATCTTTTTGTCTCAATCAAGTGGGGTTAGCTACATAAATCAATCTTCGCTATTCCACTCTATCAAGGGCTTATATGCTAAAAGCCTCTAAAATTTTTAATGAAAATTTAAAAATAAACTTTTGAGAATTGATCTTTTTAGTAATTTTTTTAACTTTTTATGAAAAAATTAGAAAGAAAAAGACTGTTTATGTAATGATTTTTTGATTTCCCTCCCGAAATATCAACTTCTCAAAACAGGCCTTAGTTTTTGTTTGATATCTAATTAAAAAAGTCACATTCTTTTTAACTCTAGAATTATGTGATTTCAACCATGGCACAATATAGCGATACTTTCATTACATGACACATCAGTTTGATTCTTCTATAGTTGTTGCAATTCTAGACACCCCTTTCTTCTTATAGATTGGCACTAAAATACTCTTCTCTACTCCTCTGGCATTTTCCTAGTTAACAAAATCTTACTAAATAACTTAAGTCAACCAAGCAATCCCTTTTTATCCAAACATTTCCAAGCTTCAATAGAGATATCATCAAGTCCTAAAACTTTATTCGATTTCATCTTCTTAAATGCAATCTCCACTTCATAGTTCCTAATTCTGCGATAGAATCTGTAATCTTGGTTTTCCTTATTACTGGCTACTTCCTCCCATTTTGACCTTCCTCCATATTTCTCATTTAACAACTTCTCAAAATAGTTCTTCCACCTCTCCTTAATCTCTTCATCCTTCACCAACACTTTAAAGTCCTCACTCTTGATGCACTTAACCTAATTAAAATCTCTTGTTTTTCTCTCTTATCTTAACAAATTTATATATTCTCTTCTCTCTCTCCTTACTATCTAGTCTAATATATAGGTCATCATGAGCTTTCAACTTAGCCTCTCTCACTACTTTTTTGACCTCCCAATTAGCCAATCTATAGCTCTTAAAGTTTTCCTTAGTTCTATCCTTCTGCTACTTTTTAAAGTACACTTTTTTCGTTTTTACTACCGCTTGAACCTCTTCCTCCTCCTCCTCCCCCTCTACCACCAAGTTTCCTCAAAGTTGGGTCCCTTTCCTTTCGACTCTCCAAGGATTTCCCTTGAGATTCTCCTCATACAATTGGCCATCCAGTTCCACATAGCGTTAACATCATCCTCCAAGTCCCAAGTACCTTCTATATCCATTCTATTCTTAAATATTTCTAATTTATCCCCTTTTAGGTCCCACCATCTTGTCCTACAATGCCCCACTATCCTTCCTAACTTGGTATTGCCCTTTAAAGCAAAATCTAGTACCAAAATCCTATGTTGAGACACTAGGCTTTCTCCAGGAATCACCTTATAGTCGCTGCATTTTAGATAGTCTCATTTTCTTACTAGAAAGTAATCTATTTGGCTCCTAATTAATCCACTTTTAAAGGTTATCAAATGCTCCTCTCTTTTCTTATACATAGTATTGGCCGCCACCAGGTCAGAAGCCATCACAAAATCTAAAATACCCTTTCCAACCTCACTAGTGTCACTAAAACCATACGCACCATACACCCTCTCATAACCTAATTTATCAATTCCTACATGACCGTTGAAATCTCAACCTATAACTAGATTCTCTCCTACAGGTATTTCCTTGCAATACCTCATCCATTTGGTCCCAAAAATCTCTCTTAGTTGATCTCCTAATCATAACATCTACCAATTCCATAGCCTTACCGCTTAAAGTTTCTACATTCCATGCGGCTACCCTAAACCTATAGTTTTGAACTAGCTTCTTTATCTGCGCTCATCCAAAAAAACACGGAAACCTTTGCCCATTTTTCACCGCACTCAGGTGTCGATATGGTGCCCTTGCTTACTTTTCGAAACACCCGAAAGCAGGCACAACATATCATTTCAAGGGAATGACCTAGCATTTAATCGATTCAAAGTAGGATTTCATTTTCATAAGGGATCCGAGCGATTTTTTTACGTGTTGGCTGTCGACTGCCGACTGCCTAACACACAACCCTCCTCCTTTACCCAGGATTGGAATCGGCGGAGTTGTTAACTTATCAAAAAAAATAAAAATAAAAATCTTAGGACATATTAGTTTATTAATAATAAAAATAGGGGTTAGAAGTTTTTGTACAACCAAAATTTGAGATAATACATATAATTTGTCAAAAAAATAATTGTTTGCCTTAAAAATGTATCAATGTCCCATTATTATACAAGAAACTATAACAACAAATCAATTGTCACAAAAAAATCACATAGAAAATTAGTATTTTATTAATTTATATATTTTACTCTTCCAAGATTATTAATTGTTAAGAGTTTACTATTTAAGTGTCCAAAGTGTTGTATCGATGTTGGACATGGTGTCAAACACATGTTCATAGAAGTGTTTGTCCTTCTTAGAAAAGCACAAAGCCACAACCCTTCAACATACTTTACCAGAAAAAACAACAAGTAAAACTAATCAGCATACAGAAAAAAAAAATGGCAATGTTGTCCAGCATGAAAAACATCTAACCACCCGAAGTTAAATAATATTGGTGTCAATAGAATATTTGTCATCTGTAAAATGCAAGAAACAATTTGTTGTACTTCTAAGGCATCATACAAAATGGAGCACTGTCATATGCTGTGCAGTGTACTTTGGTTCTCAGGTAAGTCAATGTCTCAGCTAAACAGACTTTAAGTGAAGGCACAAGGCCCAGTGTTTTAAAAGGCGCGTTTAGGCTCCAGGTGCAGTGAGACGTAGCTATGTGCCTCAAATAGCTCAAGGTAAGGAGCATTTGCTAAGGTGCAAGGCGCATGTATGCGCTTCACTTACTCTTTTGCTCAGCCATTGATTTAAAATATTTTTGTGTGTGTAGCCACAGGGAATCACAACCCCTTTTATATAAAAGGCAAACATGTTTTCCAGCAATCAAAAAAAAAGTTTAGGCATATGTTCTTAGTGAAGATGACGCGTATTACTAAGTTCCAAGGACAACAACGCATTCAATATAACTTATTACTATTTGGATTATCTTAAAATTGGAAACATTGGTTTTTGTTGGACGTGAATGTAATGTTTTATGATTTTTGTTAGATGTTATGTTTGTGATTTTTAGAAAGTTAAATGTTATGTTTAAAGATTTTTTGAAATGTTGGAACGTTACTTTCATGATTTTGGAATGTTGGATGTTATTTTATGATTTTTAGAATTCTAGAAATATTTGTTATGTGAGAAACTTTGCCTGTATTAAAATTTTGCTAATCTTCTACAACTTGTGCCTCGTATTGATGAGGCGCTTGCCTCACCTTGCGCCTCGCACTTAGGCTCTAGGAGACGTCTGTGCCTCGATGCACCAAGAGATTTTTAAAACACTAACAAGGCCAACTCCAACAAGCATAGAAACAACACCCAATTAGTACCCACTAATGGGTTTGGGAGGGTTGGGTTGGGTACACCTCCAACCTTTGGCATAAAGGCACAAAGTGGTTGTCCTCATACTTGAACCCATAACCTCAAGATTAGTAGGCCGAGGTTTTAACCACCGACAGATACAACTCTACAATAGGTGCTGAAATGTAACACATCTAGGGCCCCTAGAGTATGCTTTTAGTCCATTTACTTGTGTTACTTAACGAATTAATGCTTTCCTGCATATCTACAGGTTGATTAAGCCTTTGTGGATCAATTTTCCTAATACGGAGCTCTTTGCAACCTAATTGGATTTGACTTGAGCCCCAAAAGACAGCAAGGAGAGACATGAAGCTCCAAGAAAAAAACCAACCCTCGTTGCCACCCACAACTCAAGCAAAGGTGGTAACCACTAGAGAGGAACCAGCAAAAGATGAAGAAATTAAAAGCTCGTGAAAGTGATTCCACTACCCATGGGTGCCTGAGCAAAGGTTGGGCTCTGCCTGAGCAAAGATAGACACAAGGCTGAGAAAATTAAAGTCAATTGTGTGAGTTAAGACCCAAAAATAGATCTAGTTCAAATAGAAGAATAAATAGAGGGGTAGGTCTTCAAAAAAAGGGTTCGTGAATCATTAGGCAACTCTAGAGGCCAAAAAAAAAAAAAATCCAAAGTTCAAAGAACGGATTTTTCATTGAAGATAGTGATTATCCCCTACTCTGTGAGCAACGAAGTTCCTTTCTTCGGGTTTAGATAAACCCTAGACAAGTAATTTTGGCTTATTGTATTATTTTGGGATTGATTAGTACTTATGATGATTGTATAACTCAAAAGAATTATTAATAATCAGTTTTACAAATATTGTATTTTATTTCTATAATTATGAATGCAATGGTTTCTTTTATACAAATATCACGACCTTAGGTAAAGGTGGGAATTTTCGACATGACTCAAACCATACACGTCGTTAGAGAGTTAGGTTGGCCATTTTTTGACACAAACACGAATATAACACAACCCGATAACACGAATATTAAATGGGTCAAGTCAGTGTCGAACCTACATAACATGAAATTGACACAAATAACCCATTTAACGACTAAATAGTAACACATTTTAATTTTATTTCTACTAAAGGGTGCAATGATATTTTAAATATAAAAGTTTGTAAAATAGGATTTTAAGGCTAATATAATTTTTCTTTTTTTTTCCATTTAAGAAAATGTGTTTTTTGTCAACTATTTTAGAGTCAATCTAGCAAAGGATTATAATAATAGGGTATATGTTTTTTAAATAGGGAATATGGAATTGATCTTAATCAAATATTTTTAAAAAATAACTTCATCCAACAAATATTCAGTGTGTTTGGTTTCAATTTTCTGACAATTGAGTTTTTTATTGTTCGTGTTTTTTTGTTTTTAATGAATATTTTTAAAATTTTAAGCAATTTTTTTACTTTTTTAGATGCACCTTACTTAGATGTATCTAAAAAGTAAAATATTTTTAAAAATCAATAAATACACAAGAATACGAAAAATGTACTGAATTCTCGTATTTTTTTTGTATTTTTGATATTTAGTGAATTTTCTAAAGATTTTTTTCACTAATATTATACTTTTAAGTGTATTTATGTTAAGTGTATCTAAAATTTAAAAAAAATGCTTAGAATATTAAAAAAATTCAGTGAAAACAAAAAAACATGAAAAACAAAAAAATTTAATTTTCTAAAAAATGAATCCTGAAAATCCAAAACAAACAAGCTTTGTTTCATGAAATTTAACTTCTAGAAAAACAAATAAATAAGTTCACCATACACTTGGTATTTTTAACAAAGGGTGAGAGTTCATGGAATGACATGTTAACACGACACAAACTGGACTTAGACCAAAAGCAACACAACACAATAACACGAGAAAATAAACGGTTAGGTTATTGACGTAATTTTGAAAAGAACCCAAAATGACACAACAGGAATACAACCCAATGCCCAACCCTACCTATAGCAATATTAGGAAGGATTATTTGTTCCCCTTTCTTAATTTTTTTAGTAGAAGAGATCCTTTTGCAACAAAGAATATCATTCTCAAGAGTCCCCTATATTAAATTCCAATGTTCTTTATTTATTTTTCAGTGTTGGTTGGGTTTTGTTTTTATTTTTAACATTCCAACAATTCATTACATGAAAATGCAAGCCATCCCAAACAAGTAAACCCCAAAATTGAATTTTCAGCAAGGCAAGAAGTTGCAAAGCAATCTTGCTAAGTGGTGCGCCAAGCACAAATGACTAGATCAGCAACGCATAAATATGACTAAATGTAAATGTTGCATGTTTCTTACTGTCTTCACAGGTTTCCTGTTTGCTAGAAATACGTAAATATCAAATAACTGGAAATGGAACATAATGACAATGTACTTACAGTGTGGAATGGCACATTATCCTTGCCCATAAACTGATACAACTCCACATTCTCAGGATTCTTCCACCACTTCTCCCACTCTGATGTGTAGCATGATGTGATTGAGACATATCCAATAGGCGCATCAAACCAGACATAGAAAACCTAACCATCATATTTTCAGACAAAAGAAGATCAATTTAAAAAATCTGAAAACAGTTGATACTAATTCAAATGCTCCCTATTTGACAAATACAAGCAACACCAATCTATAAATGTGAAACATTACTGACAGCATATTTCTTAATTAACCTTATCCTTGAATTTCTCATGTGGAACAGGAACTCCCCACTTCAAATCTCGAGTAATACATCGAGGTTTTAATCCTTCCTTGAGCCATGCATTCGTTGCTTGGATAGCATTCTGACTCCACGACCCAGCAACTGACATCTCATTTATATACTCTTCTAGCTTATCCTTCAACAAAGGCAGCTCAAGAAACAAGTGGTTGGTATCACGGATGCGTGGAGTGTTTCGACATACCTGTTTACAAAGCCAGCTCACGCATTATTTAGAAAAAAATATGAACGTTAAAAAATGGTTGTTTCCTCATTTAATACGCAGTATTGTAATAATTACATATTATACACATACTCATGTTTCTGTGTTCCAATAGTTTTTTTCTAGATAAGCATGTAATTTGGTTTTAAAATGTGGAAGAGAAAATGTAAAACAGGGTTACACTCTCATCCAGTTTCTCAAGAAAACTTCAGATTCACTTTGTTGAGAATCACAAGGGAGTCTATCCATATCAGGCCACTCACAACTTTTTTGGATTTAAGAGTCTGGACTCAATCAGAGCTCATTTGCATGAAACTGTAGGAATTAATAGTGCTCCATGGGACTGCAATTACAATAAGGTATTGGGCAGACAAAATGTTACACAAAGTAAGACATTAATTCACCTTGCATCTGGGATCTTGTAATTCTGTTGGATTTAAAAGCTTCCCACAGTTTTCACATTGATCTCCTCTTGCAGAATCATAGTTACAACCTTGTGTCGGGCATGTGCCCTCTACAAGTCGGTCAGCTAAGAACCTTTTACATGTATCACAATATAACTGCATCATAAAGATATTCCAATCAAATTACGTTTCAAATAATATATAGGCTGAAATATAGTTGTAAGACAAGCTAATGTACACCAATTGAACAATTTGAAAATAAAACAAGGACACCCAACAGGAGTTCAGATCACCTTTATACTTTGAGAATATAAAGCTAATGTCAAAGGAGTTCAAACCTGCTGCATTGTGTTCTCAGAAAGCCAATTGTTCTCCAACAGTTTCTTGAAAATTGCTTGACAAACTTCAGTCTGTTGTGGACTTGATGTGCGTCCGAATTCATCAAAACTTATGTTAAACCATTTATAGACCTCCTTATGAATTGCATGGTATCTACAAATGTAAGAAAGATGGGTGAGGAAAAATATATATTATAATAGAATCCTATATATCTTAAAGCAGGATTGTAACGTCCTATGTAGCAGGGTGCCATTAGCCATCTCATACACTTAGTGAACAAAAAGTGTCCCAAACATAGGACAGACGCACCATGTGGGGACACATGTTCGACACACCATGCAGCAGTGTCACAGTATGTCAATTTTTTTAATAATTCTTTTTCACTGGATATGGCAAGAACACGCAAAGACACAGCAGAGACATGCGGGGACACACTTCGGGACACGGTGAGATCGTATTTTAATTTTTCACAACCAATTTTGGGGGTCATATTATTATATTAGAAAACATAAAGGTTGAATTTTTTTAAAAAAATACAAAACTAAAATTAAAACCATTGACAACACCGTATAAATCTAACCACAGTTGTGAAGTTGAAAGGCAGTCTGGCTGGCTTCTAACAATTCCTAGAGCTCCAACACAACACAGATCCAATATCTGACTGATTTAAATTAAGTGTGCTTTTAGTGTTAAATTAGTGTTAGTTTTCATTAATTTTGGTTGCTTTAAATGTAATATTTATATATATATATAGCAAATAAAAATATATACAAATATTTTTTTGCCGTATCTTCAGCATGTATGTGTCTTGATTTATTTGAAATTGACATATCTCATGTTTGTGTCCGTGTCCGTCCCCATGCCCATGCATCTGCCCATGCTTCATATGAAATAATACTATGTTTCGGCAAAAATGCTTCAAAATTTAAATTATCAGCACACTGGAGCCATGTATGTAGGCCAGCCAAGTTTGATATTAATGATGCTTTTCTTGGCTGCCTTTCAACTTACATGTGAGGGGAAAAAAATATGGACAGGTTTTCAGTGATGACTAGGTGACAGTAATTGATGTAGCCCCTAGATATGGTGCTCTAATTCTTATTTTGGAGAACAACAACAAATCAAAAATCAAGAATCAAGAACAAGGACAACGATGAAGGCAGGCATTGGGTCAAGATGAAGATGTAGTATGAGGGCTGATAGATGCTTGGCAATGAAGTGCGGAATTGGTGGCTCCTCCTCAACACCCTAATAATCGAAGAGGAAAGAGTATGGAGAAGACAGCACTAAAAAGGCTAAAATACCTCTGTTATGGGCATGGAATCTTATTGTCTAATGGGTTTTAAATTTAATCTATGGAAAAAGTGGGGACCTTGCTATTGCCGACTTGCTATAGAAAATGTTAGCATTCCCCATCTTTATTTTATTGGAATCAAATTGACAATATTCCATAATTTTTCTTGTTGTCATACAATTACTTCCAATGAAACATTTTTACTAATTGAAGCCAACAGAATGAATCAAACAACCTGACCACACCAGATACATACTTTCAATAGTCTCCTCAACAAGTCTTGTGATGATGAAATCCTTTGAGAAAAAATTAAAAACTCCCCAAACATATTTTGCCAAATGGGTTCTCTATGCCATTTTTATTTTTCCACTCCAAGAACAAAAATTTAACTTACAATAATACCAAACAGTCCCTAAATTTTGAATAGCATTTAGATAGCCAAATTTTGTTTAATGAGGTTGGATTCACATATAAATCTTTATATGATCTCATTGACCATGTTGTGTTTTAAGAACAAAACATTCTGCCAAACGAATTCTCTGAGCCATTTCCATTTTCTCCGCTTTCTATCTAGAAAATAAATTTTTGGTTCCAGTTTTCAGAAAACAGAAAACAATTTTCAGAAAATTTTACTTTTTTATTTTTCATATTTTAATGTTTTCAATGAATTTTTTTAATATTTTAAGCATTTTTTAAAATTTTCAGACACACCTAACATAAATACACTTAAAAAATATAATATTTGTGAAAAAAAAAGATTTAAAAATACACTAAATACCAAAACAAACAAACAAAAAAATATGAAAATTCAGTATATTTTTTATATTTTTGTGTATTTATTAATTTTTTAAAATATTTTTTCACAAATATATTTACTATTTTAAATACATGTAAGGTGCATCTAAAAATATAAAAAAATTACTTAAAATTTTAAAAATATTTACTAAAAACAAAAAAAAAACACGAAAAACAAAAGAACTCAATTTTGAAAAACTGAATTCAAAAAACTGAAACCAAACACCAAAAGCATTCAAATATTTTTAAATAATACAAAACAGTCTCTAGATCATGGATAAAATATTAGATATCTTATATATATACATGCTATCTATATCTATACTTATATGCTATTATACAAAGCCAACACTCAGGTTGGTGTGGCTGTAACATTTTTTCATTTCCGAATTTCTTTTCACATATTAGGCCAAAAAAAACCAAAAAAAAAAAAAAAACTTAAGTGAAATAGATTACTAACTTGTCACAAATTTCTTTAGGGGTGCAATTCTCTTCCAAAGCCTTGGTCTCAGTTGCAGTCCCATACTCATCAGTCCCACACATGTATATGGCATTGTAACCGCGAAGCCGGCAGTATCGGGCGAACACATCAGCACTCAAAACACCTACCAATACAATACAATACAATACAACTATCAACAACAAAATAATCAAAATCATTTTCAAACCCAATAGAGAGAGAGAGAGAGAGAGAGAGAAGGGTATTACAGCCGATGATGTTGCCGAGATGAGGGACGTTGTTGACATAGGGCAAGGCGCTGGTGATGAGGATGTTTCGCTTGCCGGCTATCGGAAGTTTTGGTGCGTTCCGATCGAGGTCGCCCATCTTTGCTTCGTTAGAGAGAGCAGTCTGCAATGTGCGTCAGTGTTGGGAAGAAAGAAATGCCATAATACTATGCAATTAGGGCAGGTTATTTGGGAACTTAAATGCCCTCGTATTTCATTCAAATTACCATCCTTTTGTCTATTAAGCACTGTGGGAAACTAGCCGGCCCAACTTTATTATGGCCGGTTTGGAAAGTGAAATTTTTGTTTTTTTTTTTTGGTTAAAATTTATAAAAAAAAAATAAAATAAATTAAAATAGTTAATAAGATGATGATTCTACTTACACCACTCTTTTATCTCTTTACACCCTCCATATAAGATTTTTTTTTCTTCCAATTTTATCTATGTGTGAAATTACTTAAAGAGACAAAACACTAAAATTAAATGTATTTTATTATCTCCTTACATCCCCTGACCTTTTAATTCCTACTTTTCTTTTTCCTTTCTCAACTTTTCTTTTTCTTACACATCTCTTTTGAAAAAATGATAATCATAGTGTTTTGATCATCAAAAAAAGCAATGGATGAAGAAACGTTGGTGAAAAACCATCAAAAAAGTGAAATGATGAGTTTTTTTTTTTAGTTTGGTAGTTTTTGTTTCGATCTTCTGGATTGGTGTGCGACTTTTTTTCGATGTTTCAAAATTGAACAAAATAACATAGTCCGGCATCACAATGTCGGGAAAAAAATATAAGTCTAGCATTATGTTACCGAACAGCCCCAAATTATTATTTATAACAAAGTGGCTCTGTAAATGTATAGCAACAGAACGCTAAACAAATATATTTTTTCCAGCAACATAACACCGGACAAATGTAATTTGTTTACTATTGTGTGACTGAACAGACACTTCACATGGGCTCCATTGACTTTGTTATGAAACAAATTGAAATTTTCCAAATATATGGCAACATAATGCTGAGAAAAACTATTTTGTCTAGTAACACAACACTGGATTAATTAAAATTCACTAGCATTTTATTACCGAACAACCCCAGCACACATTATTACCACATCATTTGAGAGGATATGGCTCTGTAAATGTATAGCCACAAAAGGCTGGACAAAACTATTTATTCCGGCATTATAGTACCGAATTTTTGTAAATTGTTTCGCATTGTGTGATCGAACAGGCACTTCAATGTGGCTCTGGAAATATATCGCAACTAAATGCTGGAGGGATCTATTGTTTCGGGTAACTGAACACCGGAATAATTCAAATTGTTTAGCAGTATGACGCTGAACTAGCCCATAACACTGAAAAAAACAATGTTACTTCCAGCAAATGGTACCATATCCCTCAAAAATACTTTAATACCATTACAATGCATTACAAACAATAACAAATCCCTAGATTTGCCAAAATAAGTTTCCATTACATAAATATGGAATACAAAATAGATATGAAACTGTTTAAAATTCTTACAAAAGTATGACAATTCATTACTTGTCCAACCAAGCATCCAGTTTACAAAAGATCCAAGGCATCCACAAAAACTATGCCATTAGGGAAAAGTATATCCCAAATTTTGTACGGCCTAGGCATTCACAAAAACTATGGTCCGCATATCATCCAATGTGACAGTCATCTCACCATCTAACATGTGAAATGTATTTGTCTCTGGATGCCACCTTTCAACGAAGGCAGATATTGCCACTCTATTGCCATGACGATATGTGTGATCAATAACGTCACTAAGACCAGACTGCTCAACCAAATGTCTCCACCTAACATTTTGAACTGTTGGTGACATCCATGGCCACTCAGCAAGCTTTCGAGAACGATTCAAACATTTAAGAGGTCCCCATTCTTGCATTTTACATAAAACATATAAATAATTTGAAGCATATAGTACATATGATTAGTTTATTGTTAAGAAATTCTCAAAATACCTTTTTCTTCCAAACAGCGGCAACAACATGGTTACGGAAGCTAATTAGCAATGAAGGATCCTTTGGAGCACTCGGAACTGGTTCTGTGTTGTCATCATCCACACCAACATCGTCCTCCATGAGGTCGGCCTCTACACCAATATCATTATTGACATCGTCATCCTCCACACCAATATCGTCGTCAACATAATCATTATTCGCATCCACATGGTCATCCTCCTCCACAGGGACATTCACTTCCACTGGTTCAGGTTCTGTTTGCCTAGCACGTCTTCTGTTGGATGCCGTTGGTCTCTTACGTGAGACATCACTAACCATTTTTTTGTAAAAAAAAAAAACATTAAACCCAATATCAGCAAAAACTTGAATATATTAAATGACTGATGTAAACAATATCAGCAAAGAAACCATAATTTCATAGATAAAAGAAGCCATTATGACTTCTTGTTAACTAAATTTCTAGAAATGTTTTCAGTCCCCTAGTAGGATATTAGTTGCCAAAATGCCCATAAAGGAGCTTGTGGGCAAATAATAGTAAGGAACTTGGGCAATGTGGGCAAATAACAATATAGCAGTACCATACTTCTATTAAGCAAATTGTAAGAATTCAATTTGCAGAGTTTTAGAGGAGGAAAAATAAGTTGGGACTAATGATCTTTAAGTACAACTGGAGATACATTTCATTTTTATTGGCATGCAACTGGAGATATATTTATCATTTTTATATGGGCCTACTTTTTTCAACTCTCAGTCCCTCCGATGCATCATAAGTGACTTGGTGCTATTTTCAATAGACACACTCGCTTTGAGTTTTTTTTTTTTTTGCACCTTGACTTCATTGACCATTACCTTCCACTTGTGGCATACTTGAAAACAAATATTCCTTCTTCAACTTACACGATTTCACATTCATTCCCTTCTTTAAGTGGCTTGTCTTGTTGCCTTGTATTGTTTCAATTATTCTGTGAGAACATCAATGATATACTTGTTTCTTTATACACATTTTCCTCATAAGCTATACCTCAAAATCATTTGCTTCCATGTCAATTCATTGTAATTCTACCCTCTTCCCCTTCCTAAAACTATCTACGATAGCACTGATTTCAATATCTGCTAATTCAGTTTCCTCGAGCAGGCTTCCTAACCTGTTGTATTCATTACTTCCTCCTCATCATGTGACTCCTTGACTTAAATGTTAAATCTACTGTCTTGGAATTTGCACGGTAATCTACAATAGTCAAGATAATTTTTCAGTTATTTTAATAAGGAAACAATAATGCAACATCTTTTTTTGTTTTCATCAACTCCCTAACTCTCCACAACTTGTTAATTGCTGCACCTATTGGGATTTGGGTGGAAAAACAACAATTGTACTACAAAATTTAACAGCTTGTAGCACAAAGGCTCCTCTTTTCAGCTTTTTCCCCGGGAAAAAAAAGACAAAATTGAATATTAGAAGGCCCACAGCTGTGTCTATAATTGCAAAAAAAAATTCATTAGCATTTTCCTTTCCAATAATACTACAAAAGGAATCAATCTCAATAAAATCATAGAATCACTCTTCTATCCCTTGTTTTAGCAGGTTAAATCATTCAGAACAAAAAGAGAAATGGATCAATGGCTTTTCAGCAATTCCATGCAATGCCCTGGAGCTCTGCATTTTGTAGAAAGAAATGCTACTGTAATAAGCTATGGTTTACAAACTAATTCTACTCCGGTTGGAAAGCAAGATCATTTTGAAGACCCCACATTCAAATTCCAAATTAGAACATCAAAACAGAGAACAAAAATCTGACAAAATAGAGGACCAAAACTTGAACTTCAACATTCAAAATTAGCACCAAAAATTACAAACCCAATTAAATTAGAAGATCAAAACTACCAAAACTGTGTTGGGAATGTGTTATTCTTTGTTTATTCAAAAAAAATTATGATATAGATGATAGAGATACATATATAGATACATATATATGTCTGTCAATATAGAGAGAGAAAGAAGAGTTTTTCACTTACCTTGAGCGAATGAGAAGAATGAGTTTAATCGTCCACGCCGATAACACAGACCACAACGCCGTTCAAATCTCTCCCGCCGTCCGAAACACTCGCCTTCTCTGCATCGGACCCGTCATCTTCCTTACTGCTGCTTCTCTCTTTTCCCTCAAAAAGTTGAGTGGTGTAAAGAGATGAAAGGTTTGATTTAAGGTTACTATTGGTAATATAATGGGGGTGTAATGAGAGTTATATATTTTTTTTTAGTGGTGTAATGAGATGGTAGGTGTAAGGAGGTAAAAGAGTGGTGTAAGTAGAATCACCCTTAATAAAATAAAATATTACATTAAAGTGTTTGTTTGGGATCATTTAAAATAGATAAAAAGTCAAAAAAGTTATTAAAAAATTAAAAAAGTCAACACTATTCACTAATCAATTGTTTAGTCAAAAAGTCAGCGTACACAGAAGGCAAAAAGACTAAAAAAACCCTTGCTTAGTGCACGGACACAGCACAGTGCAGCACAATGTATGCCAGTGCTCAGAAGGGTAATTCGGTAATTGTGATAATTGATACAATGTTTTAATATATATTATTTCGTAAAAAGTCAAAAAGTTATCCTAAACATACATATATTTTTTATCTACTTTTTTAGTAAAAAATTCAAAAAGTGTACTTATATAGTTCATCCCAAACAACCCCTTAAATCATAATCATTTTACTTTTTCTTTCACAAGCATCGCATCTAATTATAAAAAAAATCTAATCATCTTCCTAAACACAAAAAATTTAACTTACTAAAATAGTTAAAAACTAAAATAATCTACCTATTAAAATAGCAACTTTTCAAACATTCGCTATGTTTCGACATGTTTATTTAAGTTTAATAAAAATTTAACGAATCGAATTCGAATTTAGTTGATTTAGGTTTGATTCGAGTTTGAATTTGTTTACGAGTCTTAACAAATTTAAAAAATTATAAATTTGTATTTGTGTATAAGGTTAAAGGTATAATTAAACTCTTGATTATATGATTATATACATAATATTTAAAAATATACTTAAAAAAAGTTAATAATAATAATATCTACCACTACTATTATATAAATGTTATATATAATTAGCTATTATTTATATTTCCATTTTTTGAATATGTAAATAATGTATTTATTTTATTTTTTATACATATTTTTATATTATTTAATATATAAATAATAAATATTAAATGAGTCAGTTAACAAGTCGAGTTTAGCATATTTAAACTTGTTTATTAATATTTTAACAAATTCGAACACTTAACGAACGTGTTCAAACCAGTCCTTACCGAGTCAACTTCGAGTTTGTTTACGAACGACTTTATTCATTTGCAGCCTGCTATTAAGTATGGATGGAAAAAGGGGAAATTCTATTTATACACCACTAATCCACTCAATATACACCATTAACAAATTTCTACTAACTTTTTTTTATAGATATACCTATGCGAAAAAGAATGGAAAAATAAGAACAAAACAAAATGAATGTTCATTGGGACTGTAAAACTTAAATTGGACTACTAATCTTTTTGTTGAACAGAAATACCTAAGTGTGAAGTAATTTTTTTTTTTTTTTTTAAACTTTAGAATCCTTGGTTGGATTGGTTGTGTTTTGTTTCATTGAATCAATTTTATTTGCTTGTAATTTTTGGTAGCAAGTTTATTTGTTTGTAATTTGTTGGGTAGCAATTTTTATTACTTGTAATAGGTTAGCAATTTTTAAATTGCTTAGAAGTTTTTGGGAGTTGGTTTTTTAACCTAGTTTATCCCCTATAAACTTAATTTTAAATTTGTTTCTCATTGACAATAAGTCAACTCACTCTTGAAAATTTTGTCTAAGGTTAATTAGGTTTTAAGTGGGACTGCTGTGACCCCTCCAGTCTTCATGAAAATTTCGTGACTTTGTTCAATTTTGAAGTTAACGGTGAGATTAGTTTTGAATTAAATTTTAAACTTTGAGATTTTTTAATATTAAGTTTGTTTATGGGAAAAAACATAATAGTGAAATTCTGTTATATTTTTCAGAAATGACAACTGCAACTAATGCTGTTGCAACTAACACTAGAGCGGTGAATGTTTGTGGGGATCTGAATCCCATAACAACTCTTGTTGTTACCCCTGTGGTTAATCCTATTGGAAATCCTACTATACTTAGGGGACCGCTCAATCTTCATGAGCACCGGGAGAAATTCACCGTCGTGAATTTCCAGAGGTTGTAGTAAAAGATACTGTTTTACTTGACAACTCTTTAGTCTTGTGAGGTTTTTGAATAAGGATCCACCAGTTATGGAGGAGAACAAGCAAGATAAGCAAAAGCTCATGACTCTAAATGCTTGGAAGTAGTCGGATTTCCTTTGCCGGAATTATGTGTTGAATGGCTTGGCAGATACACTATTCAACGTGTTTTATGCTAAGAATTCAGCAAAGAAGTTGTGGGATGCTTTTGACAAAAAATACAAAATCGAGTATGATGAGGCAAAAAAATTTATCGTTGGCCGGTTTTTGGATTTCAACATGGTGGACTCTAAAAATGTCATTAGCCAGGTCCAAGATTTTCAAGTAATTCTACACGAGATTCATGCAAATGAAATGTTGTTAAATGAATCATTCCAAGCAGCTGCTTGATTGAGAAGCTACTTTCTGACTGAAAAGACTTCAATAACTATTTAAAGCACAAGTGAAAAGAGATGACAGTCGAAGAGCTCGTTGTCAGGCTTCGTATTGAGGAGGATAACAAGAAGAAAAATGGGAGTACCCCCATTGTTAAAGCAAATGTGATTGAAACATGGCTAGTCTTGGAAGGTCAAGAAGAAGCAACCAGTGAACACGGGCTTGAAACTGGGGCCTAGATGTGGTGTCTCCAAGAGGCCGGTTTACAAGGTGCAGGAACCTACTTATAAGTTCAATGAAAAGTGCTACAACTATGGTAGTGATAGGCATAAGGTTGTTGACGACCACAAAAAAAAGAAGTCATATAGGAAAAATCCTCCACAAAACAAAAGTTGAGCTCACATGGCTAAAATGGATGATCTTTCTCAAGATGTAGATTATATGCATCTTTTAGCTGTCATCTCTGAGGTGAACATGGTGGGATCCAATTCGAATGAATGGTAGGTAGACACTAGGGCCACTCGCCACATCTTTATGGAGAAGAAAATGTTCACAACTTTTGAGCCTGTTCATGGGAAATTCTTCAACTTCAATTATTGAGAAGAATAGTAAGGTAGTCCTGAAGATGACTTTAGAAAAGAGCTAACTCTGGACAATGTCCTTTTTGTGCCAGACATTCACAAAAACCTTGCCTCGGGATCTTTCCTAAGGAAGCATGGTTTCCACATAGTTTTTGAATTTGATTTGGAAAAAGGATATATGTCGGGTGGTATATTCAAGTTAAATGTAATAACTATTATCCCTGAAGTTAATGAGAAAGTTTATTCTTCTGCTTATATGCTTAAGTCCCCATAATTATAGCATGGTAGATTAGGTCATATAAATTTTGACTCTTTGCGTAGATTAATCAATTAGATCACATAACATTTTTCAAGATTAATCTAAATCACAAGTGTGAAACTTGTGTAGAAGCAAAATTAACTAGGACTTCATTTCATCCTGTTGGAAGAAGTACCGAATCTTTAAATTTAGTGCATAGTGATGTATGTGACTTAAAAGTAAAAGTCGTACAATCTTAAGATGGCAACAAGTATTTCATCACTTTTATTGATGATTGCACTAAATTTTGTTATGTGTATTTGCTTAAAAGCAAAGATTAAGTGATTGATAAATTTATTCTTTATAAGAATGAAGTTGAGAATCAATTAACTGAAAATTAAGGATTTGAGAAATAATCGTGATCGAGAATATGAATCACTATTTATTGAGATTTGTGCTCAATCTGTAATTATCCACCAAAATACAGCGCGTATTCCCCTTAGTCAAACGATGTTACAAAGCGAAAAAATAAGACATTAGACGAGATGATGAATACATTGTTGATTAGTTCTTGGTTGCCACAGAACTTGTGGGGGGAAAGCAATTCTCTCTACGAATTACATTCTAAATAGTATACCTCAAAAGAAAGTGGACAAGACCTCGCACGAATTATGGAAAGGCTACAAGCCTTCTTATAATTTCTTACGAATGTGGGGGTGTCTTGCTAAAGTGGTGATACCTACACCTAAGCAGGTTAAGATAGGCTTGAAAATCGGGGATTATATATTCATTGGTTATGACAAAATAATAGTGCATATAGGTTTTTTGTGCAAAAGCCTGATATTTCAAATATACACAATACCATTATAAAGTCAAGGACTGTGTTGTGTTTCCTTGCTAAATCTGAAGAGAGGATCAAAGTTCCGGAAAGGAACTTAAAGTTGATGCTAGTAAGAGTGATCAAGATGAAAAGGTAGTTGAGCCAATAAGAGGAAAAATGGTAGGACTTCCAAGTCATTTGGTTAAGGCTTCTTAACTTATATGGTGGAAGATGAGCCTCAAACTTTCCACAAAGCTATGACTTCACTAGAAAGTTATTCGTGAAAAGAAGCAATTAAAAGTGAAATTGACTCCATCTTACAAAACTGCACTTGGGAGTTGGTTGATTTACCCCCAAACAGCAAGGCTTTGGGGAGTAAATGGATCTTTAGGAGAAAAATGAAAGCTGATTGGTCAATTCATAAGTATAAAGTTATATTAGTTATCAAACGATACAAGCAGCAAGAAGGCTTGGATTATTTTGATACATATTCACCTGTGACAAGGATAACATCCATTCACATGGTGACTGCGATAACAACCTTGTGTGGTCTGCAGATACATCAAATGAATGTAACGACATCTTTCTTAAATGGAGATTTAAATGAAGAAATCTATATGGAGCAACTCAATGGGTTTTCAACTCCAGGGCAAGGTAAGAAAGTTTATAAGCTTATCAATTCATTATGTGGTTTGAAGCAAGTGTCTAAGCAATGGTATAAGAAATTTAACAATGCTATGTTCTAAAGTGAGTTTAGAATCAATGAGTGTGACAAATGTGTATATGTCAAAGTTACTGACGAAGATTTTGTCATTTTGTGTCTATACATTGACGACATACTCATTGTTAGTAGTAATGATGAGATGATTAGAACTACCAAAAAGTTGTTAAACTCTAAATTTGACATGAAAGATATGAGCTTTGCAGATGTGATTCTGGGTATTAAGATTACTAAAACATCTGGCGGTATGGTACTTTCTTAGTCTCATTATATTGATAAGATACTTGAGAAATTTAGTAAATCAAATACAAGTGTGTCAAGGACACTGGTAGACTTAAGTCTACATTTAGCCAAGAACAATAATAAGAGTGTCTCTCAGCTAGAATATTTTCGGGTCATTAGAAGTTTGATGTATCTGATAAGCTGTACAAGGTCGAATATAGCCTACTCCGTTAACAGGTTTAGTAGATACACAAGTAATCCTAATGCTACTCAATGGAAGGACATTATGCGGATGTTAGGTTATTTACGCTATACCCGGGATTATGGGTTGCATTACACTAGATACCCAGCGGTACTAAAAGGTTACAGTGAAGGGAACTGGATATCTGGTATAAAGGACTCCAAATCCACTAGTGGTTATGTATTTACCCTTAGAGGGCAGCCATATCTTGGAAATCTTCCAAGAAGACGTGTATATCGAGATCAACGATGGAATCTGAGTTTATTACTTTAGATAAAGCAACGGAATAAGCTAAATGGCTACGTCAGTTCATTGAAGACATTCCTCATTAGTCGAAACCCGTGTCCGCTATCTATATTCATTATGATAGTTAAATAGTGATTGAATGAGCACAGAGTAATATGTATGACGAAAAGTCTAGACATATCCATCGTATATAATTCCATACAACAACTACTCTCTAAAGGAGTTGTCTCTATAGATTATGTAAAGTCTAAAGACAATATTGCAAATTTGTTAACGAAAGGGTTAAATCAAGAGTAAGTAGAAAAGTCGTCAAGAGGAATGGGGTTAAGGCCTTTGGCAATTGTTATTAAAACAAAAAAACCCAACCTAGTTTACTGGAGATCCCAAGATCTAGGTTCAAAAGGACAACCTAGTTGCATGTAACGAGTAAGTCACTGTAAAAGTAAATCCTCTTGCTCATTCCTTTATACAGTGATACCTTGTGGGGTGGGAAGGTTAAGCTGATACTTTTAATGACTTAAGTGTTGTGAATAGTCAACCGTGGTATAGTGAGATACCTTATGTCACCTATGCGAGCGCGAAGTGGGGTCGCTTCTTTAAGAATTGACAAGGCTGAATTTTTTAAAAATACTCACTAAACTAGGCAAGTATTCTAGGGCTAAACTGGACACAACGGTGAGAACATAACGATGGTTGGAGTAACTCCTGTGTGAGGTCTATTGTATCGGTTTACACAAACGGCAGAACAGTTCAAGACATCACGTTCACTAGTTAGCTAGTAAATCTGATAGGTTTTCACTATGAAAGCTTCAAGGCCAACAACTACCTTTTCTGATGCAGAGTTATTCTGTGTGCTCTATTTCCGAGTCTTCGTTGTTAAATATTGTCCATTTTTCTTTAATCAGTCAATTTTTATTCACATTGAGGATTATTGGAAAAAATAGTTTTATAGTGATTTTAATGTGAAATTTAAGTGGGTCCTAACCACCAATTGAGGTGGGTTATAGTAAGTCTAGATTCTTTGCAATAAGATCTTTACACAACAAAAAGAATGACAAAAAATATTGAGAATTGAATGAGAAATTGTCTTATAAAGTTGGCCTCATGAATGAGGTATTAAGAAAGGTATATAACCACCTATCCCATATTGATTGTAGAGGAAAATATTTATGGGTATTTAAATCCATAATTTTTGATAAGGGTATGAGCCTTTTGAGGCATTCAAATTTTTTGAAGGAAATGAGTTATGGATGCTTCAAAGATGGGCTTGGGCTAGAACTATGTGGTCCAAGTTAGTTATGCAAAAAATGCCACGCACGCGCGCCCCTTCCTCTCAGACCGGATTAGGTCCGTGGTTCGTAGGGCGTGGGTTGTGGATCTTGGGCTTGAGGCTTACTGGACTGGATAAGGTTTGGGTTGGGCCGGGTTGGTTGTCATGACCCGAACCCACCCGTAAAGTTTAGGTCATAACCAACCGGTAATCTATAGATTACTGAAGACCTTAAACGATCATACAAAATATTTATGCTAATGGGGCCATAAACGGAAGCATATAATAATAAGAAGTCCATTGAGTTGTGTCAATTATGAGCAAAATTATAAAGTTAACCTCATAACATATTAATAAATTTACATGCCCAAGCAAAAATATAAGTTCACAAGAAATTTGTACTTATTGTTTATAAACCCAAGACCATGATAGTAAAAAAAATAAAATAAAAAAATAAGGTCAAGGTATAGTGTGAGTCAAAGACAAAACTCCATTTTCGGAGACATGACTTGATTGGGTCACAAAATAGCTCCTAAAGCTGACTCTAGGGATATACTCCATGCTACTGATCACTTACGTGTGCATATATAATAATAGGTGAGCAAAGCTCAGTGAGTAATAATACAGTAAAACAGTGTAAATAGATGATCATAAGGTTCTCACAATATCCATAATCATATAAATAGAATAACCTTAGGCCTAATCATATAACAAACGCCCTTAGATCCAATCATATAACAAGCGGTTTCGGGCCTAATTATATACCAAACGGCCTCAGGCCCAATCATATAACAAGCGGCATCGGGTTCAATCATATAACAAACGACCTCGGGCCTAATCATATATCCAACAACCTCGGGCCCAATCATATATCCAACGGCCTCGGGCCCAATCGCATAACAAGCAGCCTCGAGCCCAATTATATATCTAGCGGCCTCGGGCCCAATCACATAATAAGCGAACTCGGGCCCATATTGCACATGTCATATAATATTAATCAAGTTTCTTCATCTCGATCAATTCATAATGTCGGCACCATTCGCCATTCATGGTTTGAAGTACACAATAAAGAGCATATATGTACAATATTATTACTTGCCATGATTTAGGCCTTAATTAACTTGCTAAATTACCATACAGGATAATCGTCAAAGATTGACATCATACAGAACATTTATAACGAATCATTAGCTTATACAAAACATCCAAGATAGATAATAGACAAGTAACAGTTACTGAGGGTCAAAGTACATTTTCTTAATTTATTATAATTGTTGCTCAAAATAAAACTCATTCATTCTTATCAAAACATTCTTTCAGAAACTTGCCATAGCATAATTACCCCGAAGATTTCAAGCATATTTTATCATTTTGGAAACACTCGTCAAGGCACATAATTTATACAAAGCATAAGTTTCACAATTCCAAAGTATTCCATATGAAAATACCGTTACAAAGAAATTACTCACAATGCTTGGTCAACTAATACTCCTTAATGACTTAGCCTGCAGAAACATAACCAAGCATAACATTTCAAAACACATTGCCTTCAATTCACTTAATTGATTTATTCATTACATATCTGTTCAATCGTTCCCTATTCTTTAATTTCTCTAAATTGCTTAATGCTAATCTTCTCTACATGTGAATCACATGAAGAGCATGTGCCAAAGATGTACTTTAAATGGCCCTAAATTTTTATGACTTAAATTAATGTTTCCCACAACAATTTCATGTTTACATATTTAAAGTTTAAGGAAATAGAAAGAAGCGAAATGAAACTAAGTTAGGGTACGAAATGGCATGAAACAATTAAAAGAAAATAAACAACATTTACTAATTTGAGCATATCTATTTGTGTATTTAGATTTTGGATATGAGACCACACCATTAAAAACTAGATTTCCAAGGCTTGAATTTAGGCTCAAGAATCACTTAAAATGGAGTCCGGATGAAGGAGATATGCCTTTTTTAAGTTGGGCTGAAACAGGGGTTTGACAAGTACAAAAGTCTTCACCACTTGTGTGGCCGAAATCTGCTCGAGCGGAAACACTGGCCGCTCGAGCTCCTAGAGAGTAGAATTAAAACCTCTATTCATGTTCTGCTCTTGCGGTCTGGGCAAAATCAGACAGTCCGAAAATAGTTCAAAGATGCAAACTTCCCAAACTCATTTCCAAGTCCAAATCAAAGCAAAACTCACTTAAAAACATGATATAATAGGATGATTTAGGTATAATTATACATTACACGTATCAATCTTGCCTCACCATTATATTCATGGTCTCATCTGCTTCATATATTCATAAATTACATACACAAGCTCAATTATACATACAATATGGTAAATCTTCCAACAAATCTTGGTTTTATGAACCATCTAGAGTTTATTTCATGGATTGATCACAAGAATGAACTCAAATCAAACAAACATAAATGGATTTCTTGATTTTATTTCAACCCTCACACAACTCAAAACCCTAGCTCAAAATTCTCAATTTCCTATTGATTTAAAGCAAAAGATGAGATATACACAAAGATTTCAAGTAGATTAACATACCTTAGTTCAAATTTAGGGTTTGCCCCTTAAATCTCTTGCAAAATCCTAGCTTCTCTTCCTCTCTCTCTAGCTCACTTAAATCTCTCAATCACAAATGAAGAACTCAAGAGTTAGATACACATATAAGACTTAGGCTCATAAATCTTAATTTAATCATTACGAATTGTAATTTTTCAAAATTTCACCATAGTCTCTAAAAATCATACTGATCACAGATATGAAATCATTTTTTGTTTATCGCGCCTTTAAGGCTATCAATTTTCTTTCCAAAGTTCTAATTGTAATAGATATTCCTACATTCAACAGATATTATTTCAAATTCACATAATTTATATACTTAAACTTGCAAATTCATATCAAACACATAATCGCAAGCATAATTAAGCATAGTACGGGTTGGGTTGTCACAGTCTTTTCCCTTTTAGGAAGTTTAGTCCTCCAAGCTTGTTTACCTTGCGTCGGATACAAAGCAGACGTTTCAGTCTCATATCATTCTCCTTTTCCCAAGTGGTTTCTCATCCATTTAACTTTGCTATAGGAGTTCAATTCAAATCTCAATCGTTTAACGGTTCACAATTCAATGATCCATTACAATCATCCAAGGTTATTCAAAAGTTTTCAGAAATGGAATGCAAATTTATAGATCAATCCCATGATAACAAATGCAACATTGAAGTAGTCATCCACATGATGTTCACAATTCATATATCCTAATATCCCATCGAATCAACTGTATAGTGCAATAACACTGAAACAGTTGTTCGTAAAACGTATTAAATCCATATATTTCCATGTAGTTGAGGTTTTTGATCCCAAATAGCATTCACATTCAATATAATCTGTTGTTAATAATTCCCATAACATCATATTTAAAATACCATCACATGGATACAACCCTCCTTTGGCTAAAGGTTTCCCCTACTCTCTCCCTTATGTATAAATAGAGACCACCTTCCTTTGGTTTGATACTCATAATTTTTTCTCTCTAGTTATATAGTCAGTCTGCATATATTATTCCTCCTAGTGTGAAAGAGTGCTACCGTTGTCGAAGTTCGCCGAAACTATATAGAATGTGCTTCTATTTTAGTTAGTTCCGATCTTATCTTGGGAAGCAGACATTGGCATACCTCTAGCACCATACGATGAAGTGGCGAATCTGTTTTATGAAAAATGTGGTTACACAAGCTTCGGTTTGCTTCTTTATTTTTATTTCTGCTTTTTATAATATTCTAGAATATGTTTGTTCTATATTTCTGTTCATCAATTTGTAATTTCTAGTTTAAATTAGTTCCATCATTTTATTGTTTTGTAATATGAATTTAATCAAATATGAATATGTCTATTTTATTTAAATATATATTTTATACAACAGGTTCTTGGTGGTAACTGAGTTAGGTAGTGGCGGTGGTGGTTTGGTAAAGGTGACGGTAAAGCTCGCTGCTAAAGGAGGTCGATGATGATGTTGAAGTTGATGGAAGTGATGAAGATGTAGGTATATAAGTATATATATATATATATAAAGAGAGAGAGAGAGAGAGAGAGAGAGAGAGAGAGAGAGAGAGAGAGAGAGAGAGAAAGAAAGAGAAGAGAGAGAGATAGATGGTAAAAGAGCAAAAAGATTGAGAGAGACAATCGAGAGAGAGGAAGGAGAGAAAGAGAGTAAGTAGGGGTAGTAAGGAGAGATAGATTGGATGATGAGGATGAGAAATGATGTCCATATATATATAGATGTTTATATGTATATATAAATATAGATAAGTTGATCGGATGAGGAGAGGTGTGGAGGGGAAGGAAAGAGACTATGAAAGAGAGTGTGAGAGAGAGAGAGAGGAATGACATGGGGCTCTATGCAAAACTTGGGCAACAAGTTGGGATTTTATGATTGAAAATACGTTTCAGTGTAATTTGGTCCTAAAAAAATGTCGAGAAAAATATAATAAAAATGCTATAATACTCATAAAATAATATCGAGTAATAATGTAAAGTTAAAAAATATTTTTTTTGAATAAATTTACAATATAAAAATATACAGGTTATGAAATTCAAAATAATGTAAGTAATATACAAAAATTATGATACAATAGCGAGACGACGATGAAGATCTAAAACGACGATAATGCATCGACAAGCCAATGGTGAAACGATGGCGACAACGAAGATTTGAAGTGACGATAATACACCGGCTTAACGAAACCCTTTGCTGACGATGGAGATCTATGGTGTTCTGAAAATGAAGGTCTCTAGTGTTCTAAAAATAGAGATATTTAGGTGTGGGTTGTGATGTGTATTCAAATAGACAGGTGGTGTGTTACCTTAGGGTTAGAAATGGAAAGTCAAGGTGTGAACTAAGATATTTTTAAACCCTAAAAATTATTATGTGTATGTACTAAGTAATAATGTGTATTGAGAGAATTAGTGGTGTGTACGTAGGATTACCCATGGAAAAATTTCGACGATTCAAGTTAGGCTTGCATTATTGTGTTATTTCAAATTCGATCTAGCATAACATTAGATATAATCTAATTATTTCAATCAAGCCCTTTAAAAAATATCAAATCTCAAGCCCATCTATTATCATATATATACTAGCGGGTAGCACATGCGATGCGTGTACAATTCAAATTAGTAAGAATAAAAACAAATAATAAATAATTAATATCATAATATGTTGTTGTCTAAGTAATAAGAGTGTTATTAATAAAATTAAAGGTCCTAAGTTCCAATCCTACTCACACTTTTAAGTAGTAATTTTTTATTTTAGGATATAAAAAATTTGCCACTACCAAAAGTAGAAGCCACCAAACACTTGGACACCAAATACAACGCTCACATATATAAATATATATATTTTTTTTATATGACACATTATAAGAGCTTACTTTTTTTATAAAAAAAAAAAAAGAAAAGAAAAAAAAAGCCACATCAACATGCATTTTCCATTTACATATAGAGTTCTACACAAACCTAAATCTAATTTAAATTATACTAACTTTAGTTTTTTATATAGGTTCTATTTGAGAAATACTTATTTTTCACATATTTTCCATCGTAAATTCAAATAATTCACAAACCCAATACCAATTTTATATGGACTATATTTGAGAAATTCTTACTTCACAAACCCAATTTGAGTTTTATATTAAAACTACAAATTTTATATGAATTATACTTTAAGTGTACAAAATCTTTCTTCCATTATTTATATAAATAGTGTTTGGTTATTACCCTTAAATATTAAAACTTATCACGTTAACAATGCCAACTATTTTTTGTTTTTTTATTTTTCATCTTTAGTAAGTTTCTTTCGAACATATCCTATAATTTATTTATATAAATGGTGAAAGCTAGGATTGTGTACTAATAAAATAAAATATTTTTATTAAATATAAAAAAAAAAAAAATTTTAACAAGTGATTATGTTAGGCTGGTGTAATTTTATTATCCTATGTAAAGTATAACAGTTAAAGTGTAATTGTGAAAATATTATATTTAATATATTTATTTAAAAGACAAATGAAGCAAAGATTGAAGATGACAAAGTCAACAAGTACATTGAAGATTGTGATCTATAAGACTAATATGGATTGATAGCAATTGCATAAAATAATAAATTTGACTAAGTGAATGTGTAGTCCAACACAATATGCGGGATCTACCTAAGCATCATCGTTACCAAGGCTAGCAACTCAAATTATCAATGATACTCTTAAAATGGACAACTGTTAGCCAATAAAGAAACTAAGAGCTAGGGTAAAAAAGACATGCCAAATTAAGAGGGTAAATTTGACTTTGTATTGAGGACGAACAAAACATCTCAACATCCATGCTTTATTAATATGGATAGATACTGTTAACTATTGTAAACACTCATATATCTTATTAGTATTTAATATATATAAGTTATATTCCTCTACTTTTGCAAGTGTATTATTGTATAGTGATAGAACTAATTTTAAACGTGCATATAAATAATTCATAGATTGTGAATAATATTTTATGATCATATTGTGAGTGATGACAAGGTTTTAAAAATATTGGTTCCAAATTGATCTGAATCGCATTTTAGTAATTTGGTTTGGTTCCAAGATTTTCATTATTTGGTTTGGTTCCAAATTTTATGAATCCGTAAGTAATAGTTTGGTCCTATTTTACTCCCAGACCAAACCAATCCGAACTATACTTAACCCTACTAAAATATTGTGTTGGGTTGAACAAGTCGAATAGGCCATCAGGTTGATGGCTGCCCTACAATTAACTAGTAGCTTTTTTTGGGAGGGGGGAATTGCATAAAAGTGGATGGAAAATAAAAAATTGCAAATCAATTGGATGTTTTCATAAATTGCAAAGTAAATGGAAGTTTGAGAAAGTATTGCAAATAGATAGTGAAGGAAAATAATACGCGTAATTATATTATTTCAAGTGGAAACAGTTTGGATCAGATTATTTGAATTACAAGTCTCGTCTGGAAAACCCTCTATCAATTGAGAAGCTACCAGAGTTCCTCAATATATTATCCACACTCCAAATCCATAGGTTCAACAATGGTGACCTAGGAGGGAGAAACAGAGAGATAAATATTTTTTACAGAGATTTTTCAGGTAAAACTCTCACACTGAATAATATGTATAATTATTTTCTCTATATCAGATATATAGAGAATATCTGCTGATAGAGGTAGAATTGTAGTCTCCCACAACAATTCAAACACCTTTTTAAATAATTCTCTTAATTATCTTATATTATAAATCATGTGAATTATTTACATCCTATGTGGATGCTCCATGGGTTATGGATCGGGTCAAATCCGACCCAATTTCCAACAGATGGAATAGTTAATATTAATTAGATTACAAGATTTACTTCTTGTAAGTCATAAAACAATCCCAACCTCACAAAACTATTCACACTAAACCTAAAATATAATTTGTGTGCGTTTTTAAAATTGGTATCAAAGTTTGATTTTGTAACATTGTTAATAGAATTATATAAGTATTAGATATAGTAAATAACTAGAATTAAGGCCTCGTTTGTTAACTATATATTTTAGCTAAAAAGTCAAAAAGTCACCATAAGTTGTCACATCATTCTCTCTACTTTTATGCACATCTTTTTGTAAAAAGTCAAAAAATTACTAAAATAGTATTTTTCTAAATGAGGCCTAAATAACTTAAATAACAACACTTATTTACAAATAGAGAGCCGCTATATCTATACAAATATGAGCCCCCCTATTTCGAATGATGTGTCTGGGCTTCGGAAAAGCAGAATCTCAGTTGTTGAAAAATAGGTTTATTTCACGCGCACTAAAGCCAAAATCTATTTCACTACTCTCTCGCTCTCTCTCTCTCTCAAACGACGACCTCTCTTTTAGTAAACATATTCTCTCTCTCTCACTGACGCCCACTAATGACCACCATCGACGAACTGACCATCACCGACAAACGCCTACCGCAAACACTCTCAGCCGACAAATACTAGGTGGCTTGTTAGTCTTTAAGTTTCTTGACATTTCTCGAGTTCATTGACAATATTGATGGTCTTACTGAATTTTCTAATAGATTGTGTGCATATCATGTGGTTTTGATGTGCATTGGTTATATCCTGTTCATTAGAATTTTACCATTGCAACAAGTTCAAGAAATTATTTTAAGTACTTAATCAAATTCAACATTGCATTAATTGCATTCTATCTCACATTTTAATAAAGTAAAATCCTATTTTAGAGCTTTCAAGTGACTGGTGTTTTGGGGAAAATTGTCTTGATCAAAATCTTAGGGGAGATTTATGGTATATCACAAACTATTGCAAAGATTTTTTTTTTTGTTTATTCAAACCTCAGTTTTGGATTTCCTTGAATGGTTTATTGTTGTTTTTTTTTGTTTATTCAAATCTTGTGTAGTTTAATATATGGAAGCAATATAACAGAAGATATGGATAATTTGATTGCCGTTAAAGATGAGAGGAGTGAGAGATGGTTTGATCATCGAGGAAGAAGATAGGAGGGTGAGATCGCTGCCAAAGACGAGAGGAGGGCAAAGAGCTTATGCATTTCAAGCAATGTTTTAAAAACCAAATTGATGAGTGAATCGAAAAAGGGATTAGGTGGATGAATCACTGGTTCAATCGTTGGGTTGAACCGGATCAAACAGTCACCTTATAATTACTTAATAAATATATTAAATAAATAGGTACAAAATGTGTCTCCCTAATTTTAAACACCAAACCAACACCTATTGTGAGACCCCTAAATTTTTGTAAATCCTAGTAAGACCCTTACTTTTGAATTATTATAATAAAAACCCTTAGTTCCCCTTTAATTTGCAGAATTAACCCTAGAACCGAAAACGTATCACGGATGAACTCATACAAACCCTGATTGAACCCGGAACTTAGGAATCATTTCTAATACCCTAATACTGATTAATTGACTCCCTAAATATGGAATTACCACTTAAAAACCCTAGGCTTTTCCGGTCTTTATCACATTCGTCGGTTGATCGCCTTTTTATTCGAAACAAGAAATCCAAACCGAATTAGACTCTCTAATCCTAATTTAATTTAATTCTACACTAAAATAAATGTTCCAACTCATAAATTAAATCCAAAGCCCTCACATTTTGATTAAATCACAAATTGACCCCAAACAAGTACCATTATATATTTATATATATACTTGTACCCTAAAATCTTTTTTTAAATATTATATTTTACAAATTCCAACAATTGTACACAAAAAAAAAATATAAAAAAGTCCCTCAAATCTACCTCATATGGCCAGCCACCCTAGGTAAAGAAAAATTGAACATTTTTTTCAAACAAAACCCATGAATTCATGGAAAAAGTATTCAAGCACCCCCAAATCATGGAACCATGCCTCCACCCTAGTCCAATCCTAACCAAAGCCTAATTAGATCATGATTAATGTATAATTAAGGCCTCTAATCATTCACTATTCCATTAGATTCCAAGTAAATCCAAAATATCCACTCCATTTCCAACCAATGGGCATTTAGGACCTTTGGCACCAAATTCATTACAAAAACAACCCCTCCCACACATTTTACATGCAAGAACACACACATACACACTATATTCAGCTGAGAGAGAAGAGAGGAAGGAGGGTGAGCTTGGTAGAAGAGAGGAGAGGAAGAAAAAGTTTGCTAGCAATTCCAACAACCCTCAAGTAAGTCAAAACACAACTCTCTCTTTCATTTTTCTCCTTCAAATACTTGTTATTAGAAGTTTAAAATGGTATTTTTCAGATGTGTTCTAATGGTTTTTTTTGTTAAAAATGAAAAGAGTTGAGCCTTGTTCTATCATTCTTGTATTTTTCCTTAATCGGTACAAAACTATCTTTTTCCATACCGATCTCTCAAAATTTCCAAAGGCACACCTTCAATATAAATTTTTGAGTTTAATATATAATATTTAGCATGTTTTCATCACAAAATAAGTGAAAAATTTCCCCTAGCTGACCTATTTTCTCACCAACTTTCTTGTTTCAAGAATTGTGCCAAAGAAATCTGTTTTACAGCTAACTTCTGAAAATTCTATAAAAATGTAAAAAAAAGATTCTGAACCTAAATGTTATGTCAAAATCTTCCTTAAGGAGTTAGTTTTCAAGGAAAATTGGTTTCATTGAAAAAGAGTGAGCGGTTTGTGAGAAAATTCGATTTTCGTAACGGTCGACAAATTTGGACAGAGCTGGAGTATTTATGAAATAACTAATTATCTGGAAAAGCTATTCAATTTTCGAAATTTTTTCTAAAAACTAGATAAAATTCTCTATGAACAAAGGAAGGTCAGATTTGGGAAAAATATGAAATAGTTCTTTTAATCTTGATCTTTAAGTGACTCTGAATCTGGAAATTCTGTTTACATTGATGTTTTGTGCTCTTGATTTTATGAATATGCTTATTAGTATATGAAAATGTCTTGGCATTATATTGTATGTATTATGCTTATGTTCCTTATCTTCTTCATTTGATGATGCTCATTGTCACACCCCAAAACCGGGCATGACCGGCCGTGGCCCACAAGGACTTAGCCCAAGGCACACGTAAGCCTAAACATGAACCCAAAACCATAAAGAATAAATGTGATGATAGCCCAGGAATAAATCAACACTCAATCCAGTGACATACCACAATGTATGCACAAAACTCGACAAGTAATCTAAAACAAATAGATGTATGTCCTAGAGGTCCATGCAATCGAGTCCCCGCTATGCCAAGAGTCCACTCTAAGTCCTTCTAACACCTGGAAGTGATAAAAATTAAGTCAGCTGATAGCTCAGTGAGTAGCAACATGGATAGTAAATACAGTTCTGAAAACAGGGTTCAATTCCAAAATAAGATATATATCTCAGAAACTAGTTTGGCATACAGTTTGGTAAATACAACTGTTTCAAAAAGAAGGTTCCACAGTTCAATACTTTAAAAATACTCATGTCTCACAAGAACATGATAAACAACATTTTCCACTTAAAACACTCATGTCTCGCAAGAACATGATAAACAACATTTTCCACTTAAAACACTCATGTCTCGCAAGAACATGATAAACAACATTTTCCACTTAAAACACTCATGTCTCGCAAGAACATGATAAACAACATTTTCCACTTAAAAACACTCATGTCTCGCAAGAACATGATAAACAACATTTTCCACTTAAAAATACTCATGTCTCGCAAGAACATGATAAACAACATTTAAAATACTCATGTCTCGCAAGAACATGTTAAATGACATTTTCCACAGATTATAACATGAACACCAATAATTTTCTGGGTACCAATAAAAATAAATAATCTGCCAGACATTTCTCAGGCTATAAGCCCCGTTGGATCCAATACCGAACTAGGAGTCATCATCAGGGTGGCACCTGGGCCCTTTTCTCAAAGTCGATCCGATTGAAGGTCACCTAGTTATTTTTAAAGGTCTGTTCCTTACAATCGTTGAGCACTAGAGTCATCACGGCCCAACCCGGATCTGTTCCCTAGTGGCCAGAGTCACCACACACAGTGGAATAATTTCCCTGGACTAAATACACATCATGGTCCCAATAATCAATACACATCAGTTTCGCAAAACATGGTAGTTCATCATTATAAACATGAGACCAAAACAAATAGTTTACAGTATGCCAAGTTCACACATGTTTCAGAAATAATTTGATTCATTTGATAATATAATAATTATCAAAACACTTTAATCATGAAACAACAATTTAATTTTCCAACAGTTCAGGGTAGGGGAACATTTATAAAAATATGTAGCATGAAACTACTCACCTGGAAACGAAATAATATAATCCTCGAATAGAGTATGACAGTCCAACTAGTGCCCTGAACCAATATGAAAACTTCACATCACTACTAATTTCAAACAAGCCTTCCCAACCTATTCGCTAACTTTGAAAATTACAAAACCCACTCCACGCTATTCGAAAAATTCCAATAACCTCCAGATATGATCTAATATATCCTAAGCTTCAAACCCAATAGGTTTCACTTGATTTGCTTATCAAAATAATTATCCACAATTTATTATATCCAAACAAGTTATTTTCTGCTACACTTCAAAGAAATTAACGGTTCTCTTAGTATACACGAGTAATCAATGCAAGGCCAAAAATGTATGAAACTAGACTCGTAACCGGTTCTAATGACACTAATTTGATAATTTTTGGATTTATACCCAAAGAGAACAACACTTCCAAAGTTACCGTTTCGGACTGGTTTCCTGGACAGATTTGAATACCTCAAATTATATGGATTTTGACTCCCAAAAATTATGAAGAAAATTCAGATATACTATTCAGTATGTAATTAATCTACGGTAAAAATTTCAGTTTAAAATTCATCCGTTTGATATGGTTTCTCAAAATTTAAAGTTTATGCTTTTAAGATCAAGAATTTCCATCCACCATTGCAACCCAACACTTCCCAGCAACCCATTTACACAAGAAAATCCATTAATAAATACTAATACCTCTCTCTTAAACTCCTTCACAGCATAACCAAACCACCAATTAAATATAAAGAAGTAATAAAGCACACACATGTATTACCTCCAGATTAGGTGACAAGTTCAACCCAAATGCCACTACCATGTTCTTGTCCTTCTTGTATGAGGTCCAAGCTTGCTCTCACCAACTCTTCACTTTGGTAACTTAGAATCAGCACTGAAGGAACTTGTAATTCGTGATAGAGCATCCAACATGGCAGGAGATCCAGCTCCCTGTGCTGAATTACATCCAACCTCCTCATGATCAAACAAGGCAACCATCCTTACACCAGTCTCATCATCAAGACTACTTTCAGAAGAGGTAGAGTCTATCAATGCCTTTAAAGAGCAAAATGACATGTAGAGATTATCAAGTCTTCTTGAGAAAACGAATTCCTTTGTGGCACCAGCGATTATGCTTGGTTGTGTATCACATGCTTGCAACTCAAAATCACATATGTCGTCTGGTCCACAACCAACCTCAGCTGGTTAACAGTATCCTTTAGTTTCACATTGGTGTTCTTAAGGTCAGATGCTGCCTTGTCGACATCTTAGTGTCAATCGTCCATTAAAGGAACTTGCAGATCCATTTCCTCATTCAAATCATGGACCATGTTTTTCAATGTATCCAAACCTTCTAATATTACTTCCAATCCTTGGTCCTGAATTGGCTGGACTCTCCTGCTTGCTGGAAGTATTAACTGTCGAACTGATCATCTAAATCAAACTTGATTTCGGTGTGGGAAGCTGAACCTGTCCAGCCTCCAGATTGTTTGGGAGCAGCTGCAGTCCCATCTGGTATGGCTTGAATCCTATCTGGCAGAGCAAAGACCAAATCATTACAGGCAGCAAGTTCTTCTGTCGAAAGCTCCTTAACCCTTTTTATAGCCAATCTCTCCAATTTAGGGACTTCCTCAAGCAACCGAGCTTTGGTGCGTCGAATCTCGGCATTGATAGCAATCCGAATCGGCCTTCGAGAAGCAATAGGAGCACAATTCAGCTGACTCAACTCGCTCAATGTATTTTTTTTTTTTTACAGAGGAGGACGATCCGCCAAACACTGTCTAGAGTTTGGAGCTTGTTCTTGGGGTTGGAGGTATTGATGTGGAGTCCACAGCAGTGGCAAATCGGAGAAATTGGGGAGGTCTCTGGTCTTCTTTCGGAATCGCTCTGAAGATGGGTCGGATGAGAGAGATGAATCGGAGAGAAACAGAGATACAACAATTGGCAAAGAGAGAGAGAGAGAGATGGGGTCAAAAGGGAGGTAGGCGTGAATCTGATGGAGTGGTGAGCTGGAAACACGCTAACATTGTCATGGGTCTTCCATGAGGTTTGAGTGCAGAACACAAAGTTACATTCACACTCACTTTTGTCCAAACTTTTCCCTCAAAATGACAGATTCCACTGCCCCACGTTTGATCTTTAATAAATATATATATATATATATATATATTTTTTTTATACAGGTCATCACAATCTACCCTCCTTAAAGAAATTTCGTCCTCGAAATTAACTCAGGTGATATAATACATCCTACTAACACCCACAAACTTCCTCAAGTATTTACCAATGCATCAACAAAATTTCTTCGACTACTACATAAGTCTCAACGAATCATACCGGTAACGAACCAAACCATTACTTTAGCACAACGATTGGTTATAAAAATCCTTACTAGTATAAACCATAAATGACTCTTCTATCCACATTGATAACCCAATCAACAAAATAGGATCTCATTTCCTTAAGTATAATAAAATGACTCCTCAAAATACCAAGACACCATACCTTATTGATGATAACTCAACTTCAACGAACTACCTCCATCACCTAATGCACAATGCACCCCAATGACGAAATAATTACTACTACTTCGAGACCTTAACCACACGAAATAATAGCTCTTCAAAAGCACTAATCACCAACTCAAATAGTGACCGTCAACCGTCACAAAACAGATAGTACCTTACCAACACTATTCTTCCTTACACTGATATCATGATATCCCACGAGATTAAACCCAAATTATAATAAAATCTCTCCAAAGGAAATTCAATGTACACCCTAATATCAAATAACATTTCTATCACAACTCTCAAACATCAATAAAAAGGTCCGAATACTTCTCACGGGCTTCATCCTCACGTTCTCAAGTCACCCCCTCAACCCTGTGGTGTCTCCACAACATTTTCACCAAGAGACCAATACGAACAAAAGATACACAGACATAAACGGGCGAATACAGAGAAGATTCACAGATACGTACGTATACACAGATACCTTTAGAGAATATGCCGTTACTACGACGGAATATTCCGTTAGCTGACGTCATCGCGCGTAAGCAGAACACGCAAAATGGAAATAAAACATGAATGCAGGGATACGGGTTTCGAACCCCTGACCTCAGTCTCAACCTCTCCGTCCTTAGACACCAAACCAGACCACTCCACCAAGTCACTCTTGTGACACGATTTGTCAAATAAATGTATATAATACATAAATATACAATATATTTGCATATATGTGTACCACTTTCCCGCTTCTCCTTCTCTTCTTTCGAAATCTGCGTCAGCCACGCGGTTTGCTTTTGCGCTGGTTGGCCGAAAAAAAGTCGACTTCATCGTTTACTACCCGCCTCGACTCTCTCTCCATCTTGTCTTCTTCTCTTCAGTATTATTCTGAATCGGAATTTTCCTTCTTCTACTTATTTCCCTCATTTCCCCTTATTCTTCATCACTCTCTTCCATCTCTTTCTTCATCACTCTCTTATGTTTCTTCTTCCTCACCGGAGGAGAAAAGTTGTCTCAAAACTCAGTCTGTTCTCAGTTATTTCTCTGACTTTTCTTTCTTGCTCTTTACATCACTCACCACACATGGCCTCATCTCGCCCCCTCACTCTCTTTCCGGACCTCAATGATCAGAGCTCCTCTGGACCAAGTATCCCAGCTCCTACTCTTCCTAACCTTCCTGGACCGAGTGCCCCTGTTCTCATTCTTCCAAACCTTCCTGGACCGAGTGCCCCGGTTCCCATTCCCCCTAGCTTTCCTATGATATCAGTTGAGCAAATCATGGCTGCTCAATCTGATATTGAGGCCAACCACTTCACACTAAGTTCTTGCATGGAAACCGTGACTGCGGTTACCAAATTATCCCACCGGTTACAGAATAGAACCATTGAAGTACAAAAGCTAAACTCCCAACTTTCTCTGCTCCAAAGCATGTACAGAGATGCGCGAGCAGAAATTTGCGCCCTAAAAGCAGAGAACAAAGAGTTGAAGCGAAAGACCACCGTCATGACCCGACTCGGAGCACCTTCGTACCTCACATTTGACAGCCAGCAGGGGGTCATATCCCTCGCGTTCCTGCACATACAGAGGCAGAGCCTTCAAAAATCAACCAGCAGGGAGTCAAATCCCCCGGCGGTCCTGCACGTACTGAGGCAGAGCCTTCAAAAGTCTCCCGAAGCGACAAAAAAAGGAAGGGCTCGGTGGGAGAATCGAGTAAGTGAAAATCGGCATGTGGCTGTTAACAAAAACAAGATCCTTCTTTTCTCTTTTTTTTTTTTGTTGTTGTTGCTGCTGCTATTGTTGCTTCTGTAATCGGGGATGTCATCCCCTGACTTCAATGAAATCAGCTTTGTTTGCCCCTTTTTTTTTTTTTTTTTTCATCAATGGTGTAACTGGCATAATACTTTGAGCTCGAAAACAATTTCATTCGACTAAATTTGAGAATGATTAAATCTTGAACTCCAAACTGAATATTGATTCCATACAAACCAGAATAAACATACCTAGATGTCCATATTCATATATTCAAAATGGCCTTAGGCCCAATCACATAATAAGCAGCCTCGGACCCAATTATTTAACAAGCGGTCTCGGGCCCAACATATAACAAGCTGTCTCAGGCCCAACATATAACAAGCAGCATCGGGCCCAATTATTTAATAAGCGGCCTCAGGCCCAATCATATAACTAGCGGCCTTAGGCCCAACATATAAGAACCAGCCTCAGGCCCAATCATATAACAAGCGGCCTCAGGCCCAACATATAACAAGCAGCCTCGGGCCCAATATATAACAAGCGGCCTCGGACCCCAATTATTTAGATATATATGAACCTATGAGGTGACTCGTACGGACTCTAGAGGTGGCTCCCACTGTAGCACTTAGTTCCATACAACACTTTGTTAAATACCAGAAATCAATAGGTCATAAAGACTGAACAATTCATATCATGTCATAACATAAACGGAACGGCCTTGTAACATCCCAGATTTTTAATTATGCTATAGAATTTATACTAATATTATTTAATTTCAGTTCAGAAAATATATTATTTATTATATATATTATTATGTGTAATTTGGTAAAATAATATAATTATTAAAAATTTAGGGATCAAAATATAAATAAATAATTAAGTTAGCTTGGAGATAAGCTTTAATTAATGAAGATAAATAGGAGAGTGACACGTGGCGTTGGCTTGGGGCGCACGAATTGGATTTGTTTATAAGGACTTGGAGAAGACTAGGAAAAGAGAGAAGAAAAAGAAAAGAGAAAAGAAAGAAAAGAAAAGAAGAAAAGAAAAGAAAGAAAGAAAAGAATGGAAAGAATAGAAGTTGAAAAGATTTTTGATAGTGGAAAGAAAGAGTAAGGTATTAAAGTTAAGGTGAGTTATATTATACCTTGAGTCACCAAAATGTATTTTACGTATGTTTTGACTTACCAAAATCTGTTTTATTCAAGTTATATTTTATTAATAAAAGTTATGTTTTATAAAGGTTTCAGTTATGTGGTTTTATTTCTGAACTCTATTTCTGAAAAGGAAACCCATGGATATATTTGCTTTATTTTTAAAGAATATTTGACTCTGAGCTTATAAAGAATTATGTTTTGTAAGTACCACCACGGGAGTCTCACGCCTTGGAGAACTTAAATAACCTTTGGCATCTGTTTGGTTACTTTGTGGCCCTCTGATCCATTGACCTCTGTTCTGTACGGAGCAAAGTGCTGTGCGGAGCTAAGTGCTACACTATTGTGGGAGCTACCTCTAGAATCCGTCGGAACTAAGTGCTACACTATTGTGGGAGCCACCTCTAGAATCCGTCGGAACTAAGTGCTACACTATTGTGGGAGCCACCTCTAGAATCCGTCGGAACTAAGTGCTACACTATCGTGGGAGCCACCTCTAGAATCCGTACGAGCCACCTCTTGAATCCGTACCTCTATTCTGACTGTCACTTCTGTGACCTCTGTTCTGTTCTGTACCGTGGTTGTGGTTACATAACTTCTGTATTTCAGTTCTGCTACTTAAATGATTTGGTTACCAATAAAGGATTAGATTTTTGCTACTCAAATGATCTGGTTATATAAATGTTTTGGCCTAACTAACGATCCATGGTTATTTCGTGTCCCTTATACTCTTGGTATAATATTTCTCACTCTGCCATGTGCTTATAGTTGTTTACCAATTTTCAGGAAATAACTTGTGGAAAGTCTTAGACGCGGGACTGCAGAATAGACACACACAGTGTTTTTATGATATTTTTATATGTAAATATCGACCTTTTTGGTCAATATAATTTTGTAATAAAAATAGAAACTCCAATGATTATTTTGGTACCCTTATTTAAATATTCCTTCCGCTTGCGTTTATTAATTTGTTTAGAATTAGCCGGAGGTAACCTCAGTTACTGGCCATCACGATACTTAACCCTTGGGTACGGGGAGCGGGTCGTGACAAATGGTATCAGAGCAATGGTTTAAAAAAAAAAAAAAAAATCATCATTGGAGCATAGGACACATGCACATTTAAGAAGTAAGATAACGGGTAATTAGTACTGAATTATAATATTTTGTTAGGCGATTTAATTATATTATAATTTTATATGATTATATATATATAGAATAAATTTTTGTTTAGTGTGCCTAATTTGTTAAGAATATTAGATATAATTTATATTTGTTATAGTAAAAGAAGGACAAGAAAATAAGGATGTCGGGTTTAAACACGTACCAAAATTATAATATAATTAAATCCATATAATTTTCAGTTTAGTATTGAAAAAAAAAATTATTTTGATGTTTTTTTAAAAAGTGGGTTCAAATTTTTAAAATACTAATTTTGAAACTATTTCCCATCAATGAAAAGTTCATCTTAAAATTTCTAATTATTGAATATAATTCTGTCATTGTGTTCTCATTTTTATTTATTTTTATCGTAAACAAACGAGTGAAAAGTTTTTAAAGTCGCCCATTATTTCTCATTTTGGCCCAAATCCATTTTTGACAACTAGATAGTGAGTTATTTTTGGTATTTTTTTTTTGAGGTACTATTTCTATCAGATTAATTATCTAACATATATTTATCAGAGTGCGCAGCGGATAACTTACACATGACAAATTTCGAGGACGAAATTTTTAAAAGGGGGGAAGATTGTAACATCCCAGATTTTTAATTATGCTATAGAATTTATACTAATATTATTTAATTTCAGTTCAGAAAATATATTATGTTATAAAATTTATACTAATATTATTTAATTTCAGTTCAGAAAATATATTATTTATTATATATATTATTATGTGTAATTTGGTAAAATAATATAATTATTAAAAATTTAGTAATCAAAATATAAATAAATAATTAAGTTAGCTTGGAGATAAGCTTTAATTAATGAAGACGAATAGGAGAGTGACACGTGGCGTTGGCTTAGGACGCACGAATTGAATTTCTTTATAAGGACCTGGAGAAGACTAGGAAAAGAGAGAAGAAAAAGAAAGAAAAGAAAAGAAAGAGAGAAAAGAATGGAAAGAATGGAAGTTGAAAAGGTTTTTGATAGTGGAAAGAAAGGGTAAGGTATTAAAGTTAAGGTAAGTTATATTATACCTTGAGTCACCAAAATGTATTTTACGTATGTTTTGACTTACCAAAATCTGTTTTATACAAGTTATGTTTTTAATAAAAGTTATGTTTTATAAAGATTTCAGTTACGTGATTTTATATCTGAACCCTATTTGCTTAAAAGGAAATCCATGGATATGTTTGTTTATATTTTAAAGAATATTTTGTTATGACCTTATATATAATTATGTTTTGTAAGTACCACCACGGGAGTCCCACGCCTTTGGGGACTTAAATAACCATTGGCCTCTGTTTGACCACTTTGTGGTCCTCTGTTTGTCATGGATCCACTGACCTCTGTTTTGTGCGGAACAAAGTGCTGTGCGGAGTTAAGTGCTACACTATTGTGGGAGCCACCTCTAGAATCCGTCGGAACTAAGTGCTACACTATTGTGGGAGCCACCTCTAGAATCCGTCGGAACTAAGTTCTACACTATCGTGGGAGCCACCTCTTGAATCCGTACCTCTGTTCTGACTGTCACTTCTGTGACCTCTGTTCTGTTCTGTACCGTGGTTGTGGTTACATAACTTCTGTATTTCAGTTTTGCTACTTAAATGATTTGGTTACCAATAAAGGATTAGATTTCTGCTACTCAAATGATCTGGTTATATAAATGTTTTGGCCTAACTAACAATCCATGGTTATTTCGTGTCCCTTATACTCTTGGTATAATATTTCTCACTCTGCCATGTGCTTATAGTTGTTTACCAATTTTCAGGAAATAGCTTGTGGAAAGTCTTAAACGCGGGACTGCAGAATAGACACACACAGTGTTTTTATGATATTTTTATATGTAAATATCGACCTTTTTGGTCAATATAATTTTGTAATAAAAATAGAAACTCCAGTGATTATTTTGGTACCCTTATTTAAATATTCCTTCCGCTTCGTTTATTAATTTGTTTAGAATTGGCCGGAGGTAACCTCAGTTACTGGCCATCACGATGCTTAACCCTTGGGTACGGGGAGCGGGTCGTGACAGGCCTTGGGTCCACCATATCATATTACAAACAATTCACATTTCTTGTTCATAACTCGTTTCACATTTCTTAGAAACTTATGTATTTTGACAAAATATGATATTTAGAAGTTCATGTCGTACGTAAATCAAAATAGATAATGAAAACATATCATTACTATACTATTACTCACAGTGGTTTCTAGAAATGGTTGATCGGTCCTTGAATCATGACCTGCAAACACAATGCGCATGGCACAACATATTAGAACATGGAATTACTCTTTTAATCAAATTTACTTTTCTTAATCTTTTTTTTAACCAAATAAATTAGTCCCTTACTTTGCTCCTTAACCAATTATTTTTTGTTGGTTCTAAACCATTAGTCCGCAATGGGTCATGATCCGTGTCTAGGAAAATAAGAAGAAATGAAAGAAAACTGGGTTATGAAAGGAAATAGCATGAAACGGTTAGAAAGAAAGTGAACAACCTTCACTAATTTAAACATATCTACTTGTGTATTTAGAATTTGGATATGAGACCACCACCATTGGAAACTAAACTTCTGGGGCTTGAATTTAGGCTCAAGAATCATCTAAAACGGAGTCCGGATGAAGGAGATATGCCCTTTTGAAGTTGGGCTGAAACAGGGGTTCCGCACGTGCGCAAGTCTTTACCGCTCCCAAATCCGCTCGAGTGCCCAATTAGCAGAATGAAAACTTATTTTTTTCTTCATGTTCCGCTCGTGCGGTCTGGGCAAAATCAGACAGTCCAAAAATGGTTCAAAGATGCAAACTTCTTAAACTCATTTCCAAGCCCAAATTCATGTAAAAACAACTCAAAAACATGATAACAAAGCATCATACAAGTATAATCCCTCATTAAACATATCAATCTTGCATCAAAAACAATCTCATGGTCTCATCTTTTCACAATTTCATCCATTACATAAACGAATTCAAAATACATGATCCATGAGCAATCTTTCAACAAATCTTGTTTTTATGAATTATCTAGGGTTTGTTTCATACATTATTCACAAGATTGAACTCCAATCATGCAAAATCAAAACATTCAATTTCATAGTTTAGCTCAAATAAACACATAACCCAAAACCCTAACCTAAAAAGGTTTCAAATCTTCAAATCTCTATATGTTTTCAAGCAATAGATGAATTGTATACAAGAATTCTAAGTAAATTTTCCTACCTTAGCTCAAATCTAGGGTTTGCCCCTTCAATCTCCACCAAATCTCTAGCTTCTCTTCCTCTTCACTCTTTAACTCACCCTCTACCAAAGCTCTCCAAAAAAAAAAATGATGAACTTAAGAACTAGAGAGATATATATAATTGGGGAATTTTTTTTAGCTCCCTAATAATACTAATTTAGAAGATAAAGGACACCAAAAAAATAGTGATGCATCAGGTCCTTGGACAACTTGGTGCGCGTTTTTAATTATTTTTGTGGACCAAAATACACTCGCCGAAATCAACACAGAAACGAAACTATTCTAACGTCTCAGTTCCATTCCAACCATCCAGCATCTTCACGAACAGCAGCACAGCAGAATTAGGGTTTCAATATCATCTTCACCATTGATATTAGAGCTTCGTTCTCTTCTGTAAAAATCATTCCCATTCCTTCCTCACAAATTTCTCTGACCTTCGTTAGAGCTACTCATCGTCATCTCAGTCCATCTTCGTCACGTCGCATCTTCATCTCAGGCCATATCAACTCGTCATTCAAGTTTCATCCTAACTCTGGTAAGTTTTTCTACAATACAACTAGATTTTCTCTGGAAACAAAGTTAATAGCATTTTATATTAACCTTCCATAAATTAGGGTTTCAATTTTGTAATAAAAAGCTACCTGAATTTGGAAACAGTTATTTCTGTGTGTTTTGAACTTATTCTTGAACATGTTTGTGTGATTTTATCTGTAAATTTCTCTGGCATTTGAATTTCTTTGATTTTTGCTTGATGTATGTTTCTTCTTTCAATTTTCTCTGGCATCTTTATTTTGAAAAAGCAATTTTCTATGTTTTTATCTTATTCTTGAACATGTTTCTGTAATTTTGTCTATAAATTTCCCTCCTCTGTAAATTTCTCTGTAATATGTATTTTTAATTGGAATGTCTATCTTTCTCTGGAATGTCTATTACTCTCTTGCCTCTGTCTAAGTTTCTCTGGCGTTTATAATTTTCTCTGACCACAACACACCACTTTCCTCCCTTGTGTGTCTCTATCATGGTTAATTTTCTCTGGTTGTGTATGTAAATTTCTCTAACATTTTAATATTATGAATTGAAATTTTCTCTGGAATGGAAATTTCCTCAAGAATATGTATTTTTCTCTGGTATGTTTATTTTGTTCAATTCTTGGTTTCAATTTGGTGTAATTTTCAGTGGCATGTTTACATTACTTTGTTTATTTTATATTGCTAATTGTGGCATGGAAATTTTTTTGGCTTGCCATATTTACTTTTCTCTGCCATTTATTTTCTCTAGTATGTTAACTTCTATATGTAATTTTAACAATAATTGAAAATTTATCTCCCATGTTTATGATGCTTTGTTGATTTTCTCTGACATTTCATTTTTAAAGTCCAATTTTCTCTGGCATATCAAATTTTCTGTAATTTTCCCTTATCTGTAATTTTCTCTCACATTTCCAATTTTCTCTTACCTGCAATTTTCTCCCTTATCTGTAATTTTCTCTGACATGTCCAATTTTCTCTAACATGTTCAATTTTCTTTGGGATTTAATGTTGACATCTTTATGTTTTAATCATTGTCTAGAAATGGCAAAACGTAAAAGCAGCGAAACACCGGAAACACCAAGCAAAAAACAGAAAGTCTCTCAGTCTTCTTATGGGCTAAGATAAAAAACCAGCAGCAAAACACTGGAAACACCGACCAAGACAGAACAACTCTCTCAATCTTCTTATGATCTAAGATCAAAAACCAGCAGCAAAACACCACAAACTCCTCGCCAAATCACACAAGCTGAGGAAGCAACTAGCATATAGATGAGTACCCCAACTTCAAATGACTCAAGCTCAAGGGGGAAAAAACCTGTTAAACTCCACAGAAAGAGAGCTCACTACACCATTCAATTCCGATCCAATCTCTCATCTGTTGTCTCTTTTTTTCAAACACTTCAATTCAATTCAAAACAACTTCTAGAGCTTCAAAAGACCCCTTTTGGTATTTGATCCAAGCTCTAACCAGTAGAAGGATGGACCCAAAGAAAACTAGAAAATCCGATGATGATGTAGTTGCCATAATCAAATGTTACAATGAAAAAACAAAATCATTCACAGTTGGTAAGAAGAACCTGACCTTCACAACAAATGACATGACCTTAATTTTTGGTTTGGAATGAGGTAAAGGAGCCATGTCATTAAGATACTCTAAAAAGCCAAAATCTGCATTCCTAAGGAGAAGATTCCAAAAGGACACAAGGCTCACTGGTCCTGTTCTTAAAAACGCCTTGGTCAAAGCAATGAAAGGCAAGCAACCAACAGACTACAAAGATGTAGCAATCATTGTTACATTGCACTTGTGTCTCACCCTATTTTTTTGCAACAAGTGGGAATTCAATAGGGTGGGTTTTTATACAATATGTGGAACCTCTTGAATCAATGAAACAGTATGATTGGCCAGAAGCAATCACATCAACACGGATTGATTCTATCATGGCATTGCACAAAACCCCAGAAAAAGTTACGGGGTGTGTCATTGCATTGCTGGTAAGTATAATATCCATTCAAATTTGCAGTTATCATACTTACAAATTTGCACATTTAGAAAATTTTATTTACTTTAATTTTCATCACAGTATTGGCTATGTGAACATGCAACTATCATTGACTCGGAACATAGTAACACAACTGACTTCCCAAGATGTGCGAAGTGGAACCTGCAAACCTTGACAAAACAGCTGCAAAAGACACCAGTCCACTCTCTTGCATCTCGACAGGTTAGATTCCCATTACTCCTAAAATCTCAGTGAAATTCTAAAATTTCTCTGACCAATGCTTTGTTTCCCTCCTTGTACATAGATTGATTAAGATCAATTTTCTCTGAACTATCAATTTATGTTTTCTTCTTTGGTACCAACTGGTTTATTTCTACATTGTCATCAATTTTCTCTGCAATCCAAATTTCTGTGACCACAATTGTAACACATTAACTTATATGCCCTGATTGCTTTTTTCTAATATATGAATTATGTTGGTTGTTTCATAATTTTCTCTGGCCCATAAAATTGTTTCTTCTTGTGTGTAATTTTCTCTAGCCCATAACTTATTTGCCTTGCATCTTTAATAAACACTGTTTATTTCTACCCTTCTAATTAATTTTCTCTGGAATCCAAATTTCTCTGACACAATTATAGTCAAACATTAACTTACATGCCTTGATTGATTTTCTCTGATATCTAAATTATGTTGCTCGTTTCATAATTTTCTCTGCCTCGTAAAATTAACTCCTTGTCTGTAATTTTCTATGGTCCATACAATTTTCTCTGAAGTTTGCCTCCTATTACAGATAGATAACAAGCAGCTAGTCAAAAACCCATCAGAGGAGTTCTGTTTTGGTAAAAAGACAAAGAAAGAATCAAAAAAAGCAATTGTCAAATTCAATGAGGCATTACAAGATTCATTTGAAGGTCAAGTGTAGACACCCCATTTTTGACCGACCTTAAGACTCAGACGTCACCGATTGAGCGCTCGGTGATGTTGCATACTGTGCTCATTCAGAAGTTTCAGAGTCGCGGCCGTGCGCACCGCCTCCGAACTTCCGAATCCTCTTCTGTGCCTCGTCTCGGTGTGCGAACCAGACTCGGTTTTCTCTGTTTTCTTTCCTGAGGGAAGGGAGTGGTCCTGTAGACTATATCCCGGTGGCCGTGAGCTACTTTTCGTGGCCGTAGGTCATTTTGCCCATTTCGGAGCCCGGTTCCCGGTTTTCGGGGCCGTCAGGCCGTGTGCCTCGGCTCGGGACCGCCTAACCATCTCCGATTTCTCCGGTTCTTGGCTAGTATCTCTGTTTTATCATTTTGAGGAACACTGGGGCCCCCGATGCCACTTCGTGGCCGTATGCCACTTCCGGTGCCTACAGCCGGTTTTCGGGACCCCGAACTGCGTGATTTGGGCCCGAGCTTTCATTCCGCATCAGGTTTCTTCGGTTCTCGGCATGTACCTCTGTTTCATCATAACAAGGCACACTGGGGCCCCCGATGCCCACTTCGTGGCCGTATGCCACTTTCGGTGCTTATAGCCGGTTTTCGGACCCGAATTGCGCGGTTTGGGCCCCGAGCATTCATTTTGTATCGGTTTTCTCTGATTTTTGGCAGGAACCTCTGTTTTGTCATTCCGGGGGACACTGGAGTTGCAGATACCCACTTCGCTGCCGAACACCACTTCCGGCACCCGCAGCCATTTTCGGGATCCCGAATGGCTCGGTTTTGGCCCGAGCGTTCATTTCTCATTAGTTTTTGTTCAAATTTGGCAGGTACCTCTGTTTCAACATTGGGAAGATCACTGGGGGTAGGAGGCCAGCAATTATCCCAGATAACCAGTTTCGCTCCTCCGGCGCCCGTTTTGCTCACTTCCGGGCCAGTGTTGAACACCCTAGGCCCATTTTCTTCCGACCAAAGCTACATATCTGTGATCAGGGGACATGGGAGGACCCTAAAAACTACTGGTCAGCCAGAAATTCCAGGTTTCATTTTTGGGCCTCTTCTTCAAGCTCTATGTTGTGACTTCTGCTTCAGAGTTGCCAGATTCCGACCTTGGGCATTGATCTACACACTTGGGAGACACTTTGGCATACTGGTCGACCAGAAATCTTCTGTTCATTTTCTTGGGGTGCCGGTCGGCTAGGCTGAGTGGCTGGCCGACCAGGTGGGGGGTGCCGGCCGGCCACCTCCCAGAAATCTACCTGGCCGGCCAGCTTTCTGCTTTCCAGCTCAGCACAGCTGTCCGGATATTTTGCCAAATATCTCCCCCATCCGGGGGATATTTTGGGAGGGAAAGCTTGGATGCTTTGCCTCCCCTTTTACACCTTGTTTTGCCTATTTAAAGGAACCAAGGGCTCCTTTGCCTAGGTTAGAAGATTTGCCTTCAAGAACACTTAAGCAAAAACCTAATCTCCATAGCCAACCTTCAAAAAGCTTCAAGTCTTGCTTGATTTCTTCACCAACACCTAGCCTCACCATTCCAACTTTGATCCAGCAGCTAGGAAGTGAATTTCAGAGGTTGAGAGCCACAAATCCAAGCCAAGAAGCAAAGAAAGACAAGTCTTCAAGGGTAAGTATTCAAAACCAACTTTTGGGCTTTTTCTTGATCTTTTTTTATACTCTAATTGGTTGAGAATTGGGGCTCCGACCCCTACTTCTTTTGTCCTCATTTTGAGCCCCTCTACAACATTGTAGAAGGGCTCAACTTCATTTGGTATTTGTATATACTAGTTCCTTCAATATTCATCAAGATTGTCACATTTTGCATGCTAAAATTAACCTATTTGTGTTGGTTTTTGGGGCTCCGACCCCTACTGCTTTCTTGCTTATTTTGAGCCCCTCTACAACATTGTAGAGGAGCTCAACTTCATTTGGCCATTGTATATACTAGTTCCTTCAATTTCATCAAGTATGCCATATTTTGTATCCAATTTTTGACCTATTTGTGTTTGTTTTTGGGACTTCGACCCTACTGGTTTTGGTCTTATTTTGACCCCTTTACATGTTTCATGAAGAAGGTTTGGTCATTTGATGTATAGATTGCATGTCTTGTGTTATACCCTTTTGCGGCTCCATTTTGCCTTCCATTTCTGGCATGTTTTGTCTTATGATTTAGAGGCTGCCATCTTCTGCATATATGCTTATTTTTAGGTCCTCTTTAATGTGTAGAAGAAAGTTTGTCCATTTTCATTTTCTATATACCATCCCCCTTTATAATGCTCTTTTGGCCATTAATCTTGCGAGCTATTATTGCCATATCTATGCTTGCATTTTGGCCATGTTTATTACTGAAAAATGCCATATTTGGGACTGCCTTGCTACTGTTATTGCTTCCATGATCATATTTTGCATGTTTAGCATGGCCGTAGGCCATTCGGGGCTTAATTTCACATTTTCGGGATGATTGCATGCTTCGGTTGTTATTCCGTATCATTTCGGGGCTGTTTTACATCATTTGCGAGTGCTGAAATTCCATTGCCATGCTTGCATATCATTTCCCATGTCATTCCGCCTTGCCTCGATTTGCGCGCCCGTGGTGCGCGCACTTCGAGGCGCTCCGTTTCGTCACCGGCATCTGATGTGAGTGTGGCTGAGGCCCTCTCATGTTAGTGTAAGCCCAATCTACATTTTTCATGCCTGTTTGTCATCGCCTCGGTGTGCGTGCCTGTGGGCACACATTTCGAGGCACTTCAGTTTTATCCGATTTTCCACATTTTGTCATCGCCTCGGTGTGCGTGCCTGTGGGCACACATTTCGAGGCACTTCGGTTTTATCCGATTTCCACATTTTGTCATCGCCTCGGTGTGCGTGCCTGTGGGCACACATTTCGAGGCACTTCGGTTTTATCCGATTTTCTCATTTTGTCATCGCCTCGGTGTGTGTGGTTTTATCCGATTTTCTCATTTTGTCATCGCCTCGGTGTGCGTGCCTGTGGGCACACATTTCGAGGCACTTCGGTTTTATCCGATTTCCACATTTTGTCATCGCCTCGGTGTGTGTGGTTTTATCCGATTTACATTTTATATCATCGCCTCGGTGTGCGTGCCCGTGTGCACGCATTTCGAGGCACTTCGGTTTTATCCGATTTGCATTTCACATCATCGCCTCGGTATGCGCGCCTGTGGGCACGCATTTCGAGGCACTTCGGTTTTATCCGATTTGCATTTCATATCATCGCCTCGGTTTGCGTGCCCGTGTGCACGCATTTCGAGGCACTCTGTTTTATCCGATTCGCATTTCACATCATCGCCTCGGTTCGCGTGTCCGCGTGCACGCTTTTCGAGGCGTCTCATTTTCATCTCATTTCCATCTCATTTTCATAGCATTGAGCATGCTAGAATTGTATATTAGCTGCATTCATGCATATCATGCATATTGCATCGTGTTCGGGATAGGAGTTAGCCCGGACACGGGAAACGAGGCACGTTTCGTACTCCGAGTAACGGAACGGATCTCAATTCCCCAGTCACCGACACTCCGGATTACCCATGATGGAGTAGGTTTTGTTGTAGCATTCATCGGCATTTCATCCTATATTGAGTTGTGCAATCCGATTCCTCGGCCATCATGCATCGATATGCGTGATTGGTGGCACGAGGATCGGCATGCATATATCTGTGAAATACATTGCTATGTCCTTTTCCTGCTCTCTGTTGCAGCATATATAGAGAATCAACAACTTTTCAGAGTTTGGCACGCATTTCGAGAAAAGTGCAAACAGAGGCTAATTGGGGCATCCCAGTGGATTTCCGCGCAACACAGTCCAACATGCATTACCCATAGAAGCAAGGCAGTCCCTGGCTTGCATGCCAGTTTTTACTTCTTTTTGTAATTAATTTGTTAATTAATTAGAAATCTGTATATTTCGGACTGTATTCATTTCGGACTGTATTATTTATTCGGACCCTCTGCGCGAGGGCAATGTTGTAATAAGTGTGGGTGTGTGCGATTGTATGTCTTCCAACCCCCATTTCTTTCTCCCTTTTATTTATCCGCTTACGATGGTTAGATATAGGGCATATTTCAATTAGCATACAGTATGATGGCATGTTGCATCATTCATCTGTTTTGCACGCACCGGGCTCGGCGCATCATACAAACTGCATTTGTATTTCAATTCCAAATTGAATACATGTTAGCTGTAGCATTTCATATGCCATGTTTAGAATAGCCGAGCCTGCTATAGTTGCATTTTGCATGTGTTGCATTAGGCATTCTGCATACTTAGGATCCATGCATGATTTCTAATCGGTTCCTGTTTTGGCTTGGAGTACTAGGTGAGTTTTATGCTTTAGCATCCTTGCATGCGTGTGAGTGTTGCCATGAATAGCATGCTTACCATGAGGCTATATGCTTATGTGATATAACTGCCTGAATGCCTGTGGGTGGAGGTTGAGTTGCTTGGATTGGACAATTCATCAAATGTTGTTTTAAGCCCACTAGATAGTGGCAAAATCATGTTTTTCTAAGCCACCTGAGGGTGGCAAATCCACGTTTTAGCCTACCTGCGGGTAGCATCATCAAACCATTTTCAAATGTTTTGTTCCAATTCAGGCGATTCAGTCTATACTTGTATGCTGCGAGCATCATAGTAACCTAGGCTAATAACGGAATAAGAGCATACAAGATTTTCAAAAACAGATATCATGGTTAGTAGAGGCCGGTCTTTGACCGGGCGAGCGGGGGTGCTCACGATGTGACCTTCCCCAATCGTACCCAAGTTCCCGAGCCAACTTTGGTAATGACGGACACGTGGCCTTTGGCACCGAGTCAGGGTTTCCTAAATTTCCCATTTAAAAAATATTTAGGTGGCGACTCTGTTATCTGGCAAAGCAGTCCATGTTTGGCACTTCTTTCAAAAATCTGTTTTCCAAAATGATTTGCCGGATTTGGACTCTTTGGTTCAAGATTAAGAACCGCGACATTTGAGTCCTTGAACTGTAGTGACCCCAATATGAACAGAACGGGACTTAACACCTCCCGGGGCGTTCGGGGACGTCTACATCAAGCAATTGTCAAATTCAATGAAGAAGCAGAAGACAACATAGAAGAATACGAAACCAGCAATGGACAAGAAGCCCAAGCAAACAGTGGAGAAGAATAAGCCAAAGAACAAAGTGAAAGCAGTGGAGAAGAAGAAGCCAGAGAATAAAGTGAAGACATAGAGGCAGAAGATAAAGAACAGAATGAACAGAAAGAAGAAGACAATGAAGAAGAAGATGAACAAGAAGATAAAGAAGAAGATGAACAGCAAGAAGAAAACAAGGAAAGTGATGAAGAAGAACGTAATGAGCTGGTCGACCAACAACGTGATAGCATTTATGGCTCAACAATGCATCAGCCTCAAGAATTTGAGGAATCAAAGGATGCCCAAATTGCTGATCTACGTCAAAGAATGAAGGCACTTTCTCAAGCTAAACAAGAAGAAGACAGAAATTTGATGGAATTACTTGCTGAAAAGGATATTTCAATAAGAACCCTGACATCGCTTAACTCAGAACTTCAAGAAAAAGAAAGCACAATCCAAATGAAACTAAGCATGTTGGAGGTTGAAAAAGAAGATAATATGAAAACAATTCAACAGTTGAGGAATTCAAATTCAGAGCTTGAAACAGAAAATGCTAAATTGCATGAACAAGTTCAAGAACTGTCAGTCCAACTAGCAACACAACCATACAGAACACCAACACAACTTCAACCACAAGGTCAGTGAAAATCTTGAGCCACAAAAAGTTATGTCCTTATGTCAGCATAACTCAGAGAAATTTCTATTTATTATAATTTTCTGTCATTGGTAATTTTCTCTGGAAGTTATATTTCTCTGAACACATTAGTTTCTGCCGCTTATTTCTATTGATTTCTACTACTCATTTCACTTTCTCTGTTTATTTTCTTATTCCATTTTTTGGGGCTTGTTTGATTTTCACTGTGTCTAGTTGGAATCCAAGTTGAACAACAACCAACAACCCAACCAGAAGAAATGGCACACAAAGAACAACCGAAACAAAAGACGAAAGTCTATGGTAAGTGGAAAATATTGAATCACATAAATTTACATATTGAAATATCATCTGTTACTTCAGAGAAATTTCACTTTTACTAATATTTTCACTGTCTACAGTAAAAAAAGATCCGACGTCAATGATCAAAAATTTAAAGGCAAAAGAAATGAAGGAAAAGCAGCACGGTCCAGAATTTCAATATCCCAAAGTTGCGAAAGTGACTAGAGCTTCAAAACAAGCTGAGCAAAGCACGAAGGACAAAGAAGTGCTTGATGCTGATGCGTACATCTTGCCTCAACCTATAAACATCAGAAAATCTTGGGTCTTTCCACAAACTCTTCCGATTTCAAGATTGATAAAAGATCATGTAAAAGATATGTTGCAGCACATATCAAATGTCTCTGAACTTGAGTAAGTACAACAAACAAAATAGAAGATAACAAACAAAAAATTACAAACTTATATTGCATTAACAACAATTAAATCCCTTCTTTCTCATTTTGTAGGGCTTTAATTTGGACAAGTGAGTTGAACCTCATTACCTTCGAAAACATTGGAAATCTAATAAAGCAAAAAGAAATTGTCAACAATGTAAGTCTTTCCCTTTCATCAAAATTTCTCTGCAATGTTCCATCAGCCTTTATAAACCAATATTACAATTACAAATCATATTTTTCAGGTCATTGATGGCTATGGAAAGATACTTTTGGCTGACCAAATGAGAGAAAGACAACAACCAACCTCATTTTTTTTCACATCCATGAGCTTAGTATGTTACTACTATTTTATTTGATTTTCTCTGGAATTTACTTACTATTTTCTTTTCTTAAGATACTTCTTGGATTTTCTCTGAACAAAACCATTTTTGGATTTTCTCTGAACACAGAATTTCATCAAGATGACAGAAAATCAATCTTTTCGAGTGTCCTTATTTGACAAGCATATTGAAACAGCATGGAAGAACTATAGGTTCCTCCATTTCCCAATCAATACTGGAGGTAATGAGAAGTCCACAGCTGGAAATAACTGGACCTTGCTTGTCCTCGACAAACAAGACAGTTTATGGAGGTTCTACAACTCACTGAGGCCAAGGAGGGATGATGCAGAAGACAAATATGTCAAAGATGCAAAACAATTGGTAACGAGTGCAAATTTCTCTGATCCATCATAATCTTTATGTGATGATAATTTTCATAAAATCCTATTGATTTGTCTGTAAATTTCTCTGTTATTTAAAAATTATTTTTTTGCAGCAAGAATATGTGGAGAATTTTTTGAAAGCTTGCCTTGAAAGAGACGCTCAATCACAACCCTCTTTCAAATTGATAAACTCACAAAACACGTTACGACTTTGAGTATGTCAACAATGCTCCACAACAAGAAAGTGATTCGTAAATTTCATACATCTATAAATAAGAAACTCTGATTTGCATGTTTCTTAAAACTAACCATACTTATAATTTGTATGCAGTCTGGATTGTGGCCTCTTTGTCTGCTATATAATGAAACAATATAGCAAGCATGAACCTATCAGCTCCAAATTGTCTACACAAGAGATCAGGATGATGAAGGCAGAACTCATAGAGAGATTTGTGACCGAAGTTGGCCGATCATGGACTGAACCAATTGAAATACCTCTAGAAGAACCGAAAATGTAATAGTGAAACTAGTGAAAGGAAGACAATGTACATAGCTAGACAGAGAAAATTGTCTCACATATATGTATATATCCATACAGTATTAACCACTCAGTTTTTTGTTGACACATTGAAAGAATAATGATGCTTGACTTATCCATATACATCCTTTCTTGACTAATGTAAATTTCATTTTTTTTTTTATTTCGACTAATGTAAATTTCATACCTATCGATGGTTAAATATATATATATATTTTTTATTGTGATTGTCAACACAATCCACACAGAGAAAATTGTCTGCAGAAATTTCTCTGGTATGATATTACCAGAAATTCACAAAGAAATTTAACTTGTATCGTCCCAAGGGGATGCCTATATGATCATGTAATCTGTAATACTTTCTGTTGGTACAAAACAATCATCAAACTCAACAAAACACAAAACGCACAGTAATTTTATCTGCTACTGGAAAATTTCACTGGATGAATTTGAAATTTCAAAACACAATGCCCAGATAATTTTCTCTGATAGTGGAAAATTTTTCCGGATGAAATTGATGGATTCGAATGGTGACACAAAATGGAATCTCTGAGTTGTGAATTTCTCTGGGTTGGTGAGGAAAATTTTCTTGGCTTTGAGAAAAATTTCTGAGTTGAAGTCATTCTAGATAAATTCTTCACTGGTCCAGAGAAATTCTAAACTCAGAGAAATTTCAAAAGAGCTTAATTTTGTTTATTGGTTGTACTCACTGCAATAATTTTGATGAATTTCAAGCTTCAAAACACATTACACAGAATTTTCTCTGCTACAGAAAATTTCTCTGGATGAATTTGACAGGTATTACAAACCCACTGCCTATAGTATATATCAACAAACACAATGCACACTTTAACTGATATTGCAAAAATTTCTCTAAAAGAATTTGATTGATATTATTCTATACACTGTCTAAAAAATACATTTCACAAAACAAAACACACAAACTAATCATCAAATGTATTATTCAATCAATAAAATGTACTATCATCAACTATTTAACAAAGGTTCCTTGCATGTCCTCTTATTATGGTGACCAATACTCTCACACCGACTACACTTAATTACCCTTTTAAACTCTCCAGGATAAGCAATTCTGTTCTTCTTCGGCCTCCCAGCTGGTCTCTTGCTCAATGGAGGTTAAATCATAGCATCTTCAATGCTACACAGAGGTTTTTCAACAGTTGGAACTGGGCCAATCGAAAACGAGTACGCTTGACGATACATATCAGCATGAAAAAATGGTTCAACAAATGAATTCAAATTCCTTCCACTCCTAAAAATTGTAGCAACAGCATATTGACATGGATACCCATTTATTTCCCATTTTCGACACGAACAAGTTCTCAACCCAAGATCAACCATAACTGAAGGAAAACAATGCACTTCAAAGACATTATCAGATGACAAACTCACATTTCATGTCCTCCCATCCAAAAAATACTTCTCCAATACACTATCCATACGAGGACACAGAACTTTATTCCATTTACTAGAGAGCAACCTCCTATCAGACCTCATATTCATAATTTGCAACTGTATCATGTCCACCAAATTTGTGATTGGCAAATGCCGAGCTTCTCGTATCCATGAATTGAATGACTCAACAACATTTGAATACATTTCACCATAACGTTTCTCCGCAAAATATGCATCACTCCAATTTTCATATGGTAAACTTCTCAAGAAAGCAATCACAATGTCCCATCCCTCACTTTTTAATTCATTTAACTTAAAATGAAATGATGCCTTTGTTGGCGCATATGCACATTTTGAAAACTTGGACACAATCGTCTCTCTAACCAAATTTGTGTTTCCACATGACAACTTATCCCTCATATTTCTCTTTAGATGTTCAAGACAAAATCCATGAAAGCAGTTAGGGAAAAACCTAGCAATTCCCTCGACAATACCACAATGTCGATCTGATATGAAACTTATTACCCTTTCTGATCCCAATACTCCACATAAATGTTCAAGAAACCAACATCAATTGTCTTTATTCTCAGTATCAACAACAACAAAAGCTACAGGAAAAAAACCTACAAAACAAATAAGAACAAGCATATCAGATATACACATGCAGAGAAAATTAGAACAATAAACAACCAGAGAAATTTGACACTGCCAACATCCAGAGAAAATTCACTTGGTGCCCAACTCCAGAGAACATTCACACATTGGCAACATCTAGAGAAAATTGACTTAGTGACCAAAACAAATCCAGTGAAAATCCAGACAGTGGCCAAAACCAGAGAAAATTCAAAGTGTCAGAGAAAAATCACATTCACTCAATTCCTACATGTATAAAAAATTCACATAGCTACATAAAATTATATATATTTACAATTACCTTCATTCCCATCTTTCCCCGTTGCAGCAAGTATAACTCCTTTGTATCGTCCTTTCAAAAATGTTCCATCAAGAAAAAACAATGACCGACAATATTTGAAACCAGCAATGCATGTATGAAAAGCCACAAACACTCTTTTGAAACGCTTGTTATCTTCAAAATCTAACTCAAAACGACTACCTGGATTGTTATTCAATGCCTAATCAAAATATCACCGTAATTGATCAAATGATAAACAAGAATCCCCATATGTACTGCGTTTTGGCTTTTCAACACCCAACCAACCACAGTTATAACTGATTGAGACCCTATACTTGTCTTTCATTTCTTTCACAACATCCACTGGACGAGTTAAAGGTTTTGCACTTACCTCTTCAAGTATCAGCCTAGAAACTAAGCTAGAAGTCATCCTCGAAAGTTTACTCGTATGAACCGCCACACCACATGTATGTTCATTGTTCAAAGTCCTTATGTAAAAGAACCCATTCGTTTTTTCAACAGAAGCATGTACACGCCACATACATCCCCTTGATTCCTTATATGCACATTCTGCCGTAACCCCTCAGCTTGTCATTTTTAACATACGTAAATTGAAAACCAACCTCAATAGCATACTTGCACAAAAAAGTACGGAACTCAACCACACCACCCTTAAACTTTTGTCAAACACTCGTAATATTATTCCGCCAACGAGGCGACAATAACACATTTTCTTGGTGAGAACAAAACTTAGAGAGTGAATTCATTTCAATATCCACCAGCCTATCACACTCACCATCCACAACATCTACCCAATTATACTCCACTTCATCCTCTTCATCAGAAGTACTACATCTAGTAACTGAAACATCAACTATATCAACACCGCGTGCACAAACAACCTTCAACATGTTCAGAAAATCAATATTATTTCGAACCATACAATTCGGATGGCCCAAAATATAATATGAAATACACATAGTCTCAAGTTTCAAATTCTCCCATGTTTTACACAAAATGCCAACCAATTTCTCAAAATTCAATTCGCATGAAACATTAATGACAATAGTATCATTCCCATATTTGCACAGCAACAACACTGCACTGTCTATTGAAACTGAAACAAAAAACAAGAAAAATAATTTGTTTAACATAGAAACACTTCACAAGAACAACATATAAAAGTCCAGAGAAATTTCTAAAAATTATAATTTTCTCTGAACTTAAAATAAAAGTCCATAGACATCTACAAACTGATATTCACCTTCAAGATGATAAAAAACAAAATCACAGGAACTCAATGAATCACAGAGAAATTTACTGCTAACTATTAAACACAATCATAGAAAAAAATCACACAGAATATCTGTTATGAAATTATAGGCTTCTCCATGATTTTCACCTCACTACAAGCTAACAATTTTCAATGCATCATTTTGCAATATTACAAACTGAAAGTGAGTAACAAACTTACAATTTTCTCTGAACTACAAATACAAGTCCAGAGAAATTTATGAACTTACATTCACTTTCTTATATTCTATCTGCATTAGAAACTTCTAATAATATGTCCATATGCACTTATAATTTTCTCTGGACTACACAAATAAAAGTGCAGAAAATGAAATTTCTTTGGTTTGAAAAAATATAGAACAAAACTTATCATTGATCAGCATGTTGATAAAAAATAGAGCACGAAAAATGAACTCTAAACATCAAAATCACCTACACTGTCAACACTATTTGAAATTGATCATAAAACAATTAATGAAAAATTAATTCCAAAAATAAAAATCAACTCTATCAAGCTGGCCTCTCTCTAAACAAAAATTCAAAACAAAAATCAAAATCCATGTGGAATCTAAATCGAAAACAAACCTGATTCAACTTCACTCAAAAACCTACGCGATCAACACACTATCAACACTCTTTGAAATTGATTAAAAAACAAAGAATCAAAAATTAATTCCAAAAATAAAATCAACTCTATCAAACTGGCCTCTCTCTAAACAAAAATTCAAAACAAAAATCAAAATGCATGTGGTATTTCCATCGAAAACAAACCTAATTCAACTCCACTGAAAATATACGCGATCAACACACTGTAACACCACTGAAATCTCCGACGAAATCTCCAACAAAATCTACACGATCGTATCAATCTTTCTTGTCAACTCCATTGAAATCTCCAACGAAATCTCTACCATGAAGTCTCCACTGAAATCTTCGACGAAAACTCCAACGAAATCTCCACTGCAAATTCGGTTTCCAAAATCTATCAGTTAAGTCAACAATATAATATTCAAACAAATTTATGTTATAAAGGAAGGGTAATTTAGGTACTTTATAACCTAAAATAAATTTGAGGGACCTTAACCATCAAAACATATTATTTTGGACCTCTCCTCCTATCAAAAGTAGAGGAGGGACCTTAGGCCAATTTTCCTTATATAATATAGGCTAATTAAAGCATTACGAATCGTAATTTTACGAAATTTCACTGTAGGCTCTAAAAATCATGCTAATCATAATTATGAAGTCGGTTTTGGTTTATCACACTTCTAAGACTTTCAATTTTCAGTTCAAAGTTCTAATCGCAATAGATTTTCCTACATTCAACAGACATAAAATTCAAAATCACCTAATTTACATATTTAACTTGCAAATTCATGTTAAACACGTAAACAAGTGTACAATTAAGCATAATATAGGTTGGGTTGTCACATGAATATCATGGTTCACTACTTGCTTGTTATAAATACGTTGGCGTATTGAATTGGAAAAGAGGGACGGGGTGTGTGTGCGTTTACTGGACATTCAAAACTCACGGCGTTTCATGTTAGGTATTGAGGACTATTAGATCGATCGAAGACAAAGCTGAAGTATTTGAAGACGTATGGCCATCATATGAGAGTTATGAACTAGTTTGTAAACACGATTATGAGATTGTAAGTGATTAATCGCTTGTTGTATTTGAAGACATGATTTTATAATTTTTATATATAATATTTGTAACCTATCCTTATATTTCGTCAACTCATGTAGGCCTTATGTTAATACCTTGTCAAGATCTGTCAAAAAGATAGCTTTGCTATCTAAGGTGGTTGGACTTAGAAGAGATGCTATTTTGACTCCTCCGACATTTCTGGGATCTTACTTGGTTATTGATCAAATTACTCATTAGCGACGTTTCCTATTTGTAATATTAGATAAACCCTATATGTATTTATTATTATATTCTATAATGTTCTCGATTTTTGGGGCGTCACGCCTACAGTCAATCTTTGTTTTGTTTTTTTTTTCCTTTCTTTTTTTTTTCTTCCGTATTTTTGCTCTCCATTTCTGGTTTTGTAAAAACAAGAAACGTCTTTTTTTGTATTTTTTGTTTTTCACCATTATTTATAAACTAATAATACTAACTATTTATAAACTAAAAAAAAATACCAAGCAAGGTTTTATACTAGTTTTTAAAATTTTTGTAAATATAAACAAAAAAACTAAAAATAAAATAATAAATTATAAGAGACAATTTATATTTTAAACAAATTTTAAAATATATATAATTAAAAAAAAGAAGAAAAATTACACTAGAGTGAGACCAAAAAAAAAAAAAACCATATAGGTGCAAGCAATGTTATAATGGAACTACAAGTGAAAAACTGTGAGCTTTTCTATCTTTTTGTAAAAAAAAGAGTGTTGCTATTAGTATTCCATGAATTATTTTGGATACCTCAATTTTTAACTCTTTTTTTATGACAATAATAACCTCAAATAAAATTACTAAAAAGGAAATTATTAATTTTGGGACACCCCATCTCACAATTAAACGCACACACCACTAAATCATGAATTAGGGTTTTAGAGAGCACTCACCTCTATCACCACTTATCAATTTTTTCAAAATCCCACATTCAAAACTTACCCACCCTCAAAACTTTGTAAACCCTTTGGCGGCAATATTCTGACGATAATGGAAGCAACCATTTGATTACCCACACTTCTCCGGTAATGATAACGAGTGAAATTTTTTTTGGCAACCACAACTTCATGAGACGAGAGGAGTACAATAATAAAAGTTTAGAGGAAATTCATACCTTTTATGGTGTTCTTAACTCAAAGGAGATTGGTATTGTAAGGGTAAATTTCTTAAAAAAATGGCAAAAATAATAAAATTTGTTCGTCATTTTTTCGGGCCTGAACTCCCGAACATATGACCAAAATTCAGGAACACATGCTCGAACATTGTTTATTTGTTTAGGAACCAGTAACTGAACATTTTATATTTGTTCGGGAATTGATAACCGAACATTAATCACCGAAGAAAATGATGAGGCGAGAGAGTGTGAGAGAGAGAGAGAGAGGTAATTACACTTGACTCTTCTTCTTCTTTGTGAGTTTTGTTAAGATTTTTGAAAGAGAGGTTTTTTTAGAATGTGAGGGGTGTGCATTCAATTAAATGAATGAAATGTTTTTATAAGATTATTTTTGATATTATTTGGAAGAAAAAAGAAATTTTAAAAATTTCAAAATTTATAATTAGAGGTCTAAAAAATAAGAAATCTAAAATAATAGATGGTAAGCTAATAGCACCTCTCAAAAAAAATTTTCTAACGCCAGTATGATCTAATTCCCTCCTTAAAAAAAACAAAAAAGAATAATGTTAAAAGTTTTATTAATATTTTTACTATAGGCATGGGACGCGAACATTTGACAGAAATATATATGTTTGGTTTGATTTTAGTGGAGTAGTTTTTAAAAATTATTTTAGGGAGAGAATTAAATTTTTTTTTTTAGTTTATTTGGTTGTGTATTTTGAAAGTAGTTTTAGGGTTTGGGAGTTTGGAATAATTTGATATTTTATTATAATTGAGTAGATGTGCGTAAGAGAAAAAGTGATTGAGAAGGAGAGAAGATAAATGAGAGAAAAAAAATGGTTAATTAATAGATAAGAGTGAAAAAATAATTTTAGAAATTGTTTTAAAAAATTTACAGAGTGAAAAAATAATTTTAGAAATTGTTTTAAAAAATTTACATATAAATTTTATTTTATTTTTTTCAAAATTACCCTACAAATCCAAACCAAAGGTACCCAGCAGCACTAGCAATTTTTTTTTTAAAAAAAAAAACCAAGCAGAGAGGTTGACAGTTTTTTTTTTTTCCTTCTCCCTATCGATTCGCGGTAGAGCCGTGACACCCCTAACCCGAGGCCTTGTTGTGCTGGTGCTGGGGGGTTTGAAATTACAGTTCAATCTTACTGATCTCAACTCCATTCAACAGTGTTCCCTGATCGCCTATACACTTCAATTCCTTGACGGTGAACTCCTCTATCTCCTTCCTTGTATCTTTCGATTGTATATGTGAATAATCTGTACATATATTTATATATATATATATTGATTTGTATTTGTAGGTCAGGTTATCTGTTTCATCGATCTGTGTTTCCAGTTCATCATCTCTCTTATTTACTATGATCATAGATAGATTCTTAGTAAAATTTGTGACAAATTGAGCTCAAACCCTTGTCGTTTTTAAGTTTGTGGCTTAATCCTGACCGATCTGACTGTTGAATTTCTGACCATTCACCCAATTTTCTTTATCTAGTTCATTGAACTGTCCGTATACTGGAACATTATTAGATTAGATGATTAGCAGCATAAATTTTAGGGTAAATTATACTTAAGGTTTGAGTTTAATACATATCAGCTTTGACGTTTGGGAAATTACACTAAGCCTGTTATTATAATTATTTAGTCGAATGAAAAATTGAACTCATGCACCTCTCTTTTCTTGCTTGACTTCATTTTTTTTTAATGTAATTTCTTCTGTTTTTCTATTAGAAGTTGTTACTTTTTATATAAGTAGAGAAGTTGTGGAATGAGACTATTAACCATAGGAGTGCGAATGCAATTTTCAGAATGTCAGGGGTGGGATGTAATTGGAACAAACCTCAGGAGGTGTGAGTATAATTTACCCTAAATTTAACCTATGAGGCACGGACACGGACACGGATACGGATACGGATACGGGACACGGGAATTTTCAAAAAATGGGGACACGGACACGGCGGGGGACACGGCGATTTTTTTTTTATATATATATATATTTTTATGTGTTATGTAGATTCGTATTACATCAAAGGCAGATTGTGTGTTATTGGCATAATTTGAACTAGACATTTTTCCTATAAATTAACATTAACATTAGAAGGATAAAAAATAAAAAATAAAAAATAAAAAACAGAGTTTACATATATATATATAAACCTATAATTATTTTTTTTATATACAGTTTTATATATACATATATATAAATTTCTCCTTGGCTTTTGAATTTTGAAAATTCAGCATGTGAAAGTTCTTAGTGCTAAATGATACACAATCAGTAAGATTTTTCATTTAGTTATATTAAATTCTAAATGTATGTTTTTTTTAGTTATATAAAAATGTTTTAGTTACAAAAAATAAAAAATAAAAAACAGAGTTTACATGTAAACCTATAATTATTTTTTTATAATTATATAAACATATAATTATAAAAAAAAGAAAAGAAAAAAGTCTTATATATATATATATATATAAACATATAAACAAATAAAAATAAAAAATAAAAAAAGTCTTACATACTATTAAGGTCGGACACGGGGTCACTGCTGTGCCCCTCCCTGCCGTGCCGTGCCCCTGCTGTGCCGTGAAACGGCACAGTTTCATCCCCTTTTTTTTTTTTTTTTTTTTTTCTTTCATGTTCTCACATAGTTTCATCTTTTTTTTTTTTTTTTTTTTATAGAGTTTAGAGTTTAGGATTTAGGGTTTAATTTCACCCCTTTTTTTTTTATGTTCTCACTATAAATTAAATTTAAATCCTAAACCCTAAATCCTAAAATAAAAAAAAAAGAAATTAAGAATTAAACCCTAAATCCTAAACCCTAAAATAAAAAAAATTAAAAATTAAATCCTAAACAGTAAAATAAAATAAAAAAAATTTAAGAATTAAACCCTAAACCCTAAAATAAAAAATAAAAAATAAATTAAGAATTAAACCCTAAGCCCTAAATCCTAAAATAAAAATAAAATTAAAAATTAAACTCTAAATCCTAAACCCTAACCCTAAAATAAAAATTAAGAATTAAACCCTAAACCCTAAAATAAAATAAAAAATAAATTTTAAGAAAACTCTAAACACTAAAATAAAAAATAAATAAATTTTAAGAAAAAAAAAAAGAAAAAAAAAGAAGAAGATGAAACTGTGTGAAAAAAAAAAAAAAAAAAAGGGTGAAACTGTGAGAACATGAAGAAGAAAAAAAAAAAAAAAAAAAAAAAAAAAAAGAAAGAAAGAGAGAAGGGGTGAAACTGTGCCGTTTCACGGCACAGCAGGGGGCCAGCAGGGAGGGGCACAGTTGTGACCCCGTCTCCACTAAGGTCAAGTTTGGCATATAGCCAAAAAGTTAAAAAATTACTCAAAAAGTTAAAAAGTTAACATTATTAATCAAAAGTCAACAATTACGGCTGCACAACTCCCAAGTCGAATTTTTTCTTACAAATCAATTTTTACAATTTTTTATTATACATTTTTTCATAAAAAGTCAAAAAATTAATCAAACATCTATATTTTAATCTCTATTTTTTAGTCTAAAAAAACAAAAAGTGTACTTATTTAAGACATTCCAAACGACCCCTAAATATAAACATATAAAAAAAATAAAAATAAAACTAAAAATCAGTCTGTCTCAGTCGAACAAAAGCAGAGCAGAGAGAGAGAGAGAGAGAGCGAAAGAGAGAGACAGGCGAAAGAGGGTTACCTTCGAAGACGAGTGGATCGAGGGTCGAAGACGACTGGATCGATTGAAACAGAGACAGAGACGACTGGATCAGAGGTCTACGATCGACTTCGGAGGCCTTCGATCGACAATGGAGGGCTGCGACTGAGAGAGAGCTTCGATCGACTTCAGAAGGCTTCGACAGAGAGAGAGGAGGGCTTCGCAGGTCTGATTTTACTCATCCCTAGTTGTTCGATTAGGGCTTTGCCCGTTGGTGTGGTTTTTTTTTTTTTTAAACTTTTTAAATATTATACTTTGACTCCAAATAAATATAAAAAATTCAAAAAAAGAGCCCCGCGGTGTCCCATGGCGTGTCCAGATATGGACACGCATGTCCCCGCCGTGTCCCTGCCGTGTCCCCTTCCAAAAAAATCATTAAATTAAAGTGTTCCGTACGTGTCCCCCGGCGGCACCATTTTTGAAGTGTCCATGCATCATAGAATTTAACTCCTAGACATATATAATGAATCTCACATGAAATTGTTTTAATAAAAAAAATTTACAATAGGAGTTACTAGACTAAACAAAAGAGTTTTCGGGTTAACAAGATTAGATGGAATGAAATTAGAGTCCTAATTTTTACATGAGCAATGCTGTACATAACCCCAATTCTTGCCTTATTTTATCACTCTGAGACACAAAGATATGGGGTCCACACATTAATAAATGTACATGGTACCCACTCACTTGTGTCTAAGGGCAAGAAAAAGAGGTAAGAAATGGGATTATATATATACTTCTAAAGGCATTGGGTATTTATAAATACACTCTCAAAATTTTTCTCCATACAATTTTTGTGAAACAGAGTTCCCAATGTATAGAGAGGGTTGTGGGCCTGGGTGTGGAGAGAACTTTTGGAGTGTATTTCAAGCACTCAAGTGCATTTTATTGTAGTATAGCTGCAGATATTTGAAAGCAGGGTATGTTTTAAGTGTATTATGTTCCAATCGAAGATTATTAAGGGGGATATACTGAAAATGAAATCTGTATGTTGATGAATGAAAGTTAGCATTCCCAAACGTTAGTATTTTTAGATGATTAATTTGTTTATATAGTATGATGCTGATGTGCTTTTGTATAACGCCTACTGGAAAGTCATTGTTAACTATTAACTTTATTGGTTCATATGTTTAAATTATGAAAAAGTGTCTAGCGTATCCAACCTTGCATGCACTTGGAACGGGACCATAGATGACTATTATATATCTTCACCAATTCAATTTTAGAAAGTTTATGTAGGAGTTTCAGCAATAGTTTGGGAATCCTAAAGCCTTTTAAAATGAATCCAAACCTGAAAAGAATAGTTGTTTTTTTCATTTGTGGCATTGCCTATGTTACATGGACTCTTCAAAATAGATCAAATACCCGTGTCGGACACCCGACACTCGGACAAGGGTATGGGATATGTGTCGGATACTTTTCAACGGATACTTCTTATATAATTGTATATAACACAATTATCATATGTGCATATTATTGTTTAATTACTATAAATGTCATTTTGACACTGTAAGTTACATATAGTACCATTTTATCTCACATATTAGATTAAAAATATAAAAATATGATATTTTTTTGCCGAGTCCGCGTACCCTTAAATTTAAGATTTAATGAGTCCGACCTCTAGATACATACCCGCACCCGACACCCGTACCCGAGTCCATGTAACATAGGGCATTGCAATAAATGCTAATCTGCTTTTGATGTACTTTGGTTTACATTGCTGATTATTGCTCTTTAGTTTTGCCGAATGCGTGCATTACGCAGAGAACGTGCAGATATTTTCTTTCATTTTCTAATACCTCTCTCTCTCTCTATATATATGTGTGTGTGTGTGTGTATGCAGGTACGTCTCTATTGCACAAGATGGCAGAGGTTGCAACAAGCAAACTGGTAAAGTTTTTTGCCTTTCTAATGTATCCTTTGAATTCATACGGGAATACATACAGTACATTGGCAATGTCAAAACATCACCTGCCTGCTATTTTATTTTGACTTTATGTTTCTATCACTTTCGACATACGTACATATGTTCTTACATATGTTGTATAGGGTCATTCATATGGTGGGACAAATGGTGGCCCGAAATCGGTATTTGATTTGGAAGACTTTGTTGGGGATTTAACTGTCGAGGATGATGCAAGCAGGTATGATTCACAACTGATACGTCAGATTGCTGATTTTGGAGATCCCTATTTATTTATTTTTGTATTTTTCTTACTAACTCTGATTCCTTGAATGTTGACCTTGCTTACTATTCTTACTTTTGGGATTTAACACATTTTTGAAATTATTTGTTGTAGCCATGGCAGTAGTATGCTCCTAGACTTTTGTGATATTGGCAATCTGGTTTGCTACTAGGGAATATGCTGTTGTGCTAATTGTTTAGCTGTATTTTAATGTCATTACACCAAAAGATATCCTGCATGGCTAAGGGAATTGAAGTTCTGCAATGTTGAAAACATTAAAATGACTAGAATGAGATAAATTTACAGAATTTCGTGAACTGCTCAAATATATGCTGTAGCATCCATCTACACATTCTTTTACCGACACAGTTGTGCCTCCATTTCTAATTATTTCCTACTACGTTTGTGGGCCAATTTTATTAATGTCAATTTCACATTGGAATCCTGAATTGATATTTGGTTGTGTTGTCACAGTGATGATATATCACTCGAAGGACTAGAGCAAGAGTTGGAAGAATGTAAAAATGATGATGTAAGTGAACTATAACCTTCTTTTCCAGTCACCATTTCATGCTTGTCTTGTTGATTCTTCTTCAGGTTGCACCTATTTTTAACTGTACAGCCATTCCTTCTGTTTTTCCTCATTCAGACTCTTAATTTTTGTTACAAGTTTCCTTTGGATAAACTTAAGATCGCATATTCAGTTCTAAACAATTCAAAGAATGTTTAGCTTAGATATCCTGTTGATGGTTACTACTAGTGAAAAACTATCTTAACTGAACTTCTTGCGTTACCTCCAAGTTACCCATTTAGCCCTATGTGACACCTGTATGGATAGGAAATGTGCAGTGACATCACAGTCACACCACACTGTATGAAATGAGAGGAAGAGAAGAAAGAAAGGAATGGAAGGACACAAGGAAGAAAAAGTACCTATGTTTCATGAGAGTAGTCACCATCAGTGCCCGAAGCCTTTGCTGGTGGTGGAATTGGTCACTGAAAGTATAGGGCAATGCTAATGTTTGCCCTCTTGTTTTGGTTTTGGTGGTAAAAAAAATTGTTTTTGATGAATTGCAAACCATGGTGAACTATTGATTGTGAACATAAATGCATGGTAGCATGTGTTTAACTGAAATCATGGCCTATGACAGTGCAGAATAACAAAATAGGATTCTTATAGCTGGCCCTAAAAACAGTTGGGATGTTGAGTTGATTCAATGTAGCATTGTTTAAACTCTTCTTATATTTATGAAGTTGACACGGTCTTTGTTATTAGGATTGTTGTCTGGATTTTGTTTCTTCTATAAACTCACAGCTGGTTGAGCCCTTATATAACCATATATTTTGTTATTATTTCAATTATTTGTCTTATAGGTAGTTGCAAACATACTGTCTAAAGGTACAAAATTGCGGGAGTACACGAAGGGTGTTGAAAACAATTTACGGCAAGTTGAATTGGACTCGGTTCAGGTTGGTAATTAGGTTACAGATTTTATATTGGGAACCAATGGTTTTATTGTTATATTTACCTTCTTTTACTTGTAAAATTTTGTGTAGGTTTTATCTGTTTCAAAATTTTCTGTCACTTTCCAGAAAACAAGCGTCTTGATGGCCTTCCAAGCAGCAGATACTTTGCAAATTTTAATGTAACATGACAATATTATAACCAAAATAAACATATTGCTTCACTTTTCTGAAAGAATTTTGTTAATTGTTTTGCCATTTTTTACATTTGTCATCATAGTCTACAAAAAGAAACATTGCAATTTTCTTCATTGAATATGAAAAAGCAATTGCCATTTTGTTTTGTTTTGTTTTGCTTTTTTTTTTTTTTTTTTTGTGTGTGTGTGGTTATTTTTTGAATTTCATTTCAAACATGCATTTGGTACATTTGTATGGGCAAGATGCTTTTCAATTGTATCTTGGTATATCTTTCTTCTTCACCGTTGTAGAGTATCTTTATTCATATAATTGGTTTCTCGTTTGTTTCCATAACAGGATTATATAAAAGAAAGTGATAACCTAGTCTCGCTTCATGACCAGATCCGTGATTGTGATAGCATTCTGTCACAAATGGAAACACTACTCGGTGGATTTCAGGTATCTTAAGACATCTTATGTTCACTTGCATAGTGGCTGCTTCTTTATTATTCCTATTGACGATTAGGCATGCAGTTCGAATTGTTGGATTTCGTATATCTGAAACTGAATAGGAGGTTATCAATGTATTTGCTGGAAAAGGGGTAGAACTTGAAATAATTATCCTATTGGTGTCGCCTTATCCTATTGGCATTGCCTTGGTGAAATTTATCAAAATGGTGTGGAATACTTTTTTTTAATCTCTTGGCATTCCTCACTACTGCATAGGGATACCCTGGCAAGCCCACCTTATAAAAATAACTGTCAGTTCAGATCCAAATATAAACCCATCAATTTATTTTTTCCTTATCCGTAATTCTAAAGAAAGTTACCTAAATTTTGTTTGGAGAAATTACATATATACGCATGTATGTGTGTATAAAATGCATTTTATGTGTACATTGCTTATCTCCTGTCAAATTTACAAAATCATGTGTGATATTGCTGCAGCAAAACTTTTGTAAATTGTATCCTAGTTTCATTTCCAGTTCATGAGTATAAATTACTTGATGGATCAGGAGCTTTTTTAACCTGCTCTTACTGGTTAAAGTTATTACCTTGCTTTGCTGTTAAAAATCAATATTAAGCTCTTTTTCTGGCTTCAAGTTGGCAACTGTGGCACTTACTTCTGCTTGCTGGGAAGTGCTAGTCAGCATCCTCGTCAACTTAACTAGTATTTATTGAGATATTAGTAAGTTCACAATTGTCAAAGGGTAACTCAAAATACACAATAGGACAACACATTTAGGCCAAATTCAGAAGTAGTAGTGATAGGGGTTCACCTGGATAACCTTCACCTACGAAATCTTTATTCTAATATATGGCTCATATGGCCATGCTTTTTCAAGCATACTACGCCTACAGAATCTATATAGGGACCAACTGGTCCTATTGCTCTGAATTCCTCTGCTTCAAAAGAAATAATGGCTAATGAGTGGACAGAAAATTTGGAACACTTTCTTTATTATGTGCTCCTCATTTTTTTTTTGGAGTGGATTATGTGCTAGCTTTTGTTATTTATTTCTGTTCAATTCCGTGGAGAAACATAATGCTTCTCTCTCTCTTGCTTACTATTGTCATCTTGAAATCTCGTGTCATCAAAATTATTAATATTCCAGAGAAATTGTGCTAGGCTGAGATTGGCTCTATAAGTTCAGACATAAAGATTCTTCAGGAGAAGTCAATGGATATGGGACTGAAGCTGAAGAATCGCAAGGTACTATTGTTAATATAACCTATGTATGTTGTTTAAAAAATAATGTTAATAATTATAAATCATAGTTTAATAAACCACATCGAATGGGCTCTTTATTCATTAGTACTTTTGCTTTGTTTTTTGTTTTATATAATATAGGTTTTGCTTGTCATGTTATAATTTCATTTATTCAATGTGCTGATGTCAGTGAAGTGGACATTGCATTATGTTGAATTTGTGAAGAAGCTCTTATGAAAAAGCACTTTTTCTTTTGTTCCTTTGAAGAATAGAAGAATGTGTTTCAAATATCTTGTGCGCCTTGTAAAGGATATTGTTATCTGAAAGAAGTGGCATTAATGGCTTTCTCTAGTGCAATCTAGGGTTGGTGGGTCTCATCGTACTTTACACTGACATGCTTTTTTTGATTATTTTTCAACAGAATCAACATCCTGAGAACATGCTCATGCTTAAGAGCAAAGCAAAAATTTTCTTCTTTATCTTCCTTATAAGATTATGTGTTTTGGGGATGAAGGATACTTGGATTGTACCAAAAGAAGAAAAAGAAAAAGAAAAAGAAAAAAGAAGGGTGTACTTGGATTGCAATAAGTGGTCTCATGTCAATGATTTAGTGATGTAGGACATGTAGGGAGGACTTTTAAAGCTGAATTTCAGTAGGTTTTTATTGTGATTTAAGCTGAAAAGTAATGGGAAATTTAGGGCTTCTACTAGTGTATGGAGGAATTAGGGTTAGGGCTTAATGTAATAAGAAGGAAGATTTAATTTGGGACTGTTTTGGGTGCTGAGAACAGTACCTGTGAACAGTGTTTTGGACTGTTAGAAGGGCAGAAAATAAAAAAGGGAAAGAAGAGAGAAGAAGAAGATAGATCTAGGAATCACTCCTAGAATCCCTTAGGCATCACACCTAGGGTTTGATTGCATTGCACAATCTATAAAGAAGCTTCAAAAGTTCTTGAAATTTTCTAAAATATTAACTCAATTTTGTAAGGTTGAAAATGGGTTTCCAAAAACCAGCTTTTGTAAAACCATTTTCTAGAAAATGGTTTTTGAAAACCCATTTTCAGCCTTACAAAATTGATTAAAATAATAATAAAAATATAACACAGAAACCAGTTTTTCAAAATACGTTTTTGATTAAGTTACCTTTCAAATTTAACTAAAAAAACCAACTTTTGTAAATACGTTTTTGTAGAATTTTTTTATTTTTATTTTCAACTTAAATATTTTTATTTTTAGTGAAAAAAATTTATAAATGGCATTTGTAAAACCGTTTTATAAACACAGCTTTACAAAACCCGTTTTCTAAAACGGTTTTACAAATGTTTTTGTGATTTTTGTTTTTTTTAAGTGACCCAAAACACCAAGGCAGCACAACACAACATCAAACAAACAAATGGGAGAGGGAAAAAAAAAGTGTGAGTGAAGAAGAAAGAGAGGCAAAAAGAAAAGAACACAACACCAGCAACAAAATGAAGACTTATCTAATATTTTGCTTAGGCTCGATGAATTAGAATTCCATGACAATATATTTGTGATAAAATAAAATAAAATGAAACATTGGCCATACTTGGTTTGTATTTTAGGAAAAAAAAATCGATTTTTTTATTAAAAAAAAATTGAAACTAATTGAAAATGTCATTATTGGCGATTATTGCCATTGGCGATGTTTTGGTTTTTTTTTGTCTTAATTTTTTTAGAAAATTGGCAAAAAAAAAAAAAAATAAAAATTATTGTCCAATTGCAATATTAGAACAATTATGCACGACTTCGCCCCGAAACCTAACATTTGACATTTTAAACTTAATTCTCATATACAAACTACATAAATTACTAATTAGTTATGTAGGCTAATAGTCAACATAATTAAAGTTACAATTACAACACTTAACAATTACAGAGATAATTGAAACACAATCTCCTACAATCTCATTGTGGGAACACTCAAACACACACATAAAGACCTAATCCTCGCTCAAATCGGCAATCTTAGAGTTCGAGTAATCTGAAAGCTCAGGGTCAGAGACAAGTGCAAGATCCTCCATAATAGACTTTATGGCCTCAATGGGATCTAATCTGTTCTTTTTGGCATCCTTTATGACAATGGTTATTTGCATATCGCAACTTAATCTACGGTTCATTTGATCAATCTCAAGTTGAAGTCTTTGATATTGTCGATCAACATTATCAGGATCCTGCTTTTGGATCTCAACTGAATGTGCTTTCGGCACCTTCAGTCCACATTCTTGACATAATTTTTCACTTCTTACTCGATCTACAAATAGTAAGGGCCACTTGCGATGCCCAGCTTCTTGACCAGCATATGGGGTTTAATTTTCTAGAAAATAGTTTTACAAAAGCTAGTTTACCCCTATAATGGGAAAAAAGTAGAAATCTACACTACAATGGGAGTAAAGTTTTGGCAACTCCCTAGTCACGGAAATTAGCCGAGAAACTTGTCCTTAAAAAAGATCACAGTGAGAATAACAATGCATGGTTGAAGAAGCCCTATCAACTTCATGTCATGTTGTTATTGCTGTGGATGTGGTCCCCACTGACACGTGCTCAAACTTGCAGTAATAGTAGTATTTGTTCAATGTTATTATTGTTTTGGTCCCATTGACACGTGCTCAGACTTGCTACCTGCCTTACCTTAGACGTCTTCGTTCAACTTTACTTCATTGCTTGCCCTCTTCTCATCATAGCAAGAAATTCAGAGAATGATTCATGCTATGGTTGTATTTGCATTTATTTTTCTTAAAGTAATGGTAGAGATAACTAAAAGACATTATTTGTAAGTTTACTTGTATCGATGTGATAGGGATTCAGATCTTAATTAGTTGATTCTTAATTGGTTTTGTATGAACTGTTTATTTCGTCACCGTCCAAATTTTTTATTATTATTATTATTATTATTATTATTTTTGTGTAGAAAACTAATTCAAACACGTGGTTGTCGTTATCTAATTGACTTGATTTTTTGCATAGATGATGTACTTGACGAATCTTAAAATGTAACGGTTTGGATCATCGAAACATGACCCAAAAATGGGCTTACGTCGTGGATTGGAAACAAGCTGGACCCATATCTTTTGTCAAATTAAATTTTGAAATTTCTTAAAAATAGATCCATTTATTTTAAACCAAAAAAGAAAGTCAATACTTGAAGGGAACTTGTGCTTAGGTTTCAATGACAACAATCTGCTACGGGGAATCTCGTGAGTGGAGCATAAAGGTGGGACCTTTTGTTAAGTTGGCGTCTAAATATGGCTTCATTTGGTTTAGTTTTGAAAATCAATTTTGAAGATAGTTTTTTAAAAAGAGTTAGACAAAATTTGAAAGCTTATTTGGTTGTATATTTTGAAAATAAGTTTTACATATTTAGAGTTTTGGATGATTTGTAAATTTTTTTTTTGTAGTTGAATAGATGGGTGTGAGAGAAAAACTTGATTGATTGATGTGTAGGATGTGAGAGGAGAGGAGAGGAGAGAGAGAGAGAAAAAGGTAATTGATTGATGTGTAGGATGTGAGAGAATGAGAGAAGAAAACAATTTTAAAAAAATTGTAAACTAAACAATTTTTTTTGAATTTTTTATTTTGAAAATTGATTTGAAAATTTATAAGGTAAAAATTAATTGATTGATGTGTAGGATGTGAGAGAATGAGAGAGAAGAAAACAATTTTAAACAAATTGTAAGCTAAACAATTTTTGTGAATTTTTTTTTTGAAAATTGATAAGATCTGTATTATGATTGTTTTTAATTGTTTTTTTTTAATTTTTTATAAAAAAAAATGTACAAAACAAATAAAGAGGTGTGTGATTGAATATTTTCTTTTTTACTATTTTAACTGAAAAACCATCACCCAAACGAGGGACCTCAAAGGAGTATGCTCTAGTGTGATGAAGGAGTATGCTCTATTGTGATGAAAGAGTATGCTCTAGTGTGATCCTGCTGGCACGTGAAATTTTAGACTTGCCGTAGCAACTCTATATGGTTTAAAGTGTTTTAAAAAATAATTTATGAACTTTTAATTCGTATTTTTTATAGGAAAAATTGCAGAAAAATAGAAGAATGAAAGAAATATTACAAATTAGGGGAATATTTTCAAAATACCAATACAAATGAAAGGAAAAAAATAAAATTGCAAAAAATGATAAAATGAGTTAACAAGACTAAAATGCCCTTTTCACTTTTTTCTCTTTCCCTCATCTTTCTCTTTCTGTCCCTCTGCAACTCTGGCATCGACCACTCGCCGCTAGCAGGTCTTCCCCTCTCGACACCACAGACCCCTCCCTCAATCCTTCTCGAATCTCGCCCGCCGTCCGCCCCCTTCTCTCTTTTTCTTCTTCTTCTGAAACCCTAAACCTAGTTTTAAAAACCCATATTGTACTTCTTCTCGCTCTAAAAACCCTAACGACAGTCGTGAATGGTAGTAGTGATAGGTGGTGGGTGATGATGGCAGTGGCATGGATCGCGATCTAGTTTTGTGTTTCGGTAGAAGAAGAAGAAGAAAAAGAAGAAAAGAAGAAAGAGAGAAGAGGGCGGTGGTCGTGATCTAAAGAGAGAGAGAGAGAGATAAAGAGAGAAGAATGAGGACATACTTGGCTAGGTCGTGATCTAGTCACCGGGGGGTGGTGATGGTAGCGGCGAGAGAGAGAGAGAGAGAGAGAGAGAGGTGGTTGGGTGTGATGATCGTGACGGAATATGGGTGGTGCAACAACGTGATCTAGGGGAGTTATGGTGGTGGCGATGGGGAGGAGATGTGAGGTGAGGCGGAGGAAGATGAATGGTTGCTGTCGTCGTTGCTGCTGCCAGAAAGAAGTAGATGAGATGATTAGGGTTTCAGAGACGGGGAAGAAGAGAAAGAGAAGAAAGGAAAAAAAGAGAAAGGAAGAAGGGTATGTTTGTAATTTAACAAAGATTCCTACTTATTTGCCATTATTTTACATGTTTTCATTTCTCTTCTTATTTTTTTTTCTTCCATCAAATTGCAACATTTCTTTCATTTTCTCTTTTTTATTTTTAGTATTTTTTTGATATTTAATCAAAATTTTTTTATTTTTAAATTTTCTTAATCTAGATAGCAAACCAAAACAAACTAAACCAAGCCTTAAGTCCCATCAAATGAGGTCGGTTACATGAATCTTTCTTCTCCACGTGGCCCTATCAAAGGCCATTTTGTTAGTCAAATTAAGTAGATCCATATCTCTATTTACAACGCTAACCAACGTTAATTTAGGCCTACTCCGTCCCCTAACACTTCCATCTACCGTTACAGTATCGCATCTCTTCATTACTGCCTCTGTTGGTCTCTGTTGAATATGACCAAACTATCTCAATCGATTCTCTCTCAACTTTCTTCTATCGGTGCTACTCCTACCCATTCTCGAATACACTCATTCCTAATTCTGTTTTGTCTAGTTTTGCCACACATCCACCTTATTATTCTTATCTCAGTCACATTCATCTTATCTACATGTTATTTCTTGGTTGCTCAACACTCCGTCCTATACAACATCACTGGTCTAATAGCCGTTCTATAGAACTTACTTTTAAGTCTGGTGGGTATTCGTTTATCACACAGTACCACAGACGCACTTTTTCACTTACACCATCCCACCTTAATCCTATGGGCCACATCCGCATCAATCTCCCCCACTGTTATGATAATCGACCCTAAATAACGAAAATGTTCACTCTTAGGCAGCTTTTGGTTCTCAATCTTCACTTCTCCTCTACTTTTATTGTTATTGTTACTAAATTTACACTCCATGTACTCTGTCTTAGTTTTGCTTGTCCGGAATCCTTTAGATTCAAGAGCTTTTCTCCAGATCTCCAATTTTGTATTAACTCCTTCTCTAGTCTCATCTACTAGCACTATATCGTCTGTAAAAAACATATACCATGGCACGTCATCCTGGATATTTCTCGTCAACTCATCCATAATTAAAGCAAAAGATAAGGACTTAAGGTAGATCTTTGGTGTAACCTTACAGTGATAGGAAATTCATTTGTCTCTCCAGTATGCAATCTAATAATGGTCACCACTCATTCATACATGTCCCTAATCACATCAATGTAATCTTTTGTCACCTCTTTTTTCGCTAACACCCACTATGTTATATCCGGGGCATTCTATTATATGCTTTCTCAAGGTCGATAAACACCATATGAATGTCTCTTTTCTTTTCTCTATATTTTTCTATTACCCTCCTCAAAAGATAGATCGCTTCCATTGTTGACCTGCCAGGCATAAACCCAAATTGATTCTCTGACACCTCTATTATATCTTACAATCGGCGTTCTATCACCCTCTCCCACACTTTCATTATATGACACATTAGCTTGATTCTTTTATAGTTGTTGCAATTCTAGACATCTCCTTGATTCTTATAGATTGACACTAAAATATTCTTCCTCCACTTATTTGGCATGTTCCTAGTCAACAAAATTTTGCTAAAAAACCTAGTCAACCAAGCAACTCCCTTTTTACCCAAACACTTCCAAGCTTCAATAGGAATATCATCTGGTCCTAAAGCCTTATTTGATTTCATCTTCTTAAGTGCAATCTCCATTTCAAAGTTCCTAATCCTGCGATAAAACCTATGGTCTTAGTTTATCGTATTATTGGCTATTTCTTCTCCTATTGCCACCTCCATGTTCCTCATTTAATAGTTTCTCAAAATAGTTCTTCCATCTTTCCTTAATCTCTTCATCCCTCACCAATACCTTAGAATCCTCACTCTTGATGCACTTAACTTGATTAAAATCTCTTATTTTTCTTTTCCGTATCTTAGCAAGTTTGTGTACCCTCTTGTTTTCCTCCTTAACTCGGGTTTGGGACCGGCGGACTTGTTAACAACCCTGGCGGAGTTTTTCTTAATCCAGATACATGTAAAAAATATAAAATATGTCAAAAATCTTTTAAAAATTCACTAAATACAAAAAATATATAGTAATTTAATATTTTTTTAGATTTTTCACAAAAAATGTAATTTTTTAATTGTATTTAAATTAATTACATTTAAAAATAAAAATATTTAACTAAAATACCAAAAAAAAAAAAAAAAAACGAAAAGCAAAAAAAAAAAAAATTATGTTTAAAACTCATAAATATTAGATGCACAATAAATACAGATGAATACGAAAATATATTGAATTTGTATATTTTTTGTATTCGATAAATCTTTTAAAGATTTTTTTTCTATAAATATTATACTTTTTAAGTGTATCTAGGTTAGGTACTTCTAAAAAATATATATATATTTTTTGTAAAATATCAAAATTTTTGATTAAAAACGAAAAAATACAGAAAACAAAAAACTCAATATTCTAAAAATTGGTCTCAATTTTCTAAAACCAAACGAGGTTTTATATACTTTTTTGTATTTATGCTTGTTTTGGCAACATAAAAAATTAGTAGTTTGTTGGCTTGTTAGCTTATTTTGATTACATCACATCTCTACTTATATATATATTTTAATAAATAAAAAAAACAAAAAAATGAACTATACCCTAACCAACCCTTAGTGTTTTTTTGGGTACAATGGAAGGGGAAATAACAGCAAGCAGACAAGACTAAAAACTAGAACATAAAACGTGAAATAGGGGAAGGAAACAAGAGTTAGATCCTCCTGTGTTCCACTCCCACCATGTCAGCAACAATTTGGCTTCTAACTTCAAAAGGTGGCTCTTCCACCACCACCAGCAATTCCAATTGATCAGCTCCCATGTTTGCGAGCTTATTCGCATATTGGTTGGCTTCACGCAAGATGTGTTGAATGGAGCAGTTACAGCGATGAAGAAGGTGGTGAGAGTCTTCCACAATAATCCTGTAAGGGCAATTCTGGGGTGGACCCTTGGTAGGCAATTCTTCAGCTATTGTAGATGTCTCAATGATGATTTTGTCGAGACCTTTCTCCAGCACCATTGTGAGGCCACGCTAGATGCCCCATATTTCAGCTTCAAGGCTGTAGCACTTCTCTAGCTTTCCATAGAAACCACACAGCTAAACTCCTTTTTCATCTCTGAAGACCCCTCCGAAGCCTCCTTCCCCTGGATCTCCTTGCGCACATCCGTCCATATTGAGTTTGATTTTCCCTATAGGAGGAGGAAACCATTTAATCAATTGAGGTGAGTGCTGAGTCAAAATAACAGATCTGGTAAAAGCCTGTTTGATCACACTGGCATAGTTATAAATAAAGGATAAGGTTTTATGCAAAATAGGATCTGAATTTTCAAAAACTTTTTTATTCCTATCATTCCAGATTTGCCAGAGAGAGACAATAAAAACAATATTCCAGTAAGGGTCAGTTTGTGAGTGAGGCTTCGAATTTCTTTTGAGCCAAGAATTGAGATTCAACTGCTTATCCTTAGAGAACCAATGAAGGCCAGCCACATTAATCCAAACATCTTTGGTGACAACACAATCACGAAGTAAATGCTCCATGTCTTCAATGTGATAACCACACCTAGGACAAGAAGCATTGACAGTCAAGCCTCTTTTCATTCTCAACTCATTGGTTAAAAGCCTACAAAGTAGATTAACCAAAGGAAGCTTTTGAGGTTTTGAGGAACTTTTAGTTTCCAAACCCATTCCAAGTCCAAATCCATGTTATCCACCACCTGGTTGGAAGCAATTTTATAGGCAGCCACAGTGGAGAAACCTCCCCCAATGGACCCCTTCCAATGAGGAGTATCAGGGAAGATAACAAACCGAGGGAAAATGACTTTAAGTACACAACCGAGGGCAGCACTAGGAATTTTAGAACTTAAACAGTTCATATCCCAATTGCCCTCCTCATCCATAAGTATCCACTGTTTCAAAAGTCGTAAGGTGATGATTGGGGTGTGTTAGAGGTAAGGGCTCTTCACCACAGCACCAATCATGCCAAATAGAGATACTAGAACCATCACCAACAAACCAACCTGTAGCTGTCTCTATAATTATTTTAAGAAAAATAAATGCAAAAACGACCATAGCATGAATCATTCTTGAATTTCTTGCTATGATGAGAAGAGGACAAACAATGAAGTAAAGTTGAACAAAGACATCTGAGGTAAGGCAGGTTGCAGGTCTGAGCACGTGTTAGTGGGACCACAACAATAATAACATTGAACGAACACTACTGTTACTGTAGGTTTGAGCACATGTCAGTGGGGACCACGTCACATGAAGTTGAACCAATCTGTTTATTTAGGATAAATTACAGTCAGCTCCCCTTAGGATTCTGACAATTACATTGGTCTCCCCTATTTTTTTTTGAAATTACACTGACCTCCCTTGTGACTAACGGTGTTAATGGGAAGGTTGATCACAAGGGAGGTCAGTGTAATTTCAAAAAAGCAGTGGAGACTAGTGTAATTGTTAAGAATCTCAAGACCACAAATGTTATAACTTATATATGGTACACAAAATGGTGTGTATTCTAGAATAACCTATTGTCATGACAAAAGTGATGGTGAAACAAATTAAAAAAATTAATTACGTGCATATAAGAGAAGTTATTTGGTGGTTTTTAATCAATACTTGATATTATACAGTTCACTTGTCTTAAAAAAAAAGTTAAAATTGATAAGTCTCACTATCTATATTAATAAAAGTCAAATTAGGACACCATATGCATTTATTTGAGTAGTATTAAATAATTTATTTCTAAATACTCACATGGTTTAACTATAAAAATATATAGGACCAATTACACCGGTAGTCCCTATATTTTGCCTCTTGTGTCATTTTGATCTCTACACTTTCAATTGACTCAATTTTGACCCTTAATTTTAAATTTTGTATTAATTTGGTCCAATTGATAACGCCGTTACTGTTTTTGACACAATGATCACTAAATTGTTTGAGGTTAATTCATTGAGTTGAACAAATTTATAATTGACTCCGTGTCACTTATATGCATATTTTCTATAAAAAAAACAAATACTAACAATTGTAGTAATTGGATTAAATTGAGATAAAATCGTAAATTCAGGGTTAAAATCGAGCTAATTGAAATTGCAAGGACCAAAATAACACAAAGATCAAAATACAGGGACTATTAGCGTAATTTGCCCAAATATATATATATATATATAATTTATTGCATTACATATATATAAGTTCTTATATTTCTCATTTGGCTTCAATAATTCATACTAATTTGGTTACCTAAAAATGATTAGTTGATTTCTTTTATTCTTAATTTACAGATAATCACTTCAAATGTTATATAAACCAAATTGAAATCCCCCATATGGTGTGTAATTATCCGTTTCACAAGCTTGCTGAAGAAAATTATTGTTTTCACTGTTTTTCTTGTCAGGAAAATATTTGTCATATCTTTTCCTTATCAGGACAGAGTTGTTGGATAGACACTGGTTATTTGGAAGTTGTTTTTTACAACCACTATGAAGCATTGTCTTTTTTTCTTTTTCCTTTTCTTTGTCTTTTCCCTGGATGATAAGGGAGTAAGATTTTGTTTTTTGATTAACTTGTCCTACTGCATCTAGCAATTAGTGTTCATATATGCTAGTTCAATAACCATCTTTTTACTACTCTCATGGTTGCATCCTTGTGAATTTGCATGTGTTGGTCTATGTTGTTTAACAGGTGGCAGAATCAAAACTTGCAAAATTTGTTGAAGATATTATCGTCCCGCCAAGGATGATTGACATAATTGTTGACGGAGAGGTATGTTTGATTTTTAGTGATGTGCTTACATTCTCCTTTGAAGAAAGAATTTCATATTGTTACTATTGCAGACTTTTTATACAAGTATATCTTGGACATCCTTTCCCACTTTGTTTTTGTGGGTACTTATACCACACCTAACCATGGTTTCAAATTGCTGTATTGGGATATGTTATACTATCGGTTGTGGTGTTATGGTATCAGGAGTATCGAATGATACGTATCGGGAATTGCAAGACAAGATCATGAAATTTTTAAAAGGGTTAATTACAGCAAGACCCCCTCAACTATTAGCGAATATTACTTTGCCTCTCTCATCTATGAAATCGTACATATCGACCTCCTCAACTATAAAAATGTGTCACTTTCATCTCCTCCAGACCACCTCCAAAAGAGGTGTATTTGTATGGTTTTTATAGTTGTAGGGGTCAATATGTACGAGATCATAGTTGAGGGGGCTAAAGTGATATTTACTAGTAGTTGAAGGGATCTTGGTGTAATTAACCCTTTTTAAAATCATGCGCAACCTCTCTCAAATTCAATGATACATGTGCTTAAACTATTTTAATCTTACCATAAAATAAATATAACAATATTAATCATGGCGTACTATATTGGAAATGTTAGTTTTAAATGAATAGTTTGTAAATTGTTAAGAAATCCTATTTAAAGAAATTGGGTTAGTATGTTTTTGTTCAAAAGTGAATACTACAGTAGCTGGTTAGGTGGGTTGCATTTCCACAATCCCACGTCTGCCAGATTAGAGAAGCGAGTCTCTAAGCCAGCTATAAATAAGTTGTCATTGTCCCACATAGGTGAGCTAAAAGAAGGAAAGAAGTTTCATTTCTTTTAATAGGCCTCATGGTGGCAAAGGAACTTCACTCCCAGCGAATCAATTTTTACACGTGGCGAAGGTCATTGTAAGTCAAAATTTTGAAAGCTCTAATAAGTTGAACCGGTCCAGTTTGGAAACGAATGCTTCAAAATACTGGTTCAGTAAAATACGTACCGTGAACCGACTGGTGCACTTGTGATTTTCAGTCATAACGGTAAATCGGTAAGTATCTGTATTGGAGGGCCTAAAAACCTCTTTGAACAGGCAAGCAGTACGCTACATAATGGCCGATTTTTTGAACCACGCACTTGACATGTGGCAGACCCCTGAGGCAGCATGATGTCCTCATAGGTTTAATTGGGTTTGTATACTAGCCTAAGTAGGGGTATATACACCACAAGCATGGCCGCAGCTCACTTGCACGGCTGCTACTGGCGGCTCCTGCTCGTTGTTGTCTGCTGAGCTAAAAGTATGAAGAGCATGATGCATGGCTTGCAGCGTACTTGCGATGGAGCCAAGCTCACATGCTCAACCATAGCACGCTCGATGGTGCCATGGCTGTCACAAACCCATCCCATCCCAAATTGAGATAGAGTTGTGACTGGCCAGTAGTCAAACTACCAAAGACCTAACTAAACAAACATGTAGTACTCTTGAAAAAGGTGGGATAAAATGCTTTGGATAGTGGAAACCATTCAATTCTTTAACATGTTGATTTCACGACATCCATTTATAGAAAGTGCATAAGTAAATGAATTATAATATACGATATAACATTTTTTATCCTTTATTATACCTTTCCAGACTCAAACACAAGGACTAAAAACTTTTACAAGAGAAAGACAACTTGTTCTTTCCAAAGCTGGAGTTGTACAAAGCTTTCAAACTTTAGATCTTATCTAACAACTAGGCTTATAAACTTCCAAATGTCTTTTCGCTTATACAGTTAACTTCAAACGTGAAACTTTCATGCTTTATCATCATCACCTATACATATATGGGAAAGAGGTGAACCAAAGCCCCAAGAACAGTGATATCAAAGCTATTTTGTTACGATGATATCTCTATTTCAAATGATTAAAAGAAGTCCAAAAGCTTAAAGGCTAAATTTGCAATTGAAACATATTTTATGCATTTCCCTTTCACAACATAGTGATAATGGCCATCAAGAAAATACGAAACAAAACATAGCTAGGTTGACTCTGATTATGTTTAAACCACATTCTAAGATAGCATTCACAATACCAATACTTAGTATATTTTAAGTTCCCTAACAGCTACCGGGACCCAATACTATTAGTAGATTTACAGCCTCCAATAGAACTAATCAAAACATATGTTCTTCAATTTTTCTTCAAGAGATCATTTTCAAAGCAAAATTTATCAATTAAAGGATCATAGAACTTCAAGGCTATAGACATAGGATTGCAAAGCATATATTTGTATTTTATGTAAAGAACAAATCCTTCTAAGTCATGCCAAAGGACTATTAATGCATGTTTTAAGTGTTTCACATGCCAAGGAAGGCAAATTTAACACTAGGCATTTCAAGCATTGAAATGAAAAAATGTACATGTCATGTGATAGAAGTACTTAGGGTGTCACAATGGCCCTGGAGCACCATGATTCGTCTAGAGCCTCTGCTCACCACTGTTCTGAATACCTCATTCCCATTCCCCTAGGGAACACTTGGGAGTGAGTGCATGTATAACAGTTTGGATTTCCTGCAGAGTGTGTGAAGGGAAGGTTCCAAGACTATTCATCTCCTTATAGAATCCATTCTTACAATGGTTGATCATTTCACTTAATTACAAATCTTGGGTTTCAAATTCCCACTAAATTGATGCCTAAGATAAAAGCAATATGCCGCCTTAAATTACTTTTTGAGAAGTTTAAAAAATTATTGAAGCCTGCGATAAGAGTAAACCTAAAAACTGCGAAGGCTTGAATTTAGGTTTGCACACTTTGTTTTCAGCAAGTTGCTCCCTTGTGAGAGCTTCATGTCCTTCTTGACGTTGATTTGTCTAATACCAGTTCCAGATTATGATTTTTTTCATTTGAGGTAAGTTTGATAACCTCCCCAGGCCCTGCTAGGGGGACCTGCCAAATGGACATTCAATGGGCTTTATGAAGTACATTTTGAATAGTTGGATTTTGAAAAATTTGTATTATGTGGTTTCAGTTTTTGTTTTTTCTCTTTGTGGACTTCTTGTCCTCCGTTCTATTATGCAATTTTCGTTTCTCTGTTATGAATTAACTCTTTTGTTATAGATAAAAAAAAAAGGAAAAAAAATAATAGGATGCCATAGCATATTGCAAAGGGTTAGTATGATTTGCACATACATGTGGCAGAAAATTAATTGTCAATTGTTCCCATTTTTTTCTCAGTTTGGTGAAGGGCTTTAATTCTGCTTTGTAAACTTCTAGTGTACAAATGTTTCACCCCTGTTGGTGCCTTTTTACTAAAATTTTGTTATCTAAAATTTGAAAATAAAAATTCATGTATCAGAATGTTGATCGTCTATTGTTTCTGTTTTTATACCTATTTTTTGTCAGATGTTGCTTATCAGGTTGGCAATTGTGCAAGCATTCCTTGTCCACAACTGTGTGCATATCATATGTGCCTTTTTTGACTAGTGGACTACGTAGGCAGCAGTCTAATTTCCATGAGTTGATCTCTGTTTCGGTGTTGTGCCACATCAAGTATTTATGATGTAGTTTCAAGTTTTGGTTTGGATTACATTACACAGTTGACATTTTGTGCTTATTGAGAAAATGTGGACAGCTCCTTTATTACACCTTTGTTCCATTATTTATAACTTATAACCCCTTGTTTGCTTGGATAGAAACATCCTTAAAACTTTCTCTGTCAGCTTAATTATGTAAGTCTGTAGTTGTTTCTTGCTTGTCATAACTGATTTAGTGCTGTCATAATGTCAGTCTCTCTCTTTCCCCCTCCCCCTCTATCTTCTTATGTGTGTTTGTGTTCACTTGTGCATGCTTGTGAGTGTGTGGGGACACGTTTCTTAATTTAGCTTTGTTAGATATGTTTGTAGATTTTTAAGTGTACAGTACATGTTGCTGATGATTTGCCTATTGAATGTGGAATTATTGTGTCTCTGGTGTTTCATCAGCTACTAACCTGACTGCTGTGGAATTCTTCTTTAGGTTAATGATGAATATATGAGAACTCTTGAGATTCTGAGTAAGAAGCTAAAGTTTGTTGAAGTTGATCTTATGGTTAAAACTTCGAAAGCTCTAAAAGATGTTCAGCCTGAGCTAGAAAGACTTCGGCAGAAAGCAGTCGCAAAGGTTGCTGAGTAGATTAATTAAACTCAACATGTTCATTGATTATTGTTGATTATTTATGTACTTGTGCAATTTTATGTGTGACCTCCATAATATCATGGATATCATGTTTCTTATTAGATGTTAATGTTTACGAAAATAAAAAACAACATTCAAATTCAAGAGAAACTTGTGATTTTAAATTTTAGGATGATGTGGCAATACAAAACGAAACTTGTGTTATTCAAAGTTTTCTTTGAAATTTAAAGGAACTTTTAAGAAAGATTTGAAAGTTTCTTTTTAGTTGCTCTTGATTTATGTTTTTGGGCAATGTGCCTTGATTGATTAATTTGTGATGTGTTACAGATGAATGGAGTCTGTAGAGGCTTCTTTCATGGGGTCAATCTTACAAAACTTGGACTCATATTTAATATTTGAACATAGCAAACTCGCAAACATATCTGGTCCAAAATGACTCTTTATCCCTTTTAGCACCAAGTTCTTCAGATATCTTACCAAGTTTAAACTTTTCTGAGATTTGAGAAACACAATTTGTAAAAAAATGTGTACGTGTAATGTTTTGTTTTGTTCATAAGGAGTTGTTAGCAACTGTGCAAAGTTCATTTAGAAGTTAAGAAGTTCTTACAGTAAATTGAAAGAACATATAGTAAAATTTGAAAATTAGTGTCGCATCTTGATAAGGTAAAGTTGTGATTACTGTGAATCGTTGTCATTGCAGAAAGTTCCTATGAAAATTAATGTGGATAGCTTTTATACCAGTTCCTCTGCAAATTTGTTTCATCTCATAATCTGATAAATTAGATGCTAATTATTAACCTTGCATTAGGAATTACTAGTTTTTTGTCTTGACATTCCATCTGAAGTTCTTTGCATTCACGGAAATTTTCATGAACAGAAAAACAATATTCTTGGTCAAGAATATTAAAATCTGAATCCAGATCTGATGATGATTTTCATATTAGTATTGGATAGGGTGGTGGACTATGAAGCACATGTATGGGTACATGTATTGGTACTGGTATGGTGGTGGACTATGAAGCACAGGTATAGGTACAAGTATGGGTATTGGTATGATATGGTAAAATCTAAAAAAAGTATGGTACGGGTATGACTGGGTACGTTAAATTTTTTTTATTTTTTATAATTTGAAGTAATGCAAAAAATAGTTAAATGATTTATTTTGTTAAGATGCAATGTGCAATTTACATTTAATTTGCAAAAGTAAGGTATAAACCAAAATTAAACGTCATTATAGTAAACAACTTACAAACCAAAGATTAATTTTAAAATCATGCAAAGAATATAAAACGAGCCCAATGAAACTAACTTCACCTCATACTAAGAATATAAAACGAGCCCACTGAAAATAACTTCACCTCTGTATAGAAAAAAATACTATTACAGTTGAGGTACGACATGGGTATATGCTAGGTACGTCTAGTGTACGGAAAAAAATTAAGATAAAATTTGGGTAAGTGTTTTGTGTACCCGGTACGGGTATGGCATTTTTGCCGAGGTGCCCATGCTTCATAGGTGGTGGATATTATTATATGACCCATGATATAATGAAAATCTGTTGCTAATGCCTGCTGTCCATTAATAATTAATTATTTCTCACAATATTTACTCATGATTTTTTGGTTAATTCCTTCTATTTTTCTGCTTTTTTGGTAGACTTCTTATCCCTCAGTATTCTTATTGGAACTGACCTCTTTGTATCATGTTTTTATTTTATGTATATATATATATATTTTATGATCACAAAAAAAATCTCATAGTAATATGTCATCTTTTTTTCCTCATTCCCTCCCTTGTCCCTCTCTTTTAGGTGTTTGAGTTCATTGTTCAGAAACTTTATGCATTGAGAAAACCCAAAACAAATATCCAGATCCTTCAACAGAGCGTTCTTCTAAAATACAAGTAAGTTATCTCTTTGCCAATACAATGGTGCTCATATCACTTAGTGGCCTGGTTTATATATTTTTTAATTTTCTCTGATTATAATTATAGCTATTATTCAAAGCAAGAGAAAAGACCCTAGTAAAGCTTGAAACCTTAATTTAATGAGTGCCCATTCCATTTACCATTAGTGGGCTCTACATCATTGCTAATATTTTTTGATGCGATTGCTTCTGTCTATTGATTCTGTTTTGTTAGTTGATTTAGCTCTGGCACATTTATTGTATTTGATCTAATTATGATTTCGTTCATGATAGGAATTTATCATAAGTCAATGATTTGGCTGTTTATTAGACTTTAAGATTACTGTTTATCGTATGAGTTTCCGCTATTTGCTTCTTATGAGGTATTGTATTCAAATGAGAACTGACTAATCCAATATTATATTAGTTTCCACTTGTATTACTTAGGTTATGCTAGATGAAATAATTTACTCATTGACTTAGATTTATTTTCATTTTGGCAGAGGAAATATATTGGTTTCTGTTTCTGGTACAAGAAAAACTGCCGTTTGAATGAGAATAGATATATAATGCACAATCCCAATTTTTTCTTAGGAATTTTCGAGTAGGACATGATACACAAGGGGCTTAAAAGTTTCATGATTGTGATACATTATGCCGGTTCATTATTTTGTGTCCTTAGTGAATGTTGCTTCACTTGTTTGGTTTTGTTTGATGTTTAACTTGTTATTATTATTTTTAATTTTTATAGTTGTGTTGTTGATTGGCTTGTTTTTTGTAATGCTCTTGATCTAATATTTGTGTGGTGAATGTTTCCCTAGAAGTTGTAACACTAAATTTGCTATAGGGCAGTGGAAAAGGGTTTTATTTACATCTGATTGCTTCTGAGGTTAAATGGTTGGTAAAAATATGGCTTATGTTATGGTTTGTATTAGGTAATTAAAGGGTAGGGTTTTGGACTGTTATTGGGCAAGAATAGGAGAAGGTTAGAGGTTGTCTGGAGGCCGTGAGCAATACTGTGAACAGTAACTATGGGTTGGGTTTCTTATGTTCAGTGTGTTACAGTTTGAGTGAAGGAAGAATGCATTAGCCTTGTTTAATGGAGTCTATTGGTGGTGAAATAGAGAGTGTATGCCGGGATAGGAATGATGAGGTTGAGTATCATGACTTTGAAGAAATGAAAGAAAATCAATTTAATTGGACAGGATAACTGTGTTTTAACCATGTTTGAAAAACTGTAGTAAATATGTTTTAGTTCAGATCGATTTTTCATGAGAAATATCCAAGTAAAGCAGGAAAAATTATCAACAAAAATGACAAAATATCAGGATACCCATGGTTAAAGTAGAGGATAGATCCTAAATATCAGAATGCATAATATCAAAAGGAGCCATGGAAATAGAGTCACTTTTATTAAAGGATAAAGCAGGTTGTTTTACAAGTTGACAAGATAAGCAATTCGTAGTGTCAGAAACAACATGCCCTAACTGATCACTAGAAATTAAAGACTTTAAACGACCAAAAGAAATGTATCCTAAACGAGAATGCCAAAGATGGAAAGGAGACTTAGCGGAAGCAGAAGTAGCAAGTTGGGTGGAAGATGGGCATGGAGGTGAATGAGTTCATATAGACGTCCATGCTTACTACCGATCTCAATAGTCCATCATGTCCGAGGGTCCTGCACCAGACAACTATTAGCAAAAAAGGTGATAGACCAAGTTCACATAGTTGACCAATGGAGATGAGATTTAAGGTAAGAGCAGGTATAAGATAAACATTAGGTGAAGACACATTAGATGTGGAAACATGACCAATATGAAGAATTGACCTAAGAGATCCATCAACCATATGAATGAAGGGAATATGGGCGGAGGAAGAAAGTGAAGAAAGAGCAGTACAATCAGAAGTCATATGGTTATAACATGCAGAGTCAAAGTATTAGGAAGATGTACTTGAGGTGACAGATAAAACAGTAAGAGGGGGAGTACTAGAAGTAGAGAGAAGCTGGTGAAACATAGTGCCAATGGTGAAGTGGCGCATGGTTTTGGATAGAGTTTGTACGGTTGAGATCATCTAGATGAGAGGAATTGGATGGTGTATAGTGATTTTAGTTTTGAAAAATCACATTGTTCTGGGTGAATGATGGTCAGTTGCTGCTGTGTATAGGCAAACGTGATGAGTACAAAAAGATACTGCCACAACTGTGTGTATACAACAAAGAGAAGCAAAGAGATGCGCTAGGATAGAGACCACAACTCTGATACTAGGATAAAGAAATGAGAGAAAAGAAGAAATTTGTATTGTATTGAATGAATAGCAAATGAGTACATGGTCCTTTATATAGTGAAGGACAAAGTTAAGTATAGAAATACAATCAACCTATCTATGGTAATACAATCGAATCAAATCATATAATCTATATATGAAAAATTCATATAATATATTCTATTATATTATTCTAATATATTTTCGCAATGTTCTACCTATCTAATATATTATTCTATCATCCCTCCCCCCTGCGTGCAAACTCAATATGGGAAGTCGTCAACCAACTTGGGTTTGGAAACTAACTCAGTGAAGCGTCCTGGAGGATGAGACTTGGTGAAAATATAGGTAGGTTGATCGGTAGATGAAATAGAAAGAAGATGAACAGTACCTTGAGTGACATGTTGGCGAATAAAATGACAACTGATCTCAATATGTTTGGTGCTATCATCAATGACATCATTATGAGCAATTAGAATGGCACTCTAATTGTCATAATATAAAACTGTAGCACTGGAGTGAGATACACCAATGTACTCAACAAGCCAACGAAGCTATAAAAGTTCCTCAGCGGTATCAACAAGAGCACCGTATTCGGCCTCGGTGAGCGGGGAATGTCGAGTGCTTCTTGCTGCGCCAAGTAATAAGAGAATCCACTAGAAAGAAACATAAGTCAGTTGGGGAATGCCGATCAGTAGCATCCCTAGCCCAATCAACACCAGGGAAAACATGCAATACCAGGGAAAACATGTAATTCAAGGGAAGATTGAGCAGAATAGTGAAGACCATGGAATAGGGTGCCTTTAACATAACGGAGAATGAGGAGTAAGGCATCTTAGTGAGGAGAGCGAGGGGTAGACATGTATTGATTGACAAGATGGACAACGTAGGCGAGTAACAGTGAGATAGATAAGATTGCCAACTAGCTGACGATAACGAGTAGCATCAGAAAGGAGGTCGTCATCAAGAGGAGTAAGACGAATTTGAGGATCTGTGGGAGTAGACGCAGTCTTGCAGTCAAAGAGTAGCATCAGAAAAGAAGGCACCATCGAGAGGAGCAAGACGAATCTAAGGATTTGTGGGAGTAAAAGTGGTCTTGTAGTCAAAGAGTAGCATTAGAAAGGAGGGCGCCATCAAGAGGAGTAAGATGGATCTGAGGATCTGTGGGAGTTGAAGCAGCCTTGCAGTCTGTGAGGCTAGCATGAGCTAGAAGATCAGAAGCATATTTGGCTTGAGAAAGAAAATAGCTATTGGATTCATGAGAGATCTCAAGACCTAGAAAATAGCTGAGAGAATCGAGGTCTTTCATTTCAAACTGGCGACTTGAGGAACTGCTTGAGGCTAAGCATACCAGACACATTATCCCCAGTGATAATCATATCGTCCACATAGAGGAGAACAAGAGTGGTGTCCTGTGTTGTCTTGCGAATAAAAAGAGTGGAATCATAAGAGCTAGAAATGAAGCTAAATTCATTCACGGTGGTGCTAAATTTGGCAAACCAAGCTCGAGGAGCTTGCTTAAGACCGTATAAAGCCCGTTGAAGCTGGCAGACTTTATGTGGTAGATAGGTAGACCCTGGGTGAGGTTACATGTAAACCTCTTCAAGAAGATCACTGTTGAGAAAAACATTTTTGATGTCCATTTGACAGAGATCCCAACGGAGGGCTGCGACAACAACAATTAGACTATGGATAGAGGTTAGACGGGCAATAGGAGCAAATGTTTTCTCATAGTCGATGCCATATTTTTGGGTTGGGTGAAGCCCTTGTCACAAGATGAGCTTTTTAGCGTTCAATAGAACCATAAGAACGGTGCTTGATTTTATAGACCCATTTACATGCAATAGTAGTCTTGCCACATGGAAGGTCAACAATGTTCCAGATTTGTGTTTGGGCAAGGGCCTACAGTTCATCAACCATTGCTTGCTGCCAAAGAGGGTTAGAACAAGCCTCACAATAGGAGGTTGTGGAGGGGAAGAGACAAGAGGGACATGTGCAAGACCATCAGAGAGATCAGGTACCACAGGGTCAACTGTTGGCATAAGCGTTTTTATTGGTATTAGAGAAATATTTGCATCAATCTTAGTAGAAAACAAATATATGGAAGGATTAGTGAGGATTGGGGGGTAGTGGGATGTGATAAGTGAAATTTAGACATGGATGAAAACATTCATGTTCCCAAAAAACTACATGGCGAGAAATGGGGAGACGTTTGGAAGTAGGATCCCAACACCGATATCCCTTGTGTTAAATGGCATACCCAAAAAACAACAAATGTTATAATAATATATTAGATATGTAGAATATTGTCAAAATATATTAGAATAATAAAATATAATATATTACATGTATTTCCATGTGTAGAGGATATGATTGGATTCGATTGTATTACCATAGATAGGTTGATTGTATTTCTATACTTAACTTTGTTCTTCACTATGTAATCGACCTTGTACTCATTTGCTATTCCTTCAATACAATACAAATTTCTTTTATTCTATTATTTCTTTATTGTGGTATCAGAGCTGCGGTCTCTATCCTAGATCCTTTCTCTTCTTCTCTTTGCTGTATACACACATCTGTGGCATTATTTTTTTGTACTCAGCACGTTTGCCTATATATAGCTGCAACTGACCATCATTCACCCAGAACACTGTGATTTTTCAAAATTGAAATCACCACACACCATTAAGTTTCTCTCATCCAGATGATCTCAATCGTACAAACCCTGTTCGAAACCACCATACGCACCTTCATGCGCCACTTCAACATCAGTGACATGTTTCACTAGCTTCTCTTTACTTCTGGTACTCCTCTTGCTGTTTTATTATCACCTCAGGTACATCTTCTTGTTACTTTGACTCTGCATGCTGTAACCAATGTTATTAGAGGCGTGACTAAGCGCTCGCCTAAGCTCGAAGCAAGGCGAGGCGACCCTTTGGCGCTTCATACCCACTGAGGCGAGGCGAAATGGTGAAGCGAAGTCGAAGCGCATGAAGTGAGGCTTAGGCATCAAAACGAGAGGCGAGGCGATACGAAGCGTCGCTTCACCATTTTTTGTCTGCTTTCAGTTCGAAAGATCTAGGCCCTTGATTTGAATGACTTTTGTGCTATTTGTGGACATGCGTTGCACTTTATAATTGCTTTCTACTAAATAAGAAGTTGAAGCCCTAGTTGACATCGTTCCATTCGACAATTGCTTTCAAGAACCGCGCTGATTACTTGCTTCTGACATCATTCCAGTTGAAAGAGGAGTGAGTACCTGCTTCTTCTTTTTTTCTCTACGTCTTCTCCTGCTGCTTCTTCTTCCTTTCGACTTCTTTTCTTCTTTATCGAACTCTTTTTTTTTTCCTCTTCTTCTTTTTCGGCTGACCTTCCCCCCCCTCCTCCTTTCTTTTTTTCCTTCCCTGGTTCTTGTTTTGTTTCTCTTCTTATTTATTTTGCTAAATTTTTTCAATTAATTCTACTGAATTGATTTTACAATTGTTTAATTATTTTGCTATGTTATTTTACAATTATTTTGCTGTGTTTATTGTATAATTATTTTGCTGAAAAAATTTCAATTAATTTTGTTGAAACACTATTTTTCCATGATTACCTCTGCTAAAAATATGTTGTTCTTTAATTTCTTTATGTTGAAATTATTTTTTTTCTTTGCACTTTAATTGTTTCTTCATTTCTTAACATTGAATTGCTTGGTTGGTTAGAATTAGATGTGGAAGTGAGTGATGAAGCCAATGATGTGATTTTTAGAACTTTTGGATTGGTGGATTGTATTTGTCTTTGTTGGATATTTTCTGTTGTTTATGGATATTTAGTATTTGGAATGATAAATGCATGATGGTTCTTAAAAATATTTATATTTTTGTCTATACTATTTATTTAAAAAAAAAATCCTTTGTGGTCGCTTCGATTTGATGAAGCCCTCGCCTCGCCTCGCCTCGTTGCCTCGCGCTTAGGCGTTAGGAGACCTTGTCGCCTCGGTTCGCTTTTCGCCGTAAAAAACACTGGCTGTAACCACATGACTTCTGATTCTACTGTTCTTTCTTTACTTTTTTCATGCTCCTCGAGAAAAAAGAGAAAAATATTTATAAAAATTTAACAATATAATCTTATCTCCAACAATACTTACTTTTAAAATACACTTTCTAGTTTGCCCAACTATTTTTTGTCCTTGTTCACTATTATGGCCTTTGTGGTAAAGGGTTAGAGAAGTTGCAAAGGGATTTCTTGTGGGGTGGCATAGGGGAAGAGTTCAAGTATCATGTAGTGGATTAAGACACTGTTTGCTTTTCGATTCGGGTTGGTGGTTTTGGAGATTCAAAGATATTCTATTTTTAACCCGGCCCTTCTTAGGAAGTGGTTGGGGCTTGTATTCTTGTGAGAGGGATGGATTTTGGAGGAGGCTTATTAGTGTGAAATATTGTGGCATTGGGGATCGAGTAGTGACCAGCCAGTAGTTATAGACTACCAAAGGCCTAACTGAATTAGTACTCCTGTAAAATTTGAGGGAAAATTAGATCAGATATCAGAAGACTTTAATTTCCTTTACATGATTAGCCTAGAAACATCCATTTAGAGCAAGTGCATTAGTAAATGCAAGGAAGCATTTATCCTTTATTATATCTTCCAAGGCTCGAGCACAAAACGAATACAAGATTTTACATAGAGACGAACAATTGTTCTTTCCAAGGCTGAATATATACAAAGCTTTCAATCCAGATTCCTATTCAACAGCTAGGCATTCAACCTCCATGTGTATTGACATATATACATATATAGCTTCAAGCACAAAATGTTCAAGCCTTATTATTGTTACCTACATATATAGGGAAGAGAAATGAGCCAAAGCCTAATAAATAGTGATATATCAAAGCTATTTTCAGAAAAGGATAACTCCATTTCAGATAATTATAAACAAGCCACAAGCCTAATTTGCATTTTAAGCATAACATATATTATACATTTCCATTTCCAATCATGGTGATGATGCCCATCCAGAGGGGCTTTATCATACAATAACAAAACATAACCAGGTTGATTCTGATTATGTCCAAACTACACGCTAGTGGTAGAGTTCTCATAATAGCAAAACTATTAGTACATTTTAAGGCCTGAAAAATATGAACTAAAGCATCTTAAAGCCACAGAAAGTAAAGAGAATGCTTTGGTTCCCAATTTTTATATAAAATCTGAGGAGTTTTTCCAAATCAAAAGCTTGAATTTTGTGAAAACAAGTCTAAAAAATCAAGTTATTTAATTCTTTCTTCAAAAAATCATTTTCAAACAAAATCAACCAATTATAAAGTTATAATTACGTGTGTAAGAAACATGAATTTTATTTCAATTCAAGCTAGGAACAAGTCTGGGTGAAGAAATCAGGCTTTTCCCCTTATCTTTTCCTTCTTCTCTTCTCTTCTCTTCTCTTTTCTCCTATCTTCTTCTCTACAAATTCTCTCTCTCTCTCTCTCTCTCAATTTTTTTTTTTTTTTTTTTTCAAGAAAGACACTTGTCTCTTATATATATATATCGACTCAAGTAGGAGGTGGCATACTCCTAAGTGAGGTGTGTGCTTGATTGGCCCTACTAATTGTATCATTAACTTAATTAACACTAATTAATCTGGGTTAGTACTAATCAATCAAGTTTATGCTACTAATAGCACCTAACCTTGTTAATTATGTTTAAGCTTAGTTACTTTTGAATAAATCCACTAATTATTACTAATCCCGATTAAGTTTTCACATAGTACATAAGAATGTTGAGCACATTAAACTAAGGCTACTAAGCACCTTGTTTAACAACTCTGCCGGTCCCAGGCTTGGGTAAAGGAGGAGGGTTGTGTGTTAGGTAGCGACAGCTAACACGTAAAAAGCAGCTCGGATCCCGTGTGAAAATGAATCCTACTTTGAATCGATTAAATGTTATGTCGTTCCCCTTAAGTGATGCATTGCGCCTGCCTCCGGGTGTTTTGAAAAGTAAGGGGCGTTGCATTGACGCCTGGGTGTGGTAAAAAATGGGCAAAGGTTTTTGTGCTTTTTTGGACGAGTGCGGATAAAGAAGCTAATCCAAGACTATAGGTTTAGCGTAGCCACATGGAATGTAGGAACTTTAACTGGTAAGACTATAGAATTGGTAGATGTTATGATTAGAAGGAGAGTTAGTATAGCTTGCGTACAAGAAACTAAGTGGACGGGTGAGAAAGCTAGGGAAATAGAGGATACCAGTTTTAAACTGTATTATAGTGGCAATGATAGACACAGGCATTGGGTGGGAATAATAATTGCCAAGGGTTTTGTAGAAAATGTAGTGCTGGTCATTAGGAAAGGTGATAAGATTATGTTAGTTAACCAGGTTAAGTGCATCAAGAGTGAGAACTCTAAGGTGTTGGTGAAGAATGAGCAAATTAAGGAGAGGTGGAAAAACTATTTTGAGAAGTTGTTGAATGAAGAACATGGAGGTAGGTCAAAAGGGAAGGAAGTAGACAGTAATAAGGAAAATCAGGATTACAGGTTCTATCGTAGGATTAGAAATTTTGAAGTAGAGATTGCACTTAAAAAGATGAAATCGAATAAGGCTTTAGGATCCGATGATATCCCTATTGAAGTTTGGAAATGTTTGGATAAGAAGGGGGTTGCTTGGTTGATTAGATTATTTAGTAAGATTTTGTTGACTAGGAAAATGTCCGAGGAGTGGAGGAAGAGTATTTTAGTGCCAATTTATAAGAATAAAGGAGATGTCTAGAACTGCAACAACTATAGATGAATCAAGCTTATGTGTCTGATGAGTGATGGAACATCGATTGCGAGATATAACAGAGGTGTTAGAGAATCAATTTGGGTTTATGCCTGGTAAGTAATGGAAGTGATCTATCTTTTGAGGAGAGTAATAGAAAAATATAGAGAAAAGAAAAGAGACATTCATTTGGTTTTTATCGATCTTGAGAAAGCAGATGGTAGAGTGCTTCGGGATATAATTTGGTGGGTGTTAGAGAAGAAAGGGGTGACAAAAGGTTATATTGATGTGATTATGGATGTTTATGAAGGTGTGGTGACCACTATTAGGTTGCCTGCTGGAGAGACAAGTGAATTTTCAATTACTGTAGGGTTACATCAAGGATCAACTTTAAGTCCTTATCTTTTTTCTTTAGTTATGGATGAGTTGACGAGAAATATTTAGGATGATGTGCCATAACGTATGCATTTTGCAAATCATATCGCATTAGTGGATGTGACTAGAGAATGAGTTAACACTAAGTTGGAGACATGGAGAGAAGCACTTGAATCTAAAGAATTTAGGATAAGCAGAATTAAGACAGAGTACATGGAGTGTAATTTTAGTAACAGTAAGAATGGAAGCAGAGGAGAAGTGAAGATTGAGAACCAAGAATAGTGAACATTTTTGTTGTTTAGGATCAATTATCACAACGGTTAGGGAGATTGGAGCGGATGTGATCTATAGAATTAAGGCAGGATGGCTTAAGTGGAGGAGTGAGTTTGGGGTACTGTGCGATAAACGAGTACCCACTAGACTGAAAGGGAAGTTCTATAGAACAGCTATTAGACTAGTGATTTGTATGGGACAAAATGTTGGGCAACTAAGAAACAACATGTAGATAAGATGAGTGTTGCTAAGATGAGGATGCTAAGGTGGATGTGTGGCAAGATTAGAAAAGACAAAGTTAGGAATGAGTATATTCGCGAATGGGTGGGAGTAGTACTGATAGAAGATGAGTTGAGAGAATATGTTGAGATGGTTTGGTCATATACAACAGAGACCAACAAAGGATGTAGTGAAGAGATGCGATACAGTGACGGTAGATGGAAGTGTTAGGAGAAGGGGCAGATATAGATTGATCTGGGTTAGTGTAGTAAATAGAGATATGAATATCCTTAATTTGACTAACGATATGGCCTTGGATAGAGTCGAGTGGAGAAGAAGGATTCATGTAGCCGACCCCATTTGATGGGACTTAAGGCTTGACTTGGTTTGGTTATGTTAACAAATATTTCTAAGTCATGCCAAAAGATTTTCTAAGCATGCCTTCATGTGTGTCATATATCAAATAAAGCAAATTTAAATTTAGGCATTCCAAGAATTAAAATGAGAACTATAAACATGTCATGCAATAGATACACCTAGGGTGTTACAGGCCTTCTTTGGAGGTGTTTCTGTCCCATGGGGTGACACTTTTGGAAAGCATTCGGGGGGCTAGGCAAGCTTTTTTGAGTCATATTCGGATGGAGGCGGGGAAAGGTGCAATTTTGGAGTCAGGTTTGCTGTGGTGAGAAGAGGCTTGTGATGTCTTTTCTTTCTTTGGCTTCTGTTGCTGTCAATAAAATAGCAGCTATTACTGACTATGTTAGATCTGATGGTCATCTAGTTTTTTGAGATAATCCTTTCGTAGGTAGCTGCAACGCTTGGGAGACTGAAGATTTTGAGGACCTCCTCACTGGTCTGTATGCTTCTCACAATGTGGGGTAGAGTGAGGATGGGATGAGATGGCTGATATCAAAGTCTGGGAGGTTTGAAGTTAAGTCTTTCTATGAGGTGTTGTTGGGTAATAGGGGGGGGGGGGGGGGGGGTGGGGGCTACCATGGACTGGTTTTTGGGGGTGGAGTGTTGCCACGAAAGTGGTTTTTTAATGGGAAGGTTCTTATGATTGATAATCTCAGGATGAGGCAGATTCATGTGAATGAGTGTTGTATGTTTAAGGATTGGGGAGTCGACAAGTCATCTATTTAATTTCTAGCTCCTTTTGATTTCTTGCCAAAATTGTTTGTAAGAATCCTTCAATTTAAGGGTTATTTACATGGAGACTCCCTAAAATATTGTAAAGTATCACTTTGACCCCCTGAACTATAAAAGTGTACAAATGGACCCCTTAAACTATTTAGAAGTGTCACTTTGCTCCCTAAACTATAAAAGTATACAAATGGACCCCCCGGATCAATTTTATTTTTGTTCTTTTGTTTTTGTAGAGTCTTTTGAGTAAATGGGATGTATGTCTTGTTGATTTCGCTTTCTCGTTGTTTTGCGTATCTTCCCCCTTTGGAGTTTGTATATGGGTGTTATTCCGTTGGTGCCATTTTGCTGAATGAAATACACACATTTATTAGAAAAAGATAATAGCTAATTGTTGAAAGTTGGCTCTAGTGTATGTATAGGCTAGTAAGACCCCTAGCCTGAAACATGTAAAGATGCAGCAGAAAAGTTGGCTTTGAGGATTTAATTGGTATTTTTTTTGATAACCAAGTGTCCAGGCTAGCTTGCGCCCACCTCGACTAATTTTAGGGCCCTGAAGTTAATGACTGGGCAAACCACCAGTAGCTCCTTCGGTTGACTCGAACTCGAGACCTTGGATCTTATTTTCAAGTCTTTACCGCTTGGCCAACCCCTTGGGGTTAATTTAATTGATATTTATAGTTGAAAGGATAGTAAAAATGTGGGTTGGTTTAGGTAACAGCAAGGTAGGGTTTAGGGTTTTAATTAGGCAAGAAGAGAGAATTGTTTGTGCTGTTTGGGGGTGTGAACGGCTACAAAGAAAGGAGTTTGTATTGGATTGGATCACTGCAAGACATGAGGATATGGGTCTTGCTAGTTAGCACTAGCCAAATACCTTCAGCTTGTTTATTTTGAAAGGCCACTCAGTTCAGTGGTCCATGATGAATTATCCTTTATTTTTTGAAGTCACATTTGGTCATCACTGTGGCCTGCATGGATCCATTTTATTCAATGCCCCATGAGGCTAAAAGATCATGGGCCAAAGGCCTGTTTTATCAAAGTCGCCGCTTGGTTATTAGGGTCCAAGAACCCATATCCTCCATTAATTCCATGGATAAGGTTCAACCTGTTATTACCAAAGAACTTGACTCGGGGTTAAGGTACAGAGTGGGAAGGGAATAGGCTTTCGCCCTTCTTGACCCAACTCTACTCATCACCCATAGATTCATTATTCATGAGTGACAGTTAAATTGCAGAAATAAAATGAGAACTAAATAATATGGACACTAATTGTAAACATGTATTGGTTGGTGGAACTTGAGCCATGCTTAAGCTACTCTGTTCGACTGAACTTGAGCTGTCTTATGTACAGGTTGTCCAACCTGATTGACTGACAACTTGATGACGATGATAACAATAATCATCATGGACTTGGGTTTGGGTTTGATTCACGGAGTCAAGAGTCCAAGGATGAATATAATTAAGTTGATGTTTTTGTTGTATTCTTTAATGGTTAAATTTCGCTTTGGTAGGTTAACAGTCATGGATCTCTCAATTCCCCCCTCCCTTTTAAAAAAGATAATCTTCTTCCAATATTCAAGTTGTATATTATTTTGCTTTATTTATTTATTTTTGTGTTACCATGGTGTCCCGTCCCATTTTGTATGAGGCTAACCCCCGCGACACAAGTACTCGCACACCATATACATGGGTAAGCTGGAGGAGAATTAGACTTTGGGATGTCACTCACCTATCTCTGCAGGATTAATTCCTAGCATTTTCTTCCCTGGAGGATTTTCTGAGAAAACAAATCATTTGAGCTAGGCTGTTAATCTATGATATCATCTGAATCAGCATACCCGGTTTCTATGATATGGAGCTACTAGCTCAAGTCGGGCACGCTGATATGTACATATGATGTGCCACATGTAGGTTATCATTGTGTGGTAGTTAAAAAACTCTTTAAATGCATTGCTTTCTTTTTGATCAATTTAATCTTTGTTAATGGACTGCTTTAGTTACGACTTGCCTTTGTTAATATATGGATCAACCAGAGTTTTGAGTAAATCAGTGTGAAATTATTGTACATGTAGGTATATTATTTCCTTTCTCATGGAGCATGGCAAGGAGGTATATACTGAGGTTTCTGCAGCATATATTGACACAATGAACAAGGTAAGTTTTGGAATCATTTTAACACTTGGAATTAAGGTTTGAGACTTAAATACTGAAATCCATTACTTGATGTGCCTGAGCAGCTGAGAGTGCTCACATTCTCTTTTATGAATGACCATGAAGCACTCACTGCTGTGTTTTTACCTGCCTGCCAATGAATGACCATGAAGCACTCACTGCTGTGTTTTTACCTGCCTGCCAATTTCATAACATGATGTAATATGTTATGGTTTTCAATTTTAATTGGTGGCACCTTATGCTGGGGGTGGAGGCATGGGAGTATGATACAAATTACAAGAGAGTAATAAAACAATATAAAACTTATCTTGAGACTGTTAAAGGTCACATTCTTTACTGTTTGATGGCAAGGAGTGCAGGGAAAAACGAGATTAAATATAACATTGCACGGGTACTGTGCACAGCATCCAGAGCAGCCCCAAAATAATAAAGCCTATTCATCGAGCTTCTGCATCGTGTCCCTTCTCACAGTTGCACTTAAACTCCAATTTTGATTTTGCTCCCATCTCCCTCTGACCTACTAGTGAAAAACACAACCAAATATATTTTTTTTTGGGGTAAATTATGCTGACCTCCCCCGAGGTTTGGAGAAAATACAGTAAATCCCACAAGTTTAGCATAATTACATTGAGCTCCCTTAAGGTTCTAATTTACATAACTCTTAGCTCCCTTTTCATTAGGAAAGTGTTAGTCATATTGATGGAAAAATGTTGTCATCTATTTTACACTAGAATGTATATTTTACATTGTTTATTTTTGTGTTTAGCACCATTTGCATTAGTTCCGGCCCGTTTAACCTTTCTAAAAGGGAGGTCATTTTCTCCAAGCACAGGGGAGGTCAGTGTAATTTATCATTTTTTTTTTTTATAAATAATACGAAACCTGCAGAAATTGCAACAAGTGGTATGCTGAATCCCCATATGTCAAAGTGAGATGAAAGTTCTATCCATTCCTTAATTTTTATTAGGTGGCGTGCATCAAGGTGATGTACTGTATTTTAGTCATCTTTGAGCTGCACTACGGATTGGTAAACTATATTAATCTCATATGTTTTCATGAAATTTAAAAAATACGCCACACCCCCCTTCAAAAAATGACTTTAGTATATCGTGTCAGAAACAATGGACTGTGGCAGTTCATGTAGGCCATAGACCTCTGGAAAATACAGTTGAGCAACATTGACAGTTACCTAACATGCAATGCAGTGCACCATATCGGAAAATTTGTCCACCAGCACAAAGATGGAATCATTACCACACTATGCTCAAGGTAACCCAAAATTAAGTCCATACTGACATTGGTCTATAGCTGGTTTGAAATTGGAAGAGGCATGTATAATCCCGCATTAGTTATAGACCCCTTGGAAATTAAACAGATCCGACATGTTTGGCAACTTCCTTCCACGTTGAAGGCCATAAATGTGAACTAGCTGCCAACTGCAAAGTCTTGTCACATCCCATATATCCCTCATTATACATCTTGTATGATTGTAAAGTGCACACTGCTGTCATGTACACACCACTGATTTCCTCTAAATACGAAACCTTTGTGCATAATGAAGTCAGTTTGCCTAGAGGAGCGCTTATCCTGACTGTTGGTGTGCTTCGAAGTATCGTGATCAGAGTGGAGTTTGGACTCATTATAAGCCAGATAGGAACTCTAATTCTTCAAAGCCCATACCGCTGCATAGAGTTACATGTCATAGGTACTGTAATTCATCTTGATCCTGCTCAACTTCTTATGGAAGTAGGCCACTGGTCGGCCATTCTAACTCAGCACAACTCCAATTCCTATTTTAGATGCATCACAAAGTAATTCAAAGGGTTGTGAAAAGTCGAGTAAGGAGAGAACTGGTGTAGTGGTTATTTTTTGCTTGATCTGATGAAGGGCATCTGTTGCAGCTTCCATCTTCCCAACTTTCACGCAATCTCTTATTGGCATCATAATTGAACTGTAATGAACTGCTGGTAGCAGGACACCAAGCCGTGGAAGTTTAGAACCTCATTGACACTCTTAGTCACTCTTTTGCTGCATCCACCTTGGATTCATCTATAGATGAGCCACCGTTGCATATTACTTACTCAAGAAACAAGTCATTGTCTGTCAAGAGTACATGTCGTCATAAAGGAGCACATGTTTATGGCAGCAAATAACCTCTCCTTTCACAACACTGTGAGAACCTCTTGAAGATGCTGAACATGCAAATCGATATTAGTGCTGTATATAATCAAGATAGATTACAACGAACCTGCCAGTGAATGGGCGGAAATGGTTCATAATGTGCGTAAAGGTACACAAAGCATTGGACAGCCCAAATGGCATAACTAGCCATTCATATAAGCCTTCATGAGTAGGAGTGTTGATGAGGTGGTTTGGATTGGATTCAACCTTGACCATCAACCAAACCGAACATTTCGGGTGAGAGATTTCTTGATCCATTATCTATTGATCTCTTATTTGAAATCGACCGAGTCAAGGTCGGATTTGGTCGGGTTTTGATTTTTCATATATGGGTTTTAATAAAATAAATAAACAAAAATCAACCACCCAACGAAAAAGAGTGAGATGGAGAAAGAATATTTTCTGCCACAAATCCCAAATGTATTTTCAGAAATTGTCTTGTACCAAACAAAAAGTGAGGGTGAGATAAGAAGAGATTGTATTTTGTGTTCAGTTCCAGTGTAGTTTCCGTTTACGATCTCCGATCTGTTGTGTACTTTGCTGTTGTTGTCGCCATGAGAGTTGAGATCCTATATTGGGAGGGGCAAGGAGAGGTTGTTTTAGGAATGGTTGAGGAACAGGGTGTTACAGAAGGGGAGAAGGGCAAGGGTTTATTGAGAACGATATGTCAGGAAGGGCTGCGAGTGAAGGTGGGGTTTTGCTTTCTCTGAGCAATTTTAGATATAACTGGGTATTATATTTGAGAGAGAGATGAGTTTAGAGTAAGGGTTTCATCAGTTATATGAGAGAGAAAGTTGACATCAAGATAAGTTGAAGAGGTATGACATGACATAAAGTTGCCACCCTGCCCAACACTAATGAGTAATGACAGCACTTAAAGCACTTTAAATTTGAAATACAATTTACAAGTCATAGTTGTACAACGTTCACGATGTATTAAATGTTGGGTTTTGGTCGGTTTTGAGATTTACAATGTTGAAACTGGTGGCCAAACTGGAAACCAATTTTTTTTGTCATTTGGAAACCGAACAAACAGAAAGCAATTAAAATGACCAACCAAATTAGTTGGTTCAGTTCGATCAATTTATTCGGTTCAGTCGGTTTTTTGTTCACTCCTACTCATGAGTCTTGAAAGATGTCTTCCATTTATCACCAGGTTGAATTCAAATATGGCGATTGCCACTATTTAATTCTAGTTTTCTGAACATAGTTGCACCCTGTGTTGCATGGACTCGGCACTTTGAGGCGAAGTACCCGTGTCGACACGACACGACACGGGTGCGGGTGTGGGATCTGTGTCGGATTCGCCTGTTCTCTCTCGGACACAGCTCTTTACAGACAGCAAAAGAAATGAAAGAGGAGAGAGCAAGAGAGAACCTGGTCGAAGCTCCATCTAGTCGATCCAGTCGAAGATCGAAGACCTCCTGTCGAAGCTCGATCCGGTCGATCCAGTTGAAGATCGAAGCTCCATTAGTCGATCGAATAGTCGAACACCCCAGACGACTCTCTCTCTCTCTCTCTCTCTCCTTCTCGATCGCGATCGCGATCGCGATCGAGATCGATCGCTTCACTTCTCTCCCCCCCCTCTCTCTCTCTCTCTCTCTCTCTCGTTTTACCTCTTGACTTGATTCATATCTTCTCTTGATTCATATCTATTCCGAATAGACTATTCGTATCTATCTATATATAATAATAATAATAGTTAATAACTATTATTATAATAACTATAATAATAACTATTATTATTATATATTATATAATAATTATTATATAACATATAATATATTTATAAGATAATATATAATACATATTATAAGATAATATATACTTATATATAGTAATAAAAAAAATAAACACATATATGTAAAAGAAAATAAAAAAAATTAATTAAAACATATTATTTAAAAAATAATATAAATAAATAAAATAATTAATGTATATTAAAATAAAAATATTTATAAAAAAATTATTTATTATTTATATAATATAACTCATCTTCATATAATAAATATATTTTTTTAAAAAAAAAACTATTTAACGTATCCCCGTACGCGTATCTAAATTTGGATACATATCCACGTATCCTTAATTTTTAATTTTGAAATGTCCGACCCCTAGATACGCACCTGCACTCGATATCCATACCCAAGTCCGTGTAACATAGGTTGCACCACATAACTGGGTCCAACAAGTCATTTGACTAGGCAATTGTAAATTTGTATCATACAATTATTCTTGTTGATTGCACGGCCATCCACATGTATTTGACATGTTCCATCCTTTTAGGGGTGAGCAATTTTGGTACAATACAAGGACTGAGGTTTTACTTAATATGGCAGTTAGAAAGCAGGACCTCCATTTATTGCCTCCACTATTCGTGACCCTTTGGACTTGTGTGGTAGTGGGGATGATTAGGCTGGTTAAATCCAGATACTAGATCAATTTGGTGTTGTATATGACATTAGAGGTGGTAATCCCTTAGGCAAGTCCTCAAGAAAGAGTTCCCTGAATTCTTCAACTAGAGGTTGTACAGGTTCAGAGACTGTACGACCAACTTCACTCTTTTACCCTATCCCAGATTCCTTCATCTCACCCTTGAAGTTTATTCTTTCTAGGAGGTTATTACCCTCCATTGAAGGGGGTTTTTGAGTTCACTCTCCTTGTTTGGTAGAATTAAAATCTTAGTTTTATTGACCAGGAAATTGTAGGTGTTCTTGTTCCCATCATGCGGAACTCTGTCAAACTACCAAGGCATTCCATCCGTGGTCATCACATTGCACCAAACACTGGCCTTATACTTTGACCTAATGGAAAAGGAAACTAAGCATCGTTTGAATACAGTTACCTCATTCACTTTCTTGAGCCACGACAACTTCTAAGGGTATGGATGTCTTTCTGTTGCCAATCCTAGCTTCTTGATAGCTTCTTCAAAACCTATATTCTCACAATTGCTTGAGCCAATGACAACTTTGTACACCTTGGCTCCAATGGTACAAGTAATCTAGAAGATGTCGTTTCAAAGCCACTCATGACCTTCGGTCTTTCTTTCAAGAAGAAACCCAAGCAGCTCTTAGAACCTATGAAGCATGGACACTCCAAAAATGGTGCCGTGGCAGTGTCCGACACGCGGACACGCCGGGGACACGGGGACACGCCGGGGACACGTACGGGACACGCCAGATGGCGTGTCCCTTTAATTTAATGATTTTTTTGGAAGGGGACACGGCGGGGACACGGCGGGGACACGGGTGTCCATATCTGGACACGCCAAGGGACACGGCGGGGCTCTTTTTTAAATTTTCTATATTTATTTGGGGTCAAAGTATAATATTTAAAAAGTTAAAAAAAAAAAAAAAAAAAACTAACGGGCAAAGCCCTAATCGAACAACTGAGGAGGTAAAAGAGTAAAACCAGACCTGCTAAGCCCTCCTCTCTCTCAGTCGAAGTCGAAGCCCTCTGAAGTCGATCGAAGCTCTCTCTCTCAGTCGCAGCCCTTCGAAGTCGATCGAAGCCCTCCGAAGTCGATCGTAGACCTTCGATCCAGTCGTCTGTGTCTCTGTTTCAGTCGATCCAGCGTCTTCGACCTTCGATCTAGTCGTCTTCGAAGGTAAGCCCCTCTTTCGCCTGTCTCTTTCTCTTTCGCTCTCTCTCTCTCTCTCTCTCTCTCTGCTCTGCTTTGCTTTCGACTGAACTGTCTCTTTATTTTTATTTTTTTTATTTTTGTTATACGTTCGACTGAACTTTTTTTTTTTTAATTATATGTAAACAAAACTGTATTGAAAACTGTAAGACTTTTATGTGTATATATTAAAAACTGTAAAAAAAAATTTTTTTTGTAAGACTTTTATGTGTATATATATAAAACTGTATTTAAAAAAATAATAATTATAGGTTTATATATATACATATATACAGTATGTAAACTCTTTTTTTATTTTTTATTTTTTATTTTTTATCCTTCTAATGTTAATGTTAATGTTAATTTATAGGAAAAATGTCTAGTTCAAATTATTGTTGGATGTTGGATGTTTTCCCCTCATATTTATTTCAAGATGCTGGATGTTGGATGTTGAATCTTTTGCCTCTCTTATATTTATTGAATTAATGGTTACTATGTTAGTGTTTGTTAATTTACATAACACATACAAATATATATATATTAAAAAAAAAAAAATTTGCCGTGTCCCCCGCCGTGTCCGTGTCCCTCTTTTTTGGAAATTCCCGTGTCCCGTGTCCGTATCAGTGTCCGTATCCGTGTCCGTGTCCGTGCTTCTTAGCTTAGAACTACCAATAGGAGACTCTCATCACCTTGGACGTACTCCTCTTGATCTTTTCTAGTGTCAAACATAGGGTCTTCTTCATATTCTCTTTCTTGTTCATTGGTACAATCTCCACTGTCCACAAACAACCCTTCTCCCAAATGCTCACCCGTCTTATAATCTGTCATTCAGTGTCCAATTCACCACACTTAAAGCAGCGTGTAATAGCACCACCGGACAGTATATGGTTAAGTTGATTGCCTTCAGGCCCCTTTCTAGTTACGCCCTATGAGGTCATGTTATGATTAGGGGCTTGAGGCGTAGTTCAGCTACCACTGCGATCACCACTACCTTGGAATCCCGTGATGCTTTTCGATATTCGATTTTCGATTTTCGATTCAACTGATTCTCTAGATTTAATGCTCTCTCACGTGCTCTGGATACTGAAACTGGGTCAAATAAATTCAAAGCATCTTGAAGCCGCAACCTCATAGATCCAATGTGTTGGGATACCAACTCATCTTATGCTTATGCTAGGTAGTTGTGAGCAATAAGTAGGTAAAACTCAGTGGTGTAGTCATCAATAGAACTCCGTCTCAAATTTTGGAGTTTTGGTACGACATCTTCATATAGTTGTGCGGTAAGAGTATTGCACGCATATGCTTAGGCAGTTTCTCCATGTAATAATCTGCTTTCATTGTCAAACCAGGTTCTGTTTGAGTTGTTGCTACCATGCAGCGACTTGTCCTTGGAATTTCATTGCAATGCAAGCAATCCTTTTGTCATGGCGTGCTTTTTAAAACTTTAGAACATCTTCAACTGCAACAACCTAATCAAGTAACTCTTTGGACTGCAAACATACTGTGAACTTTGGAATATCAAAGTTTCAAACCAGATTCTCATCGTTTGGAATCAGTTGGGGGCCCAGAAGTCTTCCCTTTGCTGCCTATTTTCAGAAAACGGATTGTTGACCTCTTTCTCAACATCTTGCTCCACATAACGTGGATTTGATGGATGGTTTTGACACTGATTAGCAACATTCAAGGTGAAGAGCTGTAGTGCCAGCGCATCAATTTTTTCTTTGAATCGCTAATTAATTGCTCTTCCGGCTGTGTAACTAGTGAAACCTCATTACGTTGGTACTTATCTTCAACAGTGGCATGCCATCCACCATGAACTGCTTGTTGTGTTGTGATCAGGACTTGAGAAAGGTTCTAATACTAACTGATGTTAGCAGAAATGTGTAGAAGCAAAATCTGCTGCAACGAGATCACTACAAGTCTTCTATTATTTAGCTGATTCCTAAGAATTCCAAAAAAATAAGAACTAGGGTTGAGAAAAAAAATAACTCTCAAAACAAAATCTGTATTAATCATCAATTGAATAGCCCTAAGGCTTACAGTAATTATTTATAATGAAAGCAAACCCTAATAGCATTAGGGAACAACCAACTAAGCAAGTCCTTGCTAATAATCTCTAATCAAAGGAAATCACAAAATTACAAAAAAAGAAAAATTTGAGTTAAGCTCAAATTTGGATACTTGTAAGGAAAAGAATGTGCAAAAACAAGCAGCACTGAAAACAAAATTTTCTAACGAAAGTTGGTAAAATAAATCTTTTCTAAAATGACAAAATCATAAATATGAAGGCCAAAATGAAGATATCTGTGCAAATCTGGCTAGGTCACGGTGAAGTGGTGAATTTTTCTTGTTAGGCCTTTTTCAATCAAACATAAGCCTTTCGGAGCAAAATTTTGAATGATGGGCTGAGCCCATAATTATTATTTTGCCGTACTGCACCAAGTAATGGGCTACAATCCGGTCTGCATCAGTAAGACTGTGCATTACAGTTTCTCTCCTCTGGTTGTTATGTGCTTACAAGTTAACTGTGGCTTTGCTCATGATAGTTTCATAAGAACTGCCTGTTTGATTATCACTTGAAAATAACTGTCATGGTTTTGTACTTAATAGAGGATCTGATTATCGTTATCTAGTATATACTAGGATAAGGAAATTCTGTTTTCATATGTTCTAAAGTTCTACTTATTTAATATGCAGGTTTTGAGTGCACATTTCCGTGCTTATATTCAAGCATTGGAGAAATTGCAATTGGATATAGCAACATCTAGTGATCTGATAGGTGTTGAAACCAGGAGTACGGGTCTATTTTCTAGAGGAAGAGAGCCTTTGAAGAACCGGTCTGCTGTCTTTGCTCTGGGAGAGAGGATAAACATTCTAAAGGTTTTATGCTGTTTTTATTATTAGTAATATATGAATTTTTATCTGAAAGATTTTTTACAATATAAACTCTTCTTAACATGATTTATCAACTAAATTCTCACTCTCTGCATTTGTTTGTTATGCCTTTCCTCTTAGTTTCTCCAGGACCTTATATTCATATGTCAATGCTGTATTTATACAAACAAGCAGTGTAGCACACACACATAGTTAACAGCTGTATTGCTTTTGTAAGTGTCACATGATTATCATGCCATAATTAGTGTATCCATCGAAGGTTTTGGGATTTTAAAGAATGGTTTGAACTCGGTTTATTTCTTATTCATGAGTCATCGTTAGTGGTTGGTAATTTATTTGGGTCAACAGTATGTTGAGCTGTCTTATCCTGAAATCTCATCATTTTGTCAGACAATGCTGAAGCATTTTAGTTAAAAGATTACAAACATTGTCCCTGGAAGAATGATCATCTATGTGCCACATGAACAAATCATATCTTGAAAGCTCATAACTTCAATAACCAGCTCTTAGTGGTTCTACGTCCGGTCGTGCGTAGTATGTTCGTGATTTGTACAAATGGAACACATTGTGTACTATAACCTTCCTTTTTTGGGCTGGGCCGTTCCATCAAATCTTTGAGAAGAGGCCCAATCTTGTATTTGATGGTCGGCGTGGCAATAGGCTTCGCTTCTATGACTGCCTTCCCAGCTGTTGCAAACCTTAGTTGCACGAAGCGGGAGTGGGGGAACGTGGGGACTTAGAGGAGTCATAGTTTGGGAGCGCTTATGTATTATTTTTATTAATTATATTTTTAATTTATCTATATAAATTTTTATTTTATTTTTAATTGACACATATATATATATTATAAATGAAAAAAGTAGAGCCCATATTAAATAGTTATTTTGTAAATATATTTATTATATATAAAGATGAGTTAAAAAAAATGTTGTCCCAACAATTTTTTTTTTTTTTATGAATATGATCACATGGATAAGTCATATAACAACCCATGTTATTTATAAAAAAAGGCTTAAATTTTTGTTGTTGAATCAAGTTTATAAATAGGCCCAAACTTATTTATTTATTTATTTGGATCCAGCCTATTAGGGTTTAACATACAAACCAAGTCAGTCAAACTCTATCTCTCTTCTCTTCTCTCCTATGAGAACAGTGGTTGCAGCACAAAACAACGTTGGAGACTCTCTTTTCTCTTCTCTCACGCACGCATAACACAATCGAAAGAGAGAGAGAAGGAGATCAAGACAGAGAGATCGAGAGAGAGAAGAAAATTGAGACAGAAGGAGATTGAAACAGAGAAGGAGATCGAGACAGAGATCGCGAGAGAGAAGAAGATCAAGAGATAGAGAGATCGAGAGCTCGAGATCGCATTTTTCTCACATTCGAAGCACTATTCTTATGCGATTCTTCCTCAGAAGCGCAAAATCACGCTTCTTCCTCAGAAACATGAGTCCCTTCAACGATTCTTGCTACTAAGTTGCAAACACTGAGTGTCACGACCCTATCCCACCCTAAATAGGATAGTGTAGTGATTGGCCAGTAGTCGCGGACTACTGAAGGCCTAACTTTCAAAACAAGTTGGACTCCTATGATAATTGGGGCAAATTTTTTAATTTTCTAGTGCGGAAGCCATTATTTTGTTATACTGAGTCTTTTTAAAACATCCATTTAGAGCAGTGCATAACTATATGAAATGAAAGCATACATTCCTCTTGGATTATTATCTTACTTTATTACATGATCCATACAATAAAAGTAAAGTACATCACTCATAACAAAACCTTGCAAAACTAACAAAGTATACAAGACCGACTTCTAATCAAACTTCTCTTCATAATCGAGCTCTTCATCACCTACATACATATATATATATATATATATATAAGGGAGAGGGGTGAGCCATTACCCAGTGAATAGTAATATAATAAAGTGGTAAATGAATGAACACCAATAAGCTTTGTAAAACATAACATAAACCCATAGTCTGAACATAGCTTAATTTGAGCATGATAATATAAAGCTTAATTTGTAAACATTTACATAGAGATGAACATTCCAAGGACTTAGAGAACATCGAGACCCACAAAAGGTGGCAAGAGGAGCTTAGTTAGTAGTGTAGATGGCAAGAGAAGCTCAGTTAGCAAGAGGTTATTGGCATGATTTCCCAATGACAAGAACATATTCTAAGGGTGTCATCTTCATACATGATACAAGAGTATATGATGTTTATTCATAGCAAAACAATAGTATAGCTTTCATGAGCATAGAATAGGTTTTGCATTTAAATCATGATTTATCAAACATAACTTTATTACTACTCACAAATGGCTCTTGAACAAGGGTTTCCTTCAAAAGTGCTTGACCTACACAAACAAGCATATAAAGATCGTTAAACCAAATGCGAAACGAATGTGTCAACTTAACTTCGATTTTTCTTTCTTAACTACTCTTACTTTAAGTCGGTTTCTAAGCCTTATTCAATCCTATTTTAGGTCTCAAAAGAGTATAATGAGGTCCGGTGCATCAAAACTAGCGAAAAGGATGAAATTGGGTAAATGTGCTGGCAAATCCGCTTGGGTGGATTTGTTAAGCCTAGAAAATCCTCTCGGGTGGATTCAGGCAGTGACTACCATTGACAGTGTAATTTCAATCTGCTCGTGCAGAATTTTTGGCCGCACGAGCGGTTTCAAGCAGGCAAAACGAGTGCGTGTTTTTTGTGTTTTTCATCCATTTCTTCCACCCAAAGCTTCAAATCATCATAGTTCAAGTCTCAAAACATAAATTAATGATAGGAAATCCATGAAAAAACATTTGTATGCAAGAATTCAAGATTCAAACCGAATCAAAACATGATTTTCATAACAAATCTTCAAAACCTATTATCTTTTCCAACCTTTTTCTTGTTTGTTCCAAAATATGAGTTTAACCTTGCCAAAACTCTTGAAAATCATGAGAGAACATGAGGGTTTTGCTTTCTATGCAATTAGAACATCAAAATCATGGTCAATATAACAAGAATTCTCATCACCTAGTTTATTCTTGAACCTATTCAGTTCTTTTTCATTCTTTTCTTCATTACTGACTCAAATTAATCCTAACTTCTTCTCAATCTTAGATGATAGGAGTGATTTCTACAAGAATTAGGGTTCAAATTTTACCTTGGGATGATTCAAGGATGAATTCTAAGTTGGGTCTTCAAGCCTTCTTCTTTTTCTCATTCTTTCTCCTTTCTTCTAGTTGATTTATCTTCAGCAGATTTTCTTCCCTTCAAATTTATCTTGATTTGGTTTTATCCAAAAGGTGAGACAAAAGTTGATTAAGACAAAAGGGAAGTGTGTGCATGCTTCACCTACTTGTGTGCTTCACTAATTTACCTAATCTCACTTACTTGGCTTAGATGGTGTTTGGGAAGTGAGTTTTTATGTAGATTTTATTAGATGTAGGTTTTTATGAGATAAAAAATTTTTAGTGTTTGGGAAGATAGTTGGGTTTTTAGGTGGTTGGATGTGATGTTTGTGAGAGAAAAAGTGAAATGATTATGGGATTGGATGTGATATTTTGTTTGGATGTGTTTTTTTTGGTTTTGCAAAACTTTTGTCTTTTAGTGAAAAAAATGAGAAAAAAATTTGGGAACTTGCTTCCCAAACACCACTTTAGTTAATCAAGGTTAGCACCAATTAATTAAGTTAAACTTAATCTTGCTTAGCTTAATTAATCTTGATTAAAGCTCATTAATCTTACTTAGTACTAATCCTAATTAGCAAAATAACATTCAGTATGAAAATGACAAGCACATTAGTCTAAGATCTTTAAGCTCCTCAATTAGTGCGTAGACACATCCTAGCTTTCCCAAATCTTAAACTTAAGGTATTCCCTGACTCTTAGTAATCTTCAAGTGTTTCTCTTTTTAAGTTTATTTTATCAAGGCATGTTTTTCACTTTTGAATTTCTTGCCAATTGTAAACATCCTCTAAGGTTTCATCTTAGCAGTTCATATTTCTATCTCTAGAGTGTTGTAAGGTAATTAAATTAGGGTATTTTGTGTAATGAGATAGTCAATGGAATAGTTAATTTGACCTAAGGTGTTCAAAGATGGATAATGATATAGTTGTGGTACGTGGCATTATTTGGGATGTTACATTGAGTGAGAACGGTAAGGGGCGCACAAACAATGTCATTGCGGGGGGATGTGATTCGCTAAGCTGAGGCAAAGAAAGCCGTCTGGCCTACTGGATTAGGAATGTGAAGGACTTTCCTTCGAAATGAGACTGGGGAAAGAAAGTGCTATGCTATTGACCGACCTTTTTTCTCATTTTCTTTGAAGCGGGCCAAATAGAGAATGAAATGCAGATTTAAGGGAAGGGTTCCAAACCCCTTTTTTGGTTTAAGGGCTGCTCGCCCTACCGAAGTACCAAAGGCTTTCGGGGCTTACACCTCCCTATTGCACGGTCTAAAAAAGGGCTTTCAGTAGCGCCCTTAGAATCTAAGCCGTCTAAAGCGCCAGTAGTTGTAGCTGTGGGTAGGGCTTTCGTTCTTATCGCTCTGGGTTCCGATCTATATGCCAACCTTTTGGTCTACTTTCTTTTTAGTCCTTCAAATTTCTGTCTCTATTGCTAATATATTAGGACAAGCACAAAGAGATAACAAGTAGTATGCACTTTTTTGTTTTTGTTGTTGATAGAAAGGTCTCTTAAAGGAGCAGGTTTCTTGTGCGTGTGTGACACACACAAAAACTTAAGGAACGCTTTTATTTAGATGGTATGATTACATAATAACATCAACTTCACTGTGTTGTGAAGATCTGTTTGCTATTTGAGTAGTCTTGGTTAGATGTGGAAGGCAACCTTGTTAGGTAGGATTCTGTCCCTGGTCTCAACAAGGGAGAGCTTCATTTGCTGAGTTCTCAACTGGTTTTCCATGTAGCACTGTATAAATGAATCAGATTTCAAGGGTATCCTTTGTCTCTTGTTGTTGTCTGGCTAGGGTGGGTTCTTATTCTCAGATGGCCGTGCTCAAAAGATTTTTTTAAGCTAAATTATGGTGGATGTAGCACTGTATAAATGAGTCAGATTTCAGGGTATCCTTTCTATTAAGTGTGCTAACCTCAATAATGATTGTGCAACATAAATCTATATGAATGCAATCCACACTCACAAGATCTAGAAATCACAAAAATGAACCCAATTGTTGTGAACCTTCACAAAATATAAGAAAAAAACATGGATTATATAAAGATCTCTCAAGTCTTTCCAAAATCTCTATGTCTTTGTTGTACATGAATGGGACATAGGCAGCTTAATTCTGTTCAGGTTAACCTATAGGTCTTTGTTGCAACAATGAGAGCGTGCTTGTGTCCCATCCTGTTTTGTCAACAATGAGAATGTGCTACTCCAACAAAATATGACACAGGCACTCATTGTCGCAACAAAATCTATAGGTCTTTGTTGTACATGACCAAAGCTTCTTATCTTCAATTGGTGCCACTTCTACTATTTCACGATTTTGTTCATTCATAATGTTCCCAATTCTAATTTCAAGTGCCTCATGGACTCCAAGTCTTTAATAATATGTACGACCAAGTCATACACAAGTCAGCTAAGCCACCCAATCTTCAATTGCAACAAGGCTAGTCTTAAGGCTATGGTCAATGGATTGCATGGCTCTCAAGTATGTTTTGGTAATGAATTCATGGGTCCTACGTTCTCAGTGAACGATAGGAAATAAAAGTAATTAATTTTCCATCTGCTTTCAAATTGCTTTGCACACAAAAATAACATAAGCCTAAAAATTAAGTTTCTGGTTTCTTTAATAGTCCAAAACTAAATTAGCTATGGTTGGTCATTCACTTAAAATACACCAACCAAAAACCTTAACAAAGATAAAACTCATTAAATGCTGCTAATGCTGCATGAGTTTTGCCTTTTCACTGAAGCTGAGTCTGTTTGTATGATTAAGGCTTGAATTTGAAGTCGTCTTGCTGATGCATGACTACGGAACATTTTCAAGACTCAACTAAGCCTAAGAAATAAAATAAAATTACAGATTCAATTTTGGACTGAAATTACCATCACAAAAATGATTGGTTAACTAGACATTTTTCCTAACATGGGATTTAGCAGAAGTTAATTTGAGGGATGGCTTTCTCAACAAATAGTTTTCGAGAAAAAACGGGAGGGGGCTGGCATTGGAGTAGTACAGGTAAGTAGCTTGTGGATTGTAGGCCTCCCTTTGTTGGTCTGCACTCTATTCATTTTTAAGCTGTTTTTCTTTTTGGCTTTAACTCCCTTAGTTTCTGGCAAGGAATTCTCTTTGATTTTTTTTTTTCTTCTCTTTTCTGTAACATTTTATTTATCTATAAAAGGGAAAAAGGAAAATAATTTAGAAGAGATATAGTAAAGAGAAGGATATGGAAATATGAGAGTATTGGTGATATACGTCCGTGCATATCTTAATGAACCATCATTGGCAAACCTTGCCACATAAGACTATGTATTTTTAGATTTTTGGAAATATGTTATGAATTTTTTAATAGGTTTGTCCTTTTTGTTTGGTATCTTGTTACAGTAATACTAACATGTGTTTTTTTTTTTTTTTCTTTGAAAAGAATAAGTTCTCTTACAACTGTGATTTAGAATTTTGGAGACTGGATTGTGTACTGAATGTTTTTATTTTTATTTATGTGTTGTATATATTTTATTATATATTTATTTTTCTAGAGAAATAGGTTTCATTGTTGAATGTTTACTATTTCAGGAAATTGATGAACCTGCATTGATTCCACATATAGCTGAAGCCAGCTCCCGCAAGTATCCTTATGAAGTCTTATTTAGGAGCTTGCACAAGCTGCTTATGGATACTGCTAGTTCTGAGTACACTCTAGTTCTCTGTGTACTTGATACTGTATTTAAATGCTAGTCAACACTGTATTCACCACTGTGACAGTAATTTTAAGTTTTAGCGCACCAGAGAAATGCATATTGACGTTTTGTTTTTCTCATTATACAGGTATCTTTTCTGTGATGATTTCTTTGGGAAAGAATCTATATTTTATGAAATATTTGCAGGTACTGGTGTATGGTATAAACCATTTTCTCTAGTGTAGATAAAAATGGAAGTGTTATAAGTGGCTGGCTTTGTATGAGATGAATCTTATTGGATCCAAATTGTTACGTTCTTTAAAAATCTTCTTGTATACACCTCTTGGGCAAGAAACCATTTCCTTGTATGAAGATCTTCTGCCAATATACTGTTCTTGAAATTTCTAGTCATTCTGCAATGACAACAGAAAACTTTTTTTGCCTCTGAAATTTGGACCCTAAAAATGATTTTCTTGCCAAAGAACAATGATTTGGAGTTATCATATTTTATCATTGTAGGAAATATTTGGTTCCATGACGTTAGTTTAACATTTGCTTTTACTTCAATGCCATCAGGTCCATTTGTGGTAATTGATGAACACTTTAATTCAATCCTTCCAAATTGTTTTGATGCAATTGGACTAATGCTTATGATTCGCATTATACACCAGCACCAGGTAATGCTTGACACACTACTATTACTCTTCTGAGTTCCCTGAATATGTTGTCATTTTTTTTTTCCCTCCACTAAGTCTTGTATGAAGAGTGCTCACACTACATGTACTTACACATGTATAATTGGTGCATCTCTACAGTGCTCATAATGTACCAGCTATAGAATTTTGTTTTGAAAGCTACATAATGTTCACAGACACGGTCTGAAGAAATAGATATTGGATATTGGATATTGGATATTGGATATTGGATATTTCATATTGATATATGTATCTCAGTGTGATTTACGATAACGTATTTCGTTTTGTTATTAAATGTATCATCAGGATTTCTATATTGTTATTTCGGATAAAAATAGACTAGAGCAAGTTTTCGTGAAGTGTCAAGATGTGCTCTATAATTGTCAAATGGTGAACAAATTAATTTGAGAAGATGACTAACACTAAGTCACCTAATTCGTGTGAGAATAATATATTGGTTATTATGTATTGGTTATTCTATTTTGTTGTCATCAGAGTTTTAAAAGGCTTTCTTGAGGCTCGCCTCAATGCTCGCCTCGCCTTGAGGCTAAGGTAAAACGCATCAAGGCTTTGATTTTTAGGCATTACTCCCCAAAGGCTTGCGCATCATAGTTTGAGACATTCGCCTTAAGTGCGCTTTTTACGCTTTTTGCGCATAAGCATGTGAGGAGTATGCACATGCAGAAGTTGCCTTGGGCATTTGTTAAACTTAGTCTATTAGATTGTTTAAACATAAAAAATTAAAAAGAATCCATTTTTACAACTATATTCTACAGGAAAAATTAAGTAAATGATCAATCAAGAAAAACACAGTTAATGGTCAAGTGAGAAGCTCAATCACTGAAGTTAAGAATATCGATTTCTCTTTCAGTGAAGGAAAACTTCCTTCTATGCAGTAAAATGTTCAACGCATTAAAGCGAAAAGTATTTACATATTTATATTTAATTTTATTTTTAGTTTTTTAACTATTTAAAGATATTTAATTTATTCAGTAAATATTAAAATTTGAAATTTGAAATGCTTACGCCTCAACGCCCTGAGGCTTACGCCTCGCCTCATGAGAGGTAAAATGCCTTAAAGTACGCATTCGCCTTTAAAAACTTTGGTTGTCATTAGTTGTTATTTCCTTATTATGTATTTTTCCTTATTTGTGCCTCAAGGCTTCCATTGTAAGCTACATATTATCAATAAAAAGGGAATGATTGTCTCATCATTCCTGAAGTTTGTTTTCTCCTAACAAACATGGTATCAGAGTAAGGAGGCTCCTAAACCACCACCCGACACCACCACAGCTTCACCACATCATCACCCATCACTTCGGCAGCCACCCATCATCACCCATACCCTTCTATACCTAGAAAACCCTTCTTTCGGCACTTCCCAGGCTTGTTGGCCCCCTGTCCAGTTTCCTAGGGCTTGCTGACAGCCCTCCTAGCCCTGTCAGCTCCTTCTCCAGCCTACTAGGGCCCTGCCGACTGCCCCCCATCCCAATCGGCTCTTCTTCTAGCCTTCTAGGCCACTGTCGACGGCCTTCTAGGCCATTCTTGAGACTCACAGATTTTCCTTCTCTCCTACCCAGGGCTGAAACGCCCCGTTTTCATGGTCTGATTACTTTATTTGGCCCCAACTCTATTGCTGGTCTGTTTTTGGGTAGTTTGGGACATTTATTACGTTGTTTTGATTGACCTGTAAGCGTTCTTTCTCTTCTTTGGTTCCTTGGGTCAATATATGACCCTCTTGCTATTTTTTGCCTAAGTATATTGCTCCTTTCATGATTTGTGATTGATTAGAGGTACTTTGATCCCAGTTGTTTATCCCTCGCCCAGTAGTAGTGATTAGTGCAGGTTGTTGGTTTGGTAGTAGCGCTCTAAGACGACTGACATTACCAGTGAATCCACTAGATCTTAGCCACTTAAAGGGGGAAGTCTCATTATGACTACTACATCTAAAAATCTCAATCCTAGCCTTAAAATCACCATCTCTCTGTTCAATGGTCAGAACTATCTAGCTTGGTCGCAGTGTTTGACACTTTTTCTGAAGCGCTGCGAGAAGATGGGTTATGTAGATGGGAGAATCAAAGCACCTAGCATCATTGATTCTGGATATGCCCAGTTGGAGATTACTAACTCTCTGATCATGGTGTGGCTCGTCCATTCGATGGTCCTGGATATTGGTGAGGGCTATTTATCTATGGATACAACATAGGATATTTGGGATGTTGTGGCTACTACTTATTCCCGGACGAGGAATTTTTCACAAACATTTGAATTGCGTTGCTCCATTGAGCTCTCAGTCTAGGGAGAGATGACTGTTCTTCAGTATTTTACTTTTTTTAATAATGGCTAGAAACGGCTTGATCATCTGTAGGATTATAAACCCATTTGCACAATTGATTCTGTGGGTTACTGTACGTTCATTAAACATGGAAGTGTTTTCAAGTTTCTAGAGGGCCTCAACTTGGAAATGATCCTGTTCGGAGTCGTGTTCTTGGCATGAATGTTCTTTCTTCTCTTCAGGAGGCCTTTGCTTATGTGCAGAATAAGGAGAGTCGTTGGTTTGTTATGCTGCCACCGCCTTTTATAGAGCACTCAGCCTTACTTTCTACTCCTCCTAGAGATGGAATTAGTTAGCCTCGTAGTTCCTCTAATCCTTATAAGAAGGATAATTTATTCTGTGATTACTGTCGTCGGCCGAGACAAACTTGGGGGACTTGGTGGAAACTTCATGGGGTTCTTTTTGGTGGCCGTGGTGATCGCTCTGGTAGTCATGGGGGTCGCTCAGGACGGTGTTGAGGACATGGGTGTAATCCACGTGCACATCATACCATTGCAGTTGATACTCCTGACTCATATTCAGTTGTTCCATCTAGTAGTGATGTCTCCGGTATGTCTTCTTCTGAGTTTGAGGATGCTTTGCGCCACCTACTAGATCGTTGTTCTTCTGCTACTCCATCTGATGCACCCTCCTCTTCGTTTGCTCACTCAGGTAACTTAGCCTCTTTTACCAGTGTTTTCCTATCTCATAAAATTTTACCTTGGATTATTGATTCCGGTGTCTCCGATCATATGTTTGGGTCTTCTGATTTTTCTCGAAATATAAGCCCTCTTCAGGTCAGGACAAAGTTACGTTTGCTGATGATACTATTTCTTCTATTCTGGGAAATGTTTAGTTCATGGCACTCCTTCTCTACCTCAATCTTCTGTCTTACATGTTTCAAATTTCTCTGTTAATATTTTATCTTTGAGTCGTTTTACTCGTGATTTGAATTGTACTGTGACATTTTTTCTTGATCATTGTCTTTTTTAGGACCTTATCATGAGGACGATTGGTAGTGGTAGAGCAAAACATGTTCTCTAGATTAGGCAGACAAGGTGCACATCATTCCATTAAGTTTTCCGCCACCAAGGAAGACCTATGGCTGTGGCATCGGCGTTTTGGCCATCTGTCTTTTTTATTACTTAAGCATTTGTTTCCTTCCGCTTTTACAAACAATAATGTCTCTAAGTTTAATTGTGAGTCTTGTTAACTTGGTAAACAACACAGTGCTTCTTTTGCTCCAAGTTTTAATAAAAGTTTAGTTTCTTTTTCCTTAATTCATACTAATGTGGGTCCATCTCGTGTTGTGTCTTTGAAAGGTCATAGATGGTTTGTCACTTTTATAGATGATTTTCTCGTACTACCTGGGTGTATCTTATGAAAGACAAAAGCGAGGTTTTTTTTTTCCCCCGTAATTTCCACCAAATGATTTGTACTCAATTTGGTGTGGTGGTCAAAATATTGCGATCTAATAATGGGGGTGAGTGCATTGATTCTGGTCTAGCGAGCTATTTTTCCACCCATGGCATTATTCATTAGACATGTTGCACCAACACCTCACAACAAAATGGGGTTGTGTAGTGCAAGAATTGTCATCTTCTTGATATAGTTCGTTGCATGACCTAATCTATGCAGGTGTCATAGTCTTGTTGAGGCAAAGTAGTTCTCACTGCTGCCTATCTCATCAATCGTCTTCCTACCCAAGTGTTACACAAACAAACTCCCCTTCAGGTGTTCTTAGGTTTTGAGTCTGTGTTTTCCATTCCTCCTAAACCTTTGGGTGAGTCTGCTTTGTCCACATCCATTCTCCTACTCATGGTAAGTTGGATCCTCGTTCTATTAAATGTGTCTTTCTAGGTTATTCACCTACTCAAAAGGGCTATAACTGTTATCATCCTCCGTCTCTTAAGTGGTTTGTCTCCATGGATGTTATCTTCTTTGAGTCCCAATCCTACTTCTTGTCCTCTTCGGTGTCCCAGTCTTCCCTTTAGGGGGAGCCTTGGTGTGAAGAGATTCTTGGATTTACAGTTCCTGGATCATTACTGGTGGTTGAGGATGTAGAATATGAACTAGCTATTGTGGGCATACAAAATCCAATGTTCTCAAGGAAGGGAAAGTCTATGTTAGAGACAAAGACAGACAGAAAGTTACTTGGATACAAGAGATCACTTTTGATCCATCACTGCTATCTGCTTCCTTTAAACATTCCTCTCATGATAAGACAACGGCCTTCATTGTTTATGTGGATGATATAGTTCTTACAGGAGATGATATTGAGGAAATTTCCCGATTGAAGCAATATTTGGCAAGCGAGTTAGAAATAAAAGACTTGGGGAATCTGAAGTATTTTTTGGGTATTGAGGTTGCCAGGTCCTAGGATGGGATTTTCATCTACCAGAGGAAATATGTTATTGATCTGTTGAAAGAAACCGGAATGCTTGGGAGTAAAGCTTGCGACACACCTCTAGAGCCAAATCAAAATCTTAGTGATGATGGTGGAGGAGCTACTGTTGACTGGGGGGAGTTATCAGAGACTAGTGGAGAAGTTCATTTATTTATTCCATTCTCGTCTTGATATTGCTGTTGTGGTTAGTCAGTTTGTGCATGCTCCTTATGACACACACTTGGCTGCGGTGATGCAGATTCTTAGGCACTTAAAATCTTCTCTTGAAAATGGTCTCTATTTTTCCAAACAATCATCTTCTTGTGAAAGCTTATACAGATGCTAACTGGGTAGGATCAGTAACTGATAGAAGGCCCACATTTGGATATTGTACCTTTGTTAAGGGAAATTTGGAGATTTGAAGGCCCACATGCAGTACCTGAAGGCTGTACCTGTCCCTGATGGTGGAGATTTGAACCGTCTCTCCTTTCTATGAACACTCACTCTGCTATGTGATTGTTTGAAGTGCAAGATGTTGTGCATATGATATGACACTAACACTAGAATGCTGTCATTTATGAGGAAATATTCTCCTTGCTTTTCCAAAATCTAAATGTTAAACCCAACTACTCTTCAAAATACCCTTTAAGAAGCCTTCATATCCGCTTGCGATATTCTCAAGTTTAGATATTTCTCTACTCTATCAGATATCTTTTCTAGTTGCAAGGGAATTTTAAAAATAAGGATTGCCAAGGTTCATGGATTTCTTTTTCCCTTCCCTTTTCATTTAGTAAAACCACTTAAACTTTAACATCATTGACCATTGAATTTATGATCTTTCCCTGTGAAGATGATGAAATTAGCTTTTTGACTAAGACTGCCCAAATGATTGAACCCTAATTTAGCATTGTTTGCTCTGCTTATATAATTCTTGGCCAAAAACACAAAATTACTTAATATTTCTCGGAATTCATAAACACAGGTTTACAACTTCTTTCTACAGCTGTTTGAAATGCAGATCAAGTGCTAAGCGAAGATTCCAATACTCCAAATTACAGTTTTCTGATTTGTGATTTGTGTCAAATACTTTTGCAAGCTGCGTTGGCCTGAGGCCTATTTATATGTCAATCCTATGATGGTGATTTATGTTTGTTTAGGGTTTGAAATTTGATGAAAGTAGCTTTGTAAGATTTTATATTTCTCCTATTCGTTTCTTCCCAGATCATTATGTCTCGAAGGCGGATTCCTTGCTTGGATTCATATTTAGATAAGGTATGTATCTTTTGATCTAGTTCATCATGTTATTATGTAAGCTGTTGATGATGGAGTTTCTTGTCTGTCCATCTCTCTTGCTCTTTTGCACTCTCTTTCATTGTTGTACAACTTTTGGTTTCTACATCTGGTTTTTCAGTTATTGAAATGACTTAATTGTTAAAATTAAATTAAATAAAACAAATTGTATAGTAACTTGTCAATTTAACCAGTATCTTAGATAGCCATATATTGGTATCTATGGAGGCTAGGGTAGTGTGTTGTGTATATATGATCATGGAGCTATGTCCTCCTTCACAGGCTGTTTTCATTGAGGTTGTCATGAAGCATCAGTTCTGTCGCTGGATGAGATGTGAATTTAGGTCATGGTTATGTTGAATACATTAGCTATCCACAACAGCTGAAGGAGGTTTTCGGTAAGGTGGAGATTTAGACAGCCAGGCCTTTTGTGATATTAAAAAAATGGATGAGAAGGAGATGAAGGGGATGACAATGATGCTTTCCTTCTTTGAGATTGGAAAACTTGAGGAGTTTGCTTGTTTTATTGTTCTACTTTCAAAGAAAGGAAGTGTAGTTGACATTAGAGATTGCAGGCCAATTTGCTTGATCGGTAGTGTGTATGAATCATGATCAAAGATTTAGCTTTGAGGTTGAGGAAGGTGATGGGGTTGGATCATTCCGTAATCGCAGAATGCTTTTGTGGGATGGAGTTAGATTTTGGTGGCTAATGAGTGTGTGGATTCCAAACTAAAGAGTAATGTTACATGGATTTTTTGTAAGTTATTGAAAAGGCTTACAATCATCTTAAGAAGTATAGATATGAAATGGAACATGGTTACGCTAATATGAAAATTTAATAAAAAAAACCACGACACAACATTGAAAGGCGTCGAGGTGCGCTTGTCCAATGGCCCACACATTACCTCGCTTGTCACCCATGCATCAAAGGGCAAGGCAAACATACCAATGCAGGACAGCATGCCAGCTCACACCGTGTGCGCCCACATGCCCATGCTGCGCACGCATGCCATTCTTGTCACACATATACGCTAGCCATGTCTTGTGGCAGCAGTACCTGACACTGTGCGCATGTCTGCCCCGTGCCAGTACCAGCACCAACACCCTTGCCACTTGCACACCAATTTGTATTTTTTATGTTCCCTCTAGCCATTTTAGTAATGGATTAAAACTATATTATAAGGGGTACCCAAGTGATGAACTAGACCACCTGCACTTTATTGTACCCCAAGAGTAGATGTATTATTGCATTTGTGCATTGTAATAGTCCATAAAGAAGTATGAAATCTTTCATTTCGATGTCGCTTGTGTGCTACATATGCTTTTGCTTGTTAGTGAGTCTTTGTGTTTGTCGGTTGAAACTACTCAGGCCACAGGTTGACTTCCTTGTATTTGCTTGCCCTTGCAAACACCACTGGTAGATTTGGCGGATTAGTTAGGGTGTCTAACTAGTGCCACACAACATTCAAGGTCGGCGTGTGACACAAGGACACGCAAATATATAAATAAAACTTCTAATATGGATACATGAAAATGATAACAACTTCATTTTTTTACTTTACAAATTCATTTATATTTTATTATAAGTTTATATCAAAATAGTAAGAATTCATTTGGCACATTCTATGTATTGGAATTTGGAAATAAAGTGTGAACAAAAAGTACTAATATTTATTTTAAAAAACTCTATTGACAAACAAATTAAAAGTTTTAAGCTTTAGAGTTCCTAAAATTAAAAATCATATTAAGAAAAAAAACCCTCAATGGGGAAGTGTAACGCCCCGACCCTTTACACGTCATCGATATTGTCCGCTTTGGGCCACGCCCGCACGGATTTGTTCTTCCCAGTGGGTCACCCATCCTAGAACTACTCTAGCCTTAGCATGCTTAACTGGGGAGTTCTAATAGGGATTTCACCAATTGGGAAAAGGCCTCGATGCTATATAAGGGTCCAGGTTTTTACTTTTATAGCCCAGGAACTCCCCCTCCATTCCCGATGTGGGACACCGGGGCCTTACAATCACCCCCCCTTAGGGCTGCACGTCCCCGTGCAGTAGCCTGCCAGCTCGCAAGCCCGCCCACATACACCGAGAGACGCCAGGGGCCCACACTCGGTACTCCGGAGAGTCGGCTCTGATACCAAGTTGTAACGCCCCAAATTTTCATGCCCAAATGATTACATTTACTTCAAATCAAAATAACATAAAACAAATAAATACCCTCATGGGTTTACAAGTTTCCAAGGCTTGAGCCTGGTTACACAAAATGGTTATTCAAACCCATACATATAAAGCCCTTGGCTTACAATACAGAGTCACGCAAAATGAGAGCATTGTACTCCCAACACATATACTTCCACGCCTCTAGTTGGGTGGAATCACCACATCTTTTCCTGCACAAAAATCCCATAGGGTGAGCATAAAGCCCAGTAGAAAATTCTTAACAAAGTATATACATTTTATACAAGTCTCATGAGATGAAATGCACATGTCATGCTATGTCCTTTTGAAGATAATTTACATATTTATCCTTTGAAAACCATCATGCTCAATGATGTCATGCAATTTCAATTGTTCAAAACTTAACAACTTATTTCAAGGGCGGTAAATACGTCTCTGGTAATCCCTAGGCCGGTGTCTGCAAGTAGACTATACAAGTACTACCAAATTGTCATTTTTACCAATCGCAACTGGAAAAAAAATCAACAATCACCTATCCGCGCGGATTTTTCGGTCTTTCACCCCGGACCCGCAGGCCAACTTATTCAAATTGTCATTTTTACCAATCGCAACTGGAAAAAAAATCAACAATCAACTATCCGCGCGGACTTTTCGGTCTTTCACCCCGGACCCGCAGGCCAACTTAATTCTACACCACCTGTCAAGACTTACCATCATTATTTACCCCAAAACCATTTCATGAAAACTATTTCTCAACATTCTTTTCTCAATGCAAGTTTTCAAATCGACCATCAAAGTGTAATGTAATGTAATGAAATGATATGCCAATACCATGTTAAAAATGTAATGCAATATTTCTTTCACTTTCGATACTCCCACACAATATTCCCATTGTGATCAAAATTCTCATTTCAATGCAATTTCACAAGATGAATAAATACTCTTATCTCAATTCATCAAAGGAATAACATAATTCCCACATTTCAAATAATCTCAACAATTTAGTCATCTCAAGACTATATTAATACTTTTAAACAACAATGCCCAAAATTTCAATAATTCTCATATTCCATGAAAATATCATTTATGTGTAAATAAATATACAATTTTCAAATATCATTTATTTTGGCACACAAAATAAATACAACAACATATCTACAAATTTTCAGCATCTTTCTTAAAATTCTTAATTTCGAGGTTTTCTCACCAAAAGCCATTCATCTTCAATTATTTGAGAAGATCTCTCCAAAAACATCTTTCTTTCATCAACATAGTTCAAAAATATAAATTTCTATTTTTTTGAAAGAAAAAAAAAGTAAACCCACTTTCAAAATCATTTACCTTCTTGATTCAACAATATATTTTTGAAAACAAATCAAAAGATGATTTCTAAAATTATTTAAATCTTGCAAAAATATATATATAACTCAAAGAAAATCCCTACCTCAAGTTTGACGAGGAGACATGCAAAACTCCAAAGTACTTCAATTTACGACCCCAACAGAAATTGTAGCAGCCATGCATGTGGGGTCCACTTCAATTCCCAAATCTGACGGCCCATATAACACAATCTCACAACAGAGATATATGGGTCAAATACCACCTCAACTTGCTTTAGCCTCAAAGCATCACAATCTATATGTATAACTGAGGCCCACCTACGTGAACTCCTCTTTTGTCCAACTTTGTCAGGCAATCCACCACGGCTCCTCTTAGGACGGCGAATTTCGCCCTATGGTTGACTATTAAAAGTCGGTGATTGAGAGGTCTTCATCCCAGTAATTTTGGCTGTGGAGTTGATAGATGCCAGTTATAATGTCGCGGACGATTTGCTGATATGTTGGTTTAAGTTGATACCGGGTATCTTTTTCTTGGTTCGGGTCAAGTAATACATCTGACCCTTCCCAACGTTCTGGATTTATATCACAATAGCGTTTTAAGCTATAATCGAACCTGTCCACAGTAATCCAGTAGTATTTTTCGCGTGAAATGATCAAACACGACTTAAGAAAGCTGTCACCCTTGAGCTTTGATAGATTTTCACGAACATCCTCAGCTTCACCCTTTGTTTCAAGCACAGAAAGCACTTTTCGACCCATATACCATCTATCTCAATCTTACCATGCCGAATATGAGCTTCATGTCCATTCTCAAATGCATAACGTAAACGTATTATGCAATGATCAGCTGGTATATCAACCCATCAGTCATCTCCACCTCCTGAAGCATCACCCATCTATATTCCCTGCAAGATGCAGAGAACTTGAATTGCTTCGATTCTCACATAAGCAGAACCCCAAGGTGAACCACCGGCTCGATGGATGGCATCAGGCTCAGACCCCGGCATCTGTATGTCGAGGCCACGGGACGAGGAGAGCCAATGAAATTTAGCTGTTGCGTATAATAGTTGCGAACCGTCCCGCTCTCATCCCACAACTTATCGAAGAAGAGAAACCTCCTGAGGCCATACTTGCTGACGAACCTGGAGAGGCAAAGGACAAGGTAGCGATGGTGCTGAGTGACAATTGAACGACGCTGTCGTAAGGCCTGGAGTGTTTGGTGTCGCAGTCGGAACAGGCGAGGACGAAGTGAGAGAGACAAGGGAAGACGATCGCCATTACAACGAACACCAACCACGAGAGACACGTCGTCCACGGATTCGACTGGTCCACGCACATCCATCTGAGCCACGATCTGAAGCTTTGCAATTCGTCTTGTGCGTGCGAAACGCTTCGCGAGTATTTGTTCTTCCTGTTCAACAATGCCTCTCCTTCGTCCGCCATTGCAAATTGACGAATTTACAGAGAGAGATACCGAGAGAGAGGGGTCAGCCCCTTTGTAAATGTAGATGTATATACGTATTTAGAGAGAGAGAGAGAGAGAGATTGCAAGTAGTGTGCAAAAAGAGAACAGCCAGGACGTGATGAGTGGGTTTCCTAAAAACATATTTTTTTCTTCACATGCTTGAATCCACTCCAGTATTCCTCTTTTCTTTTTATGATTGTGTGTCTTCCCTTTACAAAAAGAAGCATCTCACTCATATTATAAGAATTGACAGCCCCATAGTCCTAGTGTTTCATTATTTCCACCGAATATACATTTATTTTTATTTTTTTTTTTTTTTGAGTCATCACAACATTGTAAGGCCCCGGTGTCCCACATCAGGAATGGAGGGGGAGTTCCTGGGCTATAAAAGTAAAAACCTGGACCCTTATATAGCATCGAGGCCTTTTCCCAATTGGTGAAATCCCTATTAGAACTCCCAGTTAAGCGTGCTTAGCTGGAGTAGTTCTAGGATGGGTGACCCACTGGGAAGAACAAATCCAAGAACAATTTCATTGGCTCTCCTCGTCCCGTGGCCTCGACATACAGATGCCAAGGTCTGAGCCTGATGCCATCCATCGAGCCGGTGGTTCACCTTGGGGTTCTGCTTATGTGAGAATCGAAGCAATTCAAGTTCTCTGCATCTTGCAGGGAATATAGATGGGTGATGCTTCAGGAGGTGGAGATGACTCATGGGTTGATATACCAGCTGATCATTGCATAATACGTTTACGTTATGCATTTGAGAATGGACATGAAGCTCATATTCGGCATGGTAAGATTGAGATAGATGGTATCTGGGTCGAAAAGTGCTTTCTGTGCTTGAAACAAAGGGTGAAGCTGAGGATGTTCGTGAAAATCTATCAAAGCTCAAGGGTGACAGCTTTCTTAAGTCGTGTTTGATCATTTCACGCGAAAAATACTACTGGATTACTGTGGACAGGTTCGATTATAGCTTAAAACGCTATTGTGATATAAATCTAGAACGTTGGGAAGGGTCAGATGTATTACTTGACCCGAACCAAGAAAAAGATACCCGGTATCAACTTAAACCAACATATCAGCAAATCGTCCGCGACATTATAACTGGCATCTATCAACTCCACAGCCAAAATTACTGGGATGAAGACCTCTCAATCACCGACTTTTAATAGTCAACCATAGGGCGAAATTCGCCGTCCTAAGAGGAGCCGTGGTGGATTGCCTGACAAAGTTGGACAAAAGAGGAGTTCACGTAGGTGGGCCTCAGTTATACATATAGATTGTGATGCTTTGAGGCTAAAGCAAGTTGAGGTGGTATTTGACCCATATATCTCTGTTGTGAGATTGTGTTATATGGGCCGTCAGATTTGGGAATTGAAGTGGACCCCACATGCATGGCTGCTACAATTTCTGTTGGGGTCGTAAATTGAAGTACTTTGGAGTTTTGCATGTCTCCTCGTCAAACTTGAGGTAGGGATTTTCTTTGAGTTATATATATATTTTTGCAAGATTTAAATAATTTTAGAAATCATCTTTTGATTTGTTTTCAAAAATATATTATTGAATCAAGAAGGTAAATGATTTTGAAAGTGGGTTTACTTTTTTTTTCTTTCAAAAAAATAGAAATTTATATTTTTGAACTATGTTGATGAAAGAAAGATGTTTTTGGAGAGATCTTCTCAAATAATTGAAGATGAATGGCTTTTGGTGAGAAAATCTCGAAATTAAGAATTTTAAGAAAGATGCTGAAAATTTGTAGATATGTTGTTGTATTTATTTTGTGTGCCAAAATAAATGATATTTGAAAATTGTTTATTTATTTACACATAAATGATATTTTCATGGAATATGAGAATTATTGAAATTTTGGGCATTGTTGTTTAAAAGTATTAATATAGTCTTGAGATGACTAAATTGTTGAGATTATTTGAAATGTGGGAATTATGTTATTCCTTTGATGAATTGAAATAAGAGTATTTATTCATCTTGTGAAATTGCATTGAAATGAGAATTTTGATCACAATGGGAATATTGTGTGGGAGTATCGAAAGTGAAAGAAATATTGCATTACATTTTTAACATGGTATTGGCATATCATTTCATTACATTACATTACGCTTTGATGGTCGATTTGAAAACTTGCATTGAGAAAAGAATGTTGAGAAATAGTTTTCATGAAATGGTTTTGGGGTAAATAATGATGGTAAGTCTTACAGGTGGTGTAGAATTAAGTTGGCCTGCGGGTCCGGGGTGAAAGACCGAAAAGTCCGCGCGGATAGTTGATTGTTGATTTTTTTCCAGTTGCGATTGGTAAAAATGACAATTTGAATAAGTTGGCCTGCGGGTCCGGGGTGAAAGACCGAAAAATCCGCGCGGATAGGTGATTGTTGATTTTTTTTCCAGTTGCGATTGGTAAAAATGACAATTTGGTAGTACTTGTATAGTCTACTTGCAGACACCGGCCTAAGGATTACCAGAGATGTATTTACCGCCCTTGAAATAAATTGTTAAGTTTTGAACAATTGAAATTGCATGACATCATTGAGCATGATGGTTTTCAAAGGATAAATATGTAAATTATCTTCAAAAGGACATAGCATGACATGTGCATTTCATCTCATGAGACTTGTATAAAATGTATATACTTTGTTAAGAATTTTCTACTGGGCTTTATGCTCACCCTATGGGATTTTTGTGCAGGAAAAGATGTGGTGATTCCACCCAATTAGAGGCGTGGAAGTATATGTGTTGGGAGTACAATGCTCTCATTTTGCGTGACTCTGTATTGTAAGCCAAGGGCTTTATATGTATGGGTTTGAATAACCATTTTGTGTAACCAGGCTCAAGCCTTGGAAACTTGTAAACCCATGAGGGTATTTATTTGTTTTATGTTATTTTGATTTGAAGTAAATGTATTATCATTTGGGCATGAAAATTTGGGGCGTTACAGGAAGGGATTGACAATTGGTATAAATCCTCATTATTTTGATTTTTGTCTCCCAAATATATATATATTTTCAAACTCGCTGTGTGTTTAAGCTATGGACTAACGTGTCTCCTCTATGGACTAAAGTTGTCAATCCCGTACCGGACAATGTACCGTTTTTTCCATTGGTACGGTACACATTGGTATTGGTGTGTTTTCGGGTACTGCTTCTGATTTATCTCTACAAATATTATATATGTATTAAACTACCAATAGAATTAAAAATATTGCCCACGATAAAAAATTAACTCAAAAGAGGACTTCTGGTAAGTGCACCAAATGTTAGATTAAAAAGAAGAAAATGATTCTCAATTTTTACTCTCTCTAGCCAACTACTCAAAATATGTAAATTATAAGTCAAAAGGCAGCCAAAAAATTAGTACCTAAACTTTCAGCAATCAGCAATACAAGCACCTAGTAGTAGTAAAAGGCAACCACTCTCAACAGTAAAAGCCAGCCATAGCCTGTGGCATGGTTCAACTTTCTTCAGTATACACTGTTGAGAAAGAGTAAAAAGGTGAAGTAGAGCTAGGGTAATCGAGTTCTGTATTATTTGTATTTTGATGTTGGATAGAAATCAGATGAGGCAAAAAAGCTTAAAGAGAACCATTGATATCATCATAGAGAGAACCTCATCCATTCACAATTGAAATCCTTCTGATTTATGACCCATGTTAGGTAGTGAATGTGCAACTTGGTTCCTTTTCCATTTAACATGAAGACTGCCGAAGCAATGAAGCCTTGCAAGTTCTGTATTTTTTTGCAGAAGTCTTTCACGCAAATCTGAGTTCTGTTATTTTTGAACTGGTTCATCTTCGTCTACCTGGATTCGGCGTTATTTAAGTTTGCAATCGGTGTTTTCCTGTATACCTGAAACTTCTTGGAATACACCTATCCGATACAGTGTTGTGTTGGTTTTGTCCCATTTTTCTTTTAAAATGGTACGTTTCGGAGGTACTGGCTGGTACGGAACGAAATCTACAACGCTGCTATGGACTCACGCTTCTCCTCTATGGACCCATGCATCTCCTCTGTGTTTGAAGTGTGTCTAATTCTAAAATAATTTGACTCATTTGGATGTGGTTTGACATGTGTCAGATGGTGTTTGATGAATGTGTCAGTGTTTAACACAAACACGACCAAAGATGACACCTTCTTAGAAATGTTGTCCTTGTTAGATGATCACATTTGTTAGGACTTCCTGATTTATTTGTTGAAAAAAAAGAGAGTTTTTGGAAAAGGTGGGGAAAGTGGGTCCTTTTTTTATATTTCTGTTGTGAAATTTTCAATTAATGGGGTAGATGGTGTTTGATAATCCAATTTAGCACCTAAACCTGAATATATTAAGTGAAAATAAAGTCTGTTTGATAATCACGATTCGTTAATTTTAAGTGACTTGAAAAATAAAGGGTAAAAGTTAAGAAAATTTTAAATAGCATGATTCTTACTTAATGTTGATTGATTTTGTAACTGTTTATGCATAAGTATTAGTGTGTATCGTTATGACCTCACCACCACTGTCATCACCACTCTTACACCCCTACTATCACCACTACCCCCACCGCCACAATCCTCCACTGCCATCATTACGCCACCACTCATGGCTATTGCCATCGCCACCACCACTATCATCACCTCTCCACCACAACTACTACAACCCTCCACATCCACCACCGACACTGCTACTATAGCCACCAACATCATTCCACCACCACAATCACCACTATGAATACAACACCACCAACCACCATCTTCCCTCTACCTCCAATACACTGCCCCTCCACCATCATTGGAACCATTCTCTCCACCTCCACCACCATTGCCATTAGCGCCATAGCAACCATCGCCACCATTGTTGACACCACCACCACACCACCACACCACCTCAATGTAAAAATTAAAAAGAAAATTTGAAAATAATATATTTCAAATTTCATGTTTTACATGTTATACAGCTTGTTTTAGTTCATCACTTAAATTTATATCAAACAAGTTTTTAGTTTAAAAATTCAACATTTAGTGTTCAGTACTTAATTTTTAGTTTTTAGTTTTCAGTTTTATCAAATTCCACCGTAGCTACATGCTTTTTTGAGTATAGGGATTGTAGGCAGAGTGACTCTCTTTGTTCTTTTATCATTGTTATGGAGGTGCTTATTGGAATGATACGGAGGGTAGTCACTAATGGCCCTGTTTGCTACAACTAATTGAAGTTGCTTATATACATTTATTTTGTTAGGGTGTTTGGTGTAACTTCTTTTTATAGCGTATGAGACAAAAATAGCTTAAATAAATTGAAAAAGAGATCCCCCTCTTTTTTCGTGTGTTGAAAGTAGAGCTAATGGAGCCTAGAAAACCAAGAATATTTAATAAAAGCCGGGTATGTAGGTCCTGTCACGATTATGTAGAAGCTAGAGGAGGAGTGCTTTTAGTATTTGCTTTCTAATTATTAGTTTTCAGCTTGAGAAAAGCTGCTCCAATGATCGATTGACTGCAATTGAAGTCGGTCATAGAGGGAGCATGATGGTGTCTGTGACACTTATTATTTGTGAATGATACCATTATTTTATGTGGAGCATAAGTTAGTAGTTGAGAATTTTGAGACATGTTTTCCTTTGTTTTAAGTTGATGCCAGGTCTTCATATTAGCTTGCTAAAAGTGAGCTCATTCTTGTATGGGAGGTGGTAGATGTGGAGATTTTGGTGGCTAATCTTGGATGTGAGTAGGGTTTTTGTCTTTAACTTATTTGGGGCTACGGTGGGATCATCCTCTAAAGCTAAGAAAGTTTGGGATGTGGTGGACTGATGACGTTTTACCAGATCGCTATGGTCTTGTTATGACTTTAGGGGCTTACAGTAGTGGACTGTTGGATTTTGTCCCCTGCAAGTGTGGTATGGACACTTATTTTCCGGAGACCTTTGCGGGACTGTGGGATGGAGTTGGTGGAGGTGTTTTTTTGGGATGCTACAAGAGAGCCTGGTTCAGGTAGGGTTGAAGATAATTTAGTTGGGAGAGGTTCTACGAGTGGCATGTTTTTTATGGCCTCTTTTTATTGAAACCTTGTTGGGGTTGGGGATATGCTTCTTTCCCATGGAGAGGGATTTGGAAATCAAAGGCTCACTCCAAGGTTGGCATTCTTGCATGGAATAGCTGCTCCTGAAGCTTTACTTAACGACTGACGAGGAAGAGAGGAAAAGTCATGTTGGACTGGTGTTGCTTGTGCAAGAATGATGGAGAAAGTGTCAATCATCTTCTTCTGCAGTAATCACTTGTCGGAGAGATTTGGGGTATGGTGTACTATGCTTTTGGAGTTATATGGGTGAGGCCTAGTTCAGTTGGGAACAATTTGCTTCTTGAAGTAGGGGTTATCATTGTACTGATAGGAAGGTTCAAGAGGCTTCTCCATTATATGCCTAATGTGGTGTTTGTGGAGAGAGAAATAGATGGTCCTTCAAAGGCATAGTGTCCTATTCATTGCTTGAAAGGAATGGTGCTAGTTTCCTTGTTTTTTTGGCTTGGAGAGATGTTTCCTTTTCCTTGTGTTCTTTTGTATATATTTTTGGGGATTTGTATTTCCTTGTAGATATATGGGTCCTCTTCTCTTCAAGAGATTATATTTTATGTTCTTATAGAGCTCAACCATATCTACGCGCGATCAATATTCTCATATCTCCATATAAGCTAATGGTTAACTGATTGGTGCTTTCCTTTTTTTTAGATTAGTAAAGCACACACGCAAGTGCGCGCGCACGCACACACAAAGGCCTCAAAAAGGGGCCACAACTTTATCCACATGATCTATGCAGATAATCTTTAAACCCTAATCCATTTAATGAAAGTATTCTCTAATGAATCTGTATACAGATCAATATTGCTCTATGGCCTCGTTTCAAGATGGTATTTGACATGCACCTGAGCAGCTTGCGAAATGCAAATGTGAAGACGTTATGGGAAGATGATGTACATCCTCACTATGTGATGAGGCGCTATGCTGAGTTTACTGCCTCACTTATACATCTTAATGTTGAATATGGAGATGGTCAGGTTAGGCATTGGGGTATTTAAATTTTTTCTTGTTGGATTTTTATATCAGAATGATTAGTTAAGTTTGGTGCTTTTAATATTTCCAGCTTGATCTGAACTTGGAAAGACTGAGAATGGCTATTGATGACTTGCTTGTCAAGCTTGCGAAAATGTTTCCAAAGCCAAAGTTGCAGACAGTTTTTCTAATAAACAACTATGACATGACAATTGCTATATTGAAGGTAATGTTTTGTATCTACTGTGTCTATATTAGGTTGGCATCAAATAAAGGTGGATACTAACTGCATACTTGTCCAAGGTTGAGAAGAAATGTGAATAAAATTTATCCCAAATACAATGCTGTCGCTAATGGAATACATAACTAACTAATTAAGATGATAAAAAATGTGTTACTTAATACCCTAGGGAGTTCTGATGGATTTAATATTTATCATTTGGTTCCAGGAAGCTGGTGCTGAAGGTGGGAAGATTCAACTGCACTTCGAGGAATTGCTGAAGAACAACACAGCGATTTTTGTGGTAAGTAACCACTCACCAATGGCAGCATTAAGGGCTTGCTTGCATACGAAAGAGAGATTGCTAAAGTAAAAGCAGAGAAACTGGGTTTCTCCAACAGGTTCATTACCCCAAGAATTTTAAAATACAATGTAAACAAAGCAAAGCAAGATTGCTTCTAAAATCAAATTATTTTTATGCACCTGAATAGTGACTCCGCCCTTTTATTGTATCTAAGGTTCATTATCTTTTGACTTTAAGTGATTTCAGTTGCAACATTCTCCACCCTGAAACCAAAAAATGTTGTGTACTGGTAGCATAGATGGGTTTCAGATCAGCAGTGTTTAGGTGTCTAGTTTCATCAAGTTAATGGAGTGTTAGGTAACTAATGAGTGGAGCTCTATGGCCATTAACAGCAGTGTCCTTCATGTCAGATACTTTTGGCAGTTGACTGCATGTTAGACTCATGTCAATCTGAGTTATCAGGGCCTTGAATGTGAGATGTGAATGGATGTTAATTTCTTGTCATCTGGTCCCTGAGATGTTGCTCCTTCTTGTTCCTTGCAGGAAGAATTACTGCTAGAGCATTTCAGTGATCTTATCAAGTTTGTAAAGACCAGAGCCTGTAAGTATATTGAAGAACATTATTACTATGGGCATCATTAAATGTGTTGTGTATTTTCTCAGAAGGTGGACTTATATTTTGCAAATTATTTTTATCAGCTGAGGATCCAACTTCTGGCCCAGAGAGGGCAATAACAGTTTCAGAGGTTGAGCCGCTTGTGAAAGACTTTGCAAGTAGATGGAAAGCTGCAATAGAGCTGATGCACAATGATGTGATTACTTCTTTCAGCAACTTCTTGTGTGGAATGGAGATATTACGAGCTGCATTGACACAGCTGCTGCTTTATTATACAAGGCTCACAGATTGCATAAAGAGGATTGTTGGCGGGACTGCCCTAAACAAGGATCTTGTTTCCATATCTTCAATTATGTACGAAATCAAGAAGTACTCGAGGACTTTCTAGAGATCTCATTCATTCATTGATTTTGTGCTCTGCTCTAACAAAACAAACAACATTGAAGGAGATTATTATTGTACTTGTAATTTGGTTGTGGGAAAGAGTAAGGGTGGGTTTTCAATACAAGTTCTTGTGGTTATTACAAGCTGTGTGTTGGCTATGGCCTCGGTTTTTCCCGTGCGGATAATGAGGAAGTGTTTTACTGGAGACGAGAGAGAAGAATTGTTGGTGAAAGAATTGTGTACACTTATTTAGGAAATTTTCACCTTACTTTTGACTTCTGTGGATGTACTTAAATTTGTGTGTATAAGATAATAGTTTTTTGGCACCTTTTTTCTTGGTTTCCCTACTTACTGAATTTGTTTTACTTTTCTTTGTATGTGTGTGTAATTGTATATAAATAACATATAGGCAAAGGTAGCATTTGGTTTTGGGGGATGGAGCTGATATATAAGTTTGGTCAACAGTGTTCTCTTTGAAGAGAAACAATAGGGATTTATAATGGCTAGACTTACTCTACCTCTTTAACTCATTATGGGAAATTCTATAATACGCAACCCTTCTTGGGCGTGTATAATATGTTCTAGTTATGATATTTGTGATATTTGATTGTGACATATTATGATGTTAGTTATGATTTGGTTATGACTAATTGTGAAGTTGATGATGACTTATTGTGATTATATTTTAGTTATGATTGAAAATATCTTTAATTATACTTTATATAGTCTTTAGTTATGACTTTATTTTTATTTTTATTTTTAAAATTATGATTAAAAAGAATTTATTTATGACATTTGTGTTGATCAACACTACAAATATTATAACTTGCATATGAGTGTGTATCATATACAACAACACATATGGTTGGTAGGACTAACTTTTTATGCCTGGGCGAATCGTACTCAGTGTCATCAGTATGGGTTTGAATTCCCACGTGTGTGAGAGTTTGTGACTTACCGTTATATGGTTGAGTGTCTCTATTATGTAGCAACCACCTAAGGGTGTGTTATAGCATGACCCTAAAATCTAACCATAACATCAGATGCTTTGGATTGCGGTGGTTGTGGATAGACGGGTCTTATCACTAGTCTTGTTTTGATAATTCAAGCTGTTTATTTTATAAATCTCTCGATGTATATTATTCATAGAAAAATTAGGCCAATTAATAATTATAATTTTTTCATTTTATTGCATGTCTTCAAAAAATGGACGATAAATATTTTTTGAAAATAAATCATTTAATTTTGTTAGAGACAAATAAGATAAAATGAAAAGAATATAGTTATTTGATCAATCTAATTATTTTTCATAGATGACATACATAGCTGGTCTTACAAAATGAAAGATTCATATTATTGAAACGGGACTGATGATAAGTCTTACGAACCATTCAATTTTCTCAAATTTAAATCTAAACTTTAAAGAAACCGAATATTAAATAAAACATATCAATTAAGGGGTTGTTTGGGGTATCTTAAATAAGTACACTTTTTGACTTTTTAGATTAAAAAGTTGAGGAAAAAAAAAGGTAGTTGTTTGGGATAATTTTGTCTTTTTACGAAAAAATGTGTATTAAAATATTGTATAAAATGACAAAATTACGTTTTTACCCCTACATAGTAGACTCATCAGTGATAGGCGGCAGAGGATAGTACGGCTTGGTTGAAATGGTGTATGAGGCTTCACGGGTACTGTTGGGCCTTGGGGGCCCACCACAGGTCCCGTTTCGATAATCTGAACCGTTAAATGTATAGAATTCGTTGAGTACTATATGCCTATGAAATATCAATTTAATTAGATATCGATAGCTATGTGATCAAAACAGTTTTGTATGAAATTAATGGACGGTGAAAAATAAACAGCTGAAAAAAAATCTGATTTGATCACATAGCTATCCATATTCGATCAATGTGATTTTTTACAGGCATATAGTATTCGACGAGTTCTACACATTGAACGGTTCAGATTATTAAAACGAAACCCGTGGTGGGCCCTCACAGGCCCAACATTACCCTCCAACTTAATAAATATATACATCTAATTTTCTTCTTTTTTTAAAATTTATTTGAAAAACCAATACGTACTTACTGAACCATCAATTCAGTATCAGTGCTGTCCAGTCGTTGGTTTGTATTAAAATGTTGTGTAAATTAATTTTTTTATATTTTTAATTTGTGAATATTGATAATTTTTAACTTTTTTAATAAATTTTTAGCTTTTTAGATTTTTCCTAGTATGACAAACCAGGCTAAATATAATTTAGTTTGCCGCACATCAATCAAGTCAAGTGGTAGCACCTACATAAAAATTTTATGTATTTGTTAGTATTCTTGGCATTATTTATTTGAGACCTAATATGCAAACACATTTTCTTTTAGACTTAGAAGAGTTATTTATTTATTTATTTATTTGAGACCTTAAATTTTAACAAAAAAGTTTGAGGGCGGGCTTGGTAACTTTCTTACCTATAAGGAAACGAAAAGGTTATATATAATTTTATTTCTTACATTCTTTTCTTATTTTAAGACAAGTGAGTGAATCTTATATACATTTATGAATGTAACAACAATGTTTTGTGTATAGGAGGAAGAAAAGGAGGAAATTTTTTTTTGATTCCTAGGAAGATGTTAAAACAAAAAAAATGAGGCAAAAGGGGCTTCCTTTACCAAATTTAAGGGTTTGGGTTAGAATTTGCCTTTTTATTTATTTATTTATTTTATTTTTATTTTTTGAGAAAAAAGTTGTATTACAAATCATTTAGGGATGTAATTACCATCCTAAAATAATCAGTAATACTGTGAAGTAAATACTCATTATTATTTATGTATCAATAAGAATTCTCTTGATATTTTTTTTTCTTAATTAATGAAGAAATTATTGTTAATAAATTTGACATATTGAAAATTCTTCGATTAATAAAATAATGTTGGCATACAGCGTCATCATTTATAAGAAATAAAAGTAAAACTTAATTTGTCTAGGTAGGTAGGTGCAAAGGACACTTAAAATTAAGAGATAGATGTATCCTCATACTTGTATGCTACATTTCATCAATAAAGTTTTCTTAGCTTATCAAAAAAAAAAAAAAAAAAAAATAATAATAATTTAAGAGATAGATGCACAAAGTATGAGAAAGAAATATAAGCAAAGCAGTCTCTAAGGAGTTACTTAAGCAAAATAAGAACAACAAATATTCATTCTCAATCGACCTGGATGGAGAATGAATCTTCTTCTAAGCAGCATTCTTAGTTACAATCCATACCATATATAGGCTTATACATAATAATAAAGAGTATGAAGTTCCATCTCCAAGTAAAAGTTTGAGAGAGAGAGAGAGAGAGAGAGAGAGAGATGAGGATGAGGATGATGATCACCTGAGTCCTAACCATGGTTGATGAAGAGTTAAGAGGAGATGAAACCAAGAGTGTCCCAAAATATCTCCCTTGGGTTACAACTCCTTATATGCATTGGAGCTCTATAGCCATTAATAGAGCTCTTTAAAAAAAAAGGTTGGTAAAAAGCTAAATGCAAGAAACTAAGACTACCCTCCTCCTATTTAAACTTAGTGAAGTAGCAGCTAGGGCTATAACTTCCCAAAGTTTAGCCACAATGAATTTACAAACAAAAATACACCTACACTACTGTCAGTAAGATTACCTCCCCTTACCCCAAGGAAAGATGGTTTGATTGGTTTGTTGGTTGGTTGGTTAGTTAGACACATATTATGTGAGAGAGAGAGAGAGTTGAAAAAGTGAAGTTGGTAAAGCTTTTAAAATAGACATGACCAGTCACAATTTCAAAAATCCTAAGACTAGGGTTGAACTTGATGTAAAAAAAAAAAAAAAAAAAAAAGAGTTTGGGCATCCCCATGCCCATGATATATATACTACATCTAAAGTTGGAGGGATAAGCCATTTCAAGATCAACATTTTGTGAAGTTTAAAGACTTGATTGCCATTTGTATTCTTGAATTTACTTACATTTTTTTTTTTCTTTCCAGTGAGCCATTTAAGTGCTTGCTTAGCCTTTCCAGGGCTAGCCTTTTGAACTGTGTGTTTGCTTGGCCTTTCCAAGGCCAAAGTTAGAGAGAAGTATGTGACCAACTTAGCTCTTGAAGTTGGTAACAACAACATGCACATGCACTTGCTTAATTTGGTTCTCTTGTTGGAACCTTTCCTTCCAAGAGAAGCAAAAGCAATAGGGAAGATATAAAAAAGCATTGTTTCCAAACATTTAGCCCCTATGGGGAGCTTTTATGTGTGGTAATAATGCATGCCCAAATGTGAAGCATGGACCTCCAGCTCCATGAGAGAGAGAGAGAGAAAGAAAGAGAGATGAAAAAAGAGAACCATGGTTAGGCCAAAGGTTTTTCAGATCCTTCTGATGATCAAGGAGTACTCAGACTGGAGTAGGTGAGTTCAAAATCCAATGAATCTCTCAACGATGAGGCATTGGTGCATGGAGAGCCATCGTCACGCCTGTGGCACAGCAAAACAAACTGTCAAAGATATTAGTACCTCTTTCCCAGCAGCCACTAATATATATTTGTGTGTGTGTTCAAAACAAAATAAGATAAAATGATACACAAAAGCATTATCTAATACTTTTTATTTTTTTATCAGCAAAAAACAAAACTTTATTATTGATGTAGGTAAAATGTACAACAAAATACACAAAACAAAGCGAACACCAATAAAAAGAAACAAAAAGGAAGAGTATGTAGAGAGTATCAAAATAAGACTAACCCATCCCAACTAGGTTGTCACAAAACAGACTACGACATCAAAAACAAAGGCGGATAAGGTACATCAAGCAGCACCCAAAGAATCATCTAATACTTTTTATGACAAATTATATAATTAATAGAATCATCATCATGCAATTACCACAATCTTATCTTCCAAAGGACATTTTATTAACTCAAATATATACACACAATACAACACGATAAACAGGTATAAGATAATGTGGTTGTAATGCAACTTTGTCACTTTGAAAGGATTTGGCTAACAAGTAACAAGTATCCCTAAGCACAATAAAAAGGGAAAAAAAGTGTTTTATGTAATAATGCTCCAGGAACACTTAATAACACTGCTATATCAATATGGTGGAAAATTTTGTAGGAATTTTTGTAAGAATATTTTTAAATAAAAAAAAAAATGAAGAAAAGGAGGAAAGAAAATCATAATATGACCCATAATTAAATAACTAAAATAAAGGGTGTGGGTGGGTATGAAGAGTAGTATGTGAATAAGAATACAAACCTGATTGCAAAGGAGGAGTGGGTGCAAGAGAAACAGGAGCAGCATAGTGATGTGGACCGTAGGCGCCACCAGTTGAGTTCATGGCCGCTGCTGCTGCTGAGTACTGGAAGAGGTGGTGTGGGTACTGCACACCATACCCTTGCCCAGCTGCCGCTGTCGTGTAGTTGGTGGCAGCTCCTCCTCCTCCTCCACCTGTTCCATTAGTCCCTTCTCCGAAATTCAGATATGGGTAGAAGGCAGCTGCCGCAGCTGCTGCCGCCGCCGCTGCACCTGTCATCATCCCACCAGCACCAGCGCCGTAAATGGGATACTGAGAAGCAGCCCCTCCATACACCCCGTAGTAACTCTGAACAACAAAAACCCACAATATATATACACTTCGTTATTACATTGCATTTCATTGATATTGAATTCCCAAATCGAAAGGGTTACAAGTTTCCTATCCAAAAGGTAAATTTCTTGTAATTGATAAAACTTTTTCGATACAAAGTGTATTGCGTGAAATCAATCAATTGTATGATAAGAAATCACAAACTAAATATAGAAATGAGCACAAAAAAATGTGTAACTCAAATTTATTTTAGGTGTGATACTCATTACACTTGAAGTGAAATTGGACCTGAAAAATAACTATTTTTTTTTTTTTTTTTTGTTTTTGTAGAATCTATTGAAGTGAAAAAGAATAATTAAAATTTTCAAAATCTCAGATCCATGATTTTATTTTTATTTTTGTAAGCCAAGCCAAGCCAAAGGCAAGGTAGTGTAGAGAAGGAACCATACATAGAATAGAAGTCCAAAATTTTAATTGGAAACCGTGTCAGGATAAAGACAAAGCGAAGACAAGACAACCACAACTGTAATTTTTACTTTTTGGTCTACTGGGTCTTCATTCATTCATTCCCTGTAATCAATCCATTGGTAGTTCTGTGATGACGATGATGCCCAGTTTACAAGATTTGAAAAATCCAAAAATACCGTTGGAAGAAATTCCTTTGTCCAAGAAATTTATTAACTAGTATAGGTACAAGCATAACTTACTTGACTACAGCTCATGAAAAGTTCATTTAAAAAAATAAAAAAAATCACTTAAGTCCAAATAATGTACTAACTCCTAGATGAAAACTGCTTTGACTGAAAAGGTGAGATGCTACTACTATAGACCTTGTTGTATTGTACCCACTAGCCACTGATAAAACGAACCTTGACTTGAATGGCAGGTTTATGTATTCAGAGAAAAAAAAAAAAAAAAAAAAAAAGTTAAAATTTAAATTTAAAATCAAATATATACGCATTTCATTTGATAAACTTCTCTTAACTTGAATATTGGGATCCAAAACCGCAAATAGTCATCTAAGCAATTCCAATGGCTTTCCTAAATTTGTTTGTTTGTTTGTTTCTTTTTTATAACAGTAATGTTAGGTATCATGAAAAACCTTTTATGAAAATAATCATAAAAGTTTTATAACTTTTGGATTACACTTAGAATAAAGCACCATACACTAATCCAAAGATCATAACTCTTTCATGATCATTTTCATGAAAAAATTTTCATCATCCCTAACTTTTCTCTTTTTATAATCAGCAATGTTAAGTATCATGAAAAACCTTTCATGAAAATAATCATGAAAGCTTTATGACCCTTAGATTACACTTAGAATAAAACACCACACACTAATTAAGGTAATCCAAAGATCATAACTCTTTCATGATCATTTTCATAAAAATTTTTTCATCATCCCTAACTTTTCTCTTTTTATAATAGTTATCTTAGTGATCTTGAGACACTGCATGATTATATCAACTCTTAATCACCAAATATTATATTCACTCATTTCACCAATTACAACACTCCCAACACTCCTAAGACCGCACTTAACCATTCCCTAGAACCATTGAATAACTTCTCTTTTTTTAAATGCATTATAAAAAAGAAAACGTCTCTCAACAAAAAAATGCCCCCACAAAGAATTTCTTTATTGAAAATCGAGCTCTCAAATTGTTGGGTGCATTTTTAGAAGAAAATAAAATAAAATAAAATAATTAGTAGTGCCAAGTATATATTTTTGTAGGGAACTACGGATTATATTATGAGTTGTGATTAGTGCCCCGAATTTGGGGCACTAATAGCACTAATTTCCATATAAGGCAAGAAAAGAAGAAAAAAAAAAAAAACGGTTACCCAGATTAGAAATTAGGGGCATTAGTGCCCATCTTTTTAGTGCCACAAATCATTTTTCTTATATTATTCAGTGAATCATTTTGGTGTTATACATTTTCAATTCATATTATTGAATGAATTTTGGACAAAAAAATTAAAAGTTTTTTTTTTTGTTAGTGGATATTTTGAAGAAAATTAGTATTTAGTAGTTAGTTAATATGTTTTAAAACAAATGAAGCATATATACATATACAATATCAAAATGGAAAATGTTATATCAAATATCGTTTCTTATTTTTTTAAACTTTTTTTCTTCCACTTTCAGACATAAGTGAATAGATTTTATGTAAATTTATCAATGCGAGTCTCATTACTTTGTGGGTAAGAGTGAGAAAATAAAGTAAAACAGCAAGAGTGAGAAAATAAAGTCTCATTACTTTCCGAATCTCTCTCGATGCATGCCATCTTCCTGTATTTTTAATTTCATGTTGTTAATGAAATTTTTACTTTGCCGATAAAAAAGAAAGTTTATCTAACTAAAAAAGGTTCCCACATAATTGTCCAGAATTTCGCATATAAGGTGGAAATTTGATCTATTTGTTGTGGAGCTACCTTTGAATAAATATTGGCCTTAGATTTCAAAATGTGGATAATTTTTTGAATTTTTTAAATATTTTTTTTAGCATTGCTATATGAAAATAGGAAAAGGAAAACAAGAGAGTTTTGTACAAACCGTAGGATAGGTGTAATCCGGTGAGTATGGAGAGTACCTGAAATTTGTGTACAGAAAATATAGTATTAGAACCCAATTAAGTAAGTTTGTTGCATATAAATTCAAATATTATGAAATAAAAGAGAAAGCAAGAGTATGCAAGAACGAAAAAAAAAAAAAAATATAAATCGTATGATTGAATTCAAAATTTGAAATAAAAAATTGTGATATTTGGGGGAAAAAAAAAAAAACTGAATTTAAGGCATAATTATCACATCTAATTGCTATAGGGGTAGTTCGGAAAACCAAAAAATAGAAACATAAACATCAAGTTAAACATTTTCTTTATAATAGTATTAGTGGGTGTGTACTTTTTGGATAGATGTATTGTTAAATCTGTAAAATATAAATTTTAATTTTAATTTAAAAAAATATATGTTGTATATTTCGAAACGAAAGATATTTATAAAGTAGTATAGATATCGATATAGATATACATGACAGTGACATTTACAGTTTGCATGCATGTAGTGGTAGACAGTAGTATATATGCCTGATTCATGATTGTGTACGGTGTGTGTCTGTGTATGGAGGCATACACCAACCCCACAAACTTTGGTTTCGTTTGAGAATTGGGTTAATTTTTTAATTTTTTTATTTATTTTAGTCTGGGGCTAAAAAGATTGGTTTAGGAAGGATTTTTGACTTTTTTGTGAGAGAAAGAATGTAATGATTATGAGTTAGATGTGATATTTTATCTTATTAGACTATTTTTTGTAGCTATTTTAACCCAAAAAAATCGTCAAACCCAACTTCCCAAACATAGACTTAGCATTCAACGCTGGCATAACATATACTATAATAAGTAATAAAAGTAGAGGAAATAAGTTGAAATTATTAAGTGGGTAACTTTTATGTGTTCACTGTTCATGATCATGTAAATTGGTAGGTATTAGTGATCTGAATAACCATTGTTACTTTATATAGATGAGAGAGAATAGAGAGATGTAAGTAGCATTAGTAGGGGTATTTTTGTACTTTTCGAATTTCTCTCGATGCATGTTATCTTCCTGTACCTTTAATTTCATGCTGTTAATGAAATTTTTCTTTGCTGATCAAAAAAAAAAAACAAAAAGAGAATAGAGAGATGGAGCAAAATAATGCAAAGAAAAGATAATAATAATAATGCAAAGAAATAAATACATTTGGTTTGTTGGTTGTGATTTTTTATTATTATTATTTATTTTTTAATGTAGAACTTTAGGAGAGAGGTTATGATGATGATGAAGAATGAAGAATGATGAATGGTGGAAGAGCATGCGTGAGAGAGGACAAGTTTAATTTGCTAGGCTGTGCATGAGTTGGCAATGCACGTGGTGGAGAGCAACTCCCAAAAGCACAACCCCACACACATACATTACATACATATATATATATATACATATAGTTTAATTAATTAAATAAATTAAAAGCAGATTAATTAGGTTAGGTTACCAACCCATAAACATTATAAGAAGGTATCCCTTGTTGAATGGCATAATGAGGGAAGGTTGCTGCAGTTGCTGCTGCTGCTGAATGAAAAGCTGTTCCCACTCCATTTCCATATCCTCCTGTCTGAAAAGAGCTCATTACCCTAAAGTTCCTCCCTCCTCCTCCTCCACCTCCTCCTCCTGCATTATTATTATTCATTCCCATTTTATTAATACATTTTACATCCATATACTCTCTCTCTCTCTCTCTCTCTCTCTAATAAAGAGTGAACTCAAAGATAAAGTTACGTGACACCTTTTGCTATTCTAAATTTTTCTCTTAATATATATATATATATTTAACAATTTAAATGAGATCTTTCATATTTTTTGAAAAAGGATATAAAATTGTAAACTTGAGAAGTAGTTTCTAAAACTTCCACATTGACAGTTATTTGCAGGCATAAACTATCAAAATTTGAAGTTATATATAGATAGTTGCATAAAAAAAAAGTGTGACAATCCATGTTATCTGTAGTAAATTGGGATTGTAGTGAAAAGCATGCCTCAAAATTGCTTTTTGATTATATGTTGACAAGTAAAGTGCTCAAGGAGAAGTTTTTCCTTTGTTGCTTTATGAAAAATAAGTTTGGAAAAGCAAATCATTTCGAGGAATTACAAATTAAACAAAAGTAAAAGCATTTTGTTACACAGTGGAATGAGCTGTCTTGCTTTTGGAAAACAGTTTCTTGTATCCATTTTGTGGATGTAAAAAAAGCAACTCTTGAGTGGGCTCACTTGAGACCAAACCAGCAAGAATACAACTCTTATATATATTGGAGGAATATTCATCTTGCATGAAATTGTGAATGTATTTTTCTAAAAAATGTTTCAAAATTGTTAAATAGAAGATTGCATAATTTGGACAATTAGTCATGAGGAACATCCAAAACTTTTAACTTTGCATCTAAGCATTGTAACATACAAGTCACAGTAAAAAGCAAAAATCAAAGATTCATATGTAACTTTGCGAGATCTCATAACAGTTCTTGGTTGAGTAACCTTATAACAAAGACAGAGACAAACCCACATGATATAACATGAATTAATTAGATATATAAAAGGAAAAAAAAAAGAAAAAAGAAAAGATAAAAAAGAAGTATACCATTACCATGTTTTGGGGTAGATGGTTTAGATCTTTGAACACCCAAAGAAGCAAGATTACAATTGGCCCTCCTCCCATCAATCACGGGAGCAGCATCAACACAAGCTCTCATTGCTGCTTCAGGTTCGCGAAAAGTTACCTAATTTGGAAAAAAAATAAAAAGAAAAAAGAGAGAGAAGAAAACTTAACCTCTCATAATTTTCATATACATGAACAAAACAATAAGTACAAAACAATGAAATAATAGAATTTTATTATGCTAACTAAAATTTCTCAACTAATATTTTTTTTCGATCGGTGAAAGTTTTGTCAGATTAACACCTACAGAAGTGGAACTCACACCTCTCTTTACAAGCACATATGTCTTGCCTCTGATGGGGTGGAATGAGAGGCAAGACTCATGCACTGGGTCCATCCCCTTGGTTTTCTCAGCTAATCTGACTGACCCATCACGAGATCTTTCATTTTTCATCAAGATCTAGTGAAAACAGGCATGATGATAATTGACATGGAATAATAGAATCAAAGACGAAGATATCAAGAAAAAGAAGAAAAAAGAAATGAAGAAAGGCGTGTGCATACAAAGCCATAGCCTTTGGATCTTCCAGTGGTCTTATCAGTGATGACAACAGCCTCCAAGATCTCACCAAACTGTTCAAAGTATTTCTTCATGGTCTCCTTCTGGGTCTCCCAAGCCAATCCTCCAACAAACACTTTGGTGTAAGTGGTGTCTCCAAACTGTGCTGACAAATTAGCTGGAGTCATCTTCTCAATTTTCCTCTCCTAGCTATTATCTGCCTCTTTTGTGATCTCACTTCCACTTCTCTTTATCTACAAAGGATAGAAGGAAAGAGAGCTTACACACACAACTTTGCTACAAATGGTCCTCCTTGCAGATTTGATGATGACCACTAGCTAGTACTATTTGTATGTATGTATAAACATATGGATCTATATGGAACAAGATGAGATATACTAAGACTGATATAAAACCCAACTAGATTGAGAAAGAAAGAAAGAAGGTGGTGGTGGTGGTAGTGGTGGTGATTGATGATCAGACAATTAGGTCAGAGATCCAGGGAGGGAAGAAAAAGAAAGAAAGGAGAGAGAGAGAGAGAGAGAGAGAGAAAAGAATGGGAGGGAAGAGAAAGCAAAAGGTAGAAAAAAAAGAGGAAAGACCCTCCATAATAAGGACAATGAATTATATACATAGCAGCCCCACATACCCTTTACACACTGGCAATCACACTTTCACGCGCAGTCTTGGGCCGTGTTTGGCACTTTCGAATTGAAATGATACAATGTTTGAAGGCCACGCGCGTTATAAAGAGTGGGAGTTGTGGGCGTACAGACATTATTATTGTGTCGACTCATGGCTTGGCTGGTGGTGACTTTTTAATTGTATTGTTTACTATTAATGTACCGATAATAAACGAACCAAATAATTTCAACTTCACCCGTATTTAACTGTTAAAAATTCGTTTAAATTTAATTTATTAAGTAAATAAATTATATGCGAACATATTTTAGAGTTTATTAAAATTTTCAAATTAATACTAAGGCCAAGTTTGGCATCCTCAAAAAAATTCAAAAAGTCAAAAAGTGACTATCCTATTTAAGTCACATCATCTTATTTAAGTCACATCACCTCTCTAACACATCACTTCAAACCCAACCCAAATCCAACCCATATTTCATAAAAAGTCAAAAAATACACTTATTTAGTCTTCCCAAACTTGGCCTAAATATTCAATTGTTTGTTTGAATTAATTTGATAACCTTAAAATTATATAAAAATATCAAATGACTCGAGTTTGATTCGACAAAAATTCATTTTAGATCAATTTGAAAGTTTAAAAACAATTTTTAAGATTCGTTAAAGTTTTTAAACTAAATTTAAATAATTAACTATTTAGTTTGGTTGGCTTGTTTGTTATCTCTACCTAAAAAAAAACATAAGATTGATTTTATTTATACCACGAGAAGTGCTAGGGCCTGGACAAATCGAATGCCGCTATTTTTTGTTGTTGTTGTTGTTGTTGTTGTGGAAGGGTGGTTATGTGTAGAGGTGTGCTAAAAAATTAGACATCCTGTACCAACTCAGCCTGTGTGGTTTGATAAGATGAGTGAGTTGGGTTGGACTGGTTGGGTGATAAAATTGACTGATTAGTTAGACAGTTGGTTAAAATTTGTTAATTTCATATAGTTTTGTATGAGTTTCTTCTATATTTTTATTTCAAATCAAGACTCGGAAGAAATTGAAATGACTTTGGTATTGTGCATACAAAAAAAAAAAAAAAATGGGTGCTTTTTTTTTGCATAAACAATACCAAAAGCTATTTCAATTTCCTTCGAGTCTCCCTGATTTGAAATAAAAATATAGTAGGGACTCGTACAAAACTATATGGAATTAACAAATTTTAACTAGTAGCCTAACTGATCATTCAATTTTATCACCCAACCAGTCCAACCCAACGCATTCATCTTATTAAACTACACAGGTTGAGTTGGTGTGGGATATCTAATTTTTTAGCACACCTCTACACATTTTACCTTTAAAAAAAAAAAAAAAAAAAAAAAAAAACACAGCCCAACAAATAAATAATAAATAAAAAACAACAACCGAACCAATATAGTCCAACAAATAGAAAAGGAAAAAGAAAAAAAAAAAAAAAAACAATTCGAGGCATTCAAGCCTCGATTTGTCGAGGCCCCAAGCATTAGTCTTACACCACTAGTTTACCTCTTTACATTCTCTATATGAGATATATTTATTTATTTATTTATTTTTCAATTTTACTCATGTGAAATTACTTTTAATGACAAAAAAATTAAAATTAAAAATATTTTATTAGCTCTTTACACCCATTACTCTTTAGTCCCTACTGCTCTACTTCCATTCTCAGTTTTTCTTCTCTGCTTCATATCTCTTTTTAAAATGTGAGAATCATAGTATTTTGATTATAGAAGAAAATAGTAGATAAAGAAACGGTGGTGAAGAACTATCAAAAAAGTGAAATGATGAGTTTTTTTTATTTGTTTGGTAGGTTTTCATTTCGTTTTTTGAGAGAGTTCTTCGATTTGTTCAGTATGTCAAAATTGAACAAAATAAAATATTATAGAATCATATTGTCGAACAAAATATATATGTCTGATAACCATTGCTGAATAAAAGATACATTTCTTGTCACGACCCAAACCCACCCTTAGAGGTTTTGTAACAACCTCGACCCATGATTAATGCTAATTCCTGATTAAGCATGTTAAGTAAATGACTAAGACGAAATCCTAAATTAATTACATGAGTGTGTTGCTTTAAATGCATTTTATCTGTTTGATGTAGAAAGACCTGTTCATGTTTTGGTTTCGATTTGCGAATTGAAGGCCTTATCGGCATCTGATTCAGAAATTCACTTGATTTATATGTTAATTAGGATTTATAGAATTTTATGGTAGGTTTGATTAAAATTCGATTCGGAACGAATAAAATTAGAATAATTAGTGCTAATGTGATTAACATAAGTCAATTTAATTAAGTCACTCTACTTAAGCCTATATAAGGCTACTTTGACTCATTTACTTGGCTTTACACTCACATTTCCTACTCTTTGATGCTCAAAAATGTGAGAAAGGGAGAGAGTAGGGAGATTTAGTCTTAGGCATGGGAATTGAACTCAATTGAAAGGAATTGCTAGAATAGAAGAAGGGACCTTGAAGATTGATCATCTAGCTCAAGAATTTGGCATCTAGGACCCAATTGAACATCCAAGGTAAGAAGTCAAGTCCCCAGTCTTGAAATTAAGTTGATTCATCTATGAATTCAAGTGAATTGAGCTATGAGATGTAAGAATTAAGCTTAAGAAGTAAGAACGAAGATTAATCCATGCATGCATGTTCATTTCATTATATTTGGAGCATGGTTGCTAAGAATTCTCTTATGCATGTCATAGATTGAGCTTAATTGTAGGAAATCATCATGTTTTCTATCAATTTGCCAAGTTTGATCATGTTTTGAAGTGGTGGAGTTCAAGAGAATTCATGCATGTTATATTCTTGAAACATTCATAAAGTTTAAGTTGAATTTGTGTACAATTGGCATGCTTTTGAGCTTTGATTTTATGAAATAATTTTTAAATCATGATGTGTTTTGAGTTTCTAAGTGTTTTCCAGAATTTTGGCCCAAAGGATGAGTTTTGGAGTGTTGAATTCATGTTTTGAACTTTGGGAGCAAATCTGGAAAACCCAAAATTTTGCCTCTACGCTCGAGCGAAGGATTCCACGCTTGAGTGACCACCTTTATTTCCACACTTCCGCTCGAGCGACGAAAGATTGGCTTGAGCGTAAATTGCATGCTCTCAGAAGTTTGCGTGTTTGAAAGCACGCTTGAGTGACAAGACTTACGCTCGAGTGAGGACCTGTGTCTTACGCTCGAGCGAGCGTCGAGCAGAAATTGCACGTAACCAGAACTTTTTCATATTTTGTTGACCGCTCGAGCGAGGAGTGTGCACTCGAGCAACCACTCACATTCAGTATGTCTGCTCGAGCGAAGAAAGCTATGCTCGAGCGAGACTCCTGTTTTCAGCAAGTCTTGAAAAACATTTTCAAGTATATTTTTTTCATCCTCATTCCATCCTAGGCATTCATAGGCCATGATTAAGACATCATAACAAGGATAATGAAGTAGAACTACACCAAAACAAGTAGAAAAGACTAAGTTATCAATTTTGGGTGTGTAATTTAGTATACGTTCGTTCTGTAACTGTGTAGGTTACACACTCCAAGGAAGCTGAATATCCTGCTTACAGCACTGTTATCTGTGAGTAACAATGTTGTAAAGTTATGTTCAATTATAATTATTTTCTGAATGATTGACTGTGCTGTTTTCTGAAATGACATTGTTTACCAAATGAATTTTTGTCCTTTTTTATGAATTGTACTCGTGGCATCCATAACAACTGACTGTTACTGTTACTGTTACTACTACTGTTACAGAGATCTCTGCCAGTTCCTATCCTTGGAACTACTGTTACTGTATTGATGGCCATTAATTGACTGTTTGGTCTATTAAGACCTACTGTACTGTTCTGCTATTGAATGTACCACATATGACTGCTATGATTTCTAAATGAATGATATGACATGAAATATGAGACATTGATTGAATAACTGATTTACAGATGCAATTGACTATTTTAAATACTAAAAGGACATTCGTTCTTAACCCCTTTACACATTTGTTATTTACTGGGCTTTAGCTCACAGTTTATTGTATATATATAGGTGGCTAGGCACCGGATCAAAGCTAGAGGTGTCGACCCGAGCTCACGTTTTGTTAAGCCAGCCGTTGTACCTCATAACGAGGTTTCGAACTTGCACGAGTCAAGGCTTTTTGGGTGACTCAAATTCGCCATTTTGTCTTTGCTAATGTAAAGAATGTTTAAACTCTTGTTTATATAGTTTTTTATGATGGCATTATGTCCTTAACTTGCATATGTATTTTTGGTATAAGTGGTTGTGAATACGGTTGTGTGCATGAAAGTTTATTTCCATTCAGGTCCCCACAGCTCATTGGACATCATCTTATTATTAATTGGCTTCTGCCAACCCCTTTATACTGTATTGTTGTTATTACTGTTAAGCAGGCCTTTTGTAATCACGGATTACTGGCCAGTTACGATGCTAAATCCTTAGGGGCGGGTTTGGGTCGTGACAGGTTTGGATTATGACCAGCCAATAATCATGAGATTATTTACGACTTCAGACAAAAATTTCAAAATATAAATAATTATACGGGACCTGAAATGGAAACAAATTACAAAATTTGTATATATAACACATCTCACATCATGCATATAATATTTACAATCATTCATCATGTATACAAAACCTAAGATCAAAACTATAACATAACAAATTATACAAAACCAAAGCTTTGCAAGCTTGGCCAAAGCAGAAACTAAGGCCTTGACGTAGAGGCACATCTTGAGTGGCTTAACAAAAGGGGGTTGACTACAAAGCAATCTTTAATGCTAAACTCTCTAATGCTCACCTACATACATATATATAAATGGAGTGAGTTGGAAGCCCAATGAGTAATCTCTAAGTAAAGGGGTTTAATGAATGAGTTCCATATCTTTTTAAAACCATATAATATACTTGACATAATTAAAGCATGTTTCAGAAACATATAATAACAAATGCGGTTCATCAAACCTTTCATGGTATTTCACATATTGTAAAGTCCCGCTGTACCACATCGGGAATGAAGGGGAGTTTCTGGGCTATAAAAGTAGAATTCTCCAGTTAAGTGTGCTTAGGCTGGAGTAGTTCTGGGATGGGTGACCCATTGGGAAGAATAAATCCGTACGGGCGTGGCCCAAAGCGGACAATATTGATGACATGTGAAAGGTTGGGGCATTACAAATCAGAGCCGACTCTCCAGAGTACCGAGTGTGGGCCCCTGGCATCTCTCGGTGCATGTAGGTGGGCTTGTGAGCTTGCAGGCTACTGCATGGGGACGTGCAACCCTAAGAGGGTAGATTGTAAGGTCCCGGTGTCTTATATCGGAAATGGAGGGAGAGTTCTTGGGCTATTAAAGTAAAAATCTGGACCCTTATATAGCATCGAGGCCTTTTCCAGGGTGGTAAAATCCCTACCAAAACTCCCCAGTTAATCGTGCTTAGGCTAGAGTAGTTCTAGGATGGGTGATCCACTGGGAAGAACAAATCTGTGCGGGTGTGGCCCAAAGCGGACAATATCGATGACATGTGAAGGGTTGGGACGTTCCATATATTGTGGTACATTTCTAAAAGTCTTAATAGGACATGACGGGATACCATACAAAACGTTCATAACGGAACGAAGCATTCGGACGACCATTTTACGGAATGCCAACTTTGGACGACTTTATATGGAATGTCCATATTGGATGATCATTCGGAACGTTGACATTGGATGACTTCATACGGAACGCCCACATTGGACGACATCTGTAACAACCCTCGTACTGATTACCGATAAACCACTGAATTATATACTGATTACTGCTAAACTGAACTGATAATGACTGATAATGGAAGTAACTGAAGTACTGATTAAACTGATTGAAATCGAAACTGAAATTGAATAAGTTTATTTGTTGAATTGCATATTGCATCTATTTGATTTATCGATTATCTGTTTGTGTTTATGTGTTTAAACTGCTAATTGAAGGCCTTATCGGCGGCCGAATTAGAAACCGTTTAGTGTTCCATAATCAGTAGAATATTTGTGACTTAATGGTATAATTATCTGAAAATTTATTAGGAATGATTAAACTAGATTAATTTAAGCCAATTGAAGAGTTTAACTTAATTACCAAATTGCCATGTGAGTGGCCTCTTTGTTTATTATCATTGGAGGGCCTTATTACACTTAACAAACAATTGCTCAGCCCCTATTCTTGCATTCCAACAGACCAAACTTAGAGAGAGAGTGAAGGAGAAGAGAGAATTTAGCTCATTTGTGGAACTTGCTTGGGGATTGCTTAGAAATTGAAGTATAATTGGCATAATCTAGCTTCCTTACCTTGAAATTGAGACTTAGGTAAGTGACTTCATCTCCATCTTGCTGTCTTTGAGCCTCATTTTGCATGATTCATGCCCAATTAGAGAGCTAGGCCATGATTTAGTGCAAATATGTTGAATTGGAACTCCATTGTTGCATGCATGTTGAGTTTGGTGAGTTTGGAGTTGAGTTCTTGGCTAATTGTCACATGCATGTCCATGTTTTTATATTAGTCCATGTTTTCATCATGTTCTTGAAGAAATGAGTCCATTTGGACAAGAATTGAAGCTTGAATTTGGGTTAAAACTCATGCATTGCATGTTTTAAACTTGTTCTTGAAAATGGGTTTGAAAAATGGCTTTAATTGACCAACTCTTGGCCCTTGCATGTGTAATTTGGCTTTTGAAACTTGTTGTATATTGAATGTAAATGTATTTTCCAGAATTTGGGCCTAAGAGGTTGAGAATCGAATTGTGAATGCTTGGTTTGAGCTTGGAAGGCAAATCTGGAAATTCCAGATTTGGCTTCTTCGCTCGAGCGAAGGATTCCTCGCTCGAGCGAGCATCTTTATTCAGGGCTCCGCTCGAGCGAGCATCGAGCGTGGTATCGCGCGTAAAAATCGAGCAACCAGTACTTTTACTGGTCATCAGACCGCTCGAGCGAAGGATTGTTCGCTCGAGCGAAGCCTTTGATTTTGGAAGCTCGCTCGAGCGAAGGAAGGCTCGCTCGAGCGAAGAGCCTATTTTCAGCAACTTTTGAAAATGCCTTCCAACTGTATTTTTGCATCCTCATCTCATCCTAGGCATTCTTAGGCCTAGTTTAAGACATCTTAATGAGGATTTAGACATAGAACCACACCGAGGAAATTTAGGAATTTAATTATCACTCTTCCCGACTGTGAAACTTAGTGTGTGTTCTATCTGTTAACTGTTTAGGGTTGGCTCTCGGGGACGCGCTCTAGCTGCTACTAGCCCAATCTCTGTAAGTAACAATTGTGTAAAGATATGTTCAAAATGACTATCTTTTGAATACTGAACTGAACTGTTTACTGAACTGGAATTATTTACTGAATGAATGTATGTCCTTTATTTCTGAACTGTACTGTGGCATCCTTAGCACTACTGTTATTGACTGTTACTGTTACAGAGATCTCTGTCGGTTCCCTTGTGGAACCATACTGTTTACTGAATGACTGGCCATCATTACTGTTCGGTCTTGTTGACCTACTGTTACTGTTATGCTAATGGATGTACCACATATGATTGTCTATTGTACTGAACGACTGTAATACTGATTGAAATGAACGGTTTTCATTACTGTAAGGACATTCATTCTAAACCTCTTTACGCTTTATGTTATTCACTGGGCTTTAGCTCACTGTTTATATATATATGTAGGTTCTCAGCAGCCAGACCAGAGCTAGGAGCGTGGGTCGGTCCCCAGTTTTGTCAAGCCAGTCTGTGTGCCTCACTGCGAGGTTCCGAGCCTGTTATGCTAAGGCTTAGGGGTGTTTTAGTACTTTCCCTTTTTGTACTGTCTCACTGTTTTGTATTGACCGAACGGATTGTATAGACTGAATGTTTACTGTACTGTTATCGAGGGATTAAGTCCCCGTACTGAGCGTTTGTGTATGATTGTACAGACCGTACTGTTTTGAACTGTATGAATGCATGAAAAATGTTTTTGGCATACAGATTTCCACAGCTCAATGGACACTAGTTATTTACTGTATTGGCTTCCGCCAGGCCCTGAACTCTGTTAATACTGTATTACTGTTAAGCAGGCCTTCGGTAATCACGGATTACTGGCTGGTTACGGTGCTAAACCCATAGGGCCGGGTTTGGGTCGTGACAACATCATTCAGAACATCCACATTAGACGACGTATGCGGAATGTACATAATGAATTGAAGAAAAAACGGAGATCATTAAAGGTCGAAATACATTTCTCAAGTTGTTACATTAGTTGTTGTTTCAAAAGGAAACTCATTCATTCTTAGGAAAAATCTAATTTTTGAAAAACATATCATATTGTAGACACCCAATTTTTGACCGTCCTCAAGACTTGGACGTCATCATCTGAACACTTGATAATCATCCATGCTCGTGTTTGTTTTGAGTTTCTGAAGGTCTTGGCTGCGCGCCTTGCCTTGGAGCCTCTCAACTTGTCTGTTTTGTACTTGGTTGTGGACCAAGAGCTTGTGGTTTTGGTTTTGAGGGAAGAGGATGGCTTTTTGGCCAGCCCTCCAACCTATCGGCCAGGCCTTGTGCCTATCGGCCTTTCCTTCTTTCCATCGGCCATCAGTGTTGGCCGGTCGACACCCTTTTTGGCCGGTCGACACTCTTTTTGGCCGATCGGCCATACTTTTTGGCCGAGACCTTTTTATTTGTTTTTGCAGATATTTTTGTGCTAGCTGTGACAACTGGTGAGCACAGATTTCATCCTCCATACACGTGTATGGAGGGATTTGAAACAAGCCTTTAGCTTGTCCAACAAGCTTAGGACTTGTGATTCTATAAGAAGGGAGGCCCCTCTCCCTTTCCAGAGGTTCTGAAAATTGGAGATATAAAACATATATCTCTCTCTCTTTCTCTCTCTATATTGCTTAAAAGTGTGTTTTGTCTTCACTTTTGCACTACAACACCTAGTAAAGCACCATTACTTTGTTGTTGAGGTACTAGAGGACCTTGTTTGGACTCTCAAAGTTTGTTTTCTTTGGCTCAGAAGTGCTAGTTTGCTGTGGTTCTTCAAGGGTGAGTTGTTACTCCTTTTAAGCCTTGTTTTGCTTAAGTGTTTGGCCCTCTTTGCATACTGTTTTAGGCCTTTCTTTCAACTGAAAAAAGTTATGATTTTAAGTGCTTAAAGTGTTTGTTTAAGGCCTCTTTGGTGTTGGGGGTGGTCTACCCTCTTTTGTGCCTTGTTTGGCTTTGTTTTGTGCTATTCTTTTAAGCTATTGGGACCACCTCTTTTTCGCCTTCTCACCACTAAAACTCAGAGGAATTTCAGTGGTGGAAATTTTGTTTTGAGGTCCCAAATAGGAGGGGGTCATCCCCTCTCCTTGTGTCTTGGTTGCTTGCCTTGTTGGCCCATCAAAGTAGCATGTTTGTTAAGCTTGTTTTGGCTCCATCTTAGCATGTTTTTGGTTTTATTTCAGTATGGCATACCTCTGTTTTGGCTTGGTAGAGTCACCCTTTGCATGCTATTTACACTTGTAGTGTAATCCTCACAAACTAGCCTTGTATTCCTCATGTTTTAGCATGTCTTGTTAGCCCATTTTGGCTCTATCTCAGCATGTTTTTGGTGTTTTTTTAGCATGCCTTAGCTCTTTTTTGGGTTGGTTGGATAGCCTCTTGCATGCTCCTTGTACTTGTAGTGCAATCCCACTCACTAGCTTAACATGCATCATGCTTTTGACCATCATTCTAGCATGTTTTTGGCTCAGCTCCAACAAGCTTTTACTTATGCTTTGCCATGCTTAAGCTCTGTTTTATGTTATTTTGGTCATGCATGCCTTGCTTTGTATAGCCATAGTGCATTCTTGCTCACTAGCTTTGAGTTTCCAAGTCACTAGCATGCGTTGCTTGGGCTATTTGCATGATTTGGCATCATTTGTTATGTGATTTTAGAGCATGTTTCATTGCCATGCCCTCACATCTTTCACTCTTTTGATGCTTTGGAGGGTTGGTGCTTTATGCCTTAAGTATGAGCCAATGTGCATGCCATCTTGCCTAAGCTTTTGGGCTACCATTTCAGTGTGTATTTGGTCTTATTTTTCCATGTTACAACTTTGATTTTTATTGGTAAAGTCATCTCATGCTTGGTTTTGGTAGGTGTAGTGTAATCCTCTTTGTTGGCCTAGTATGCTCCATGCTTCATGCCTTTAATTCTAGCTTGTGTTGGTTATGTTTAAGCATGTTTTTGGCATTGTTTTGACCTGCCTTGGGACTGTTTGAGTCATCTTGGCTCTTTGGGGCTTGATTGATATGGCCATGGTGCAAGTCCCTTTGCTAGCCTTAAGCTTTGAACCTCCTAGCATGCTATGCTTATGTTATGTGCATGATTTGGCATCATTCTTTACATGATTTCAGAGCCTATTTCATTTCCACACTCTCATATTTTCCACTCCTTCAATGTGTTTGAAAGTTGTTGTCTTCATGCCTTGTTTGAGAACCAATGTGTATGCATGCTTATATTTGTTCTTGGACTTCATTTTCAAATGTTTTAGCCATTGTCTTGGCATGCATGAAGCTTGTTTGAGATTGGTTTGGTCCATTGAGTGTTGCATTACATAGCCCTTGCCATTTTCATGTTGTTTGCATGTTGTTGCATTGCATTGTTGTTAGCATGTTGTGTGCATTGCATTGTGTTAGCATGTTGTGTGTTGCATTATGTTTGGGTTGGACGTCAATCCAAACACGAGGAATATCGCACGTTTCATACTCAAAGTGATGAAACGTGCCTCATTTCTTGGTCACCGATACCTTTGATCATGTATGATAAGGTGGAGGTTCATCGAGTCTTATGTGCTATTTGTGTGCATTCATTGACATTGATTTGTGCAACTCGGCCTCTTTGGCCATCATGCATTGAGATGAGTGATTGATGGCTGGAGAGCTGAGCACTACACTCCTTTGAGCTTTAGACATGATAAGGAGTGTGGTTGCACACACATTTTCTTGTAAATACACTGCCATGCCTCTGTTAGTGCTCTGTTGCAGCAAAGGGAGAATTTACAAGAAGCAGTGGCCGACCGGCCATCAGAGCTGCCAACCGGCCATCAAAGTCTACCGATCGGCTATCAAATTTGTCCGATAGCCATAAACTCTGGCCGATAGCCATTCCACTTGGCCGACTATCCCTCAGCATGTTCATAAGGTGGGTCAGAAGTACCTTGGAAGTTGGCACAATTTTCAGAAGTCCAAAAGAGTGCAAACAGATGCATCATGAGGCACGGTAGTGGATTTCCGAGCGAAACTGACTGAGCATGCATGCATCCCTCATCACGAGGCCATTTCAGTGCTTCTGTTAACTTAGAGTAAACTGTTATTTTATTTGTAAAAGTGTTGTAATTAATTAGTTAATACGTTTAATTAATTGATTCATTCTGTAATAATTAGTTAACTAGGAATAGTTAATTAATTTTGTTTTGTAATAATCTAATTAGTTTAGTTAATTAGCTTAGCTTCTTATTCGAACCCTCCGTCGAGAAGGCACAACTGTTTGTAATAAGTGTGCGTGTATGTGATGCATGTCTTCCAACCCCCATTTCTTTCTCTCTTTAATTTACTCGCTTTCAGTGGTTAGATTAGGGCATGTTTCAATTAGCATCCTTAGGCTTTGCATGCGTGTATCATTCATCTGTTTTGCATGCATCGTGCTCGGCGCATCATTCAAACTGCATAGTATTTCAATTCCAATTTGAATACATGTTATCAAGTTGCATTCACATGACATTTTAGGATAGCCGAGTCTATCTTAGTTGCATTTTGCATGTGTTGCATTAGGCATTCTTGACATAGGCAACTTTGGTGATGATAGACACGTGGCCTTAGGCACGAGTCAGGGTTTCCTAAATTTTTCCAAAAATAAAATATTTAGGTGGCGACTCTGAAATCTGGCAAAGCAGTCCATGTTTGGCGCTTTTTTGATTAAAATCGATTTTCCAAAACGATTTGTCGGATTTGGACTCTTTGGTGATTTATCAGTTTTACATTGCACTTTGTGAGATTAGATTCAGAACCGTGACAGGAGTCCGAACTACAATAGCTAAGAACTACAATTCGCACCCTCGCGTGCGGAGCGGAGTTCGGGCAGTCTACACATATTGTACACAATTTGGAGTTTCATCACATATCAATTATATCATAATCATGATGGAAGTTCAAAGCGTATCTCATCATTTTAGAAAATACTTATCAAATGAAATATCTCGTAACAAAGTATAGATTTCATAATTTGCCGTATAACAAAGCCAATTTCAAAGTAGATTGTACGAAAATATCTTTATAAAGACATTACTCATCTTGACTAGTTCGATGTTCTTCCTCAACGTTCCAACCTACACATTCACATAACCATACACATTGAAATACATTGTTCGAATTGAATAACTTATCTTCTCTTTTCTAATTCAATTACTCATGTTGTTTTTTACTTATTAGTTCTCAAATATTCACAACTCATGCCTAAATATGCTCAGAAGGAGATGAGAATGAAGATATGATCACAAAACAACTTGTCAAAATATGTTGAAACAAAGTCGGTCGCTCGAGCCAACCTTTGGTCACTCGAGCGATCTGCAAAAATTGCAAAAGTACTGGATGCTCAAAATGTGCACTCGAGCGGTTTATGATGTTCTGCAAAAATGCTAGAAACTCGCAATGTTAGCTCGAGCTACCATTTGGTCGCTCGAGTAGTTTGGAAAAATTTTGGGTTTTCAAAGTTGAAAGTTTGAGCTTCAAACGCCTTTTCAAAGCAATACTCATGCATGGCTTGTTCTTTAAGCTTGAAAACTTTTCAATAAACATAAATACATAATCATTTGCAAACTTTTTGCTCAAACTCATCAATTAAATAAAATTGAGCTCAAAACCTTCATGCATGTGAGATTTTCAAACTTTTTTCTCTTGTACTCTTCAAAATATGCACTTGACTTGAAACTTTAGAAATCAATTATGCATGTGCAAATTAGCTTCCAATTCAGCATGGGTAATAGAGTTTAGACTCAAAAATGGACAAATATGGTAAAATCATGCATACATGTAGAGCTTCTTCAATTCCATCGTCTTTGAGCCAAAACCCTATCAATTATTCATAAACAAGTACAATCTCTTCTTAATTACATGAGTTACGTGAATTATCTTCACGAATTAAGAGTCGAATTCTTACCTTGAGCTTGAATTACACTTATTCTTGTGCAATCTTGGTTCCCCTAGCAAAAATCTTCAAGTTCTTCAATTCTCACTTTATCTCTCTAGAATGAGAGTTTACTCTGTCTCTAAAATGAATTCTTAGCACAATGATCTCAAGAATGAACAAAATTGAGCTTAATGTTTTCTTAAGACACATATATATAGTTACGATTAGTTTAATTATTAATTAGATCAGTAGGCTAATTAAACATAATTTAATTTTATTAAATTGAATCAATTTTAAATCAAATTTCCTAAATGATTTTAAAAATTCCAATTGGTCTATTCATTTTGTGAATTTCGGTTTCTGAAATCATTTAAGCCTTTAATTTCAATTTCAAAATAGAAAGCATAACATGTAATTCTCAAATCAGACAGATATTCACAAATTAATCACAATGTACATATCACAACTTAAAATTCACACATAATTAAATGAATGTAATTATAATATGCAAATTGGGATTGTCACATTTCTGATAATCCAAGGCCGAATATTTTTAATTTGTTCGGTTACTCATTATCGTGCATTTCAAGTTTTAATTTTTTTTAATATATATATATATATAGTTTTGGCTTTGAAGGATTATGCTTCTATTTATTGTAGCAATACAAGTACAATCATCCGGCTGTTGAACATCTTGAATGGCATTCATTTACTGATATATTATCTTAAGGAAAAAATATTTTTATTAGTTGACATGTCAAATAATATGATGCGACTAAAAAAGATATTGATTATATTGAAACGAAAAAATGTCTTTAATAAGATGAAAGATGTAAAGAGATAAATTAGGGCTCGTTTGGGAAGGGAGGGTTTGGGTTTTTTTTGGCTAAAATAGTCACAAAAAAACAAAATAGGCTTTTTAGCCCAATAAGATAAAACATTACATCAAACCTATAATTATTACATTATTTCTTTCACAAAAAAGCCAAAAAAGTTAAAAAAAATAAAAAATCCTTCCCAAACGAGACTTTTTAGCCCTAAACTAAAATAGTTAAAAAGTCAAAAAACTAAAAAGGCAACCCACTTTTCAAACGAACACTTAGTGGTGTAAGTAGAACTATTCAAAAATTAAAAATGGGAAGAATAATTGGACTAGGTTTTAAGTGATAATTACGTAACATACCATTATCAACCCCATCTCTCCTGAATCCGGATCTTCGGTGGCACTCTCATGTCGCACTCCCCTGTCACCCTCCAAAACGACGTCGTTTTGGAGGATTTTTTTACTTTTCCTTCTTTCTCTTCGGTCTGTGTCTCTGGTTTGTTTTTGAGCTTTATTCGATTTCAATGGCGGAAGCAAACCCATTTTTGCAAGACATATATTTGCAAAACTCTTTTCTGTATATATACATTTGCGGCAAAGAAATGAGAACACATGAAAGGTTTAGGAGAGTCACTCCTCTGCTCGAACAAGCTCAAATACATATATTTGCAAAACTCTTTTCCATTTTTTTTATTCACCTCTTTTCCATTTTTTTTAGATCAAAGGATCCAAATGGCTTGATTATCAGAAACCCAGATCGGTTCTTTTTGTTGGGTTTGGGAGTGAGTGTAAACTCAACAAAGAAGAAATTCAGAACTGTGAGACAGAAGAGAAGAGAAGAAGGCAAAGAGAGGAGGAGGAAGAAGAACTTCAGCCGTACCACCCATCACCACACCATCTCTCAATTTCTTCCTTTTTCATCCAAAACCCACCAAACCCATCTCCCTTTTCTCTCAGATGTATTCTCCTCTCCCTCTCCCTTTCCCTCTGTTTTTTTTTTTCTTCTAGATTTAGAAGAAGAAAATCAAGTCTTCTCTGTTCATACCCAAAACAAATCATCAAAACCAAAACCCATCAAATATTCATACACACATAGATAGATAGATATATAGATATATATATAGAGAGAGAGAGGAACAAAATGAAGATGAAGAAAACCCAGATTTATTTCAGTCGAAGCCTGTAAATCTTTGTTTTGTTTTCAAACTCAAAAATTATTTCAGATTTCTATTGTTTTGGAAACAATTTTGAAGAAAAAATTGAACATTTATATATATATATATATGTATCTCAGATTTTGATTTCTGATATATATATACAAAAATCCAGATGGCTTTGATTTTATATATATCTCAGATTTTGATTTTATACAAAAATCCCGATGGGTTTGATTTTATATATATATACAAAAATTGCTTAAATATTGAACATTTATATATATATATATATATCTCAGATTTTGGCTATGGAAAATACTGATTTGGCTTCTGGGTAAGTCTCTTTATTGGGAAAAAATGTGACTCTGGTTTATGTGCTTGTGTGATAATGGTGGCTGATATTTCTGAAGCAGCTTCAACAAACCCACAAAATCTCAAAACTAGTTCACTAGATGAGACCCAACAAAACCCTAGAAGACCTCCATTGTTGCCCTCAGAGAGAGACAATGGTGTTGTTAATCCCAAAAGACCCAAAGCAAGGCAAGGTGAGTCTTGGGGGCATATGAGAGAGAAGCAGAATGGATTACGAATCAATCTTGATTTTGGCCCCCCTCTTCTTCTCCCTTCCTCTCTCTCTTCTTCCCCTCCCCTCTCCTCTCCTCTGGTTTTCTTCAAAAACAGAGACACAGACCGAAGAGAAAGAAGAAAAAGTAAAGGAAAAAAAAAAAAAAAAAACCCTCCAAAACGACGTCGTTTTGGAGGGTGACAGGGCAGTGCCGCAGGAGAGTGCGACCGAAGATCCGGATTCCATCTCTCCTACCCTACCTGACACAGTACGATTACGAAATCCCATATATAATGTAGTGGTACAAACGGAAACGGAAACGGAAACGGAAACGGAAACGGAAATGGAAATGGAAATGGGGCTAGATTTTCCGCAAAACGGAGGGAACCGTCGAATGCACCTGTTTGATTTTATTTTTCTTTCCAGATTTTAATAAGAGCAGCTACTATACTAATTTCAATACTGACTACTTTCAATAACAAAAATACTAAGATATTTTAAAATTTCAACCAAAAAATTTACATAATACTAGATGTGGATTTTATGTGATGTGAGTTTCACACTTATATAAATATTGTGTAATTTTTTTAGTAGAAATTTTGAAACCCATAACAATATTCTTTTAATAATTCTATGGATAGAAAACCGACCATAGAATGGACCACATAAAATGTATGTGCCACAATTTAAATGAAATTGTATCTTTTATGACGGACCTTACTATGTAATATGTCTGATGAAATTTTTATATGATTGGTTTTGTGAACGTAATCTTCTTGTACTGATTTTCCTTAATGCACTAATTTTTTTTAAATGTTTTTTTTTTCAAATTATCATGAGATTTGAACTTTAATGTCCAGTAAATTACACACTATTATTTACATGAGTATTAATATATAGTAATATATGTTGTTGTGCCATAGCTGTCCTCTTACACAATTTATAATTGTTAAAACAAGCTAATATCAATGTTTTTATTTTTATTTTTTATATTACAAGATAATATTTAGTATGTTAATAATTAGATTATAATACAGACTAATATCTCTATATAAACTTAAATTTAAAACTTTACTTAACTTGACACCCAAATACCCTTTTCATGGCCTAAATATCAACAATGTGCTTAGTTGGATATTGTAGAATGCAATATTCTTCTTTTGTATGTAGGTGAATGTGTCAATATTATTGTTGGGAAAGTGGTAAACAGCTCATGGTTTATCAACCATCTGACACATTGGTATCTAATTATCCTAAGTTGAATGGTGAATAAATATGTACCTAATTATGTTGCACATAATGGACTAGAGGACTATTTTTTTTTTTGCCCTTTCTTTTCTTATTTATCTTAATATAATTACTGACAACTGAAATTATTATCTTTATAATTGTATTATCTACAATGGCAATTGCAGTGCCCCCCCCCCCCCCCAAAAAAAAAAAAAAAAAAACAAAAATTTTTTTACAATGGTCAATTCCGGTGTCCTCCTTTCTAATATATCACACACGATAGGATTTGTTTGGAACCAGTTGTTATTTTGTTTTTCTAATGGATTTTAATTTTTCTTATGTTTTAGTTTTTTAATTGGAGAATTTTTTTTAAGGTCCCTAATAATAGTAATTTAGAGAATAAAGGACACTAAAAAAAGCGATGATACCTTAGGTCCCTCAACTAAGTATGCGAGCTTTTTATTTACTTCTTGGACCAAAATACCCTTCACAATCAACTGAGAAACTGAATTAGATTTCGACGACTTAGTTCCAATCTTGATATCCAACCATCTTCACGAGCAAGAGAAGAGCAGAATTAGGATTTCACAATCATCTCTAGTATTGAATTTCTCTAACCCGTTTTCACTGTTCATCGTCATCTCAGTTCCAGTCTTTTCCATTCCTTCCTCATAGATTTCTCTGACTTGTTTTCACTGTTCATCGTTATTTCAATTTATCTTAATCGCAGTGTATCTTCATCTCAAGACATATCAGTTCGTAATTAGGGTTTCATCCTCACTCTAGTAAGTTTTTCTACAATCCAACGAGTTTTTCTCTAGAAATATAGTTAATTGCATTTTATATTAGCCTTCCATTAATTAGGGTTTCAATTTCGTAATAAAAGCTACATGAATTTGAAAATTGTTATTTCTGTGCGTTTTGAACTTATTCTTGAAGATTGTTGTGTGATTTTGAAAAATATGATTTTGTCTGTAAATTTCTTTGGTATTTGAATTTCTCTAGCATTTGCTTGATCTAAGTTTCTTCTTTGAATTTTCTCTGGCATGTTTATTCCCCCATTTGTTTTTGTTTATTCCCTCATTTTTTCTGTCATTGTTAATTTCTCTGTGTAATTTTCAAGTTAAATTCATTCAAATTTCTCTGGTTGTGTCTGTAAATTTCTCTAGCATTTTAATATTATGTGGCTTGCTAGATTTATGTTTCTTTTTTGAAAATTTCTCTGTCATGTTTATTTTGTTCAATTCTTATTTTCCTCCAAATTTCTCTATCATGTTTATGTTGCTTTGTTTATTTTCTCTCGGAATGGAAATTTTCTATGGCTATATGTATTCCACACGAAAACACTTAGTACTCTCTTGTCTGTGTCTAATTTTCTCTGGCATTTATAATTTTCTCTAACTACATTACTTTTCTCCCTTGTATGTGTCTGCCAGGTTTAATTTTCTCTGGTTGTGTCTGTAAATTTCTCTGGATTTTAATATTTTGTGGCTTGCTAGATTTATGTTTCTTTTTTGAAAATTCTCTAGTATGTTTATTTTGTTCAATTCTTGGTTTCCTCAAAATTTTCCTGTTGTGTAATTTTCTGTGGCATGTTTATGTTGCTTTGTTTATTTTCTTTTGCTAATTGTGGAATGAAAATTTTCTCTGGTTTGTCATGTTTAATTTTCTCTGGCATCTTAATTTTCTGTGACTTGTTAGATTTATGTTTCTTTTTTGAATTTTCTTTAGCTATGATTTACTTATATATGTAATTTTAGCAATTATTGAAAATTTCTCTGGTATGTTTATGTTGCTTTGTTTATTTTTTTGACATCTAATTTTCTGTGTCTAATTTTCTCTGGCTACCTTAGTTTTCTCCCTTATGTGTAATTTTCTCAGACATTTTTAATTTTCTCTGGCATGTTTAATTTTCTCTGCGATTTAATGTTGACATCTTTATGTTTTCATTGTCTAGAAATGGCAAAATGCAAAAGTAACAAAACTCCAGAAACACTAAGGAAGAAACAGAAACTCTCTGAGTCTAGCAATTATGATCTTAGATAAAAAGGTAGCAAAACACTACAAACTCCTCGTCAAAAAACAAAAGTCCAAGTCGAAGAAGCAACAAGCATGAAGATGAATAAGCTAACTTCAAAAGACTCAAGCTCAAAGAGGGAAAAACCTATTAAACTCTAAAGGAAGAGAGCTAATTAAAGCATTCAATACCGATCAAACCTATCATCTGTTGTCTTCTTTTTTCAAACACTTAAATTCAATTCAAACCAAGTTGTAGAGCTTCAAAAGACCCCATTCTGGTATTTGATCCAAGCTTTAACAATGGGAATGATGGATCCAAGTAAGTGTAGGAAATCAGATGATGATGTAGTTGCAATCATCCAAAGATACAATGAAAAAACAAAAGCATTCACAATTGATAAGAAGAACTTAACCTTTACAACCAATGACATAACCTTGATTTTTGGTTTAGAAGGTGGACAAGGCGTCATGTCATTAAGATACTCAAAGAAGCCAAACATGCCATTTTTAAGGCGAAGATTCCCAAAGGAAACAAGGCTTATTGGTCCTGTTCTAAAGAAGACATTGGTAAAAGCAATGAAAGAGAAGCAACCACATGACTTCAAAGATGTAGTGATCATTGTTACCTTGTACTTATGTCTCACTCTATTTTTTGCAACAAGTGAGAATTCAATAGGGTGGGTTTTTATCAAGTACGTGGAACCGCTTGAGTCAATGAAGAAGTATGATTGGCCAAAAGTAATAATAGCAACATTGATCGATTCTATAACAGTATTGCACAAAACTCCAGAGAAAGTTACGGGATGTGTCATTGCATTGTTGGTGAGTAGAATTTTCATTTCCATTTACAGTTATGATACTTACAAATTTGTGTATTTAGTAAAATTTAAATACTTCATTTTCCATCACAGTATTGGCTACTCAAACATGCAACTATCACTGACTCGGAAGATAGTAACACAACCGAATTCCCTAGATGTGCCAAGTGGAACCTGCAAAGCTTAACAAATAGTTGCAGAAGACACCAATCGAATCTCTTGCACATCGGCCGGTTAGATTTCTATTGCCACTCAAGTCTCAGTGAAATTCCAAAATTTCTCTGACCACTGGTTTGTTTCCCTTCTTGTGCCTTGATTGATTGAGATCAATTTCCTCTGCGATGCAATAACTTATATGGAATAACTTATGTGCCTTGACTGATTGAGATCAATTTTCTCTGAAATTTCAATTTATGTTGCTTATTTGATTAATACTGGTTTATTTATGCCATTGTAATAAATTTTCTCTAGAATTCAAATTTATCTGACCACAATTATAATAACATTAACTTATATGCCTTGATTGATTTTCTTTGATATCTAAATTATGTTGATTGTTTCATAATTTTTTCTGACCCATAAAATTATGCCTCCTTGTGTGTAATTTTCTCTAGCCCATAACTTATGTGCCTTGACTGATTGAGATCAATTTTCTCTGAAATTTCAATTTATGTTACTTCTTTGAATAACATCGGTTTATTTCTGCCCTTGTAATAAATTTTCTCTGGAATTTAAATTTCTCTAATTACAATTATAGTAACAGTAACTTATATGCCTTGATTGATTTTCTCTGATATCTAAATTATGTTACTTGTTTCATAATTTTCACAGACCCATAAAATTATGCCTCATTGTGTGTAATTTTCTTTGGCCCATAACTTATGTGCCTTGACTGATTGAGATCAATTTTTTCTAAAATTTCAATTTATGTTGCTTTTTTGATTAACACTGGTTTATTTCTACCTTTTGTAATGAATTTTCTCTAGAATCCAAATTTCTCTGACCACAATTATAGTAACACTAACTTATATCCCTTAATTGATTTTCTATGATATTTAAATTATGTTGTTTGTTTCATAATTTTCTCTGAATTATAAAATTATGTCTCCTTGTGTGTAATTTTCTCTGGCCCATAGAATTTTCTCTTAAGTTTGTTTCCCATTAGTATGATTTAGATGAATTTTATATAGCATTTGGTTGATCTTGTTTGAATTTTTCTCTCAGTGAAAATTTAATATTTCTCTAATAAAAGACCTCTTGTTACAGATAGATAACAAGGAGCTAGTTAAAAACCCATCAGAGGAGTTTTGTCTTGGTAAAAAGAAGAAGAAAGAAGCAAAAAAGGCATTGGCCAAATTCAAGGAGACATTAGAAGATTCATTTAAAGAAGGAGGGGGGAATGAAGAAGGAGAAGGCAACAAAGAAGAATAAGAAGCAAGCAATGGAGAAGAAGATCAAGCAAACAGTGCAGAAGAGGAAGCTAGAGAAGAAAATGAAGAAGTAGAAGACAAAGAAGAATATGAAGGGAAAAAAGAAGAAGACAATGAAGAAGAAGATGAAGGCATTGAATCTAAAGAGGAAGAAGAAAACAATGAGGAAATGGATGACGAAGAAAATAATGAGCAGATGAACCAACATCATGATAGCATTTGTGGCTCAACAATGCAACAGCCTCAAGAATCTGAGGAATCAATGGATGCTCAAATTGCTAATCTGCATGAAAGACTAAAGGCACTTTCTAAATCCAAAATAGAAGAAGAGAAAAATTGGAATCAATTACTCGAAGAAAAGGACATTGCAATAAGAACCTTGACATCAAATAATTCAGAACTTCAAGAAAGAGACAGCACAACCAACTGAAACTAAGGATGATGGAGGTTCAAAAAGATGATGATAAAAAAATAATTCAACAGTTGAGGCATTCAATTTCAGAGCTTGAAACTGAAAATACTAGATTGCATGAGCAAATTCAAGAACTATCCATCTAACTAGCAACACAACCTTACCGAACACCAACACAAGTTCAACCCCAAGGTCAGTGAAAATCTAAAACCACAAAAACTTATGTTCTTTAGTCAACATAACTCAGAGAAATTTCTATTTACTAAAATTTTCTCTGGAATTTAAATTTCTCTGACCACATTAGTTTGGCCAGTTTGATTTCTGCTGCTTATATTATTTTCTCTGTCTATTTGCTTCCATATGTGTGTAATTTTCTCTAGATTTTGTAACTTCTTTGACCACGTTGATTTTTGGGGCTTGTTTGATTTTCACTGTGTATGGTTGGAATGGAAGTGGAACAACAACCAATAACCCAACAAGAAGAAGTGGCACACAAACAACAACCAAAACAAAAAACAAAATTCTATAGTAACTAGAAAATATTGAATTAAATAAATTTACATATTGAAATATGATCTGTTACTTTAGATAAATTTAACTTTTACTAATATTTTCACTGTTTACAGTGAAAAAAGATCCTACATCAATGATAAAGAATTTGAAGGCAAAAGAAAAGAAAGAAAAGCAAGATCCAGACTTTCAATATTCCAATGTTGTGAAGATTACTAGAGGTTCAAAGCAAGCTGCAAAGCCAATAGAGTAAACCACCAAAGACAAAGAAGTACTTGATGCCGATGACTATGTCTTGCCTCAACCAACAAGCGTAAGAAAAACTTGGATTTTTCCACAAAGTCTACCGGTTGCAAAATTGGTAAAAGAACATGTCAAAGATATCTTGCAACATATATCAAATGTGTCTGGACTAGAGTAAGTACAACAAATAAAATAAAAGATAACAAATAACAATTTACTAACATATATTGCATTAACAACTATTAAATCCCTTCTTTGTCATGTTGTAGGGTTTTCATCTGGACAAGTGAGTTGAATCTCATTACTTTTGAAGATATCGGAAACCTAATAAAGGAAAAAGAAATTGCCAACAATGTAAATCTTTCATCAAATTTCTCTACAATGTTCCGTAAGCCTTTATAAACCAATGTTACAATTATAAATGATGTTTTAAGGTTATTGATGGTTATGGAGAGATACTATTTGCTAACCAAAGGAGAAAAGGACAACAAGTAACTTCATTTTTTTTCACATGTATGAGCTTGGTATGTTACCACTCTTTTATTTCATTTTCTCTGAAATTTACTTACTACTTTCTCTTGTTCAGATATTTCTTGAAGCCAGTTGTGTGACTTGTTTAATTTTCTTTGGCTAGTTGTGTGCATTTCAAATTCCTCTGTGTGTATATTTATGAAATTCCTGTCATTTCAACTTTCTCTGACCATTGTTTGATGTTCTCTGACTACAGAACTTCATCAAGATGACAGAAAATCAAACTTTTCGAATCTCATTGTTTGACAAGCATCTTGAAACAGTATGGAGGAACTACAGGTTCCTCAATTTCCCAATAAATAGTGGTGGCAATGAGAAGTCAAATGATGGAAATCATTGGACCTTGCTTGTCTTGGACAAAAAAGAGAATTTATGGAGGTTCTACAACTCGCTAAGGACAAGGAGGGATGATGCACACGACAAATATCCCAAAGATCCAAAACAATTGGTAACGAGTGCAAATTTCTTTGATCCATGATAATGTTTATGTAATGATAATTTTCATAGATTCCCATTAATTTGTGTCTTTGTGTCCTTGTGTTTAAATTTCTCTGTTATTTAATTTTTTTTTTTTTTTTGCAGCAAGATTATGTGAAGAATTTTTTGAAAGCTTGCCTTGAAAGAGAGGCACAATCACAACCCTCTTTCAAATTGATAGACGCACAAAACATAAATTATGACTTTCAATGTGTCGACAATACTCCACAACAAGCCAGTGATTTGTAAGTTTCATATAACATTTATAAATAAGATAATTTAATTTGAATGTTTCTCAAAACTAACTATACCTATGATTTGTATGTAGTGTGGATTGTGGCCTCTTTATGTGCTACATAATGAGACAACATATCAACCATGAATCTATTAGCTCGACATTGTAGAGAAATTTGCGACTGTAGTTGGCTGGTCATGGACATAACCAATTCAAATACCACTAGAAGAAGTACCAAAAGTATAATACTGAAAGCACACTAGTGAAAGGAAGATAATGCACACAATGTAATTAGTAATAACCCTTCAATATTTTTTTCCATACATTGAAAGAATGATGATGTTTGACATATATGTATATATATTTTTTTTGACTAATGTAAACTTCAAAATTTCATAGCTATCAATGGTTAAATATATATTTTTTATAATGCATGTTAAGTGGTGATTGTCAGCACAATCCACACAGAGAAAATTATGCCTGAAAAAATTTCTCTAGTTTGAAGTTACCAGAATTTCTCAGAGAAATTTATCTCGTATCATACAAAGAGGGTGCCTATATGATCATGTAATTTGTAATGCACTATGTTGGTACAAAACAATGCACAAAATAATTCACTACCATCAAATTCAAAAAACACAATGCACATAGTAAGTTTCTCTACTATTGGCAAATTTCTCTAGATGAATTTGACTTCACAAAACACAATGCACAGAGTAATTTTCTCTGCTAGTGGCAAATTTCTCTGGATGGATTTGACTGGTATTATAAACACACTGCCTAAAGTATGTTTCAACAAACACAATGCACATAGTAATTTTCTCTGCTATTGGCAAATTTCTCGAGATGAATTTGATTGGTATTATAAAGACACTCTCAAAGTATGTTTCAAAAAACAAGATACACAAAGTAATTTTCTCTGCTATTGAAAAATTTCTTTAGATGAGTTTGATTGGTATTATATACATACTATCCAAAAGTACATTTCAAAAAACACAATACACAAAGTAATTTTCTCTGTTATTGACAAATTTCTCTGGATTAATTTGATTGGTATTATAAATACACTGCCCAAAGTATTTTTAAAAAACACAAGTGTATTGATCCACAAATTATAGAAAAAATTTCAAAGAAAATATTAAACATAATGCACAACAAACACATTATTTTTGTTATTATAAACACACTGCCCAAAGTATGTTTCAAAAACACAAGTGCATTGATCCACAAATTACAGAAAAAATTTCAGAGAAAATACTAAACACAACGCACAACAGACACATTATTTTTGTAATAAGCTCCATACCCATACAAATTTCTCTCTGTTAACCAACATCGAAAAATGCATCATAAATTCCTCTAACTTCCTCAAATGTATTATTCAATCAATAAAATGTATTATCCTTAATTATTTAATAAAGGTTCCTTGCATGTCCTCTTATTATGGCAACCAATACTCTCACATCGACTACACTTTATCACCCTTTTAAACTCTCAAGTAGAAGCAATTATGTTCTTCTTTGGCCTTCTAGCTAGTCTCTTACTCAATAGAGGTAAAATCATAACATCATCAATGCTACACACAGGTTTTTCAACAGTTGGAACTGGGCCAATCGAAAACAAGTATGCTTGACGATATATATCAGCATGAAAAAATAGATCAACAAATGAATTCAAATTCTTTCCACTCCTAAAAATTGCAGCAACAAAATGTTGACATGGATACCCATTTATTTCCCATTTTCCCATTTTCGACATGAACAAGTTCTCAACCCAAGATCAACCATAACCGAAGGAAAACAATGCACTTCGAACACATTATCAGATGATAAACTCACATTCCACGTCCTCCTATCCATGAAAGCCTTCTTCAACACACTATCCATACGACGACAGAGAACTTTATTCCATTTACTAGAAAGCAGCCTCCTATCAGACCTCATATTCACATGTCCACCAAATTTGTTATTGGCAGGTGCCGAGCTTTTCGTATCCATGAATTGAATGACCCAGCAACATTTGAATACATTTCGCCATAACGTTTCCCCTCAAAATATGCATCACTCCAATTTTCATACGGTAAATTTCTCAAGAAAACACTTACAATGTCTCCATTCTCACTTTTTAATTCATTTAACTTGAAATGGAATGATGCCTTTGTTGGCGCATATGTACATTCTGAAAACTTGGACACAATCGTCTCCTTAACCAAATTTGTGTTTCTAGATGATAACCTATCCCTCAAATTTCTCTTTAGATGTTCAAGACAAAATCCATGATAGCAATTAGGGAAAAGCCTAGCAATTCCTTCTACAATACCACAATGTCGATTTGATATGAAACTTATCACCCTCTCCGATTCTAATATTTCACATAAATGTTCAAGGAAACAACACCAATTGTCTTTATTCTCAACATCAACAATGGCAAAAGCTATAGTAAAAAACCCTACAAAACAAATAGGAACAAGCAAATTAGATATACACATGCAGAGAAAATTAGAACAACAAACAACTAGAGAAATTTCACACTTCCAAAATCCAGAGAAAATTCACATAGTGGCAACATCCAGAGAAAATTCACATAGTGCCAACATCTAGAGAAAATTCACACAGTGGCCACCTCTAGAGAAAATTTAAAGTGTCAGAGAAAATTCACAAAACATAACCACAAAAATAGAAAATTCATTCAATTCTCACATGTATAGAAAATTCACATACTTGGAGAAAATTAAATATATTTATAATTACCTTCATTTCCATCTATTCCCGTCGCAGCAAGCATAACTCCTTTGTATCGTTCTTTAAAAAATGTTCCATCAAGAAACAACAATGACGGACAATATTTGAAACCAACAATGCATGTATGAAAAGCCACAAACACTCTTTTGAAACACTTGTTATCTTCAAAATCTAACTCAAAATGACTACCTGGATTGTTCTTTCATGCCTCATCAAAATACCACCGTAATTGATCGAACGACAAACAAGAATCCCTATATGTACTACCTTTTGCTTTTTCAACCCCTAACCAACCACAGTTATAACTGATTGAGACTCCATACTTGTCTTTCATTTCCTTGACAACATCTACTGGACGAATTAAAGGCTTTGCACTTATCTTTTCAAGTATCAATCCAGAAACTAAGCTGGAAGTCATCCTACCATGTTTACTAGTATGAACCACCACACCACACGTATGTTCATTGTTCAAAGTTCTTATGTAAGAGAACCCATTTGTTTTTTCAACTGAAGCATGTACATGCCACATACATCCCCTTGATTCCTTATATGCACATTCTGCCGTAACCCTTAGCTTGTCATTTTTAACATACGTAAACTGAAAACCAACCTCAATAGCATACTTGCATAAAACAGTACGAAACTCAACCACACTACTCTCAAACTTTTGTCCAACACTTCTACTATTATTTTGCCAACTAGCTGACAATAACACATTTTTTTGGTGAGAACAAAATTTAGAGAGTGAATTCCTTTCAATATCTACGAGCCTATCACATTCACCATGCACAACATCTACCAAATTAGACCCCACTTCATCCTCTTGATCAGAAGTACTACACCGAACAACTGAAATATCAACTATATCAACACCACGTGCACAAACAACCCTCAACATATTCAGAAAATTAATATTATTTCAAACCAGACAATTTGGATGGCCCACAATAGAATATCAAATACAGATCGTCTCAGGTTTCAAATTCTTCCATGTTTCACACAAAATGCCAACTAGTTCCTCAAAATTTAATTCGCATGAAACATTAATGACAATAGTATCATTTCTATATTTGCACAGTAACAACACTGCACTGTCCATTTAAACTAAAAGAAAAAACAGGAAAAATAACTTCTGCTCAGAAATGAAACATTCAAATTTAATCACAAAACATTCAATTAAATCCCCAATCCATATATCTAGTTCAGAGGACATTGAAAACCAAAAACAACAAACTTATAATAACATGTCCAAATAAAATTATGATTTTCTCTGAATTATAATAACAAACTTATAATTTCTTTGAACTAAAAATAAAAGTTCAGAAAAATTTAAGAACTTATATTTACTTTCAAGATCACAAAAACAAAAACAGATTAACATCAAAAGACAAAAATGCTAATTATTCCACACAAACTCAGAGAAACTCATAAAAAAGATCTGTTATGCTCACAAACATTCAATTGAGAAAATAAAAAATAAAAAATAACAAACTTATAATAACATGTCCATAACAAATTACAAATTTCTCTGTGATTTTCACTGGACTACAAACTTACAATTTTCTCTATGATTTTCACTGGACTACAAACTAACAATTTTCTCTGTGATTCTATCTACATTAGAAACTTATAATAATATGTCCATATGAACTTATAATTTTCTTTGTGATTTTCGTTGGATTATAATAACAAACTTACAATTTTCTTTGGACTACCAACAAAAGTGCAAAAAAAACAGAGAACAAAATATGATAAGAAATTTACACTTATCTTTGGTTTAAAGAATTTTCTTTGGTTTGAAAAAATAGAGCACAAAACTTATCATTGATAAGCATGTTGATGAAAAATAGAGAAAAAAAAATGAACTCTAAAAATCAAAATCAACTCCACTGTCGACTCTCTTTGAAATTGATCAAAAAATAGAGAATGAAAAATGAACTTCAAAAATCAAAATCAATTCTATCTAGCTGACCTCTTTGTAAAATTGATCAATAACAGAGAATAAAAAATCAACTCAAAAAATGATAAACAACTTCACTAGGCTGGTCTCTCTCTTAAATTGATCAAAATTGAAAACAAAAATCTAATTCAAAATATACTTGAAAAACTAATATGAAATCAGAATCCTTACATGCAAATCAAATCAAAAATCGAAATCCATATGGAATCTCCATCGAAAACATACCTGATTCAACTCCACTGAAAATCAAAACAAAAACAATCAACACCACTGCAACACCTACATGATCATAGCAATCTCCATCATCAAATCCACTACAACACTTACAAAATCACTATGAAATCTCCTACGAAATCTCCACCGTGAAGTCTATACCCATGAAATCTTCTACAAAACAGCAATAGAATATTCAGTTTGCCAAAATCCAAACAAATGTATGTTATAAAAAAGGATGAATTGGGTATTTTACAACCTAAAATAAGGTTGAGGGACCTTAGCCATCAAAACATATTATTGTGGACCTCTCCTCCGACCAAAAGTTGAGCAGGGATCTTAGACCAATTTGCCCTTTTTAATTTTTTCATCCTAACCCAATTCTGCCAATAGATGCCGTTAAAATCAAGGGTAAATATATAATTTTGAATATCAAAATGACAAAGATCACATATTGTGGAGATTTAAAGGTATAATTTTTTAAGGAGAAATGTTAGAGATTCACAATTTAAATCCTTAAACTCACTCACAATGATATGGCAAAGGAGTTAGGCTCTATATGATTGAGTGTGTAAAAATATAAAAAATTAACACTTATCACACCACGTTGTAGGGGTTTCAAATATTTTTCTATTTTAAATGAGTTTCCACTTAAATTACATATTAAATATTTTTGGGGTTAAAAGTGAAAAATTTTAAGTGAGTTTTTACATTTATTATTGACTTTAACGGTGTTTATTAACAAAGTTAGATTACAGATATTAAATTGAACTACTTTTTATGCATGGAAAATTTAATTGACATAATTCAAACATTGATAACCAAATTGAAACATATATATTTTTTTACATTGGAGATTAAATTGACAACATTAAAATAGGATAAAATAGGATCTACACATTTTGTTCACTATATCATTTTGGTCTCTAAACTTTTAATTGGTTCAATTTTGATTCTTAATTTTAGATTTTGTGTTAATTTGATCTAATTGGTAAAGCCATTAATGTTTTTGAGGGAAAATGATCAGTGAATTGGATGATATTAACTCATTAAGTTAAGTAAGTTTATAATTTTGTCCATAAAAGCATGATACTTTTGTACATGTTTTTCATTAAAAAAGGCTAACAGTTATAAACAATTGGACTAAATTGAAATAGAGTCATAAATTTAAGATGAAAATTAAGACAATTGAAATTACATGGACGAAAATGACACAACGACTACCAACATAATTTGTCCATTAAAATATTATACACCAAAATAAAGCAAGGGGAAATTTCAATCCACTGTGAGTTTTCGAAAAATGTAACACAAAAGTGATAAATTTTATATGTATCAATAATTAAAATTATAAACTTTTCCATTATTCTGTAATAACTTTTTGATGGTACAACTGATAAGTAATTTTCCCGTAAAACAAAGCTCATATTTTAAAGACGGATGATTTAGGAATTGACTATTTTATTGATTTATTGATTTTTTTTATTATAAAAATATGTACAAAAATAAAGAAAAGAGTTAATTTTTTTAATAATAACTTTTTAATTTTTTAATTATTTGAACTTATTGAAAATATAATTAACCCATACATCTATACTGTTATATATATTTGTGGCCCTAGTGAGTCATAATTGGACCACAGCAGCCTGAAGATTAATCAATTGAATTAAGAAATAAGAGTAGCATGAAATCAGGTAGTTGTAATTCAAAATTCAAAAGGGACCCCTTTTCTTCCCCCTCACCTAACCTGGCCATCGCACACCCTCATTCAACCTCTATCCCAATATATATCCATGTCTTATTCTTTTTTATTGTTTCTTAATTGTTTCACTCTAATTTATTAATTAATTAACTAACTCCCGTATTGACTATTATTAAAAGCGTCATGTTATTGGGTGTCATAACCTACTGGTTAACACGCATAAAATGATTGTACATTCTTATATAAAATTAAGTACTTAGAGAGAGTACAACCATTATTTAATGCATTCTTAACTAATCTTCTTAAGTATTCTATAACAAAATTTTTATTAATGCTATCATGTCTTCTCTAGACTTGATAGGATCACTTTTTTTTTTTTTTTTAATAAACATTTTATGATACATAGTGAATGTTCTTCTTGTTCAAAAAAATTAATTAATAAAGAAAGAAATAGTCAATTGAATTAAGTATCCTCCAAAGTTTGGCACCGAGAAAATAAGAAAGATATACATATGACTTTCACATGCTTATATTAGATATTGTGCTAGTGTGTTTGGTAACTTATGAAAAAACAAAAAATTTAAATAAATTAAAAAAATAATTATTGAATAATTGAGGGAGAGAAGTTTTTAGATTATGAGTTATTAGTATTATTTTTAACTTGCCAATAAACATGATCAAAATACAATGATACAAAAGCAGCTTGTCCCAATGCATTTTGATCTTTTTCTTACATAATCATTTCATTGAACAATTCAATTTTCTGATCTTTTTTTCAATGGATTGGTTGGAAGAGTGATTTGAATCCGTTATGCAAATCTCATCCGATCTGATTTTAACTGATTTTAATTTTCATATATAGAAAATCAACAAAACCTACAAATCAACAAACCATCTAGCCCAAACCAACAAAACCACCAATAATTACATACAATCCCGTAATATGAGAGAACATAAACCACCACAAGGGGTATTGAACCAGAAATCTTATGCCACAAAGGGTGTTACACAACTATTAAGTCCAATACCCTAATTTTTAATTTTCATGTCTACATACAAAGTTTCATTGCTTATTAAAGAATGATGTAGATTACATAGAGTTTGAGGTTACTGCTGCGCATGGTGCTCAACAACAATTGTTGCGCGCCTTATTGGGTCCATTTCAGGGCCTAATTCGATAATCTAAACCGTTCACATTTTAGAAGGTATTTAGTAGAATATATCTGTAAAAAATTACGTCAATCGGATATTGTTGACCTTTTCATCAAATCACATTAGTATTTAAAAGAAAAAAAAGATAAATGTAACTTGAAATATAAAACTCAATGCAAATGTAATTTGATGAAAGAGATAACGATATCTGATTGACGTGATATTTTATAGGTATATTTTACTTGATACTTTCTAAAATGTGAATAGTTTAGATTATCGAATTAGGCCCTGAATGGGTCTAATAAGATGCGCAGCAGTAACCCCAAACTGGATTACATAGGCCTGAAGTTATTTTAATACTATCGTTTTAGAATAAAATTGGATTGAATATTAGTTAATCCAATCAAATCCAATTATCGAATTTTTCAGATATGGATTTTCGAACTGCTGGATCGGATTTCACCTTAATACATTAGATCTTTGGGACAGGGTTCAAATCAAATGCAAATCAAATTCAATTTGTTGATAGGCCTAGTTCAACAAGAGGCGAAGCTATATGTAAGCTGATGGGCACCCCGTGAAAATTAGGGCTGGACATAGAGTTATCTGGCCTGCGGAAACTGCCAAATCCGATCCGAACCACATACAAATAGGCAGTTTCAAGTGTAAAGTAGGGTCGGATGTGGTTTAGATTATTCTTTTGGTTGCGGCTCCACACCGTCGTTGAGGTTAGTCAAAGACTCAAATCTGTTTCTATTTTGAATTTTTTTGTATTTTCAAGAACTCTTCCTCACATAAACTTGCTTGTATTATAAAAAATAAGAAGTTCAATGAATCACCTGTGGTTCATTTATGGTGTTCTCTTATGTGTGCTTTGTTCTATTTGCCTCCTTGACAACACCTTTGTTGTTGTATATATATAGATACATACACAATATATGTATACTCTGTGTAGTGGGTTTGAGTTGGTTAGAGCTTGATATGTAATATACCTACATAATATATACTCACAGTTGCTTTGTGTGGATTTGTGATACTCACAGTTGCGTTGGTGAAATTTGATTACAATTTATTTTGATTTTAAGTAGTTATTATTATTATATTTTGGATGAATATAAAAATTAATAAAGAATTACTTTAAGGTAAATTTAGGATTTTGAATTATTTTACTTTAATTATGTTGTTGGATATTAGATAGTGAATGATTTTGAATGATTTCGGATTTTAAATTATGAGCTTGTGTTAGAAAATGAGGACAAAAAAGGCCCAAAATAAATATTTAGAAAATGGGGAAAAATAGGCCCAAGTTTTGCTTTTTGAAGGAAAAAGTTAAATTCGCAAACCACCTGCAATTGCTCATATATCTGCAAATCCTATCCGCATAAATCGCAACCCATACTGCGAGCGGTTGTAGGTTCAATTTTCTCTAAACCGTAGACATGCGGGCAGGTCCAAATTGCAAACCAAACTGTCCAAAATTGATTCGTGACCACCCCTAATGAATACTCTTACAAAAATATATATATATATATATATATCAAATATATTTACATTGTTAATATTTTATTTATGGGCCAGGCTTCTATTGGGCCCATGGGAGCCCACCATGGATCCTATTTCGATTATCCGAACCTTTCAATGTTTAGAACTCGTCGAGTACTTTATCTTTGTAAAAAATACGTTCATCGGATATCAATAGCTACTTGATTGGATTAGATTTCTATCAACGGTAAATATAAATTTCAAAATAAATTATTGACAAAAATTTAATCCGATTAAATAGTTATCGATATTCGATCAATATGATTTTTTACAGCGATAAAGTATTTAACAAATTTTACATATTAAACGATTCAGATTATCGAAACAGGACTCATAGTAAACCCCATAAACCTAACCCTAATCTTTTATTTAACATAGTGCGACTTTATTAAAATCTTAAGAAAACTCAACAAAATAAGAATCCACACCCATCAAAGACTCACAAATTCCAATAATAATAAGAAAAGGGACTAGCAGTTTGGGTAGCCACTCTGTTTGGTTATCAATTTTCAAAAAATATTTTGAATTTTTTTTTATATATATATATATATTTGTCTTAAATTTTTTTAAGTGTGTTATGCAATCCCCCATTTAGATCCTTTAAACTAGATACACTTAACTCTTTTGAAAGAAAGAAAAAAAAAAAAAATCTAGATACACTTACAAAAAAAATATTTAAATATAGAAAAAATACAACAATTTATATATATTTATTTATTTATTAATTAATTTTTATATTTTTTTAAAGATTTTACTTTTTAGATTCATTTAGGTTAAGTACACCAATAAAATAAATAAATAAAATATAAAAAAACAATTCAAACAATAAAATAAAAAAAATTAAAAATTATTTTTAAAAACTCTAAACTAAACATAGTTTGTGAAAATTATTATTATTATTATTATTATGAAACTTAAGTTTGTGAGATGATCCGTCTATAAAAATTTCTTGAATGTCCACTCGGTTGAACCTATACACACACTGGTGTAAAAGGCTTGTGCAAGACATGGACAACTATGACATTTGACTCCAATACTGTATTGAGTTTACTAAATGAAATAGAAAAATATGACTATTTTTAAAAATATTTATTTTATATTTGATTCATTCAAAAAATAAGAAAAAATGTATTATAAAAGAAATAATAATTATTCCATAAAAGATACAAGAATAATCATTTCATTCCATTTCACACCCAAACTTTTTCTCCAAAAATAAGATTTTTTTCTTACAAAATTGAATAGAATAAATAATTAAATATGTGATAGAAATTTTAATTTCTATTATAAGGTACAATCATGGAATAAATAGATGAGATAAAGTTTTAGTTCAAATGAGTGTATTTTTATTTTTTTTTGTTGTTGTTAAGTTTGATTATGATGCGATGATGGAATGGTGATATTACATGCCAATGATTATATGGTAACATCGTTAAACTTTGATTTAGTTTAATTTAAAAAATTTATTTTTAGACCCCGTGCAAGGCATGTGCTATTGTTGTGATAAACTTAAATTTTCAAAATGCAAATCACTTAACAATTTATCCTGTTTGGTTTGATTTTAAAAAAAAATTATTTGTGAACAGATTTTCATTTTTTTCATATTTTTTTGTTCTTTTTAAATCCATATACATCTTAAAAGTAAAATTATTTGACTAAACTATTTAAAAAAATCAGTAAAAATAAATGAAAATTTGAACAAAAATATGTGTACATTTTTGTTTGGATTTTTATTTATTTTAAATGATTTCTTTTTCTACTTTTTAAATGTATCTAATTTTAATGCATCTAAAAGTTTTTAAGAGAGCGTTGTCACGCCCCCAAAATAATTATAATAAACCAACTATAAACACTAGCACAATGTGATATAAATAAAATAAGAAGCTTTCATTGATCAGAATTAATAATATAAAATGTGACACATGCGATATATATTCATAAATTGTTCATCTTGAATCTACAACATATGTTACAAGAGGTAATGAGAAAGGAAAGCTAAACAGATATTTATATGCCTTAATGGCTTACATCTTTCAAGGACCGTGCTTGATTACAACAAAATGAGACATAAGCTCAGTATATATCTTTGTACAAATATAAATACAAAATAAACAAAAGTGAGCCTTCAGCTCCACAATCCTCTCAAGCTAAGTCCTTGGCGGATGTATATCACCAGCACCTGAAAATGTTTTTCCCAAGTAGGGTGAGCCAGAGCCCAGTTGTAACACGCCCGTGAGGGAAACTCACGGGTTACAGTTCGGACTCAATTTGGGTCACGGTTCTAAATTTGAACCAAAGAGTCCAAATCCGGCAAATCGTTTTGAGAAAAACAGATTTTGAAAAGAAGTGCCAAACATGGACTGCTTTACCAGATACAGAGTCGCCACCTAAATATTTTTTTTTAAAAATAGGAAATTTAGGAAACCCTGACTCGGTGCCGAAGGCCACGTGTCCGTCATCACCAAAGTTGTCCTGGCTCGGGAGCTTGGGTACGATCGGGGAAGGTCAGCTATGAGCACCCCCTTTCGCCCAGTCCGAAGACCGGCCTCTACTAACCATGATATCCGATTTTGAAAACGTTACGTGTTCTTATTCCGATTATTAGCCTAGAATTACTATGTTATGCGCACAGCAAACAAGTATAGACTAGATTGCCCAATTTGGAAATAAGCATTGCATATCCGTTTGTTTTGAAAAGCGCTTTGGAATTTGCTACTCGCAAGTAGGCTAAAACACGGATTTCAACGAGTTTTTCCAACTCAAACAATCCAACCTCCACCCACAGGCATTCAGGCAGTTTATCTCATATAAGCACCTAGCCACATGGTAATCATACTATCATGGCAACATTCACACGCATGCGATATGCTAAAGCGAAAATACTTACATCGTACTCCGTGCCAAAACAATAAACTAGTTAGCAAACATGCATGTCCTAGTTCATGTTAAGTGGCTAATGCAACACAAGCAAAGATGCAGTTAGAGTAGGCTCGGCTAACCCTAAAATGGCATGTGAAATGCTATAACTAACATGTATTCAATTTGGAAATTGAAATATAGATGCAGTTAGAATGATGTACCGAGCCCGGTGCATGTAAGACAAATGAATGGATGCACGCATGCATTGCATGAGGTATGCTAATCTAAACATGCCCTAATACTAACCATCAAAGCAGGTAAGTAAAAGGGAAGAAAGAAGTGGGGTTGGAAGACATGCACACCACTCACCCACACTTATTACAGATTCGCCCTCGCTCGGAGGGACCAAATAAATATTACAGATTAATTAACTACGCAAGCTAATTAAATATTACAGATCAATTAAATTAACTAAACAAATTAATTAATCTAATTAAAACAGTAAAGCCCTCGGGAAGCGGTCGGATGCAGCGCATGCTCGGGACTTGCTCGGAATCGCACTGCCATGCATAGTCTGCCTCTGTTTTCTCTACTTTGCTCCTCTGAAAACTTCCAAAGTCTCAGGAATGCCTCTCAGGACACTGAGGGATACCACCGGCTGAGTAGAATTACCACCGGCAATAGGATGTGTCCATCGGCACAAAATGAATCCATCGGCTGATGACTTACTGCCGGCCGGCAGAAAATGTTGCCGGTCGGCAAACAATGCCTGCAGAACCTGCAACTCACAGTAGCAGAGGGAAAAACTTGCATGGCAATACAATTCAAACAATGTATGCACCAATCATGCCTCTTATCATGTTTGCGGCTCAAAGGGGGGATGTGCCTCGATTCTCGGGCCACCAATCACGTATTTCCATGCATGATGGCCTAAAGAATCAAGTGGGCACTTTCATGTCAAATGAAATGCAAACCAATCAAACAAAACAAGGCCCAATTCCTATCACCAAATCAAGGAACAAGAATCAAGTGGGCACTTTCATGTCAAATGAAATGCAAACCAATCAAACAAAACAAGGCCCAATTCCTATCACCAAATCAAGGAACAAGGCATGCATGCAAGATGCAATGCAACCTAGGCATGCAAGCTAAGGATGCAACATGGCATGGCAAGGCACTTATGCAAGCATACAAGCAAACATGAGGCAATGCAAACTAATGAAAAGGTGGACTTAAACATGATTTAGGCAGCTCTAAATAGGCCTAAAACAGTGGCCAAAATGCCCAAAAATGAAGGCTAAACACACATGCACATGTACATATATTGTGGTCTAAAGCTTAAGCATAAAACTAGCAACTTTCAAGCACACTTAAAAGAGGTTATGATGGATAATTAGCATGCGATATTAACTCTGAAAATCATGTCAAAATGTGGTGCCAAACCAACTCAAATGAGACAAGCATAAGCATGCAAGCATGGTCCAAGTACTTAAGGCAAGTCATGGAGGCTTGAACCAAGGTCAATTCCACCAAGCCTCACAAGGCTAAGGAGGCTTAAAACAGGTCAAAAGAAGGCTTAAACAAAACCAAGGGTGCACCTAGATGGCATCTAAGTGGCTCAAATCCAAAAGCATACATAATGACCAAAACATGGAGCATACAACACAAGCTTTTAAAGCAATAATGAAGCCTCTAAGGCAAGTATGCAAACATGTTAAATGGACTGAAATTTCATGCTAAGTGGTTCCAAACCACTGAAATAATGCAAGCAATGCATGCTATACACTTATGCACTTGAGGCCAACAAGCCCAAATATACAAAGGGGCTACACAATGCATGCTAGGGTCGACCCAAACAACCTAGGACAGACCTCCTACATGGCAAAACAAGCACAAAAGCTTCTCAAGACTAAGCCTAAAACATGCTAGAATAATGGTTTACAACCCAAGGCATATTAAGGCAACAACAAGGCATTACAAGGTAGGTATGCAAGGCATGCATGGTGTACCAAAACTAACTTAATGAAAAGTTATATCATGGCAATATAAGCATAGAATACAGCCATGGCATGATCAACAAGAGCCTAAGCTAGGTGCTCCCTTAAGAGGCCAAGATTGGTCCTTTTCAAGGACAACAAGGAGAGGGGGTGGCCCTTCCCTTTTGAGACTTCAAGGCACCATCTCCACTACTGAAATCCCTCAAGATTTCAGTGGTGAAGAGGCCCAAACACCAAAGTCTCGAAACTTGCACAAAAAAGCACAAAAAAAAGGGCCTTTCAAGGCCTAAGGGTGGTCAAACACACCCAAACCATAAAACACTCTTAACAAACAATCAAGAGGGCCTAAAAACAGAACTTTTTTATGTTATACACTAAACACAAAACAGCTCTAAGATAGGTAGAAATAGGATGCAAAAATGGGGTAAAAAGGACTAGTTTCTTACCCTGAAGCCTTTCTTCAAATGGTGATCTTGTTGCCTCCTTAAGCTTCAATCCAGTCAAAAATAGCAAGGACAAGCCCTTAGAACCTCAGTAGCCAAAGGAAGGTGAAGCACTAGGTGTTTGTGTGCAATAATATGAACTAAAGCACCTAGAACATAAAGAGAGAAAAAGAGATATAGGAGATATGTATCAACCCTAACCCTAAAACCAAAGCTTCTCTCTGTGTTTTTTCTCTCCCAAAATTCTCTAACCCTTTTGCCAAGAGAAGAGACCCTTCTCTTATAGGCAACCAACTTGTAAAGCTTATACAACAAGCTTACAAGGAGAGCATCCCTCATACATGTGTATGGAGGGGAACCAAATGTCACACAGCTGTCCTAAAATATTTGCAAAAGCAGATGAACAGTAGTCGGCTAGCCAAAAATGTCATTTTGACAAAAATGATTGCCGACCGGCAACAAAGAGTGCCGACCGGCCACATACATTGCCGGTGGCAACAAAAACCAGCCGGTGGCCTCTAGCCACTGCCGGTGGTGTGTGGGGATGCCTCACAAGGCATTCCCTGCCCCTCCAAGGCAAAACACAAGTGTTTGGTGCAAAACCAGACACAAAACGGTCGAGTTCGGAGATCCTGAGGCAGGGCACGTAGCCGAGACCTCCGGGAATTCCAAACGAACACAAACATGGATAATCACCGGGTGTTCAAACGGTGACATCCAAGTCTTGAGGACGGTCAAAAATGGGGTGTCTATACCAGTAGAAACAATCTAACACAGTATATGAATCTTAACAAATATATAAGTATGATATGCATATACAATACCCATGATGAGATCATTAGTATTCTTACAAGATCATAATGTGCCAAGTTTCATATATCAAGCCATTTTATCTTAATTCATTACATGACAATTCATTTCACCTCAATCCATGAGTCAAATCCATTATTATCCAGACGACCCAACTGAGGCTACAACTCAGTGGTTCTCTAACCAATACCATCATTACACAAACACTTCAAATTTGTCATTTTACGGAAATTTCATCTACGGGAATCGGCACCTATGTATACGCACGATTTTTGAGACTTTCACCCTAGACAAATAGGCCAACTTAATTTATTGGAGTCCATCCCCTTTCCCCTCTCACACATGAAGTACTTTCCCTTTCTCCTTCCAAACATCATACATATACAATGTATGAAACACAGTCATGTTCAATGGCAACAAATAAGAGATTAGTTTCAATTTACCTAATTCTCATGCAATTTCTACAATAATCATAGCTATCATCCACCGATAGCCCAAAACATATATTTCTAAACAGATATACAATCTTTAAGATAGATAAATTATCCAAATTTCCATAGATGAGAGATAACAAGTATCCAACTCCACTCTTTATATAAATATTTATCCAATTTCATATTCTCAATACCAATTTCATTATTTATATAAAATAATAATTTGAAACATTTTAGGGTAAAAATCTATTCTCTCCCAAATCCAATCTATGTGTCAAAATGAACAAATTTAACACAACACATCCTCATATCTACACTCACAACCATTTTCAACACCTTCATTTAAAAATCCCTCTTTTGATTTTAAACCAAAACCCTAGGTTTTCCTAAAATCATCCAAATCCCAACATTATCGACACAATCAACGAATAACTAAGTTAAAAATCATAGGAAAGTATAGAAAGTCCCTACCTCAAGGTTAGAAGTCGACCAAAGCAAAGAGGAAACTTCAAAGATGCTCAAACACAACTCTATTCGGATGAAAACGAAGCTCTTAAGGTGCTTTATCTTTTTAACAAAGGCACATGGGTAGAGAACCTAATGGATCTAGGTGAAAATGTAGAGAGAATGGAGATTTTAGAGAGAGAAGCTCAAGATCTAGGGGTTTGAGATGTTATAGAGAGAGGAAGAGATGAAAAAGTGATGTAAAAAGTGGCTGTTACAAACTGATATACGCACAGTCCGTTCAAGCGCAAGAGTTGATGCTTGGGCGCTAGACACAATAAGTTGTTCCGCTCGAGCGCAAGAAGTGATACTTGAGTTCATAATGCACACTCCCAATAGTTTTGCAGACAACAGACTAACGCTCGAGTGCAAGAAATGCCACTCGAACGCCCACCCGCTCGAGCATAAAAAACGTCGCTCGAGCGTAGAATACACTCTCCTAGTAGTTTTGCAGACCTGTAGAAGTACTGAGAGTTCACAAAACCCACTCGAGCGCAAGAAGTGCCACTCGAGCGGAAGAGCAAAATCCTGGGCAACAAGAGGTTTGAAAACTAAGTAACCAACCTGTTCCAAACATGCTCGATACAACCTAATAGCCAAACTCAAGCACGAATAAGGGGAAAAAGACATGAATAACATTCAGATACCATAAAACCCGAGTCCAGACAATTAAATGAGTTGGGTCAAAACCAGAATCGCTATAGAGAGAGAGAGAGAGAGAGAGAGTAAAATATGGAAAATATGATCCATTTTATTAATAAATGAATCATGATCGCTAAATAAATGATTCATTTTATTAATCAATAAATCATTAAATCAATTAACAAATTTTAATAGTATGATAGAACTGTTTGTTACAGCTTTTGGGGAGTGATTATAGCTTATTTTGATTTGAGAGTCTGTGCCAAACTGTTTGGTGCAATTTCTGCTTATAGCTTATTAGGTAGAAATAGCTTAAATAAGCTGATTATTTGAAAGGTGGGGTAGGGGTGCTTTTAGCTTCTGCTTTCTGATTATCAGATTTTAACTTAAAAAAAAACTCCACCAAACAGGGCTGATAAATATCTTTCAATGAAATTTTGATAATTTTATTATTGCATGTAGGAGAGTAGTTAGAAATTTTATTTTTTCTCTTTATTCCGTTAAATTAAAAATTCTAAATTATAAGGACAATTCATATTTTAAATAAATCTCAAGGGTGTATTTGAAATAGGAATTGCAAAATGCCCTTCCCTTTCTTCTTAAACCCCCCCCCACTTCTTTGAATCTCCACCACCCAAATTGCTCACTTTCTTATTTTTCTTTGACCCTTTACATAATCCCTATAACGATTCTGGTTTAGACCCGGCCCATTTGTTACTTTTGGATCTGAGAACCCATGTATTAGATATTTCCTTTTTGTTGTGTGATGAGTTTGTTGATTGCGAGTTTTGGTTGCGTTTGAAAGAGGTTAGAAAGTTAGTTTTTCAAAGAGTTGTTGCCCAGATTTTTGCTTGTTCGCTCGAGCAACTATTCCTGTGCTTGAGTTGTCTTTTACAGTTTGCAAAACTATTGAGAGTTTGATGTCTTCACTCGAGCAGTCTTTCTTGTGCTCGAGCGATCTTTTATAGGTTTAAACTACTAGGAGGGGGTCATTGTGCGCTCAAGCGGTGTCACTTATTGTGTCAGTCGCTCGAGCGGTGTTTTGGTAGCTTGAGCTGTCTATGCGTATATCAGTTCGAGAGGCAGCTTTTTCCAATCACTTTTTCACCTCTCTTTCTCTCTCCCTAAACATTTCAAAACCCTAGATCTTCACTCTCTCTCTCTCTAGTTCTTGAACTCCAGCTCCAAATACTCCTAATTCGTTGATTTCCTTACCCTAAGTCCTTTGGAGAAAAACATTGAGCACGTTGAGGGATTAATTTTAATCGGAGCATTTAGTGTTTTTGACACCGTCAAGTTTTACCCATTGTTTCTTCTTGTCTTCTACTTTGAGGTAAGGATTTCTTTGACTCTTTTATATGATTTTAGCTTAGTTATTTGCTCTTAGAAAAGGGTTATTGATTTGGAAATTTTTGGGAAAAACCTAGGGTTTGGTTTGAAACTAAAAGAGGGATTTTCCAAATGGATTCTTGAAAATAGTTGTGGGGATGTATTTATTAGTGAGATAAGGTAAATTGGTGGATATTTCTTCTTGAAATTGATTTTGTAAAACAAAGGGGGTTTTGTCATAGATTTTTGGATATTTGGAATTGTGAAGGGAAATGAAAAAAGATGTTGGGTATTGTAAAATTGGAAGAATGTTTATGTTGATGATGATGGTGGAGTTGGATATGTAGTATCACTCCTATTGTGTTTGATGAAATTGTATCTTTTGATTGGAAATTATCTATTGAATAAAAATATCTATTTTGGGCTATTGGTGGAGGATAGTCTTAATTGTTGTAGACATTGCATGAGGTTTTGATTGAATTGAAACTAATTTCTCATATATTGTGCATCGAGCATCATTTCATATTGAACATTGTAAATGTATTGATTTTTGAGAAAAAAAAGGTAAATACCATGGTGAATCTGGTTAGGGGGTGTGGTTGTGATTTTATTATGTTGGCCTGTGTGTCCTTGGTGAAAGTCTAGCAACCTGTGCAGTTAGGTGCCGTTCCTTCCGGTTAGTATCTGTAAAATGACTTTGGTAGTACTTGTATGGTCTATTGGTAGACACGTACATAGAGATTCTCAGTATTATGTATCCACTGCCCTGTTTTCTGTATAATAGGATTATTTTCGTGAATTGATATACAACTTGGCATTGCATTGTTTTGAGAAGGAAAACGGGGAAATTGTTTGATAAATGGCATACATATGCATTTATCTTATGATTTTTCTAAGATTCATATGCTGTGTTAGAGTATCTCTACTGAGCTTTGGCTCACTCTATGTAGGAAACAACTTTCAGGTACTGATGATATGTCTCCACCAAAGACGTAACTTAGGAGGACTTGGAGCTAAAGGCTTCTTTTTTTGTTTGTGGATGTAAATATTTTTGTTTAAGTCACGGGCTTTACTTGTATTGGGTTTAAAGTCATTTTGTTGTACCCAAACATCGACTTGGAAAGTTGTAGCCATTAAGGCATTTATTTATTTGGTTTTACCTTTATTGTACTCATGTTTCCGTGTTATATGCTGTAGATTCAGATTCTAGGAATTATGTATATATATATTGCATATGTCACTTTTTGTAATGATCAAGGATATAATGAAAGAGAATACATAATGTTGTTGATCAATTGCATGTGATGATTATATAGGTTGTGTTATTTATTTGGGGCATTATAACTTGGTATTAGAGCTACCGGATTAGAACACTTTGGGATGGTAGGATGTGGTTTTTACCGCAATGGGTTCTCTTGTTTGATGATAATTGGAATAGACCTGGTATGCTATGTGATAACATGCTTATATGACTATATGTGTATGAATTTAATTTCTTAGATATTGATTGGGTCTACGAGTTTCTAGAAGTCCCGTTAGAAAAGTACTTGATTACTGCTATTTCTAATTGGAACTCTAGCAATGTTGCGGAACGGTCACTATCTAGAAAGAAAATTCGTTTGTGTTTATATGATTAAGTGCTTAAGTGGAGTGAATTAATTATTGTCCACCGCATTTGGACGTGGGTGACACATTTGTGAATGTGCTAATTTGTTGTGTTACTTTTATTAGGATGTCAAGATGTGGATGTGGAAGTGGTAGGCGTGGTAGGCTTAGGCGGCAGAAGGTGCCGTTACTGGATGATATTCGAGCGCAGGAGGAGGGAGTTGGTCAAGCTAACGTGGCCGAGCCAGCACGTCAGCAAGCCATGGGTGCTTTGACTCAAAAAATGGCTGGTGCTTTGTGGGAGTCTATGGACATTCTTAGGGTGAAGAATTAAGTCCAAGCCTATGTTGTTGAGACATAGCTGTCCATTCTGAAGAGGGAGTTCTTTCGGTCGAATTCGGATGAGTTTTTGGGGGATTCGAAGGAGCCACTGAAGGTAGATGAGTGACTAGAGCAGATGGTGAAGACGTTCGAGATGCTTGGCATCGAGGATGATGGTTTGAGGGTGATCTTGACATCCTTCTAGTTAAAGAGAGAGGCGGGTCAATGGTGAAAATACGCGTGTGGGCGCATTGGGGTGACTTGGGAGGCCTTTGTCAATGCCTTCCAGGACAAATTCTTACCTTTCATTGCTAGGGAGAAGTTGAGCGTTTAGTTCTTGAAACTCAAGCAACTGAACACATTTGTAGCAGAGTTTGAGGCAACTTTTACTGGCCTTTTTAGATTTGCACCGGAGCTTGTGGCGACGGAGGAACACCGTTGTGTTGAGTTTGAGAAGAGGCCGAGGATCAAACTCCTTTTCAAGGTGGCTGTGTCTATGATTAGGGATTACGGTCGTCTTGTGGAGGCAGCAACTCATTTAGAGACCGTGATTTAGGCGAATGAAGAAAGGATGATGGGCTCAAAGTAGAGAAGTCAGAAGGTTCAGGGAGAGACGTGAGATAACAAGAGGCAGATGGGTTTCACCCAACATTAGTCCCAGACAGCACAGTTCAAATCCAGTTTTCCTGTAGTGAGTTTTGGATCGGGGAGGAGTAATCAAGGTGGGGTCATTTGCTTTAAGTATGGCTAGCTGGACCATAAGTCTCCAGTTTGCCCGCAGAGAGGAGGAGGGCCGCAGTCTGTGCCGTCTGCGGCTTGTTCACAGAACCAGAGTCAGGGGAGAGGGTAGCCGCCTACCTGTTATCAGTGTGGGCAGTTGGGGCACTTGAGGAGGTTTTGTCTTCAGGCAGACCTGGTGCGTCTAGTTCGAGGCCAACACAGAGCCATCAGCCTACCCAGTGAGCTCAGGCCTCGAGAGCCACACGGGGAGCCTCTTCGGCTTAGTCAACTTACTAGTCTTATGCTCCAAGGGGTGAGTAGGTGGAGCAGAGACCTACAGGGTGTGTGTATGGTGTTACCACGCCAGATCAGCTGCCAACACCCTCTGTTTTGAGAGGTAACTTTTTGTTGTTTAATTCTATTGCCAATGTATTGATTGATACTGGTGCATCTCATTCCTTCATTTCATCCGTACTTCGCATCAGTTTTAGGGTTAGAAGTGGCTTAGTTAGTATCTTCGCTCATGGTAGAGTCTCCAGTTGCAGGTAAGGTTGACTTGGACCAGGAATGCCGTGGTTGTGAGATAGAGGTTGCCAGGCGTTGACTTCCTTTTTCATTTGTATTGTTAGACATGTCGGGTTTCGATGTCATTCTAGGTATAGACCGGTTATCTTCGTATTGTGCTGTTATTGATTGTTACCGTCAGAGAGTTACGGTGTGCACCTCGAGCGGTGGTTGTTTTTATTTTCTGGGGGACCGAGTTGATAGAGTTTTATTACCAGTTTATGACCCTCGTGGTAGGAGTGAGCTTAGTTGTCTTCTTGTAACTCTCTTGGGTAGTGAGAGTGATGAGGTCTGAGTCGAATTACCGAGGGTAGTTTGTGAATACTAGATGTCTTTCTTGAGGATCTTACTAGTTTGCCTCTCAACTGGGAGATCGAGTTCTCCATTGACTTAGTGCTTGGCATGGCACTGATTTTCATGGCACCGTATAGGTTTGCACCCGCTGAGTTGTATGAGTTGAAGATTCAACTCCAAGAGTTGTTAGATAAGGGCTTCATTCGCCCTAGTACATCGCCTTGGGGAGCACTGCTCTCTTTGCTAAGAAGAAGGATGGCACTTTGCGACTGTGTATAGATTATCGAAAGCTGAACCGGGTAACTGTTAAGAACAAGTACCCATTACCTCGCATAGATGATTTGTTCGACTAGTAAAAGGGTCTTGTTGCTTTTGTAAGATTGACTTGAGATTGGGTTATCACCAGTTGAGGGTGAAGGAGAAGGATATTTAGAAAATGGCATTCCGTACATGGTATGGCCACTATAAGTTCTTAGTGATGCCTTTTGGGCTAACCAATGCATTGGCTTCGTTTATGAATTTGATGAATCAAATATTTCGTGAGTTCTTAGACCGTTTTGTAGTTGTCTTTGCTGATGACATCTTGATCTATTCACCCTCTGAAGAGGAACACGATGGACACTTGCGGATCGTACTTGAATTGCTTAGAGCCCACTGTTTATACGTTAAGTTCGAGAAATGCAAGTTTTGGTTAAAAGAAGTTAAGTTCCTAGGCCATGTGGTATTCGGGAAGGGAGTGACAGTAGACTCTTCTAAGATAGAAGTAGTACAAGATTGAGAGCAACTTAAGAATGCCTTTGAGATTCAGAGTATCTTGGGCTTAGCCAAATATTACCGACGTTTTATGAAGGACTTCTCTAGATTGGTCTCACCGTTACTAGATTAACGAGGAAGGGGATGAAGTTTGTATGGAGTGAGACTTGTGAAAACTCGTTCTAAGAGCTTAAGGTTAGACTCACCACTGCTCCAGTATTGATTATTCCAGAGAGGGGTTTGGGTTATTCAGTTTATTTTGATGAGTCTCGAGAAGGGTTAGGTTGTGTATTGATGCAAAAAGGGAAAGTGGTAGCATACAGTTCGTGGCATTTGAAAACTCATCAGAGAAACTATCCTACACATGACCTAGAATTGGCGGCAGTGATTTTGCCTTAAAAATCTGGAGGCATTACTTATATGGTGAGAGATTTGAGGTGTTCATCGATCATAACAGTTTGAAGTATCTATTTTCATAGAAAGATTTGAATTTGAGACAGAGGAGATGGATGGAGTTTATGGAGGATTATGATTTTGAGTTGCACTACCACCTAGGGAAGGCCAATGTAGTGGCTGACGCTTTAAGTAGGAAGACAGTAAGCAACGTAGCTAGTATTGCCATACAGGAATGAGAGATGTTGAGTGCTATTGGCGAATTTGACTTGCATCTTGGTGAGTCCGTTGAGTCTGGCATTTTGTTCACTATAGTTGCACAACTTACATTAGTGAGCCGAGTTATAGAAGCACAATGGGGTGATCATGAGGTAGAGACTATCCAAGGGAAGATATCTAGTGGGAAGGTTAAAAAGGGCTTGAACGTGCATTTTGATTCAAGTGTGAGGTTTTTAGACCATCTTTTTGTGCTAAATTCTTGTAGGGAAGAGTTACTCCTAGAGTTCCACCATTTACGTCTTGCAGTACACTTGGGAGGCACAAAGATATACCACGACCTTAGTTGCGTGTTTTGGTAGAGGGAGATGAAAAGAGATATAGCCGTGTTTATTTCAAGGTACCTTGTCAACAAGTGAAGGTCGAGCATCAACGACCAGCGGGTTTATTGCAACCCTTACCTATAGCCGAGTGGAAGTGAGAGCATGTCACGATGGATTTTGTTGGAGGTCTTTCGAGGACTCAATGGGGTAATGATGTCGTGTGGGTGATAGTCGACCGGTGAACTCAATCAACACATTTTGTACCTATGCGCACGAGTGATTCAGTGGATTATCTTGCCGACCTTTATGTTAGGGACATAGTTCGACTTCATAGGGTCCCTGTGACTATTGTTTCGGATAGAGATCCTAGTTTTACGGCTCGATTGTGGCAGAGCCTACAAAATGTCTTGGGCACTAAATTGACATTTAGCACCACCTATCATCCTTAGATTGACGGGCAGTCTGAGTGAACCATTCAAATCTTAGAGGACATGCTTCGAGGTTGTGTTCTTAATTTTAAGGGCTCGTGGGAGAGACATTTACCTTTAGTGGAGTTTTTCTATAATAACAGCTTTCAGGTGAGTATTGGTATTGCGCCGTTTAAGGCCTTGTATGGCCGACCGTGTAGATCTCCAATGTGTTGGGCCAAGGTGGGTGACACACCTATGTTAGGACCTAAACTATTCTGGGAAATGACAGAGAAAGTTGCGCTTATTCGCAAGAGGTTGGCTTTAGCTCAAAGTCGCCAGAAGAGCTATGCCGACCGTAGGAAGAGAACTTTATCTTTTGAGGTGGGAGATCACGTGTTCCTGAAGATATCACCGAGACGGGATTTAATGAGGTTTGGGAAGAGCGAGAAGTTGTCTCTTAGATTTATTGGGCCTTTTGAGATTCTAGAGTGAATCGGAGACGTAGCTTATCATTTGGCCTTGCTACCCCAACTTTTTGGGATTTATAACGTGTTCCATATCTGTATGCTCTGGAAGTATGAGCCGGATCCTTTACACGTGTTAGATTGGACCGAGTTGGAGGTAGATGAGGATGCCTCTTATGAGGAGAGACCAGTACGAGTTTAGACTCTCAGAACAAGCAAGACTATTCCATTGGTTAAGGTGTTGTGGTGACATCACGGGGTTGAGGAAGCGACATGAGAGCTTGAGGCGAAAGTCTGTGAGAAGTATCCAGAGTTATTTGTTAATATTTGAGGCTTGTGTTGAAACCTTCATGTATGTTGTAAGATATATATAAACATTATATATGTTTTGGAGAATTAAATGATAATAGTTGATGTTGAATGACTTGGTGTATCCTTGTTACAAGTCTAGATGTTATGTGATTAGCTTTATTTCGACATATGTTGTTGATTTTAAATTTCGGGGACGAAATTCCTTAAAATGGGAGATTATAACGATTCTGGTTTAGACCCGACCCATTTGTTGCTTTTGAATCTAAGAACCCATGTACTTAGATGTTATCCATCTCATTTCCTTCTTGTTGCGTGATGAGTTTGTCGATTAGGAGTTTTGGTTATGTTTGAAACATGTTGAGAAGTTAGTTTTTCAAAGAGTTGTTGCCCAGATTTTTGCTTATTCGCTTGAGCGACCATTCCTTTGCTCGAGCGGTCTTTTACAGTCTACAAAACTACTGAGAGTTTGATATCTTCACTTGAACGGTCTTTCTTGCACTCGAGCAATCTTTTACAAGTTTGAACTACTGGATGGGGTCGTTGTGCGCTTGAGCGGTGGTTTTGGTCGCTCAAGCGGTGTCACTTATTGTATCTGTCGCTCGAGCGGTTTGTGTGTATATCAGTCCGAGAGACAGCCTTTTTCAGTCACTTTTTCACCTCTCTCTCTCTCTATTTAAATATTTCAAAACCCTAGATCTTGACACTCTCTCTTTAGTTCTTGAACTCTAGCTCCAAATACTCTCTATTCGTTGATTTCCTCACCCTAGTCCTTTGGAGAAAAACATTGAGCACATTGAGCGCTTCATTTTAATCGGAGCGTGTAGTGTTTTTGACATTGTCAAATTCTACCCATTGTTTCTTCTTGTCTTCTACTTTGAGGTAGGGATTTCTTTGACTTATTTATTAATTAATTAATTAATTAATTTTTTTTTATGATTTTTAACTTAGTTATTTGCTCTTTGAAAAAGGTTATTGATTTGGAGATTTTTGGGAAAAACCTAGAGTTTGGTTTGAAATCAACATAGGCGTTTTCCAAATGCATTCTTGAAAATAGTTGTGGGGATGTATTTATGAGTGAGAAAAGTTAAATTGGTGGATATTTCTTCTTGAAATTGATTTTGTAAAACAAAGGGGGTTTTGCCCTAGATTTTTGGATATTTGGAATTGTGAAGGGAAATGGAAAATGGTGTTGGGTATTGTAAAATTGGAAGAATGTTTATATTGATGATGATGGTGGAGTAGGATATGTAGTATCTCTCCCATTGTGATTGATGAAATTGTATCTTTTGATTGGAAATTATTTATTGAATAAAAATATCTATTTTGGGCTATCGGTAGATGATAGTCTTGATTGTTGTAGACATTGCATGAGGATTATGTTGAATTGAAACTAATTTCTCATACATTGTGCATAGGGCATCATTTCATATTGAACATTGTAGATGTATTGGTTTTTGAGAAAAAAAGGGTGAATATTGTGGTAAATCTGGTTAGGGGGTGTGGGTGTGGGTGTGGTTGTGGTTTTATTATGTTGGCTTGTATGTCCTTGGTGAAAGTCCAGAAACCCACGTGGTTAGGTGCCGATCTTTTTGGTTAGTACTAGTAAAATGGCTTTGGTAGTGCTTGTATGGCCTACTGGCAGACACGTACATAGAGATTCTTAGTGTTATGTATCCACTACCCTGTTTTCTATATAAAAATGATTATTTTCATGAATTGATATACAACCTAGCATTGCATTATTTTGAGAAGGAAAACGGGGAAATTGTTTGATAAATGGCATGCATATCTTATAATTTTGCTAAGATTCATATGTTATGTCAGAGTATCTCTACTAAGCTTTGGTTCACCCTATGTGGGAAACAACTTTCAGGTGCTGATGATATACCTCCACCGATGATGTAACTTAGGAAGACTTGGAGCTAAAGGCTTTTTTTTTTTGTATATGGATGTAAATATTTTTGTTTAAGTCACGGGCTTTACTTGTATTGGGTTTAAACTTATTTTGTTGTACCCAAACATTGACTTGGAAAGTTGTAGCCATTAAGGCATTTAATTATTTGGTTTTACCTTTATTATACTCATGCTTCCATGTTATATGCTGTAGATTTAGATTCTATGAATTATGAATATATATATTTCATATGTTACTTTTTGTAATGATTAAGGATATAATGAAATAGAATACATAATGTTGCTGATCAATTGCATGTAATGATTATAATACGGGTTGTGTTATTTATTCGGGGTGTTACAGTCCCAAATATACCCTTTAAACTCTCATCCCAACACTTTTTAACCAGCAATCTCCCCTCACCTCCGGCAACCCCTTTTCCTCACCGGTAATCCTCCCACAACCCTTCTCCTATACTAGAGACCTTCTTTAGCACCCCTTCCTCACCGGTGACTGTTCTTTTCCAACAGCCTACTTCCTTAGCTCTACCTTCCTTCTCCTTCTTCCATTGATGTTTTTCTACCTCGTTTCTTTCACCCAAATCTCCCATTCTACAAATCTCAATCATTTTTCATCGCTGTGACCCATACAACTACCCTGAAGCCTTCTTCCACATGCTCGTGTTCAATTTTTCTTCATTTAAAATCATCTTGCTTGGTTATGAAAATCAGTACTGAATGAACAATGGAAGTTCGGATGTAAACCACCGAACAAATGGTGGTAGTTCGGTTGTAGACCATTGAACAAATGGTAGTGGTTTGGCATTGAACTACCAAATAGAATACGGAGAAATCGCAAGCAGCACTACAATCATGACAATCGTACAAGGAGGGTAGATTTTCCACCATCACTGATCTTCTGTGATCTCGATTGTGATCTGATGAGAGATAGATAGATAGAGATAAAGAAAGAGAAAGAGAGTGTAAGAGTGGTATGGTGGTGGTGTTGTTGGTGGTTAGCGAGTAAGGATGGAGGTGTTAGTAGCTAAAGGTGATGTTAGTGATGGGAGTGGAGGTTGCTAGTCAGAATGAGTGGCAGCGGCTGGTGTTGGGGTGATGTGGATAGTTAGTGGGATTAGGGTTAGGGTTTGAAAAATTTGGGGATGGGAATAAAAATGGAATTTTATGTTTAGACAAAATTGGAATTAAAAATAAATAAAAAAATAGAGGGGGTGGTCCTAAGCAAAAAGATAGGGGTAAATAGCACTACTCGTTTGTAATTTATTTGAAAATAAAAGATTCATGTTTCATAACTGACCAAGAATCTTTACATAATTACGAAAAACCTTTCATCTAAATTAGTCCTAGAAATATTGGTAAATAATGCAAAAGAAGGGCAAAATGGAAAAGCTAAAGTACTCCAAATCAAAGGGCAAAAGGAAAAACAAAAAGCAAGTGTCAACCCTCTCTTATTAGTATATGGGTAATTCTACTTACACCATTATTTATTCTCCTTACACCTATTTTTCATTACAATCAATCAAATTTTTACTTTTTCTCTTTACATTTTTCAATATACTAAGTTTACTCCATCTTAACCCCACATTGTCTCCTTACACATCCATTTTTATCTCTCTTTTCTCTAATTCTTTCTGCTATTGTTGTCATCGACCACTGCTGTTACCACCTCTGGTAGCCAAACCGGAACTTTTCCTCTATCTCTAACCACTACCTTGTAACCTCCGATCACTGCAACCACCACTCTTGCTACTACACTTCTCATTTTTCTTATTCTTCTTTCCTCCCTGATGTTGCGATCTCTCTCTCGGTGCTGCCATCGCAACCTCCACGACATCCAATCCACAACTATCATAGCCCTATGATCGTTGACCTATCGCCATTGCAACCTTTACCTATGCGAGCCACCATTGTGACCATAGCCATTACGATCGCAACCCACCCACGTGTGACATCCCAAAATATATTTACTTAATCATTGAAAAAAAATGTAATTACAAGAATTTTTTGGGCCATAGTGGGAATATAAGAAACTTGTACAAATAGTTTTCCAGAACCTCATGTTTGGTGTGGTGAGCCATGTGGTGAAATTGCATGGTGTGTGGCACAGTGTTGCACAGTGTTGCATAGTAAGGATTTTCTCATCTATAAATAGGTGAGTTGCATGGTAATGAAATCATAGAAATAACAAATGAGGGATATCTGAGAGCGTAAGCCGAAGTCAGAATGAGAGTAAAGGATCAAGTTTGAGGTGAGTTGTATTATATTTTGCACTATTATAAACTGTTTTATGTAAATCTATTTTACAAATCATATTAGTTTTTAAAAGTATATTATGAACCCTATTTGCTTAAAAAGGGAAACCCATAGATATAACTATTTATTAAATGTGTTTTTGAGCAATTATTTTGTAAGTATTACCATAGAGGTCTCATGCCTTGAGTGACTTAAATAACCATTGGCCCTCTGAATTGTCACTTTAAGTGACCCTCTGTTGTCCTAGATCAACTGACCCTCTGATTTTTGGTGTGGAGCAAAGTACTGTGTAGAGCTAAGTGCTATACTATTGTGGGAGCCACCTCTAAAATTCGTACGAGCCACCTCTTGAATCCATACATCTGATCTATTCTCTAGTATAGAGCATAGTGTTGTACAGAGGGAAGTGCTACACTATTGTAGGAGCAATCTCTAGAATTCATACAAGCCACCTCTTAGGTCCATACATTTGTTCTGTTTTGTTCTGTACCATGGTTATGATTATTTTGTTTATATGATTTCTGTATTGTATGTCTATTATTCGAAATGATTTCTATCAAATAAATCTCTGTTTAGCCTAAGTAATTATCCATGGTGATTTTTATACCTTAGGCTTTCAATATAATATTTCTCACTCTGCCATGTGCTTATAGTTGTTAACCACTTTCAGGTGACGTGTCAGCACCAGTGCATGGGGTAGATACAAGGCACTTTGTAGCCATAGTTCAGCTCTGGCAATGTAATTATAACATTTGTTTTGGGCCATAGTTGGAATATAAGAAACATGTGCACATAGTTTTCTAGAACCTCATGTTTTGTGTGGTGAGCCATGTTGTGTTGCACAGTGTTGCATAGTGCAGCATAGTGCTGTATAGCAAGGATTTTCTCACCTATAAATAGGTGAATTGCACGGTAATGAAATCACAAAAATAACAAACGAGGAGTGTTTGAGAGAGTGAGCTAAAGTCAGAAGTGAGAGTAAAAGATCAAGTTTTAGGTGAGTTGTATTATATTTTGGGCTACTATAAACTGTTTTATGTAAATCTATTTTACAAATTATATTAGTTTTTAAAAGTATATTATGAACCCCATTTGCTTAAAAAGGAAAACCCATGGATATAACTCTTTATTAAATGTGTTTTTGAACAATTATTTTGTAAGTATCACCATGAAGGTTCCATGCCTTGGGAGATTTAAATAATCATTAGCCTTCTGAATTGTCACTTTAAGTGACCCTCTGTTGTCATGGATCCACAGATTCTCTGATTTCTGGTGTGGAGCAAAGTACTTTACGAAGCTAAGTGCTACACTATTGTGGGAGCCATCTTTAGAATTCGTACGAGCCACCTTTTGAATCCATACATCTATTCTGTTCTCTAGTATGGAGCAAAGTTCTGTGCGGAGCTAAGTGCTACACTATTATGGAAGCCACCTTTTGAGTCCATACATTTGTTATGTTCTGTTTTGTACCGTTGTTATGATTATTTTGTTTATATGATTTTTGTATTGTATGTCTGTTATTTGAAATGATTTCTATCAAATAAATCTCTGTTTAGCCCAAGTAATTATCTATGGTGATTTTTATACCCTTATGATCTCAGTATAATATTTCTCATTCTGTCATGTGCTTATAGTTATTAACTACTTTCAGGTGACGTGTCACGACTAGTGCATGGGGTAGGCACAATGCACTTTGTAGTCATAGTTCAGCTCTAGCATTGTACATGAATAAAAGCTCCAATGTATATATTTTTTTGTTATAATTAAATTAAGATTTGGGTACCCTTTTATTTTACTCCGCTGCACTATTATTTGTTATGATTTCAGTTATTGTCTTATTGCGACGTCGAACCTCTGGGTACTGGGTTTGGGTCGTGACACCACGTCGTCATCACCGTCACTACTATCGCAGCCCACCACCGTCACGACCGTCTCACCCTATGTGATTTCTACCTTTAGATCTAGGGTTTTAAGAAAGAAGAAGAAGAAGAAGAAGAAGAAGAAGAAGAGGAGGTCAAGGAAAGAGTTGATGGAAAGGGAAAGGGAGGTTGGGGGTGTCGGCGAAGAGCTGATGGAAAGTGAATAATAGCGAGCGGCGGTGGATGGTGCTCCAATGGAGATGGAAGGGGTGAGTGAAAAGAGAAACCTTGGGTTTCAATTTGGTAGATTTGATTGCATTTGGTAATTTTAATTAGGGATAAAAATGTAATAAAAAGGAGTAAATTGAGGGTGTAATGAGTTGGTTTTGTTGTGTAAATACGCTTAGTATAGATAAAAATGATAGGATAGGATAGGATCTTGATCACTATTTTGCTACAAATGCAGGGTGAGTGAAGAAGGTTAAGAAAACAACGGCGATGCCATTTAATGACCCTCCACATTCACACACAATTAACGGAAAAAGGATCTGCTCGTGGGACATCCATCATCAATTAATGCATCCCTTCTTCCCACTTACTTAGCAGCTGTGCAAATTGAAAAAAAATATCAGTAGATAACCTGCCAATCAAATTTAAAATAAAAATAAAACAAATGATAAATTATTTTAAAAGTCCTTATATTTTTTTTTTCTTACGTATCATTTTGATTCTTATACTTTCAAATGACTTAACTTTGATACCTAATTTTAGATTTTGTATTAATTTGATAAAATTGATAAAGCCGTCAAGATTTTTGATGAAAAATAATCATTAAGTTGGTTGAGGTTAAATCACTGAGTTTAGTTAGTTTATAATTTTGCTTATAAAAATATGACATATGTTGTTTATTTGCATATTTTTCATAAAAAAATATTAAGAATTGTAATCAATTGAACTAAATTGAGATACAATCATAAATTCCAGATTAAAATTGAACCAATTAAAATTACAGGGATCAAAATAATAAAAAACCAAAGTACAAAAACTATTAATGTAATTTGTCCAACAAAAAAAATCGTAAACAAAGAATTAATATGGTAGACAAGAAATTAGAGATACATTGAACATTGAGGGTACACACCAAAATGTACTAGTAAATTAATGAGCCAAACTTGATAACAAATTCTTTTGCTTTAATCATCTATTATAAATCAGTAATATTTGCAATATAATTTTTTTTTTATCATCAAATACACATATGAGTGTGTGATCCACACCTATATGAAACCCACACTCATGTAAGTATTTAGTAAAAATTTTGATAAATTAATTTGTATCTCTAGCATATTTTATTATAAATTAGTTTGTTTTAGGAAACAATTTAACTTTCATTTTTACGGTCGCGCAGTCATCTAGTCAGTATATCTTGAACTTTGGGATCCATGTTTAGACCTTGAAGAAGGGTATCTCTTGAACAACGTCTTGAAAACTTGATGAATGAGCAGGTTCAATCATTGAGTTAAATTGGATTGAATTGTGACATTATAAAAAAAAATATATACAATTTTAAAATTATTTCAAATATATATAGAAACCTAGGTTGCGTTTGGTAAACCTTTTTAAATATGATTTGAGAGTAAGAGTTGTATTTTGAGTTTGTGAGTTTTGGAATTAAGATTTGAGTGTGAAAAATTTGTTTGGTGAAAGAGTTTTGAAACAAAATTTTGAATTGAGTGGGAAATTTTTGATGTGGCATATGATATTTGATACAAAAACTTACAGCTTATAACCAAACACGTAACTCAAAATTCTATTAAAGCTCATAAATTTTTTTTAAAAATTCGGAAAATATTTTTTTCGAATATATAAAAATTAACATGTGTGAATTGCAAAATATATATATATATATATATATATTTGCACTGTTCCGGTCAACCGGCCGGACGATCGGTGGGACGTCCGGTGGGACAACTGGTTATCCCAAATTTTTCCATCTTCGACCGAGTTTTCAAAATTGAATGTGGAATTAACTTTTGAAAATTGTAAATAAACGTCATGTGCGAAATAAATTTGGAACTAACGTTCCAGAACTGTACCAAACACAGCCCTAAATTTTCTTTAATATTTTTTTAAACATCCATCACCAAAGGAAAAAAAAACATAAAAACATAAAAGAAAAAAAGAAAAAAACTACGACATGACTCAATTTAAGTTCTTAATTAAATTTGATATTTATTTTACATTTTTTATACTTTAATTTCTTGCAAAGACAAACTTTTATGTATGTTGAATAAACATTTTATCCATTCAACATTGGATTTCTTGACCTGATCTAATCGCCGGTTCTTTGTGTGAAGTAGTTTTCATAGGTGGTACAGACCGGTCTGTAAACAACATTTTATCTTATTCAACAATGGATTTCTTGACCCGATCTGATTGCTGGTTCTTTGCGTGAAGCAGTTTTCATGGGTAGTCCAGATTGGTCTTAAGCTTTCGGTCGAAATCGTCCAATCCGGTCCGATTTCCAAAATCATGCTCTTGCACCGTGGGGCCCATGTTTAGACCCTGAACAAGGGTTAAATTAGTTGGTCCCATACCCTATAGCTAACAGGATTTCATATTATGAAAGAGCTGGGATTCGGACCTCGAATCCGTCCACCCCTAATGTCCCGAACCACGAAACGATGTCGTTTCGTGGTTTGAATTCTTTTTTTTTTTTTTTTTTTTTTTTTCAGCAGAACCAGACGAAGACGAAGGAGGAGGGGGAGGGGGAGGGGAGAGGGAGGAGGGGGACTGGAGGGGGCCTAAAAAATGGGGAGAGGCGACGGAGGAGGAGGAGAAGGCGGAGGCGCGGCAGAGCATGGCGATCGGCGACGGAGGTGGAGGCGACGCGATCGGCGATCGGCAACGCGATCGGCGACGCGATCGGTGATCTCCCTCTCCCTCTCTCTCTCTCCCTCTCCCTCTCCCTCCCCCTGTAAACGACTGAGGAAGAAGAAGAAAAAAAAAAAAAATTCAATTTCAAAACGACGTCGTTTGATATTTTCGGGGGATTCGGGGCCAAAAATTTCGAGGGCCAAAATATTTTTCATTATGAAAATGGGCATTTAAATTGCAACTAAAATGAAACAAATAAACAAGAGCTAAGGAAAGAGGAGAAAGCATTGAGTAAATTGAAAAGGAAAAGTGTAATGTCTCGAGTCCTAGACTCGATCAGTATTGCGTAGTCAGATGGATTGTTTTACTTTCAGCGTTTTCATTATTGTATAGAGTCGTTGAGATTTCAATTCCGCTCTTACTTAACATCTCTTTGTTAGGGAAAATCGATGATTCCCACAAGTAAATCAATCAATGGGAATAAAAATTAATGCGGAAAAATTAAATCAAAGGCAACACAAGAATTTTACGTGGTTCCCTCAATGTGAGGTACGTCCACGGGATCGAAATCCGATTCCACTATCAACCAAATAAGTTCCAAACGATTACAAACGAGACACGAATGGTCTCACAAATCACCCTTAGGTGAATTCCAAATAATCACAAATAAACAAGAAGAAAGACCTCACCAGATAGATGAACCAAAATCTTCAGAACCAAAGTTGTAGAAGACCCAAAATAACGAACCAAACTATCTTCAAAACAGAGCAGCTGAACAAGCACACTGATGGTGCTTCCAAGAACCAAAAACCAAAGCACCAAAATTTGATTCCACCAAATTAATGTTTAATGCTCTATATCAGCGGCACACTATTCCTTGGGAAAAACAACACACCTAATATATTGAATTTAGGGTTTTTTAATAAAACCCTAATTGTATCCAAATTGAATTGGGCCTCCACAAATATAATATATAAAAATATTATACTTAAACCAAGCCAAATTAAAACTCTTTTTCCAAAACCAATTGGGTCCCACACTCCAATAAGGAGGTATACCCAACAATTCTCCCCCTACCGACTTAGGTGGAGACATCAACCATACCCGCCAAAGTTCGACACTTTAAATGTTTGTCCCTCGACAAAGTCTTAGTCAACATATCCGAGATATTATCATCTGTGTGAACCTTTTCGAGTTGTAACAATTTCGAGTCTAACACATCACGAATCCAATGGTATCTCACATCAATGTGTTTCGATCTCGAATGAAAGATAGAATTTTTACTCAAGTGAATAGCACTTTGACTATCACAATAAAGCACAAACCTTTCTTGCTTCAAACCCAACTCTTGCAAAAATTTCTTCAACCATAACTCTTCTTTGCAAGCTTCTGTAATGGCAATAAATTCAGCTTCGGTAGTTGAGAGAGCAACACATTTTTGTAATTTAGATTGCCATGCTACAGCTCCCCCTGCAAAAGTCATCAAATACCCCGAAGTAGATTTCCTAGAATCAACATTACCAGCCATGTCAGAATCTGTGAACCCATCAAGCATCGGCTTACCATCCCCAAAACACAAACACACCTTCGAAGTCCCTCGAAGATATCTTAGAATCCATTTTACCGCTGCCCAATGTTCTTTACCCGGATTAGAGAGAAACCGACTCACCACACCAACGGCGTGAGCAATATCCGGCCTTGTACAAACCATGGCGTACATCAAAGAACCAACTGCTGAAGCATAAGGAACTTTCACCATCTCTTCTTTGTCTTTCTCACTTGTAGGACATTGATTCGAACTAAGCTTGAAGTGACCCGCAAGTGGACAACCAACCGGCTTTGCTTTATCCATGTTGAACCTCTCAAAAACTTTCTCAATGTAGCTCTCTTGAGACAACCAAATCAGCCCCTTTTTGCGATCACGAACAATTTTCATACCAAGTATTTGCTTTGCCGGTCCCAAATCTTTCATAGCAAAAGACTTGCTCAACTCCAATTTCAACCTGTTTATCATGGTAGAATCTTGACCCACAATTAACATGTCATCAATATAAAGCAAAAGAATAATAAATTTGCCATCCGGGAAATTTTTCACAAACACACAACGGTCCGAAGTGGTTTTAGAAAAACCATTATTCATCATGAAAGAGTCAAATTTTTTGTACCATTGCCGTGGAGCTTGCTTGAGGCCATACAAACTTTTCTTCAATTTGCAAACAAATTTCTCTTTCCCTTTTTCCACAAAACCTTCCGGTTGCTCCATGTAAATTTCTTCTTCAAGATCACCATGAAGAAATGCGGTCTTCACATCAAGTTGCTCAACTTCAAGATTCATACTTGCAGCCATGCCAAGTACAACCCGAATAGAAGACATCTTTACAACCGGTGAGAAAATCTCGTCAAAGTCAATACCTTTCTTTTGCCCAAAGCCTTTCACAACAAGACGTGCTTTGTACCTTAGATTCTTCCTATCATTCTTCAATTTGAAAACCCACTTATTTTTCAGAATTTTCCTCCCTTTAGACAACTTCACTAAATCATAAGTCCGGTTTTCAAGCAAGGAATTCATCTTCTCTTCCATGGCCTTTTTCCAATCATCTTTCTTTGCATGCTCAATTGCTTCTTGGTAGCTCTCCGGCTCCCCTTGATCGGAAATCAACACAAATTCATTGGGAGGATACTTTCTTGAAGGTTGTCGGTCCCTTGTAGATTTTTTTAACTCAAGTTGTGGTGGCGGTTCTTGAGTTGGATGCTCTTCCTCAATTTCTGGCTCAACTTCATTAGGATTAGCATCATCCTTCACTTCTTCAATAAGTGGCTGCACATCTCCCCCATTTTCATCATCAACTGAAGATGAAGGAGATGGATCCATATCAATGAGATCACTAGTTTTTGGCTCCGGTTGATCACCTTTGCCAAAGTCTTCAATTGTTTGGTCTTCAAGAAACACAACATCACAGCTTCGAATGACTTTCTTGTCGACCGGATCCCACAATCTATACCCGAATTCATTCCGCCTATAGCCAAGAAAAATACATTGTCTTGACTTACTATCAAGCTTGGACCTCTCATCCTTTGGAATGTGAACAAAAGTTCGGCAACCAAACACTCTCAAGTGCTCATAAGACACATCTTTGCCAGTCCAAACTCTTTCAGGAACATCACCATTCAAAGGATAGCAAGGAGATAAATTGATCACGTCAACCGCTGTACTCATTGCCTCACCCCAAAAGGATCTTGGCAATTTAGCTTGTGAAAGCAAACATCTTGTTCTTTCCACAATGGTGCGGTTCATCCTCTCGGCAACGCCATTTTGTTGAGGAGTCTTCTTAACTGTCTTTTGGTGCCGAATACCTTGGCTGCGACAATACTCATCAAATGGCCCAATGTATTCACCACCATTGTCTGTTCGGATGCACTTCAATTTCTGCCCTGTTTCTCTTTCAACCATGGCCTGAAAATACTTAAATACTTCTAGAACTTGATCTTTAGTTTTTAGTAGAAAAGCCCAAACTTTCCTTGAATAATCATCAATGAAAGTAACAAAATAAAGTGCACCACCATGTGTTCTAACTTTTAAAGGACCACAAACATCCGAATGAATCAACTCCAAAACCTTTTCTTTTCTAAAGCAACATTTTTATGAAAAGAAACTCTATGTTGTTTACCTGCCAAACAATGAACACAATTTTTAAGATGTGTACCTTTCAAACCGGGTAGAAGCTCTTTCTTGAACAAAACTTGTAGCCCCTTTTCACTCATGTGCCTAAGACGCCTGTGCCACAATTCAGTAGAAGTATCATCTTCAAGTGCATTGATAACACCTTTACAAATGTTTCCTTGCATCGAATAAAGTGTATGAGTCTTCTTGCACTTAGCCACTACCAAAGAACCCTTTGTGAGCTTCCATATTCCATCACCAAATTTGTTGTTGAAGCCTTCATCATCTAGCTTCCCAGTAGAGATCAAATTAAGGCGAATGTCGGGAACATGCCTCACATCTTTAAGTAACAACTTGCAGCCCAAATTTGTTTCCAAGCAAACATCACCCATACCAATAATCTTGGACAAACCTTCATTACCCATTCGAACAGAACCATAATCTCCTTCGGTGTAGGTAGTGAAGAAATCAACTCGAGAAGTCACATGAAAAGAAGCACCAGAATCAATCACCCAATTGCTCTCTTGGCCCACAAAATTGATACAATCATCTTCACAAACGACCATGAGATCATCGGTAGTAACTGCCGTTGTATCTTCTTGCTTCTTATACACACTTTTGTCACGCCTTTTCTCCTTATTCTTGAGCTTTCGGCATTCTCGCTTCATGTGCCCTTTCTCATGGCAATAATAACACTCAATGTCTTTCTTTGAAAAAGAACCATCCTTTGATTTGTCACGGCTTTGATCACGACCATGAGGAGTCTTACTTCTCCCCCTTGTCTTGCTTCGGCCTCTCACAACAAATGCTTCTGAATGAGAGGAACCCGCTAATTTTCTTCTAGTTTCTTCATTCAACAAGCTACTAGTGACTTGGCCCATAGTGACAACTCCATCGGGCGCCGAATTACTAACTGTCACAACCAAAGTCTCCCAACTTTCGAGTAAGGAACTAAGTAGCATCAAAGCTTGCAACTCATCATCAAAAACAATTTTCATAGAAGCAAGTTGGTTAACAATACTCTTTATTTCATTCAGATGTTCCGGAATAGGGCTGCCCTCTTTATATTTTAAATTAACCAACTTACGAAACAGAAAGGCTTTATTTGTGGCTGATTTTCTATCATAAAGACTCTCTAATTTTTTCCATAAATCATGTGCTGAAGTTTCAGTAGCAACATGATGAAACACACTGTCATCAATCCATTGACGGATAACACCAACGGTTTTTCGATTAAGCCTCTTCCACTCATCATCTTTCATATCAGCAAGTTTGCCATTATCACCCTCAATGGGTCCATACAAGTCTTTACAAAATAATAGGTCCTCCATTTTAGTTTTCCAAGTTACCCAATTACTTCCATTGAAGCTAGACATGCGACCCACATTCCCCTCCATTGATTTACACAAATAAATAGACCCAAATAAACCGTAAGCTCTGATACCAGTTGTTAGGAAAAATCGATGATTCCCACAAGTAAATCAATCAATGGAAATAAAAACTAATGCGGAAAAATTAAATCAAAGGCAACACAAGAATTTTACGTGGTTCCTTCAATGTGAGGTACGTCCACGAGATCGAAATCCGATTCCACTATCAACCAAATAAGTTCCAAACGATTACAAACGAGACACGAATGGTCTCACAAATCACCCTTAGGTGAATTCCAAATAATCACAAATAAACAAGAGGAAAGACCTCACCAAATAGATGAACCAAAATCTTCAGAACCAAAGTTGTAGAAGAACCAAAGTTGTAGAAGACCCAAAATAACGAACCAAACTATCTTCAAAACAGAGCAGCCGAACAAGCACACTGATGGTGCTTCCAAGAACCAAAAACCAAAGCACCCAAAATTTGATTCCACCAAATTAATGTTTAATGCTCTATATCAGTGGCACACTGTTCCTTGGGAAAAACAACACACCTAATATATTGAATCTAGGGTTTTTTAATAAAACCCTAATTGTATCCAAATTGAATTGGGCCTCCACAAATATAATATATAAAAATATTATACCTAAACCAAGCCAAATTAAAACTCTTTTTCCAAAACCAATTGGGCCCCACACTCCAATAAGGAGGTATACCCAACACTCTTAATATTTCCGGATTAAAATTTTGAGTTTTGGGCACAAGAACTTGTATTGGGGCGTGAAATCAAATTTTGGCTTTGGTTGGCAAAACTGCTCGTGCGGAATCACTTAGGGAATTTGGGAATTTCTGGGTAGAAAATCGTTCGTGCGGATTTGGAAACCGCTCGTGTGGATTTGGTAAGAATCCTAGATTCTTCTCTGACTCAAACCGCTCGTAAGGGATGTGTAAATCCGCTTGTAAGGAATCCTAGGTTCTTCTCAAATTTTGAGCCATTTTCCTCAAATCTAATGCCAAAAACGTGTTGTACTCATTTTTTTCATCTCTCTCTCTCTCTCTCTCTCTCTATATATATATATATATATATACATTCATCTTTTCTCCTCTATCTCTCTATAAACCCATCCAAACTCAAATTTCTCTCAAAGATTTAGCCAAAACTATCAAGATTTTGATAGGGGTTCTTACACCAAATCGAAGAGGGTGACGAGGGTTATGTTTTTGCTGATGGAATCAAGATTTCATCGACGTTGAATTTTAGAGTTTTTCTCTCATTTCTCTCCCAAACTTGAGGTAGAGACATTTTTAGAGTTATATATATATATATATATATATTTGCGAGTCTATGCTAGTTTGAAATCATTTTCTTATATTTTGAACTATGATTTTGGATTCGTGAGCTCTAGATGATTTTAAAAGTGGATTTTCTCTATACTTGCCTAAACTTTTGAGAGTATGAGCTATGTTGTTAAGTGTGAGTGTTGTTTTGAAAAAAATCCTTTCAAAAAATGGGAAAAATCTAATTTTGTGTAAACCCTAGAAATTGGAAATTTTGGAAAAATTGTTGAGATGGTATGAAATTCATGCTTGATAAAGTATTATGGTGAATAAATGATGAAGGGATTGCTATCTTTGTATCTAATGAGGGATTCCATGGAAAAATGAGAAATGATTGATTTTAAAGCTTGATGAATAGCATATTATTGGTTTCTGTTGAAAAATGAAGTTTGAAAATGATGATTAACATGTGGAGAATGCATGTAATATGATATTGTTATTTATTTCTCGGAAGACATATTGTGAAATTACATTGAGAAGTGATGTGGAAATTTGTCACAGTGGAAAATTGTGTGTTGGAATTGAAAATGGAACTATTATAATGTATTGTTACATGTTGCATTGTCATTCCATTTCATTTTCATTATCATTGATTTCGAATTTGCATTTGAAAATTATTGCTTTGAGAAATGAATTGTTTTGTGAAACAAGATCATCTTGAATTGTTTTTGGATAAATATGTTAGTAAGTCCGGATAGGGGATTGTAGACACTCCATTTTGACCGGCTCTAAAACTTGGGCACTTTCTTTCGATCACCCGATAATGAAAATTCGAAAATGCAATTTAATGAATTTCTCAGCAGAAAAGTCAAATTAAGCTTTAATCCCAACCTTACACCTATTTTGGTCAAATTATTTTAAACCTATTAAAAACCTTTTTCTGGACAAAAATTGGAAAACAGAGCAATATTTGGAAAAAAAAAAAAATAGCCTCATTCCCTCGTGGGATGACCAAATGGCTTGTGAGAAACCTTTTGGGTTGCCATGTGGTTTGTGAGGTATTATTGGGTGTGGTGAGAGGGGGAAAAATTGGTTTATAAAATAGTGAGAATTGGTTTTGAGAGGAGGGAGGAGAAGTTAGGGAGAGAGAAAAAAAGCTTCTTTGCAAAAGAAAGTTGTCTGAGAGAGAAAAACCTGTTTTACTTGAATATATTTTGTGAGAATTGTCATGACCCAACCCTGTCCCTAAAAGTTTGGATCATATTCGACCAGTTAGGGGTGTGCAGAGATCTGACCCACTCGCCCAACCCGGTCCGCCCGACCTGATCAAAAGACGGGCGGTTTCGACGAGTAGTATGGTCGGCTGCGGTTCTATAAATGTTGATTTTTCGTTTTCGGTTCGGGAAGCGGTTATGGACATACCAAACCTGTCAAATTTGACCTAAATCGAAATTATTTACCTTACAGATTTTTTACACCTATACATTGGTTTTGGAGATGCAATTATTACCCTACCTATCTATTACCTAAGCCATCTCGCATCTCTCAAGAATGAGAGACGTTTTGGCTGCCTTACACTTTCCAACATCTAAATTTCAAATTCCAAGATACAAGTTACAACCACAGTGAACCACTTATTATTATCTTTTCTGATTTTAGTCTCTTTGTATCCCCCCTCTCTCTCTCTCTCTCTAATAATAATATTTATCTATTGTATATCTACAAACATACTGCTACATCTTTTCTGATTTTAGTCTCTTTGTATCCCCCCCTCTCTCTCTCTCTAATAATATTTATCTATTGTATATCTACATACATAATGCTACATCTTTCCCACACTCTCTCTCATTTTATTTTGTGGCTGTGTTAAACTCCTCTCACTCATTCGTCACTCTCTACTCTCAATTTCTCCATTGATTTTTGATGAGTTTTGAAGGTTAAAGATCACAATCTTCTTTTCGGTGGATGGAAGCATTTTTCTTTAGAATCTTCAGATCAGACTAACAAAAACTCTAAGGTAACGATTCTATATTTTCATTTTAAATCTTTATGTATAGTTCTCTTATCAATCGGTTCTATCATTTTAAACCCTAAACTTTTGTATTTTTATTTTTATTTTTATTTTTTTCTTAAAATTTCTTTCAGCAAGTAGGTCTATGATCCACTCTCGTCTTGTGTATACTCTTTGTTTCTATTATGTAAGCATGTTCTAATGCTCTTGGTTTTTTAATAATAATATTTCATGTTACATAAGCTTTTGTTATGTTACCAGAAAAACAAAAAATTTGTTATATTATGTTCCTCTCATACTCTGTTTGCATTGATAATATTTGCTTTCGTTGAAAAAAAATGCTCTTTGGTTTTTAATTTTTTAATTTTTTTGAAACCAAACTCTCATTTATTTAGCTATTATGCTTGGCCTTTTTTTTTTTTTTGGAAAAATAAATTTATATATATTTTAGGTTAAAGTATGTTCATTTCTTTATTTAGCTTTTATTTGAATTTGATGTTTTTTTAATTTTTTTTATTTTAAGATTACTATTTTTTAAGCATGATATGTTTTGTGTTCTGGAAATTTTATTTTATTTTATTGTTGTTTAAGCATGCTCTCTCTGTACTTTGTAGAAAATAAAAAATAAAAAAATTTACATGCTCTTTGATCACTTTATTTTTAATTATCATTGCTAATGATTTATGCTCTTTGTTATTTTGCTGAAGCATGTCATGATTATTGTTTTTAGTTTAACCATGCTTTCATTATTTTGTTTAATTATAGTTTTGTGACATGCTATTTTTTTGTTATGGTGGGGATTTAAAAATGTATTCTAATGTTTTACTTGTATTTTGGTATAGTTATTGGATCCTCCTCTTTCTATAGTTGCATCTGTTGCCCAACCTACTGACCTTCCCCCTTCTGAAAATCCTTCAATACCACCTAATGACAAGGGCAAAGTTAGGGAAAAGGGTAGTGGGAGAAAACCATCTAGAGCTTGGGATCATTTTGACAAAATAAAGAGTGAAGGAGATGGAAAAACAAGGGCTGTTTGCTATATTTTTAAAAGGAATACCTAGCAGATTCAAAAGGGCATGGGGCAAGTAATTTGTTGAGTCATTTGGGTAGTTGTCCAAAATATCCCTATAGAGAACATGGTAAGGGACAACAGACCTTATCTTTTCAACACAAAAAGGATGGAGAAGAGGTTGTTGAACTTGTGGCAACAACCTTCACTGTAGAGGCTAGTAAAAGAGCTCTAGCTGAGATGATTGTACAAGATGAATTGCCATTTAGGTTCGTTGAGGGAGCTGGTTTTCAAAAATTTTGTAACGTCTTGCAACCTAAGTTCAAACCAATCCCATGTCGTACCACTATTTCCAAATATATTGTAACAATTTTTAACCAAGAGAGGGATAAGTTGAGAAATGTGTTGAGAGGTCGTAGGGTGTGCCTTACCACTGACACATGGACATCCATACAAAATCTGAATTATATGTGCCTTACTGCCCATTTCATTGATGATGAATCGAAATTACAAAAACGAATCATAAATTTTAGTCAAGTTGAAGATCACAGGGAGAAACCATTGGTAAAAGAATTGAAATGTGTTTGCTTGAGTGGAATATTGGTTATGTTTTTTCTTTGAAAGTTGATAATGCTAGCTCTAACAGCACAACCATTAAATACTTGAAGAAAAAAACAAAGGATTGGAAAGGGACTGTCTTGGGACATGAGTTCTTACACATGCGTTGTTGTGCGCATATTTTGAATCTCATAGTGAGTGAGGGTTTGAAAGAATTAGATGTATCGATTGCATGTGTACGCGATGTTCTGAGATATGTAAGGTCATCTCCAAATAGGCTAGAGACTTTCAAGAGATGTGTGGAGAGAGAAAAAATTGAGTCAAGGTCTCTTCTATGTCTTGATGTACCCACTAGGTGGAACTCCACTTACTTGATGTTAGAGGCAGCTGAAAATTTTGAGATGGCCTTTGAGCGGATGGAGGATGAGGACTCCAATTATAAATCTTGTTTTTCGGGTGATATGGGTTGTGATGATGGGGAGAAGGGAAGTGGGAAAAAGAGGGCTCCAACCGAGAGTGATTGGGTGCAATTGTAGATTGTTTGTGAAATTCCTAAGGCTATTCTACAATGCTACCAAGCGATTTTCAGGCTCACTTTATGTTACTTCAAATTGTTTTTTCGATGAGATGTTTGTTATTCAATCCAAAATTGAGCAATTGTCAAAAAAAGAGTCAAAAGAGGATGAATTGTTATCTTTAACGGCCAAAGGCATGAAAGCAAAATTTCAGAAATATTAGAGGAATGGAGATAAAATAAATCTTTTATTGTATGTTGCGGTGGTGCTTGATCCTAGAAAGAAGTTGAGGTATGTCAAGTTCTGTTTTTCACAATTGTATGGGGTTGAAATGGTGAATCAAATGACGGGTTAGGTGAAGGATTGTTTGACTCCTTGGTATGACCATTATATTGCAAATGACTCAAGTAGTGTGGAAGTGACTAATACAAGTGAACAATCTGCCATGAATGTGGATGATGATTGTGATGATCCATAATTGTTCATATCATCTCAATTCATTTCATATTTGGATTCTGAATATTCTATTTTGTGCAAATCTAAGGTGGATGCATACTTAGCTGAGCTCAGTCAAGGTATAAAAGATGGGAAATTTGACATTTTAAATTTTGTTGCATCTGAGTCAGCTTTCAGTACGGGAGGATGAATCCTTGATCCATTCTGTAGCTCATTATCTCCTATGATGGTGGAAGTACTTGTATGCCCACAAAATTGGCTTCAAAGCAACATACCGATTTCTCTTCGCAAGGCAATGGATGACGTTGAACAATTTGATCAATATGACTTAGGTAATTAGTATATAGTTTACTTTGTATACATTTTGAATTTACTGTGATCAACATGGACCTTTAGATTACTGACTATTATTTGTTTTCAGCTTTTCAAGGATCAAATACAAGCTCAAGCCCATGCTCAACCCCAGCAGCAAATACTGTTATTAATGTCTAGCATTGGAAATGGCTTGGTAATGAAATTGTATAATGTATTTTGTTTATGAAATATGAGGGTTATATTTCTATAACTTTTTCTTTTATATGTAGTACATGAAATCTAATTTCAATTTTATTTTTGCAGGAGACAAGTGCATGCAGCAAGATGGACACATAGCTTTTGTTTATTGCACAACACTTTTTGTTATTAAACTGTACATGTGGATGAATGTAATTAACACTAAACAATAGCAGACTTGGTACTTTCTTTTTAACATTTTGTTTTGTTGCTACCAAGTGGTATTGTGACTATTGGCTATTATTTTTGAATTTTTGTCGTAGGTTGCATTGTTCAATGCATATGCAACATGCCTTAGCAACAGCTTAGTCTTGCCACTTAGCAATTGCTAGAGTACAGTTACAGCCTCACAGGTATAACTACATCTATAGAGAACCACAACACTTTTGGATTTTGGATATTTAGGTTTTGAATTATGAAATCTGGATGATATTTATCCCTTAGCAAATGGTGGATATTTACTTTTGGTAGCAAGATAATTGGCTTTTTAATGCTGGTTATGTTATTTTTGAATTTTTGATATTGAACAATATGTTATGTGAAAAGATATTTAGTCTAATGATATATTTTTTTTTATTTTCATATTGAAAAATGAATTATCTTTTGGTGGTCATGTTAAACTGACACTGAAATTGGCCTAAAATTGGCCAAGGGAAAAAGTTATATTTGATGTTAACATTACTATGGGAAAAAAATGAAGTTGGCCCAAAATAGTACGACTTACTTCAAAATGGGCTCATTTTTTTTTTTTTTGGTAATAAACAGGGAAAAAAATGAAGTTGGCCCAAAATAAGACAATTTACTTCAAAGTGGGCTCACTTTTTTGTAATAAACAAGGACAAAAAAATGTACAGGCCTAAATTTCAGAATCTAAAAATGTAATTTTTCAAACCTATCACCTGCCTGGACTAGCCCGCCAACCCGATTGCCATGAGCAGTCGATTTCGAAAACATGAACGGTCAAGATTGGTTTACAAATATTTGAACCGATCATGTCTGGTTAGGTTTCGGGTAAGGGTCAAATCCAATCCGACCCGACCCGACCCGACCCATGCACAGGCCTACGGCCAGTAATCACTTGATTACCTTTGGCCTCATACAAACATACATAATAATTAAAATAATGGGGCCACAAGCGGAAGCATATCATAAATAAAGAAGTCCATTGAGCTGTGCCAAAATGATAAGCATTGTACATCTTACATCATAGCACATTCACACATTTACATGTCCATGCAGAAACATATATACCAACGAGAGTTCCATATATATAGATTACATATCCTAAGACCATTTAGCAAAATTGAAGCAAAAGTCATAACAGAATATGAGTCAAAAGCCAAAAGCTTCATCTTGGAGACTCGACCAAACAGGTTCACAAAAATAACTCCTGAAGCTGACTCTAAGGTTGGACTCCATACTGCTGATTGACCTTGGGCCCAAGCACATCATAGTATAACGGAATGACCTTAGGTCTACATTGCATATGTCATATCACATTCATGAATCCATTCATTTCGATCAAAATACAATATCGGAATAAAGCATCATTCATAGCTCATAATAGATAATTGAGAACATATCTTTACAATACTAATATTCACAGTGCGCTTGGTCTTGCAGTGTTTCCTCCAGCACATGACCTACACAACATTTCACGCACACATTCGATAAATAATTCATTTCAATTCGTACACTTTCTTTTATGAATTCTTTTTACGATTTGTTCATTTTCCATTCATCTTTAGGCATTGCGGAAGGTCAAAACATGTGCACACATAGATTCAGAGGGTCGATGAAGTTAACAGAAAAAGATAGGTTTTTCCCCTGTTTTTCGCACGTGTGAAAGTCCCTCACCGCACGTGTAGCCCACATGTGTAATTAAAGTAGTAGCGACGCTCAGATTTGTTTTGTTTTTTGCACGTGCGGTTCTGGCTTTTCTGGACAGTCCGAAAATGTATTCAACCTTAAGCTTCTAAACTCATTTGCAAGCCCAAATTCATGCAAAAACAACCCAAAAACATGATATACTAACATGATTCATGTGTAATTACAACTTAAACACATCAATCTTGCTTCAATGACAAAATCAAGGTCCTATCTTTTTTCATACATTCATAAATTATATGATCAAGCCCAAAATACATATAAACATAGATGATCTTTCAACAATTCAACAATCTAGAGCTCATTTCATGCATTATTCATGAGATTAAATCAAACAAAGGTAAAAGATTAAGGTTCCACTTCTAGAATTTAGTTCAAACAATTACACATTTCCTAACCCTAACTCATATAAATGTTGAATCTTCAAAGCCATCATGATTTCAAGCAAAAGATGAGTTGTATGCAAGAATTCTAAGTACATTTCCATACCTTACATCAAATCTAGGGTTTGCCCCTTGAATTCCCTCCAAATCCCTAGCTTCTGCTTTTCCTCTCTCTCTAACTCACTCTCTAGCAAAGCTCTCAAAATGATGAACTCAAGAGCTATATACATATATACTTGCTCAATTAAACTTAATTAAATGATTACGAATCATAATTTTACAAAATTTCACCGTAGGCTCTAAAAATCATGTTAAACACAAATATGAAGTCGGTTTTGGTTTTCGGCGCCTCTAAGGCTTTCATTTTCAGTTCAAAGTTGTAATTGTAATAGATATTCCTACATTCAACAGATATAATTCTTAATTACATAGTTCACATACTTAAACTTGCAAATTCATATCAAACACATAAACACATGCATAATTAAGCATCATATTAGGAAGTTTGGTCCTCCAAACTTGTTTACCTCAAGTTGAAAATAATTTTGGATATCGTTGCCTCATTTCTTTTTCTCGTTCCCAAGTGGCTTCTCTTCTCTAATGTTTCTTCCATTTGACTTTTACCATTGGAATAGTTTTGTTCCTTAATTGCTTGACTTGCCGATCAAGGATCCAAATAGGTTTTTCCTCATAAGCCATACTGTCATCTAGAGCAATCTAATGATAATTAATAACATGAGAAGGATCCTGAAGGTAGCCTCATAACATTCACACATGGAATACATTATGCACTTGCTCCATGCCTGGTGGTAAAGCAATTCGATAGACAATTGGACCCAATCTCTCCAAAATTTGGAATAGCCTTATGTATCAGGGTAACAATTTTCCTTTTTTGCTAAACCTTGTGTGCCCTTTTATTGGAGTGACTTTGATAAAAACATGATCCCCAACCTCAAACTCTAAGTCTCTTCTTCTTTGATTCGCATAGCTCTTTTGTCAACTTTGGGCAGTTTTCAATCTCTGTTGGATGAGTTGGATCTTCTCCATAGTAATTTGCACAACTTCAGGCCCAATCAATGCTTTGTTCCCAACTTTGGTCCAACAAACCAGAGTCCGACATTTTCTCCCGTACAAAGCTTTATATGGTGCCATCCTTATACTGGAGTGGAAACTGTTGTTTTATGCAAATTCTGCTAAAGGTAAATGAGTTTTCCAACCTTCACGAGAATCTAAAACACACATCCGGAGCATGTCCTCCAACGTTTGTATAGTCCTTTCAGACTGCCCATCAGTTTGTGGATGAAATGCGGTACTGAACCTCAATTTCATCCCCAATGCTTTCTATAAACTCTGCCAAAATCTTGACACAAACTTAGAATCTCTATCTGACACAATAGAAACCGGAACACCATGCAATCGAATAATCTCATCAATGTATACAGTAGCAATTCTATCAGCATTATAAACAGTTTTCACAAGCAAAAAGTGAGTAGATTTAGTCTATATATCCGTAATAACCCATACATAATCCATACCTCTAGGTATTCGGGGTAAGCCAACAATAAAATCCATGGTTATGTGCTCCTACTTCCATTTCGGAACAGGCAGAGACTGAAGTAAACCCGCTGGTCTCTGATGCTCCGCTCTCACTTGCTGACATTGAAAGCATCTTGAGATAAACTCTGCAATTTCTCTTTTCATATTAGGCCACCAAAAAACTTGCTTGAGATCTTGATACATCTTAGTATTTCCGAGATGTATAGCAAATTTGGACTTGTGAGCTTCTTCTAAAACTCTTCCTTTAATTTCTGGGACATTTGGAACACGCAGTCTTTCTTTAAACTTCAACACTTGAGCTTCCAAAGAGAACCCCAGTCATGGCTTCGTTTCCATGTCATTACATACTTTCTTGAGAAATTCATCCTTCAATTGCCTTTGTTTAATTTCTTCAATGATAGCCGGTTGGGCTGATATTGCGGCTAACATTCCACCCTGTTTATGTAGCACAATTCCACTTCCATTCTTTTCAAGACAAGTAATAATTCGTTCCGCTCCGTAAGCAAACATGCTAGGTTCCTTATTGACTTTCTTCGCTATTGTGTTGGCTTTATCGAGATGGTAATGAATCTATAGGTCATAATCTTTAATGAGTTCTAACCACCGTCTTTGTCGCATATCAAGCTCTTTCTGAGTGAAAAAGTACTTGAGGCTCTTGTGGTCAGTGTAGAATTCACATGTTGTACCATACAGATAATGCCGCCATATTTTCTATGCAAAAACCACTGCGGCTAACTCTAAGTCATGCGTAGGGTAATTCTTTTCATGTGGCTTCAATTGTCGAGATGCATACGCAATTACTCTCCCATTCTGCATAAGTACACATCCCAATCTCTTATAAGAACCATCACTATAAATAACAAACCCTTCGGTACCCGATGGTAAGGCAAGAACAGGTGCTGTTGTGAGCTTTGTTTTCAATTCTTAGAAGTCAGACTCCCTCTATTTTGTCCACTCGAATGGAACACCTTTTTGAGTCAACTGGGTAAGCGGCACTACAATCTTAGAGAAAACTTTTACAAATTTTCTGTAGTAACCTGCTAAACCTATAAAACTATGCGCTTTTGTCAGATTAGTAGGGGTATGCCAGTTCACAATAGCTTTTATCTTTTGTTGATCAAACGACATGCCATCTTTATTAATCACATGCCCTAAAAATACAACTTCATTCAACCAAAATTCACATTTCTTCAATTTAGCATATAACTTTTTGTCTCTAATTGTTTAAAGAATTAATCCCAAGTGCTTTTCATGTTCCTCTATACTTTTCGAATAAATAAGGATATCATTAATGAATACCACCACAAACTCATCCAAATACGGTTTGAAATTTCGATTCATTAAATCTATAAAAGCTCCTGGTGCATTCGTAACCCCAAATGGCATGACTAAAAATTCATAATGGCCGTACCTAGTTTAGAAGGCGGTCTTCTCAACATCTTCTGCTTTGACTTTCAACTGATGATACCCAGATCTCAAGTCAATTTTAGAAAACACCTGCGTGTAGACACCCCATTTTTGACCGCCCTTAAGACTTGGGCGCTACTGATGGTTTACTTGGTAGTGAAAGATGTGCAGAGCAAAAGTTCGATTTCTTCGGCAAGAGGAGAGTCAAATCCCAACCTCACACCCCATTTTGGACCAAAGCTATTTTGAATGGATGTTAAACCTTAAAACCCTCTCTTTCAAAATATTTTTGAAAAGAAGTTTCTATGATGTTCCGAGGCTCGCATTTTATCAAATGTTGCGCTTTTCGGTAAACCGAGCAAGGACAAAGTGGAAATGAATGAAAGAGAGATGAAATCTTTGGAAAATCTTTCAAAACACCTTGTTTAGGGGTTTGAAGTTGAAGAAAAGAGGAGTGGAGGGAAGAAACCCAGTTGAGGAAGGAGTTGGGCATGAATCGTTAAGAGAGAGTCGAGCAGCCCTCGCTAAATCAGGCCTATCTGTTTGCACCCTTGGATTTAAGCTATGAGGCCAGCACCGTTGGAAATAAGACTTCCGGGGCTTCATTTTACACTCAAGAATCTCCTAAAGACGAGTCCGGATGCGGGAGATATGATTGGTTGAAGTTGGGCATCATTCCGGTTGGACTGAAACTGAGCAGCCTTCACTAAAAGAGGGATATCTCTTAGCACACATGGAATTTTGATGTGAGGCTTCCATAATTGGAAAGAAGACTTCCGGGGCTACAGTTTAGGCTCAAGAATGACCTAAAAAGGAGTCCAGATGAAGGAGTTAGGCTTATCTCAAGTCAGGGACCAGGACTGATTTTTTTCCATCGGCCTCTATGGGAGTGCATCGGCCACAATTGGACCTCATCGGCCATAGGTCGTCCAAAAGTGAACCTTATCAGCCACAAATGTTGGCCGATCGGCCACAAATGTCCAGAAAGCCCAGAATTGGCAGATATTTCTCCTCCAGCTATTGTACACTACATCAGATATTTCCAATTGAGATATTTTCGGCCAAAAGCACTTGAATTGCTATATATGAAGATATATCTCATATATTCAAAGGTTAGAACATTTTGAGCAATTGTGAGAGCTTCTCACACTAAAATATCTCTCTCTCTACAAATTTTTAGAGCAAACTTCAGCTTTTCTCTCTAGTTGGCTCTTCCTCTTGCCCTTGTGTGCATGCAAGAGATATACTTGGAGATACACCCCTCCTTTGCCTAGGCATCCTTCATCAAAGTTGTATATCTTTGGGCTGAGGTCCCTTGGAGCCTATTTTGAGCTCTCAAAGGCTGATTTTGGCTGGTTTTGCTGCTGAGCTTCAAGGTGCTTCAAGAGTAAGCACTTGCTCCTTTAAACCTTTGCTTTGCATGCTTGTTTTACCACATTTGTAAATTGTTTTTGGCTTGGTTTTGAACTGAGAAAATCTCTATTTTTCAGTCCTAAAAGTGATGGTTTAGGCCTATTTTGTGTTAGGGGGTTGTCTCTCCCTTTGCTCTTTGGCTTGTAAAGCCTTTAGAGCCAACTTCCTAAGCTTTTGAAACCATCTTTGTTTGGCCTTTTAACCACTGAAATCTAGTAGATTTTCAGTGGTAAAAATGTGGTTTTGAGGTTCAAAATGGGAGGGGGTGGTCCCCTCTCCTCTTGTCTTGGTTGTATGCCTTGTTGGCTTAATTATTGAGCATGTTTTTCTAGCATGTGTTGGCTTGTTTTTAGCTTATTTTTGGGCTTATTTTAGCATGGAATAACTCTATTTTGGGCTGGTTTGGCCACCTCTTGCATGCTTCATGTACTTGTAGTGCAAACCTTGCTTACTAGCCTTGTATGCATGATGTTTTGGCTCATTTCTCTAGCATATTTTGGCTATACTCCATCCATATTTTAGCATTTTTTTGACATGCTTTAGGACTTTTTTGGGTGTTCTTGGCCTTTTGGGGTTTGCCTTGCATAGCTATAGTGCAAGTGCCTTAACTAGTCTTGTGTTTTGAGCCCCATAGCATGTCATGTTTGTGTTGATTGCATGTTTTGGCATCATTTAGCATGTAATTTTAGAGCTTATATCTTTGCCATACTCTCATGTTTATCACTCTTTAATTGTGTTTGAGAGTTGAGCTTTGTGCCTTGCTTGCGAGCCATCATTTGAGCATGCTTTTTCTTGCTTATCATGCTATCATTTCAGTCCATTTTAGCCACTGTTTTAGCATGCATGAAGTTTGTTTGGGATTGGTTTAGTCCATTGAGCATTGTATTGCATGGTCCTAGTGTAAAGCTTTTCACTAGTTTCAATGCTTAAGTGTTCTAGCATGTTGTGCATGCGATGTTTGCATAGTAGAGTCTTGCATTTCATGCCACGTTAGCACTGAAAATTTGCCATCCTTCTCATTTCTTCACTTTTGATTTGTTTTGAGGATTGGTTAGTCTTGAGTTTGAGTTTAATGCAAAGGATTGAGACTTGTGCTTAAATGGCTTTAACTCTCTTTTGTGAGGGTTCCTCCTAATCAAAGGCATTGTTCTCTCTCATGCCTTAAACCATTCTCTTTGATAGACCTCTCTCTCATTAGAGGACTCTCATATTTGGACAAGTTGATTAATGAATGGATTGGTAATGTTAAAATGTGTAAACAAAATCAATCAAGTAAAATGTGCCTAGATAAGCATGTTGCATGTGTGCATTGCATTGTGTTCAACCGGACGTTATGTTGAACACAAGGTGAATTGGTCCATTTCATACTCAAAGTGATGAAAATGAGCCAATTCCCTTTGTCTCCATTACCTTTGATCTTCCATGATAAGGTAATGGTCCTAGGGTCTTGTTTGCATTACACTTATTGAAATGTGTGCAAGTTGGATCTTTGGCCATCGTGCATTGCATGCTTGATTGATGGTTTTGGATCCAATGGTGCCTTTCCCTTGATGTTTTGAGGTGATATGGAGGGGTATGGTACACACATTCCCTTGCAAATACACTGCCATGCCTCTGTTAGTGCTCTATTGTAGCAAAAGGAGAATTTTACAGGAAGCATTGGCCGACCGGCCATAAAATACTGCCGATCGACCATCAAAAATGACCGATGACCATTAACTTTAGCCGATGGCCATCCCTCTTGGCCGACTACCCCTCAGCATATTCCTAAGGAGGATCAGAAGCATCTTGGAAGTTGGCACAATTTTCAGAAGTCTAAAAGAGTGCAAACAGAGGCAACATGAGGCATGGTAGTGGATTTCCAAGAGGACGCGACCGAGCATGCATGCCTTCTTCGCCCGCGAGGCCATTTTAACGCTTTACTAGCTAGTTGTAGTTAATTACATGTGTTGAAATTAATTAGTTTAATTAATTAGCTTAGATTAGTTGATTATTCAATTCAATTTGGTTTGTAATAATTAATTAGCTAGAATAGCATAGTTAATTAGTTGGTTTGTAATAATAGCTTAGTGTAGCTAGTTAGCTTATTTATTCGGACCCTCCGTCGAGAGGGCACGATGTTGTAATAAGTGTACGTGAGTGTATGAATGTCTTCCAACCCCACGTCTTTCTCCCTTTTATTTACCAGCTTTCGATGGTTAGTTTTAGGGTCATTTTCAATTAGCATACGTATGCTTTGCATGCGTGCATCATTCATTCATATTGCATGCACCGGGCTCGGCGCATCATGCAAACTGCATTGTATCTTCAATTCCTATTTGAATACATGTTATCAAGTTGCATTCACATGACATCTTAGAATAGCCGAGCCTATCTTAGTTGCATTTTTGCATGTGTTGCATTAGGCATTCTTGACATAGCTAGGGTCATGCATTGATTTCTAACATAGCTTTTGTTTTGGCTCGGAGTACACTGTGAGTGTTTACGCTTTAGCATCTTGCATGAGTGTAAGTGATTCCATGTAAGCATGCTTGCCATGAGGCTAACTGCTTAACTGATTAACTGCTTGAATGCCTGTGGGTGAAGGTTAGATTGCTTGAATTGGAACAATTCATCAAATGTGTGTTTTAAGCCCACTTGAGAGTGGCAAAATCATGTTTTCTAAGCCCACTTGAGGGTGGCAAAATCCACGACTTAGCCTACTTGCGAGTAGCACCTCTAAACCGTTTTCAAACAAACAAACATGAGATGTTTTGTTCCAATTTGAGTGATTTAGTCTATACTTGTATGCTGTGCACATCACATAGTAATTCTAGATTAATAATCAGAATAAGAACACATGTGCTTTCAAAAACAACATATCATGTTAGTAGAGGTCGATCTTTGATCGGGCGAGCGGGGGTGCTCATTTCAGGACCTTCCCCTCTCGTACCCAAGTTCTTGAGCCGAGGCAACTTTGGTGATGACGAACACGTGGCCTTAGGCACGAGTCAGGGTTTCCTAAATTTCCCAAAACAAAATATTTAGGTGGCGACTCTGAAATTTGGCAAAGCAGTCCATGTTTGGCACTTCTTGATTAAAATCGATTTTCCAAAACGATTTGCCGGATTTGGACTCTTTGGTGATTTATCAGTCTCACATTGCACTTTGTGAGATTAGATTCAGAACCGTGACATGAGTCCGAACTGTAGTAGCTAAGAACAACGATTCGCGCCCTCGCGCGCGGAGCGGAGTTCCGGGCAGTCTACACTGCGCCTCTTGTAGTTGATCGAATAAATCATCAATCTATGGTAAAGGGTATTTATTCTTTATAGTCACCTGATTAAGCTCGTGATAGTCACTACATAACCGGAGTGTCCCATCTTTCTTTTTCACAAATAGAACTAGTGTGCCCCATGGCGATGTACTCTGTCGGATGAACCCTTTGTCAAGCAACTTTTGCAATTGTATTTCTAATTCTTTCATTTCTGCTGGAGACATTTTGTACGACACTTTTGAAATCGGTTGAGTATCCGACACAATATCAATAACAAATTCAATCTCACGGTCTATTAAGTCCCCTGGAAAATCCTCAGGAAATACATCCGAAAATTCCCTAACAATGGGTATGCTTTTAACACCCATCTTTGTTGTCTGTACATGAAGGATACTACACAAATAACCCTTATAACCCTTTTGAAGTAATTTTCAAGCTTTCATAGCCAATATCAAATAAGGTGGAAGAACCACCCCATGTCCCACAAAAGTAAACTTGTGTTCTCCCGGAAGCCAAAAAATAACTTGTTTAGACACACAATCGAAGGTTGCATGATGCTGAGCTAACCAATCCATCCCCAAAATTATATCAAAACGAACCATATCAAGATGCATCAAATTAGCACATAATGGAATATCTCCAAGTAAAATCTCACATGCAGGATATAGAGAAGCACATAACATAGAGTCCCCAGATGGTAAAGACACATATAACACATAATTCAATGGTTCCATAGATCTATTCAAATTAGGAGAAAAGGTTTTTGAAACAAAAAAATAAGTGGAACCTGAATCAAGTAACACATGAGTAGGTTGGCCATTGATAGAGAGTGTACTTGAGACTACAACCTCTAAATTCTGAACATCACCAGGAACAAGAGCAAATACTCTCCATTGCCTGACATTGTCTCTAGTCGTAGTAGGTCTCACCCATAGCCTTTGTTATAGGAGCGGAACCGGCTGAACTAGCAGTTGGTCTATTTCCTTCTTGTTGATCAATTATAGGACAATCTCATACCACATGCCTCATTTTCCCACACTTAAAGCAAGCCCTGGTTGCTTGGTAGCAAACTCTCCAATGTTTCTTTCTAGACTTCAGGCAAGTTGGTGCTGAATCACAAGTAGAACCAGAAGCACTGGAAGTTCCCAAATTTTGTTTCTTGTTTTGTGAGGACGCTAACCCTTTGTGCATATTTGAACCCTACCTTTTTCCCTTCCAATCCAAGTACCAGTTGCGGTTAGCCAAGTTACCCTCAGACATGATGGCCCTATGCAAGACATGAACATATTTCTGTAACTTCAAAATAGTAATCTTATCAAGAATAGAATCTCGGAGTCCTCTCTCAAATTTCCTCACCTTCTCATAATCTGTATCGACCATGTGCAGTGCGAAATGGGCTAACTCGGTAAACTGTGCCTCATATTTTGCTACAGTTTTGTTTCCTTGCTTCAAGTTTTCAAACTCTGTCACCATCCTGTCTTGAATACACTGTGGGAAATATTTTTCAAAAAAAACTTTCAAAAATTGAGCCCAATTCATTCCCTGATGTTCATCTATTATGAGCATCCACCATCGTCGTGCTTCATCTTCTAGTGTAAAAACAGCAAGTAGGACTTTCTGTGCCTTAGTACAAGGAAAGACTTCAAACAATTTTTCAATGCCAAGCACCCATGCTTCTGCTTTTAGTGGATCAATTCCTCCTTTGAACAATGGCGGTTTCATCTTTTCAAATTCTTTTGTGAGTGTAATAGTCCGATCTTCAGCTTGGTGGTCTTATACTACTGGTGGTGGCACATGCATTGGCGGTGGGGGTGGTGGTTTCCGTTGCTGTTGTTGTCTAAAAGCCTCTACCATTTCCATTATCATTCTCTCCATTCTGTCGAGTCGTGTGGAGGTTGACTCCTCCACTTCTTCCACCCTTGTTCTCACCATGATCTATATGAACATACATTATAATTCTCACAAAAAATATACACATGAGTCACTCACAAATGCGCATCTTTATGTCATACTTGGTTAGGAATGCATTATGAATGCAACCTAAGCATTTTCTAGACTTCTTATTGCTCAATTGGACTCGTGTGTGGGGTATTAACTAATGCTCTGATACCACTCTGTCACAACCCAAACCCGCCCCTAAAAGTTGGATCATAACCAGCCAGTAATCACTTGATTACCTTCGGCCTCATACAAACATACAGAATAATTAAAATTAGGGGGCCATAAACGGAAGCATATCATAAATAAAGAAGTCCATTGAGCTGTGCCAAAATGATAAACATTGTACACCTTACATCATAGCACATTCACACATTTACATGTCCATGCAGAAACATATGTACCAAAGAGAGTTCCATATATATAGATTACATATCCCAAGACCATTTAGCAAAATTGAAGCAAAATTCATAACAAAATGTGAGTCAAAAACCAAAAGCTTCATCTTGGAGACTCAACCAAATAGCTTCACAAAAATAACTCTTGAAGCTGACTCTAAGGTTGGGCTCTATGCTACTGATCACCTACATATGTATACATAATATAGAGTGAGCGAAGCTCAATGAGTAATAATAGTAAAGAGATTTAAATGAATAAGCATAAGTTTTCCACAATATTTATAATCACATTATGGAACGGCCTTGGGCCTAGCATAATACAAAATGGCTTCAGCCCATTATATAACAGAACGGCCTTAGGCCCATCATACAAACAGAACGGTCTCGGGCCCAACATTTATCAGAACGACCTCAGGCCCACATTTAATACAAAATGGCCTTGGACCCACATATTAACAGCTGTTTAGAACAACCTCAGGTCCAAGCATATGACGTCATATTATTAAAAGAACGGCCTTGGGCCCACACTTAGTACAGAACAACCTTGGGCCCAAACATATCATAGTATAACGGAACGACCTTAGGTCTACATTGCATATGTCATATCACATTCATGAATCCATTCATTTCGATCAAAATACAATATTGGAATAAAGCATCGTTCATAGCTCATAATAGATAATTGAGAACATATCTTTACAATACTATTACGGTCTTGCGGCGTTTCCTCCAGCACACGACCTACACAACATTTCACACATACATTCGTTCAGAGGGTCGAAACATGCGCATACATAGATTCGTTCATTTTCCATTCATCTTTAGGCATTGCGGAGGGTCAAAACATGTGCACACACAGATTCAGAGGGTTGAAGAAGTTTACAGAAAAAAATAGGTATTTTCTTATTTTCTGCACGTACGGAAGTTGCCGCATGTGCGGCCCATACGTGCAATTAAAACAGTAGCGATGCTCAGATTTGTTCTATTTTCTACATGTACGTATGTGAGCTCCGCATGTGCGGTTTTGGGCTTTTCTGGATAGTCCAAAAATATATTCAACTTTAAGCTTCTAAACTCATTTTCAAACCCAAATTCATGCAAAAACGACTCAAAAACATGATATATTAACACGATTCATGTGTAATTACAACTCAAACACATCAATCGTGCTTCAATGACAAAATCAAGGTCCCATCTTTCTTCATACATTCATAAATTACATGATCAAGCCCAAAATACATATAAACGTGGATGATCTTTCAACAAATCAACAATCTAGAGCTCATTTCATGCATTATTCACAACATTAAGCTCAAATCAAACAACGGTGAAAGATTAAGGTTCCACTTCTAGAATTTAGTTCAAATAATTACACATTTCCAAACCCTAACTCATATAAGTGTTGAATCTTCAAAGCCCTCATGATGTCAAGCAAAAGATGAGTTGTATACAAGAATTCTAAGTAGATTTCCATACCTTAGCTCTAGGGTTTGCCCCTTGAGTCTCCTCCAAATCCCTAGCTTCTCCCCTTCTGCACTCTCTAACTCACTCTCTAGCAAAGCTCTCAAAATGATGAACTCAAGAGCTATATACATATATACTTGGTCAATTAAACTTAATTAAATCATTACGAATTTTAATTTTACAAAATTTCACCGTAAGCTCTAAAAATCATGTTAAACACAGATATGAAGTCAGTTTTGGTTTCTGGGGCCTTTAAGGCATTCAATTTCAATTCAAAGTTGTAAATGCAATAGATATTCCTACATTCAATAGATATAATTTCAAAATCACATAGTTCACATACTTACACTTGCAAATTCATATCAAACACATAAACACATGCATAATTAAACATCATACGGGTTGGGTTATCACAAGAATACAACTTACACTTGAGAGCTTCTTCACTGATATACCATTTACTTTACTGAAACCAATTCAAAAACTTCATTGAAGCTTAAATTCGATCATATATATTTATTTTTTTGAGATTTTAAAGCTTATTTCATAGGCTTGAGGGTGAAAAAGAGTTTGTTAATTAAAATCCTTTCTTTTAATAGTGAATTTTTTGAAACAATTCTCATTTATATCTATCGGTCTCAACAAAATTGACCGAAACTGAGCAAAATTGGTAAAGAGTGACTATCAATCGTCCGCCCGGACAACCGATCGAATGTCATCTCGGACGTCCGGCCTTGTGTAATTCGCTCTCTAGTTTTAGTGTTTAAATATTGTCTGAGGGAAACTATAACACAAGACTTGATTTGGCTAAGTAATTAAGATGCCGAGTGTGGCGGGCTTAGATCCTAGGTTCAAACCCTCTCAGCAACATCTCTATTTTTTTAAAAAAAATTTGATGGAGGATGACGTTAGCTTGATGCAGTGATGACATCATCGCTGACGTTAGGCAGACGGCGTCAGTTTGAATTGAATATTCTATGATGTCAACAAAATATTTCCTAAGTTTTGAAAATTACAATTTGGCCTAGAATTTTCAAACAATTGTGCTGTGGCCCAAATTTTGGCAGAATTTTTCAGTGAGGCCTCTAGAAGTGCGACGAAGGTTTGTCCTCCAGATGCAACCACGAGGTTAGGATTATGCAATTTTGAATTTTTTTTATTATTGCATCTGTATTTTGCATATAGTATCTTGCATATTTATATCTTTAGTATCCAACCTGTACATGTTTTGTTTTTATTATGTTTAGCATCCTACCATCTAGCTGTATGCTTAAGTGATATATTTCTATGAATGCTAGTAGATGGAGGTTGTGTCGTTCAATTTGGAATAATATTGATTTTCATGCTTGTAAACTCAATTTCTTTGAGTTGTACATCTTCAAAACATTTTCAAAATACATGAAATCAAATCGTTCCAAAATGAATGATACAGTCTATACATAAAGCAAATAAAAATCATATCATGGTTTAGTAGAGGCTGATCTTTGATCAGGTGAGTTGAGGTGCTCAATTAATGACCTTTCCCTTTCATACCTAAGGTTCTGAGCCAAGCATCATTAGTTATGACGAATAGTGGGCTTGGCACGAGTCATGGGTTTCCTAATTTTTTCAAAATATTAGGTGGTGACTCTGAGATATGATGACACAGTCCATTTCTGGAAAATATTTTGCAATAAAATGGATTTTCTATAAAAATTTGTCGGATTTAGACTTTCATCTATGTTTCACATTGCACTTGTGAGACTAGATCAAACAAATCAAGAGTCCAAACTGTTTATCGCACTCGGGTACCCCCCAGGCGATGCGGCAAAGGTGTAGTTTGGTATTGGTTAAGTTGGCATGAGTGTCTATGGTGAAATATCGAAAACATATGTAGAGTAGGTACCACATGCATCCTGGTTAGAAACTAGTAAAGTGGCGATTGGTAGTGCTTGATATGCCTACTTGCATACACCTACCTAGGGATTACTTGAGTCGTATTTATCACCCCTTGAATTATATTGAAGTTATTGAATTATTGTATTTTCAAATTAGCATTATGCACAAGATTTCCAAAAGATAAAGGAATATATTTTAAGCATGACATCTCAAGAGATTGTATAAAATGTATGTACTTTGTTAAGATCTTCCTTCTGGGTTTTGTGCTTACCTTGGTGGATTTGTGTAGGAAAGGATGTGCTGATTTCGTCGAGTTAAAGGCATGGAGTGTATTTTGAGAGCACATGGCTCTTCTTATTTGTTATTATTTTGACAAGCTGAGGGCTTTACATGTATGAGTTTCGATAACCATTTTGTATAATCGGGCATAAGCCTTGGAACTTATATGCCATAAGGGCATTAAATTGTATTTGAGTTGTAGTGCCACATGCTATAGATCCATATTCTAGGAAATGTTGAATGTATAATTGCATGTAGAATACTTTTGTTAATATCTGGAGTATAACGAATACAAATTTTAGAGATTTGATGATGATGTTAATGATGAGGCATTATATCTCGTATACATATATGCAATGGAAGTTATTGAGTTTGGAACAAGATCATTTTGACCTCAGACTGACCTTGTACATATAGTGAGCTATAGCACCTTCCCAACTTAGGATATGATGCTCTCCTTTTAGGATGTGATGACACCATTTGTTTGAATAGTGAAGCCTTAGATCTATTCAAGCTAGGACAGGGAAAATCCTAACTATCAGGGGTGTTTGGAATGATTGTTTTTTATGCAAATGTGAAATGCTTGCTTATGTGCGGTGTGAAATCTTGGAAAAGGGGCACCAAATCTTCGAAGAGTCTTAATTTTAAAGGGGATTTCTTTCAAAATTTAGGATAATATCAAAATCAAAATTTGGGTCAAAATCTAGGGTTTGTGTTTGATGAAAGATCAAAATTTGGGGAGTGTATCTGAAAAGATAAATTTATAGCAAGATTAGAACTAGGAGGCCGGAAATTATGCCTTGCTTTATTCTGACCGACATGCCCAGTACCATGATTTGTTTTGATTCACTGGGGTTCAAAGAGCCTGATTCTATATATTTTGGTGGATAACCCAGGAGAAGCCATACCTAACTCATGATAAAGCCCAATCCAATCCATACCCAACTCAGAAAAAGCCTAACTCATTTCCCCTCGCATAATCCCGCTTATCCAAGTAAAAAACACTGCAGTCCATTCAACACTGAAAAAAACCATCTTCGACAAAGTCCAGTCCATTCAATCCCAAAAAGCCCACTCAGAAAAGCCTAGTTCCATCTAAAAATCCCAAAGTTGCCAATAATATTTTCCTTAAGAAAAAGTCATTTGAACTAGTGGAAATTGTTAAAAGCACTTGAACAGAACCATCTGAACTAGGGGCATGATGGAAGAAATTGGAAAAGAAAGTTGCTTTGAAGTGAAAATGGGTTTTGACCTAACAGTGGACTACTTGAAGTTTGCCATGGATTCTGCCAATGGACTTGGAAAATGAAAATCCCTTTGTGTTTGGGATGCTTAAGTGGTGCATTGTGGGTGGTGCATTGTGGTGCATTTCTTCAATACAGTATAATGGCCTTCCCAATTTTTGGGCTTTACAATCATGTCATCCACATACACTTCAACTTCCTTATGGATTATATCATGCAACAATGTGGTAGCGGCTCGCTAATAAGTGGCCCTAGCATTTTTCAAACCAAATGGCATGACCCTGTAATACGTCTACCTGAACGTGGTATAATGCCTTCAATCTTCGCTCATCAAATAACATCAGCTCCTCAAATCGGTTTTGTTGCCAATCAGCTTCTGTTATCTGACAGTCAACCATAATCCTCAACAAAAGCACTTCTATCTCAATTGGCAAAATAGCCTTCATTCCATATACCAATGAGTACGGGGTTGCCCCTGTAAACGTTCGGATTGATGTCCTGTATCCCCAAGGTGCAAAAGGTAGTTTATTTGGCCAATCTCTATAGGTTTCCACTGTCTTACACAAAATAGTCTTGATATTCTTATTTGCAGCTTCAACGGATCCATTGGTTTATGGCCTGTAAGTTGATGACTTATGAAAAGTCACATTATATTTCTCAAGTAAAATTGCCACTTCTCCTCTGAAATATGAGTCATTGTTTGAAATTACTTCGTTTGGCACCCCATATCTGTAGATGATATTATTCCTGATGAATTTGGCCACATGTGATGCTTTTAACACTGAAAATGACTGTGCTTTAACCTACTTGGTAAAATAATCGATGGCGACCAAGATGAACTGATGCCCATTTGAACCCTTCGATGTGACTGCCCCGATGACATCTATGCCCTGGACTAAGAAAGACCAAGGCGAAGTCATGTTGTAAAGTTTTGAGGGCATGATATTCATGCGATTGGTGTGGATTTAACATTTGTGGCATCTTCTAACGAAGTCAATACAATCACTCTCCATGGTTAACCGTAGTATCCCTATCTAAGGATCTTTCTAGCCAACATTATACCGTTCATATGGGCTCTATACTCTCCTCCATGGATTGCTTCCATGATACGCTTTGCCTCTTCTTCCTCTACACATAGCTTATGCATTCCCAGATGTCCCTTTCTGTACAGCTTATCTCTGCAGATGATGAATTGAGCAGCCAGACATCGTATCCCCCTTTTGTCCTTGGTATTTGCCCCTTGCGAGTATGTATTGCTTTCCAAAAAGTTCCAAATATTAAAGTACCAAGGGTTTTCATCTTGAACCTCTTCTGTTGCAGCTACCATTTCATATGCGGGTGTATATCTTTGTTCTATCAGGATTAAGCGCATTTTAACCCCGATTGGTATATCTATCATAGAGGTTAGGGTTGCCAACGCATCAACAAATCAGTTGTCCGCTCTCACCAGGTGTGTAAATGTTAGTCTTTCGAATCTCGGGATCAACATGTCCAAGCTCTGATGATAGTCTTTCATTTTCTTCTCCTTAATCTTCAAGTCTCCATTGGTTTGAGAGACGACCAAGTTCAAATCCTAATCACATCCAACCTTATTGCCCCTAGTTCTAGAGCAGCTTCCAGTCTGGCAATAAATGCCTCATACTCTGATTGGTTATTGGATACTCTAACTCAGCGTTTGAAAGCTAAAGGGATATGGGAATCATCTAGCGTTATGAGCAACACACCTATCCCGTAGCCAAATTGATTGGATGCTCAATCAAAATACAACTTCCAAGTGTCTTCTTTCATCTACATGACCTCCTCATTTGGGAATGAATAATCCATATCTTCTTCTCTTTTAATCGGGTGATTAGCCAAAAATTCTAATAGATTTGTGAGCGACATACTTGAAGTCAAATTTAGAAAGCAAAAGTAACCAACGAGCTAGCCTACTGGTAAGTGCTGGTTTCTCAAAAAGATATTTAATGGGATATAATCTTGAAACTAGAATTACCGAGTCAGCTAACAAGTAGTGTCTCAACTTCCTAGTGGCCTAACTAAAGCCAAACAAGCATTTTTCAAGGGAGTGTAGCGGGTCTCATATTCAAGCATCTTCTTGCTCAAGTAGTAGATGGTATATGGCCTTCTCCACTTTCTCATCTGACTCTTGTGCAAGCATACATCCCATGGATGATTCAATCATTGATAAATATAGAATCAATGATTTTTCTAGCTCAAGTGGCGATAACATAGGCAGATTCTGCAAATACTGTTTAATTGCTCAAAGGCGAACTGATACCGATTATGTAATAACCCGACCATCTATATGTTTTCTGGTATGCTTTCGGTTTCTTACTATGTGCATTTATCTGTTTAAATGTGAAATTTCATGTGGAAATAAGTTTAATTGTGTGAATCTTGTGATTATAGGTTCATATTTGTTAAGTAAGAGAAATATCTGTTACAATTGAAATGTTTGGATCAGTAATTGGAAGCCTTAGAAGCTTAATAATCTGAAATTGACTTTATAATTGTGATAAGCATGATTTTTGGATCATAATACGAATTTTTGTAAAAATTCGACTCGGAATGATTAAATTTTTAGTCAAGTCCCATATAACTCTTTTAACTCCTAACTTGGTAAGACTATGACATAAATATCTCCTGAGAGAGAAAAAGGAGAGAGTTAGAGAAGAGAGAAAAGGGAGGAGAAGCTTGAGAAGCTCCTCAAGGAGGAGATTGGGAAATTGAGAAGGATTGTAGAGTTTAAAGCTCAAGGTATGGATATTTTACTTGAATTCTTTCCTCTCTTGAATATGAGTAAGAATTTCTTGGGTACTCATGCAAATTGGGGTTTGTGTTGGGGTTGTGTGTGTGTGTGTGACAATTGTAGAATTAGATAGGTGTTTTCATCATTTGGTTGTTTTGTGTTAACTTGAGCTATATAAAGGAAATTACATATTATTCTTGATTCTACATGCTTGAATCCAATTATGTATTAGATGAATATAGGTATATATTTATATCTTGAAGGAATTGAGTTGTGATTATGAGTTTGAAAAGGGTGAAGATCTAATTGAGCTTGTGAATCATGTTTATGGTAATGTTATATCCAAATATTTCATTGATTATCCTTAGTTTCTGCTTGATCATATGATTAATTGGTTGAATTTTTGTATTGCTTCGAAACTGCACCAAACAGGGGTTTCGTCCGCACGTGCGAGGCTCACAGCCTCACGTGCGGGAAGCACACCGCACGTGCGGGGGCTCATAGTCGCACGTGCGGGAAACAGGGAAGAATTGAAGTTGAGGTTCTACTAAAAATGCACGTGCGGGTGCACGTGCGGCCACCTTCCCGCACGTGCGGCGAAGGGCCTCCGCACGTGCGGCCAAGGGCCTCCGCACGTGCGGCCTATGGGGGAAAAATCTGTGTCCTCCATTTCTTCTGTTTGACCCTCTGGGATTGCTTAAATATGTGTTTGATGCTTTTAAAATGCTTATTAATTCATTGAGATTTAACGAATCAGATCTTGATCACGAAAGGAAAAGTACTAACTTGTGAGTTGTTTATACATGTAGATTGCATACTGGAAGGGATTATCACTCCGCCACAGCACTGTGAGTAATAGTACTGTAGCAATATATTCCATTTACTGTTAATGGTTATCACTAATGTTCTGTTACCTGTAAATTGCCTACGTCTCCGCATGAGAATTGCATACGAACTATTAATACTGGATTGGTCTAGAGATGAACATAGTTAAGAATATCTTTATGATGATAGAAAGTGACCTATGCTATGGGAAGATATGAATTGTGTGCTTAAGGGAATGATTTCTACTGTGTTTCTGGATTTGGGAATTGATACTGTGGAATTTGTTGACAGGAAGAAATTGTGAATATAAACCCCGCCTACTAAGGACATGATGTCTTGAATGTCCTATAATGGACTCCTATAGTCTTATCTTTTTCGACACATATTCTATGAAATAGATATATGCTTAAAATGGATAATCGAAATGAATAATCGGATAGAACTATGGGTTGCTTTATATGTTAATGACTGTTAGGAAACTATGATAAATATCGGATTGACCTGTGAATTGCTCAAACTGAGGAAGGAATTGAATATCTATAACATCGTTATATGACTCACGTTATGATGCGAATTGTTCTGTTCCTGTTAACGTAGTGATACATTTGCCTTCTATTAATAGTTATTCTTAATGTTCTGTTATTCGTAAGACAACTATGTCGACTTGTAATAAACCATGAGAAAATCTATGTGCACTATTAAGTAATGGTATTCTTATGAATCTGGGATTATTCTGCTTTGCTAATATTGGGCCTGAGGCCAATCTGTATAATCTGTTGGGCTTGAGGCCGATCTGTATAATTTGTTGGGCCTGAGGCCGATCTGTATAATTTGTTGGGCCTGAGGCCGATCTGTATAATCTGGTGGGCCTGTGGCCGCTCTGTATAATCTGTTGATATATGGGCCCGAGGCCAATCTGTTGATGTCTGGGCCCAAGGCCATTCTGAAAATATTTACAGGATAAGATTAATCATATGACCTCTGCACTTATATACGTTATAAATATTACAATTCAAGTGTATGCATTGAATTCTTTAGGTGTTATTATTCACTGAGCCTTGCTCACTCTGTATTATGTCTGTCTCTGTAGGTAACCGACCCGGAGGTCAGTCTTAGCTCAGCTTTGGTTGCTTCCTTTTGACAACTTCACCGTGTCCAAGCAGTTGGTGAAGTCTATGCGTTTTGTGGAGTTCCTCCCACAACCCTTAGCTTTGGTCACCAGTCTTTTGTCTAATGTGACTATGCATGTATAATATTTTGGCTACACCCCCACGTGCGGGGCTGGATCTGTATATATATATATATGTGTGTACATGTGAATATTTGCTTCCTGTGTGTCTGTTTATTATATGTTGGAACTGTTTGATGGTACATTTGCGATCCTGGCATATAGGTGTTAGCTCAATGGATGTTATTTCATGTTGTTAATTTCTTCCGTTCAGGCCCCATATGTTATATATGTCGAATTTTATATCTGTTTCCGAATTGGTCATGCCCAAACTTTTAGAGGCGAGTTTGGGACGTGACAGATCATTCCATTAAAATTTTTTCCTTTCTTTAAAAGACCAAATAGTGATATACAGGTTAAGGTTAATTTAGAAATAAGCCTCCTTATGAATTGCACTTTGCCTAGAAAGCCCCATACCTCCTTTTTAGTCATTGGTGGCGGCATTTCTAAGATGGCCTTAATTTTCGATGGATCAACTTCAATTCCCCATTGTGTGATCTGAAATCCCAACATCTTGCCCGCAATTACCCCAAAGGTGCATTTCTGTGGATTTAGCTTCAGCTTGTATTCCCTGATTGTCTCAAAGAATTTATTCAATACGGTATAATGGTCTTCCCGATTTTTGGGCTTTACAATTATATCATCCACATACACTTCAACTTCCTTATGGATCATATCACGCAACAATGTGGTAGCGGCTCACTGATAAGTGGCCCTAGCATTTTTCAAACCAAATGGCATGACCCTGTAATAATACGTCCCCCATGGTGTAGTAAATGCAGTCTTTTCTCTATCCTTTGGAGCCATAAGGATCTGGTTATACCCTGAAAAACCATCCATGAATGACAACAAGGCATGCCCTGTAGTGAAATCTACCAATTCATTAATATGTGGCAATGGAAAGTCATCTTTCGGACTAGCCTTATTCAAATTCCAGAAGTCAACACAAACCCTGATTCTATCGTTTTTCTTCAAGACTGGCACAATGTTAGCTAACCAAGTTGGATATTCTGATAAAAGCAAGAACTCGTCATTAATTTGCTTAGTAACCTCTTCTTTGATTTTCAATGCCCAATCTGGATGAATTCTGCGAAACTTCTGTTTGATAGGTCAAGCCTCTAGATTAAGAGGGATTCTATATTATACAATCTCAGGATCAATTCCAGGCATCTTTGTAGGACCACACAAAAACATCTTTGAATTCCTTTAGTAAAACAACTAATTGCTCACGTTCCTTCGAAGATAAAGTGGAACCAATCTGGACTAAGCTAGGATCTTTCTCAATATCGACATTAACAGAAACAATTTTGTTGATTAATGGCTTAGTACACATTTCTTCCTCCCAGATGATTAAAATTTTCAAATCCCGATGAATTTCTTCCTCTTTGTCTTTATCAAAATTTGGAAAATTCTAATCAATGCTATGAACTATAGGCATAGAGAAGTAACAAGAAATCACAAGATCCTCATTTAGAATCTCGGGCTCAACTGTTGCAACAGACTCAAAAGAAAAAGAAAAAGTAAAAGAAGACTCTGACATCCCAGATAAACTCGGATCTGACTCAAAACCAACAAGGCCAACAGACTCAGACTCAATAACCACTTCAGAACTCCCAATAAAACATTTTTCAACATGCCAATTTGATTGTGCGCCATTCACTGCATCCACGATGAAGCTTGAGCAATCAACAAGTGGTCCTTCCCCGATTACACAAATAGCCATATCCCCCAAGTTCATTGGTTCAACACTAGTATCAGACTCTTTCAGCAAATCAGCTAATATTAGACCCAGGACGTCCTCTGTATTGTTTTCAGAATTGACATCACTATCTTGATCGATGTTGATGTTAAATCTGTCTATTCCTCATCGTTATCAGAAAGCTGATGATCGAAGAAGATTTCAAACCTATGATGTCTCTTCTTTTCCTCTTGGTCAATCCATGGCTCTGGAAACCCACAGAAAGGGAAATCCTTTCTTCTCGAACAAAGCGCCCGTTCAAGGTTCCACAAATTGGCTTATAGACCAACTCAAATTGTCACCCAGTTCTCTTTTCCTTGATCCTCTCCTTGATCTCTTCACTTTTCCTTTTCCACTCATCTGCTGTAGGTGCACACCCTAGTCCGAATGCATGCGGGTTATGAGGTACTTCATTGGCTGTAGTGATACACTTCCTGCCACTTTGTCCTAAGCCCATCCCAGGAATGTGACCTAGTTTACTCATGAAGTAAATTGATTGGGCACTAACATATACACATTCTTCTTCTGCCATGAGTGTTTGAACTAGCTAGGCCTCTACCAATGTAAAGCCTGAGAAGAGCACATCCTCATCCCTATGTTGTATTTATAACAACAGCATTGTAATTTTTGGAAGAGGATGAATGGATGAATTTTCGAAGACTGTGGCAATTCCTCCGTCATATGGGTATTTTACAATTGATGCATCATGGATGATACAGCTTTCATTTGATGAAGCCAGGGCCTTCCCAATAGCAAGTTAAATGTTGTGGGGACACCCATAATATAAAATTCAACTTCGTGCTCAAATGGACCCACTATTATTTGCACTTTGACTACCCCCTTGGCCTCTCGACTAGTATTATCATAAGCCTGAATCAACTGATTAGTGGGTGTGAAATCTGCTGGCTTTAGCCTTATTGCATAAGCAATGCGCGATGGGTAGACATTGATGGCTAATCTAGTGTAAACCAGAATCATCGAGATCCATTTCTTTTTACACTCTAGTGACACATATAGAGGCTTATTATGTCTTGATCCTTCCGGTGGTAGCTCTTTGTCGAAGAAGGCCATCACAGGAGTTGTTTCTCTTGGGGTGATTAGCGACACCAGTTCTTCTAGAGTTGTGTCAATTGACAGCTTAGCCTTGCTTAAGGCTGACAACATTGCTTGTTGGTGCTCTCAAGAAGCCATGAAAAGCCCCTAAATAGAGATGTTTGCTTGGATATTTTTTAGTTGTTTTAGAACCAGGTTTTCTTTCACTTCTTTCTCTTTTTTTTTTCTCTTTCTCTTTCTCAACTTCTTTGTCTTTGCCTGAGGACTCTCCTTAGTAAAGGTGTGGAGGCTTGAAGTAGTGCTCATTCCTAGTCAAATGATCAATTTCTTCTAAGTACCAAGTCTCATTAGGCACATTGCTTACCCATTCATCGTCAATTTGGGTGAGCTATAGGTCATTATCATCCCACCATTCGCCTTCGTTGACCAAAAGGAAATTATCAAGCTCTGCTCAAATCATTCCTACAATAGACTCTGGTTGGCTTTCTAGTTCTTCTTCTTTACTACTACCTTCAAATTTTCCGGTGTCGATTTTATTACTTGACCAACCATGACTGGCATCGGAATTTCTCGGATCCCACCATCCTATTTGCACATTCTAGGGGTGGTTGCGGATCGGTTTTGGATGGTTCGGTTTGCAGTTTGGATCCACCCGCATATCTGCAGTTTGGAGAAAATTGAACCCGCAATTGCCTACAGTGCGGGTTGCGGTTTATGCGGATAGGGTTCGCGGATATACGGGTGGTTACCGGCAGTTTGTGGATTGGATTTTTCTTTTAAAAAACAAAACTTGGGCCTGTTTTTCCCCATTACTTTAGAACATCAATAATTAATGAATTAAAACTTATAAAATTAAAAACACAACAAAATCAATTTATAACATAAACAAAACATTCAAAATCCTAAATTTTTAAATCAAATCATAAACTAATACAAGCACATCATTCAAACTCAATGTTTATCAGGATAACTGGCCCGAATACTATAATTAACAACAGCAATGGCAAAACACTACGTTCAGCTTTATATGATTCTATTGTAGAGGATAATGACTCGGTATGAAGGAAAACCTGCAATAACTTAAAATCTAGTCTTACTCACACTGTAAGCTCTTGGTTATTCGCCCTCATCATCACTAATAAGAATAAGATTACTTTGACAAATAGAAGATTTTTTCGGTACTTGCTTCTCAGAAGCCAAAATACCTGTAGGACCTTCCTTCAAAATAGTTTGCTCATAAGACAAACCATGTAGAAGCTCACCGGTCCAAGCTTTTTTATTAAAAAAAATGTTTAATGCGGGTGGGTGCTTGTGGATACAGGTGAAACTCGTAATGAAGGAATAATCTAAACTGCACCCAATCTTAATCTACACTTGAAACTATCTATTTACATGCGGTTCCGATTGGGTTGGGCAGTTTCTATGGGTCGGATAACCCTATGCCTAGCCCTAGTACATTCCCAAGGTCTAATTCTTCAAAGAACCGAAAATTGGCCAAGTCTTCCTCTAGGTCGGCCAAGTCATCCAACCCCTGTTCAGGTACATCTTCTCTGACAATATTTATAGAAAATGAGTTAGGCAGAACAACCTCAGGCTTCAATTGACCAATGGGTACAATATACTTGCTAGGATCATACTCTTCCTCTAGTAATTTTCCAGTTGCAATCACAGGTACTTTGGTCATTTCCTTTAACACTGCCACCATAGGGCTTTTGGGTTTTAGCTAGGTTAGAGATGCATCCATCATGCACAGATCAGTGCTTTTAGAAATGTGTACCTCAGGTTTAGGGAGATAAGAGGGTATGATATAGATGCTGGGGGTCAAAAGTGGGCGATAATGTATGGATAAAGTTTAGATGAAAAGGTGGTGGGACTTTGTCAAGGGGTGGCAATGGATTGGTAGTGACATTGGGTTTTAGTGGCGGTAGGAGAGCTATGATTTTGTTGTCAATGAGATCTTGAATCTCATGATGGAGATGGAAGCAACGGTCGGTATCATGTCCAAGTTGTTGGTAAAAGACACAGTATTTGGCAGGGTCATGTTTGGCTGGGAGAGGATTTGGAAGAGGTCAAGGGTCAAGAGGTTTAAGATACCCTCTTTCTACCAACATATGGCCTTGGTAAGGGACATATGAAGTGGATTGAAGATTCAGGTTGGGATTTGGGCTGGGTTTGCTGTTTGTGGACTGGCGTTGGCAAAGAGGTCCGCTATTTTGGTGGTAATGATAGTGACTGAGTTGACCTTTAAAGATTTCTATACCATGTTATTGCTAGTGGCAGTGTTTGGATTGCGGCCAAAGGTCTTTCGTAATGACTCTTTGTCATCCACTATAATTCCCTACTTCATGGCATCCTCTATTTGAACTCCCATTTCACGTAATTCCTTGAAAATAAATAGTGGAAGGATTATCATTTTCTACAACATTTTTTCATACAGATTTCTTACTACCATGCAGATTTGATCTTTTTCTGGTGGTAATGAAGGCTACAAAACCTTCATTAGGTTCCTGTCAGGTTGCTTTTAACTCCCAAGTGGTTACTTCAATTTGTGTGTTGTAAGCATATTGAGAAACAAAAGCCTCAGCCAATTCTTTCCAACTTTGTTTCACCGAATCTTCTAATGTAGCATACCAGATAGCAGCTACACCAGATAAAGTTCTTCTAAACAAGGAAATTTTTTGAGACCAAGTCAGGCCCATGGGTTTTAGGACATCCAAGAAGAGGCGAATGTGGACCATAGGGTCACCAACTCCATCAAACCTGTAAATGTGTGGCATTTTTAACCGTTTCAGCAATTTGGCAGTTGTTTCTCTATATCCATCTTCAATATCTAGGATAGAGTTAATTCCCTACGACCTTTTAAACATTTTCTCCAACTTGGCCAATTTCAGCATAGTTGGATCAAAATCATTTGTTTCCAAGGGAAAGAGCCCTCTCATTAGTTGTGGAAGGGGAAAAGGTCCTCCCGATGATTACGCAGGAACCCTTAAGTCTTCTGCTAAGTTTAGAACAAATATAAGATATGAGTTTTATTAACTTTATATGTAACTAAAGTAAGAAAACAAATATAAGATAGAAAGTGCAAGAAAATAAAGCAATTGAAACCTAATCACTTTAGAACAAAACAATATGAAACAAAAGTAAGAAAACAAAGATGAGATAGAAATGAAAGAATTGAAAATTTACCTTCCAAAGAAATAGTGAACCTCTTAATGACCCTCAAGTTTGTGAATTATGTTCTTAATCCTCAATTCAAGAGCTTGGAATTTGAGCTAGAACAATGGTTTTGAGCAAGTATATGATCACTCTTTAATATTCTTCAACTTAGCAGGACTACTCTCTTTTTGATCAAGGCTTTAGGACTTGGTTCTTGAGTGGTGTTTGCAAGGGAAGATGAGATGTATAGAGGCTAGGTAACTTCACTAATTTGGCAAGACAACTCTCTTGTTTTCAAGGCTTTCTTTTCTCTCAAATTCTAACACAAATTTAGCATTTTTCTCTACACTTCTCTTCTAATTCATCTCCTTTAACTCAAGGCTAGAGCTCTCATTATATAGGCAATGCATGTGGAGCACTGGTGGAAGACAAAGTGAAGCATTTAGGGAAGATAATGGAGCTAATGGAGTACTAAAATGGAGCATTATCCTCAATGGCTCAAGCACTAGTCAACGGAGAATGAATATGCAAGCATTTAGTGCAAAATGGGTCAGAAATAGTATCACGAAGTGCCCCACACATTAAAAAAGCTGCCCACTGTGAACAGGTAATGGCCGCGAAACACGCGGTAGCACCCGCGGTCATAAGCGTCGCGCTCGCGATGGTGCTAATCGGTCGACCGGCCAACTAGGGTTTGTCCATTTTTGCATCGGTTTGGTTCAGTTTTGCTCCAATTTGGTCCAACTTCACTCCGAGTGTCCCATAGGGCTCAAACACTCAACCAAAATAGGCTTAGTGTTGGGAATAAATCTCAAATCCCATCTCTTTCTTACTGAGGATTTGTGACATATTCTGATTATCATCATTAAGTAATCAAGAAAAAGCGCACAAGTCTTAAGGCTGGTCAAAATAGGGTGTCTACAAATAGGCCTCACTAAGGTGTTCATGAAGTACTGGTCCATGAGATTCCAGTGCAAGAAGAGAGGTTCAGCCAAGCTAATATAACTAAGCATGTAGGCCAAGCTAACGTGGTCGAACAAATAGGATAAGGGAGAGTCTCATAGCAAGCGAGTCAAGCTGCTATGGGTGTCCTAGGCCGAGAAATAGCAGAGCCTTTGAGAGAGACAATGAACATCTTGAGGGCAGAGAACCAAGCCCGAGAGAATAGCGTGGAGACAAGGGTGGGCTTTCTTACTCGAGAGTTCTTGCGGGCCAAACCGGATGAGTTTTACGGTGGCTTGGAGCCTAACAAGGTGAATGAGTGGTTTGAGCAAATGGTGAAGACATAGTGAACTGAAGGTGACTCTAGCAAGTTACAACCTGAAAGAGGATGCAGGCCAATGGTGGAAATACACCAAAAACATAGTGAGGCTAACATGAGAAGCTTTTGTCATTGCTTTCCAAGACAAATACCTACCTTTCACTGCTAGGGAGAGACTGAGGCAAGAATTTCAAAAGCTTAAGCAACTAAACCTATTAGTGGTTGAGTTTAAGGCAGCTTTCACTAGTTTTTTCCAGTTTATACCGGAGTTGGTGGCAACGGAAGAACGTCGTTGCATAGAATTTGAGAAGAGATTAAGAACCAAAATTTTGTTCAAGGTTACCCAAAACATGATCCATAATTATGACCAGACGGAGTCAGTGACACATATAGAAATTACAATGTAGGCCGAGGATGAGAGACTTCGGGGTTTAAGGTCCAGGGGTCAAGAGTCACAGGGGGACTTCAGACTTAGCAAGAAGCATAGGGGCTTCGCTTTATCCCAGCCCCAATCACAGCAGACTAGATCCACTTTTTCGTTGCCTAGAATTGTCCTGAGAAAGATTGCTCAAGGCAAATTTACTTGTTTCAAGTGTGGCTAATAGGGTCACACGGCCAATGCCTGTCCACAGATGGGAGGAGTCTAGTAGATGTTACCACCACCACCATCTAACTGATCCCTGAGTCAGTCCCAAAGTATAGGACAAGGACTTATATGTTTTTTCAGTGTGAGGAGAGCTTGCCCACAGTTGGGAGGCACATCTGGCGCATTAGAGGACATATGTAGAAATTACAGTGTAGCCCGAGGAGGAGAGACTTCGGGGTTTGAGGTCTAGGGGTCAAGAGTCGCAAGGGGACTTCAGACTTAGCAAGAAGCATAAGGGCTTCGCTTCATTCAAACCCTAATCACAGCAGACTAGATCCACTTTTCTGTTCGAGAAAGATTGCTCAGGGAAAATTTACTTGTTTCAAGTGTGGCTAACAAGGTCACAAGGCAAATGTCTGTCCACAGAAGGGAGGATGGTAGCAAATGTTACCACCACCACTACCTAACTGATCCCTGAGTGAGTCGCAAAGTAGGAGACAGGGACCTAGATGTTTTCAGTGTGGTTAGTCGGGACATATAGGAGAGCTTGCCTACAGTTGGAAGGCACATCTGGCGCATTAGGGTCAAGGTAGGCTTAGAGCTACCAGCAAGCTCACTCAGTGTAGACCTCACAAGCTATTCTGGGAGCCACATTGGCTCAATCAGTACAACAGGTCTATGCACCGATAGATGAGCAGGTTGATCAGAGGCCACAAGGGCATGTGTATGATGTTACGACGCCGGAGTAGTTGCTAGGATCCTCTGTTGTGAGAGGTAATTTTATTGTGTTCAATTCTTTGGCTAGTGTGTTGATTGATACAAGTGCGTCGTATTCATTTATATCTATTACTTTTGTTTTTACTTTGGGGTTAAAGATTTATCAATTGGAGTCTTCTTTGTGGGTTAAGTCACTGGTTGGGAGTAGAGTGCCATTGGGACCAATGTGTTGCTCTTGCGAGATTGAGGTCACAGATCGCCGACTATCTTTTGACTTTATCATCTTAGACATGCACACTTTTGACATTATTTTGGGTATGGATTGGTTGACACACTTCCAGGATTGTCAACGCCACCGAGTGTCCGTATATACAACTACTGGGGATTGTTTCTATTTTCTATGTAATTGGGGTGATAGTTCGATTCCACCATTGTATGACCTTAAAAGTCGATGAGGACTTAGTTTCCTCTTTGCCATTTCCTTAGCCAGTAAGGGTAGCATGGTTCAAAATGATTTACCTTGTGAATACCTAGATGTTTTCCCTATAGATCTCACCAGGTTGCCACCCCATTAGGAGATTGAATTCTCCATTGACTTAGTGCTCGGCACGGCACCAATTTCCATGGCACCATATAGATTTGCACTCACTAAGTTACATGAGTTGAAGATCCAACTCCAAGAACTTTTAGACAAGGGCTTCATTCGCCCTAGTACATCACCTTAGGGAATGCAGTTCTCTTTGTGAAGAAGAATGATGGGTCATTGCGATTGTGTATTGCTTACCGCAAATTGAATTGAGTTACCATTAAGAACAAGTATCCTCTACCCAAAATAGATGACTTATTTGACCAATTTAAAGGGTCTCGTTGTTTTTCAAAGTTAGATTTGAGATTGGGGTACCATCAGTTGAGAGTTAGAGAGGGGGACATTCAAAAAATGGCATTTCACATGCATTATGGCCACTATGAATTCCTAGCAATGCCTTCTATTTAACCAATGCACTAGCTTCCTTTATGAACTTGATGAATCGAGTCTTCCAAGAATTTTTTGACTGTTTCATGGTTGTCTTTGTGGATGATATTTTGATTTATTCAACCTCCGGGGAGGAATACGAGGAACACTTGCGAATAGTGCTAAATTTGAGAAATGCAAGTTTTGGCCGACAAAAGTAAAATTTTTAGGGCATGTTGTATTGGGAGAATGAGTAACTGTAGATTCTTCTAAGATAAATGTCATGCAAGATTGGAAACAACCTAAGAATACTTTTGAAATCCAAAGTTTCCTAGGGTTAGCGGGGTATTATCTCCGTTTCACAAGGAACTTCACTAGACTAGCCGCATTGTTGACCAGGTTAACTACCGCACCAATTTTGATAATTCTGAAAAAGGGCTTGGGTTATACCATATATTGTGATGCGTCCCGGGATGGGCTCGATTGTGTGTTGATACAAGAATGGAAGGTTGTGGCTTATAGCTCATGATAATTGAAAACTCACGAAAAGAACTACCCCATCCATGAGCGGTAATTTTTGCCTTGAAGATTTGGAGGCAATATTTGTATGGCAAGAAGTTTGATGTTTTCTCCGATTATAAGAGTCTAAAATACTTGTTTTCCCAAAAAGATTTGAATTTACGCCAACGGAGATGGATGGAATTTATGGATGATTATGATTTTGAGTTACATTATCATTCGAGGAAGGCCAATGTTGTAGCCGATGCCTTGAGTCAAAAATCCGTGAGTAGTTTGGTAAGTGTGTTCATTTGAGAATGGGATATGTTAGGTGATATCGGCAAGTTTGATTTGCATTTTGGCGAGTCTAGCGAGGTGCTACCTTATTTACCTTAATTGCACAACCTACATTGATTAGCAAAGTCATAGAGGCACAATAGGGTGATAGTGAGGTGGAGACAATTCGTGAGAGGATTTCCAACGGGAAAGAAGAGAAGGGTTTGAACATTCACTCAGATTTAAGTGTGAGATATTTAGACCGTTTGTTGGTTCTAGAATCTTGTAAAGGTGAGGTACTCCAAGAATTTCATTATTCACGCCTTGCGGTGCATCTGGGAGGCACTAAAATATATCATGATCTTGGTCGTTAGTTTTGGTGGAGGGGTATGAAACGAGACGTCACTTTATTTGTTTTGAGATGCCTTACTTGCCAGTAAGTGAAGGCCGAACACTAAAAACCAACAGGTTTGCTACAACCCTTACCTATAGCTGAGTGAATATGGGAGCATGTTATTATGAATTTTGTAGCTGGGCTTCTAGGAACACAACGGGGTAATGCTACTGTTTGGGTGATTGTTGATAAGTTGACTAAGTCTACACACTTCATTCCTATGCGCATCGGTGACTCGGTTGATTATTTGGCAAAGCTATACATTAAAGACATAGTTCGACTTCATGGGGTTCCAATGACCATTTTTCAAATAGAGATCCTTGTTTCACCGCCCGATTGTGGCAAAGCCTTCAAAAGACATTGGGAACCAAGTTGACCCTTAGTACCACTTATCATCCTCAGACCGATGGACAATCTGAGCGCACTATTCAGATTTTGAAGGACATACTTGGAGCTTGTGTCCTTGATTTCAAGGGGTCTTGGGAGAGACACCTACCATTAATTGAGTTTGCCTATAACAATAGTTATCAGGAAAGTATTGGGATGACACTGTTTGAGGCCTTGTTTAGCCGACCTTGTAGATCACCAATTTGTTGCGCCGAGGTGGGTGATACACCGATGTTGGGCCCGGAGTTAGTTCAAGAGACGACCAAGAAAGTTACTCTTATTTGAAAGAGGTTAGCTATGGCTCAAAGCTGACAGAAGAGTTATATCGATAAGAGAAGCCGATCTCTATCTTTCAAGGTCGGTGACCATGTGTTTCTTAAAATCTCGTTAAGACGGGATTTAATGAGATTTAAGGGCATTACAAAAATGATAAACATACATGATTTTAAAGAAAAAAAATTGTTAGGCCTTTGGTAATTGGCAATTCCTTTGGACAAAACACAAGTCAATTATAATTGCATTTGTTCTTTCGTTTTTGTGAGGATAAGAGTGTTTTAGATGCAAATCCAATCCAGTTTGTGCTCGAGTAGAGCAGTTTGTGTCGAAGTAGAGATTTCTGTGCTCAAATGGTCAAGACATGCTTGTAGCTTCTCCGAAACTCATAGACAAATCCAGTAGAGCTTCATAGTTCACTCGAGTGACCAAAGTTGAGCTCAAGTACTCAAGACATACTTGCAGCTTCTCAAAATTTTAGAGAAAAATCCTACAGCGTCAAAAAGTTCACTCAAGCGACCAAAGTTGCACTCGAGCAGTATAAGGCAGTTACAGTCACTTAAAAAGTACATTTTTGAATCAGAACTAAAGTGAGACTCTCAAATATCCATTCTTGAAGTGCAAAAAATAAAGAGAGAATTTTTTAGTGAGATCTACATGTGTACCTTGATGAATTAAGTGTGATCAATTGATCAACATGCTTTATATTGAAGATCATCAAGAGATTTCTACTTCAATTACATTTTGATAGAGAGATGTTCATCGGTGGATTTCAGAAAACTTGAGCTTAAATGATTCGGTGTATTCTAAAGTGGCTCATCATCATGGATTCGACATTGGCATTGTCGATTCAACGTTGGGTAAAGAAATTTCGAGGTAAATACAGTGTTGGAAGAGACACAGGGAGTTCGGTTCAATTTAGGTGAGTATTTGCTAGGTAATTGAAGGTTCTCTTGTGTAATTCCATTGTCTTTTTAGTGGATTATTTTGTGGCATTGACTTGTGATTTTTTCATCACAATTGGAGGAGTCCAATTGTGATTTTCTCCACATAAAAGTTCTGTCGTTTTATTGTTGCTTGATAGTAGATCTAATTCAATTATCTCATAATTGGATTAGATCTATAGTTGTCTGATTGTGAATTGTTATTCATTATTGATATAGAATTCTAATCGAGCTTTACTACAAACACAGAAATGGGGCACAGAATAAGTCAGACAAAACACAAAGGGTAGATCTGACACGTGGGTCCCTCACAGTTAGGACCCATCCTTTGTGTATTGTATGTGACCCATTTTGGGTACCATTTCTGTGCACTTAGTTTTTTTTAATCTAATCACAAATCACAATATGAGAGATTCTATATTTTATCAAAAGTAATATAGAAGGATGTGACAATAACAATACGCAATTATGATTTGTAGTGGTGGGCTTTCTGAATTCCAACGAATGTTTTTAAATGAGTCACATCATTTTGTATAAAATTTTATATACAAATAGAGAATCTAGTAGAAAATCAACTTTCATGTACTTGTACCCCAATAAGTCCGTGAGATATTTTTGTATTCTAGAGATTTGATCCACTAAGCCTCGTTTGAGAACAGGTTATTTTAGTAACTTTTTGACTTTTTGGCTAAAATATGAGATAAAAAAAATTAGTATGTTTGGAGTGACTTTTTGACTTTTTACGAAAATATATGCAAAAAGTAGAGAGAAAATAAAAATTTTGACTTTTTGGTATAGGTTATAAGTTTTTTGGCTTTTTTAGTAACTTTTTGCTTTTTTGCTAAAATGTTAACTTGTCAAACGAGGCCTAAATCTTAATTCTCATATTTAAAGTCTTTTGTGAATAATTCTATCCTTATAAATATTTTCTCACCCTTTAGCCCACAGTATATATGATGTATTCATATATGTATGGTATATTCCATTATCGTAGGTTTGTAATCGAAGTTAGCAATGATTTGTGGAATATATTCATATAGTTTTGGTGCAGAATGATGGAAGGGTACGATTCATATGGACTTCTTGTTATTGTTTCGCATCGAATCGATATAGAATTGTACTAAAAAAATGTGAGTTTATTTGATTATTTATTAGCATAGAGATGTACATTGGTTATGAACACAAATTCAAAATTTTACGGATAATAGTGTGATAATGTTTGTGTGCATGGACAATCCATGGTCAGTTTGATTTATTTTTGAAATAAATTTTGTTGGTATATGATGGAATTTTCATATTTTTGTATTGAATACGTTCTTCGCTTCACACTGTTTGCACCACATTTTTGCTAAATTTTCTATCGACAGGGGTGATGGGCCAATTGATGACACGTGGCAACGAAGTCAGAGTTGGAGTCCATGGGTCAAAGGATTACGTGGCATGAAGGACGTGGTCACGTGCTCAAGGAGGGCTGGTTTGAAGGAAGTGTTGGTTAATGGGGAAGTAGTTTTCTCTGTTGATGTAGTGCTAAAAGTCATGGGGACACGTGGCAATATAAGGGAAGTTTGTTTGGGTGGTGAAAGTGAAGGTGCATAAAAGATTGAAGGCTTAATGAGGCTGAAATAGTTGCAGATTGTAAGGAAGATGGGATCATTGGTCAAAGAAAGAAGAGAAGTATAAAATTTGGGAAGTTTGTAGAGAGAAGGACCTTCAACAACAACAACAAATTAGCTTTTTAAATTAGTTTTATCCTTAAGAGTAGATCTCTCAAATTAGTAGTTTCTTGTAATTTGTGATTTCGTAAACATAGACAGTTTCATATGAAATTATCTCTGTTTATTTTCTCTTTTTTGTCGATTGTAACTTTATTGCAAAAAAATCCTTATTCTTTCAATACATTGAATCAAGAACACAATCACCTATTTCTTTTGTTTGATTGTTTGGTTTAAATTATTGTGCAATTCCTATCGATTGGGGATTAAAATAATTTTTACTAACACACACTATTTTATAATACTTCAAATCAATGTTTTGATGTGAATATGCAACTATATGAACGTTCACAGTAATATGAAATACAATGCCACACCTGTATAGTATTGATACTATTACTAGTATGATGTGTTTAATCACTTTATTATATGTCTGTAATGATGTGAAAGTTTACGCTGATATGATATTAACATTGATACTGAGTTAAAAGTAAAATGCATACTATTATTTTTTCAAAGATGTTGTCATTTTGAGGTTTACAAAATATATACACACTATTATGATAAACATTATGTTATGATACAAATATTCACACCCTTATTGAATATTGTATCTGATATTCATATTGGTGTAAAATATTCACATTGTTATTGAATATGTACATTTTCTTTATGGCTCGGTTTGTTTAGGATGAAATAGATAGAAAATGAAAGAAAGAGAAATTTTTTTTTTTACTTCAATGAGTTTGTTTAGCTTGAAAGTGGTGGAAAGTATAAGAAAACTAATTTTTTTATACAACCCATATTAGCATTGTAACTAGTTTTTTATTTCTTGCAAAAAAACACAAGAAAAATTGAATATGTGAGTTATATGTAACTAAACTTTTAAATTTTTCTATCTTTTTCTTACAAAATTTTCATTTTAATCAAATATTCACAAGAGAATATATTTTCTTTTCTATTTTTTTTCTTTCATTTAATTTTCGTTTACTTTCACTTTCTACCAAATTTTCTTTCTAATCAAACGGAATCTATGTGAATGTTCACGTTACGTTGAGTTATAAATATTGATTTTATATTGTGTTGAAACCCATAAATTAAATGTTAGGTTACGAAAGGCAGTAAATACATGAACTTCTATTTTTTTTTTTCTTTTTAATTAGTGTTACTGATGTCGTTGATACTTTTTAAATTTATAGGTTCTTCTTATGGAATTTAGCAAACAATCTCAGCATTTTTCTTTTTTTTGGAATGATTTTGAAACAAGATGTATGATGTTAGACTTAATCCCACATCGCTAATCTAAGCCATTCAAACTTAGTTAATATAATGTAAGGACCTCTTTACTCATTGTTAATTAATTTTGCGTTGGATGCTTTTAACAGTATTTACTTATTTCCACATGGAAAATAGTGACAATAGAGTCATTTCACATTAAAGAAGATTTAATGGGTTATATGAATATGAATTGAATCAAATGGATCATAAGATGAGAGTAGATATCAATGCATTTGAATTTTCATGCCACATGCCAGTCAAAGCTACCACCACCACTTTTCATTTCTAATGTCCCCACTACCAGTTCACTCAACCTTTCCCTCTTGCCTGTCAATTATCTCACAAAATTATTCAATGCAATACCACAAAATGAATAGTAGTATTCACCCAATTGTCTTTTCTCCTCCCATCTCCTCTTTTCTTTTAGAGGACTTGCCTTCTTAAATTTTCCAAATTGAGAGTCTTGTGTGATCTCGAGAGTAATGGCATATGACTATTAAGCATGAGGCTCTACAACCATTTTCCCAAAAAAGAAAATACTTCAGACTTCTATTTGGGATTGCATGTTATGGCTTGAAGACGAGGTGCTAAAAGTTTATCAAGATATGTGACTTCTTAGAAGACTTGTGGGATATTTTGCCTAAAACCCCGTGTTCAATTGGAGCTATGTGTGGTCTTGAGCAAGAGGTGATTTGGGACAACTTCTAATGTCAATCGTTGGTATTTTCAAGTATCCTAAATGCTATTAGATATTACGTACGATCTTGAGAGTGAAGCATTACAAAACTATTCTAACCACATAATGTCCAAATAATGGTGAATGAATACTTTTTCAAAAACTCTCGACCCTTATTAGGTATCATGTGTGATCTCGAGAGCGAGGAGCTACATGATCAAATAAGAGCATAATGCTGAAATAATAGTTGTTGGATCATTTTTAAATTGTGAACCTTTATTAAATGTTATGTGATCTTGAGAGCAATTGCACTATACGATCATTTAACACGCATGATACCCAAACAATGGGAAATGAACAATTTTCATTAAAACTTGTATAATCTTTTATTCAGCATTATGTGTGAGTACGAAAGCGAGGCATTACAGGGCAACTGAGCACATAGTGTTGAAATAATGGCCTGTAGGATTTTTTCCGAAAATCTTTATCCTTACTAGGTATTGTGTGTGGTATTAAGAGCAAAGTGCTCAAAGTGCAACATGATTATTTTAAAACACATAATATCCAAATAACGGTTAAGAGAATTTTTTTTTTTTTTTTTTTAAATAAAAAAAAAATATAGCCGTCACAAGAGCATGGCATGTGGTCGGAAGGGCGATCACCAAGCACGCTATGTCTGAGCAATGGTTCCTAGGAGGCCTTCATATCCTTCTCATACAGTTGTTACTTTGCTCGTTTTACTTCAAATTTTTCTTTGTCCACCTTGTAGTGTGGCCATCAACATCCTCTTTTCAGTACCCTTGTAGTGCGTTTCAATACACTACCTGAACTACATTATGACTTTATTCCATTCATAGATGCGTAGGTAGCCATTCGATCTGTCTGACTTTCTGTTTTTTTACTCCATCCCTCAACAAAAGTGTTTTGCACAAGACAGGCAAACCTATGTAGTGACATTTTATTAATCCGACAGTCCTATTAATCAAGACTAAAATTGATTCGCTTAAATAAAAAGATAGAGATTGAGAGAATTAACTACTAAAAGCGCTCAGTAGAGTGCCCAACACCTTCGCTACTCATAGTTGTAAACTTTTGATCCCAACTCTTGTTTCCTCAAACGAATACTTATAAGTCACACGTTTTGAGTTAATAAACAAACAAGAAGATTAGTAAATCCCAATTCTTCAAAAATTTATATGTTTTCACAATTTTTCTAAAACTATCTTTTCCAGTGAATTAGGTTGGGTGTTGTGACACAACTAGGGACGTAAGAAAAATCGAAAAAACTGTCCAAACTGATTGAACCGAACCGAATCGAACCGAACCGAACCGAACCGACTATATTTGATCTGTTTTTTTAACAACAATCGGTCTGTGTGGTTTTTAAATTTGATTTTTTTTTATTTTCGGTTCGAGATCGATTCAAGCACCTTGTGCACCGAACTAAACCGAAACCGACCACCTCAACATACATTATATTTGTAATATATATAATCTAATAATATAATGATATTAATAAGTATAATAAATTATTAACATTAATTAATTAACCTTAACATTATATATAATCTTAATTCTAACTCATTATTATTGAAACCTTAATATTTTTAAACTTTTTTATTTTTATTTTTATTAATCTAGGAATTGAAAAGTATTTATTAAATGGATGGATTGGATATGTTTGAAAGGGTAGACAAATAACTAATTTAAAATTTTTATATAGATTAGTAATTATATTTAAAAGTGGCTCAAATTTGAAAGATCCTAGACCGATTAAAACGGACCAAATCGAACCATTTCAATCAGTTCGGTTTGGTGTGGTCTGATGGGAAAAGTGGTCTGTATCGGTGTTCAAAATAATAAAACCGACATTATCGGTTCGGTATAATTTTTTACCTAAATACCGACCATACCAAACCAATTGCATCCCTAGACACAACTAAACTCTTGTTAGGTGGGACTAGGTCTAGTTAAAGGTATTTGGGTTGATAGTAATCGATTAGTAGCACAAAACTAGGATGGCTTTGGACCTGCAGTGCACATGCATATCCTTGAGATTGAAAAAATATAGGCGTGACATAGGTAACTCATGGTTGAGTTCAATACATAACTTGAAAATCATTGAAAATGGAATTGGATAATGACTAGTGTCCAGTTGGGAATTACAGCGTCGCACTCCTCTGTTTTGTGAAAATGGAACTAAGTAAACAATAAATGCATGAGGTAATTCAAATTGGTTTTGTGAAAGTGTTTTGCATTGAGAAAATCATCTTCATTTATATATTGTATGACATTATGATCTCATACATTATGATTGCATATTGAACATGCTAATTGCACGCTATTATTGGGCTATATGCTCAAATTGTTGATATTTTTAGGCGGGTGGGAATCCAAAGTGATGGCCGTAGAGCCAATTTTTTGTTATAAGGTCATGGATCTCCTTTTGGGATGTAAGGTGGTAGTGTCATTTGTTGATTGAGAGTGAAAGATCTCATTGTTGTTAACCCTAGAATATTTATTCTGATTATGTACAATGATTTTTGAGGAATAGTTTGACGAGTACAATGAAATTTACTCTTAAATTTTCCTTCCAAAAAAAATATTCCGTGTCTTGTTCAACAATTTTCACCTAATTTTAAACAAAAGGTGATAGACACGAATCACATTGATCCAGATTAAAACAATTTAGATGTAAAATTAATATAATTAAAAAACAAAGTCATTGATTTTTGAGGTTTGAGAGGTAAAATATTGAAACACAATTTCCAACTAAAATTTTTAACTTGAGGCATTGCTCTTTGGGTAAAATTTACTTAATAGGTAGATGAAGTGGGAAAACCAGCATTCAAGTTCTAAAATCTGCCTAATTGTGGCTTTATAAACTAAATTCAAATGCTAAAATCTGCCGAGAATTAAATAACATTAATAAATAAATAAAGTCTCAAAAACTTTGATTTGAATTCTGCAAAATGCAAGTAGTTTCAATTTCAACTGCATAAGCAATGTACATTGTAAGAATTGCAGATTTAAACAATAGCAACATTGTTCATATTCATCGGTGCCCATATGTTTGTATTCAGAAATTTACCAATATCAAAAGCCAGCATTCCCATCACTAAATAAACATACTACATAAAATACAGAAATCGACGCTTTGAAATCACAATTGCAGACAGCAATAGATAAGTTGATTTTGTTTTACATCAAAATATCTGGTTTACTGCGATTCTCTCTTGAGAACAAAACAAAATCAACTAAAACACAAAATGTGATCCGAGTGTCATCTGCTAAACTAAAAATTGCCTGACACAAAGCCCATGTTGCTTGGCTATAACACATCCTCGTGATAGAGATGAAGTCCCAGACCAAAACGAGCACAAGCTCGACGAAATGCCATTGCTTCTGCCTTCTGCACTGGATCTCCATAGCCTGCATCGTTTACAGGAGCAGTACCTGTTGACTCCTTATATATCTTATCAAAAACACAAAAACAAAAGTGAAGAGCAACCAAGGTCAGTTCCCTCACACACACATACATTTTCCTATTGAGATTCATAAAAATTAAAAAAAGAAAAAAAAGAAAAGAAAGGAAAAGAAACAGGAAGGAGTGAGAGAGAGAATTGGCACATATTAAAAAAAAAAAAATAGTAATAATGTTGAACAATCTTATCCATGCAAAAGAAATAAATAAATTTATATTAACACGTTATATAATAGTTTTTATATAAAGATGTGGTTACAATATCTGAAAGCCACCAACCATAAATTATTTAAAACCCATTACATTCTTTCTTGACATTAGAAAAATGGACATAACTGATAAGCAACCTGATAAGTCACCAGCCACTCAGTCCACTCAAGCTAAGGCTTTAGCCAATCAGTCCACTCCAGCCAAGGCTTCAGCCAAGAAGGCTTCAGTCGTGCAGCAAGCTTCACATGCTGCAGTAGCTTATACCAGTGCATTCTGGCACATGTGTTAATTAGGTAGAGGTAGTTAGTTTGTTAGGAATTAACCACAAGTTGTTAAGTGTTGGTTAGGCAGTTATGGCTGTTGTATATAAATAGAGCATCCCTGTATTTGATTGTTAATGTGAATAATATCAAGAACTCAAAATTCTCTTTATGGTATCAGAGCCCTAGGCTCCTTCGAGCACTGCTCTTCCAGAAGCTCATCAATGGCTTCTTCCATCACCATAGGTGCATCAGAAAGTGTACCAGAGTCCTCTTCTGCAATTCCTTTGGAGCTTCAAGGAATCTAGATGGCAAGAAGCAAGAAAATCCTAAAAACAATAAAGCTGGAATTGGAATTGTGTTTGTGACTCCAGACAATGCTATAATCACCCATTCTTTCGCCTTAAGTGAAGCATTACTCCAATAATGAGGCAGAATATGAAGCTGTAATTGCTGGATTAGAATTGGCATTACAAATTCCTATTGAAGAACTCTCAATTTATGGAGATTCAGAACTGGTGGTAAAGCAACTCCGTGGAGAATACATTGTTAAGAAAACAAGTCTCATCCCGTATCATGAAAGGGCTGATCAATTGCTTTCGCAATTCAGGAAAAACACATATTTTCCACGTGAAGAGAAGAACAAATGCTCGAGCTAATTCACTTGCAAATTTGGCTGCATCACTCACCCTACCAGATAGCAAAACAATTACTATCATGGTAGGTGAAAGAAGGGTGTTACAATCTTTAAAAGAAGTTTCTGACTTGGTTCCAATCTTGGTCGTCACCACGAAAGGAGAAAACGAGGAGGATTGGCGGGAACCATTCATAGCTTACCTCCAACATGGTAGGCTACCTGAAGATAAAGTAAAAAGAATGAAGTGAGACGTAGGGCTACCAAATTCGTCTCGTGGAAGGATGGGTTATACAAAAGGTCTTTGGATGGAATGTACATGCGGTGTATAGCCAAAGAGCGTATTCAAGAGGTAATGACAGAAATACATGCAGGTGTATGTGGGGCACACCAAAGTAGTCCTAAATTACATATGCAACTAAAACGGTTGGGATACTATTGGCCGACTATGATTGCAGATTGCATAAATTATGCTCGAAGATGCCAAGTCTGCCAATTCCATGGGAACTTTCTCCACCAACCCCAGAGCCTTTACATTTAACAACTTGTTCTTGGCCATATGCAGCATGGGGTATGGACATTATTGGTCCTTTTGCATCGCCATTAGCGTAGGCTCTTGCGTTCTCTAGGCTTCTCTTCTTTTTTCTTGTAACGATTTCTTTAGCTCTCAATTTTCTCTCTCTCTCTCTCTCTCTCTGATCTTTTCACTTCTGATTTCTTCCCCCGTCTTGTGTGATGGTCCTCATATTTATGGAGGGCCATCAGGTGATAGGAATGCTTCATCTTCAATTTGAATTTCAAATTGAATGATAGCGCCATTTCCTTAGGCTTTTAAAACATGTGTTGGTTTGTTCTTCGAAGAAACAAAAAAAAAGGCCTTTGTGACAAGGACTTTGTTTGGCCCATTTAGATTCATGGTCTACAAAAAATAAATAAAAAATCTATTGTAAAAAAATAGTGCCAGAATTTGTAGACACAAATTTTAAAATATGAAGTGTTTCAACACATTTCAAAATTTCATGTTACAAATGTCCACTGTTTAATTTTTGGGCTAAACAGTGTTGATTATTTGAATAGCAGGTTCTTATTTCCGACCTGTATTTCAGATCGTTAATTACACATTTTATACAAATGAAACCTCCGATTAATGAAGAACAAAATAAACAACAAAAGACAATTTAAGAAAAATAATATTTTATTGAAATTGTTATGGGCTTTGAACCCTCGAATACAAATACAATTCTTGGGTTTGGAACCCTTTACCTATTCATCGCCATTAGCGTAGGCTCTTGAGTTCTCTAGGCTTCTCTTCTTTTTTGTAACAACTTCTTTAACTCTCAATTTCTTTCTCTCTCTCTCTGATCTTTTCACTTCTGATTTTCTGATCCCCCGTCTTGTGTGATGGTCCTCATATTTATAGAGGGCCATCAGGTGATAGGAATGCCTCATCTTCAATTTGAATTTCAAATTGAATAATAGCGCCATTTGAATTTTGAATAATAGCACTATCTGATTAATCGTATATTTGATTAACCGGATCGATCTTTAGAGTTTCATCCCGTGTGGTGTCCTTGCTGTAGGCTCTACATGTGTCATCTTTCGTAGGCTCCACATGTCACTTGAGCATCTTGAATAACGTCGTTGAGATACAACGTCGTTTTATTTATGTACTTTAACGGATCATGTTGATCTTTTCTTAGGAAGTGATTACCTACAACCTTCCTATCATAGGCTCTATACGTGTCATAAATTTAGTTGAAATTTATGTGCCAACAGTTGGCTGTATTTCAAAACTTCTATCTACAAATAGCCACTGTTTAGTTTTTAGATTAAACAGTGCCCAATTTGGTAATCCAAATCATTCATTACTCACTTGGAACAAGTGAAGCCTCTGATTAATAAAGAAAATAAATTAAAAGGCAAAAAGAGACTTAAACATGAACACAATGCATTCATTAAAATTTTAAGGCTTTGATGCCTCAAATTACATGAAACGGTATAAAAAGAGAGGGCTTGGAACCCTTTACCTATAACATGCCATGTCTATAAACACAGAAAAAGATTTGCAAATTCTTACACTCCATTTGGATTGAGGGATATCGTGAGAAAAGAAAAGAAATTAAGAGAATGAAATTTCACATATCTTGTTTGGATGATTAATTGTGTGAGTAATGGTGAGAAATGAAGAGAAACGGTGAGAAAGACAAATCACTCCAAACTTAAGTTTTGTTTCTCGCCCAAAGTGGTGAGAAACAAAGCAAATAAAATTAAAAAAAATTTATAATACCTAAACTACCTGTCAAAATATGAAGCAAATAAAATAAAAAGATACATGTATCCTCTTTTAATCAGCATATCCATCCAAACAGAAGGTAAGAAACCATAATCACTTCCTTTCTTTTCTCATCTCCCAATCCAAATAGAGTGTTAGAGATAATAGGAAAGCCCTACTCATCTGATCAGCTTGGTCTTTTGCAATTTCATTTATCTCATTTAGCATCGCCACCGTAGGCCCTTCATGTGTCGTCTCTTGATTGAGCATTTGGCCTCTTATTATCTGCTGACCCCACATGGCATTTGATCTTTATCAAGATAACTTCTTGGTTAGAACTTAGAAGCATGAATCCAGTGTAGCATCTTATTCATCTGCTCCGTAGATGCTACTTCTTGATTGGCTTTGAGTTTTGCAAACACATGGGACTTAGATATTTCCCTGTAAGTTTGTATTCACTGTAGGCTCTACACGTATCATTATCCCAATCAATCCCCAAATCTTTGGTTTAGTTGAAATTTACGTGCCAAAAAATGCCCCCTCTCATGATTTGTAAGTAGGTTTTTACTATGTGAATCATGATAACTTTAAACTTCTTTTTTTTAAAAGCATTTTTCTTTTATGCGTGGGCTTTCTTTCCATAGGTGACCCTCTTTTTCCTGTGGGCTACTCTTAACTTGGATCATGGGCTTTTCCTTTTTGTTTTGTGCATGGATCCCTTTTTTATGGGTCTATTACAGTCTGAGGGAAAGTTAATTTTCATAGGCTAACCTCATCATCATTTTTTTTTTTTTTTTTTTGGTTGAAGAGTTTCAACTAAACTCTTTCTCAGTGCTTTTTGAAGAGTTCTATAGGGACTTTTATACAGTGTTCTAATATATGACCCAACTATTTGTGCAGTCCACCTCTTTGGAAGCCAACAGTAACCAGCATCCACCTTTTAGTTTTTCAGGTATGGATTTGTATCCTTTGTCTTCCTGTTTCATCCTTTCTTATTCAACGTTGAGACCCTTATTTTTTTCTTTTTCTTTTTTGGGTCCAGATTCTTTGACTTTCTTGGTCAAGAGAGAAGCAAGAGCTCTGTTCTTCTGTTTTAGGCTGTCAAGTACATTTATGTGGGTTATTAATCAAGTATTGAAACCCTTTATCTGAAGGTGTGTAGCTGTTTACTTCAACAATATTCTGGTTTTCAGTTCTTCATTAAAAAGACACCCTATTGCTTTCTAAAGGAAGGCTCACGACTTCGATTTTCAACCTATGACATAGAACTTTCTGCAATCACCTGAATATTAAAGCATTGGCAGAATTATTAGTACAAAGGGAGTGGGAGTACATTCTCAACTCTGATCAATGATCATGAAGCTCTCAAGTACATAAACAGTCAGCAAAAGTTGAATAAGGGGCATGCTAAGTGAGTGAGCTATTTACAATGTTTCACTTTCACATTAAAGCATGAAGTCAGTACTCAAAATAAGGAGGTCGATGATTTAAGCACAAGGGTTTCACTTGTAACAGTAATGAGGGCAGAAATTCTAGAGTTTGACACCTTCAAAGAATTGTACATGAATGATGAATATTTTGGTCCTATCATGCAAGCTGCGGTGGCTGGTGAGTGTAATGATTACTCCATCAAAGAAGGTTTTCTTTTCAAAGGGCTGCAGCTCTGTGTTTGTGACTACTCTTTAAGGGAGAAGATTGTCATTGAACAGCATGCTTTGGGATATTCTGGTTGGGATAAAAGCATTGCATTGGTGAAAGAAACTTATTACTAGCCAAAGTTGAAGCGCAAAGCACCTAGGCATGTTCAGATATGCCATATTTGCCAACATTCAAAGAAAGGAACAACCAATGCAGGGTGGGTTTATATGCTCCTCTCCCGACTCCATCCAAACTGCATGGACTGATGTGAGTATGAATTTCGTTCTTGGTCTTCCACGCAGTCAAAGGTGTTAAGATTCAAAATTCTATGAAGTATGGACACCTCTCTAATGGTCACGAACTGGTGTTCAACACATGCCGAACATGGACATGGAAAGTCCCATTTTTTCTTGGGTTGGACATATTCGGGACACATGATGTCCCAATTTTATTTTTTTTTTACCAGTAGCATTTGATGAACTTGATGAGATTAAATAGAGATAATCATTGAAAAGTCCAAGCTAAGGAGGGTACAAGTAACTAGGTTCAGTAGATATTTTTTATTAGTGAGAGATCCACCTTTTGTGAAATAGTTTGGTGAAAAGTACTTTTGTTTGTTTTGAAAGACATTTTGTTTCCAATTTTACCCTTTAACTTATTTGTTAACTTTTTTTTATCTATCGACTTTCGTTGATTATCTGTTCAAATTTTTTCCCTATCTGTTTAATTTTTTTTATCTTATCTGTTTAATTTTATGATCTTTTCAATTCACATTTTATTCCTATTTGTTTCAATTTTTTTTCCCTAAATTTTATATGTTGAAATTTTATCTCTTCAATTTTTTGTATTTTTATTTTTTTCTATCTGTTGAAATATCAAGCTAAACCAAATCCAATCTGTTCAAAAATTTATATCTGTTCAAATATTTCTTCTCTCTCTCTCTCTCTCTCTCTCTCTCTCTCATCTGTTCAAAAAATCATCAATAATAACAAATCTTATTTGTTCATCAACAATAACATCATCATCGAATCCTATCTGCTCATCATCATCATCATCAATAACAATATCAAAAAATTTAAAAAAAAGAAAACAAAAACAAATTTGTTAGTATCTCTTTCCACTTCCAAAGTAATCGTCTTCCTTGTCAAAGTCTTCCAAAGTATCTCCTTTCATTGAGACCTATGTCAAATATATATACACTATACCAATAAACTTAAAGGGCAAAAATATTAAACAAAAACCAACACAAGGCTTTCGAATATGTAAATAGATAATCACTTACAAACACATTCAGTGAGATTCATGATCCAGAAAACACATTTAGTTCAACTTTCTTCAGCTAATTCACTAATCATCTCCAATCCTTCACCAATCATTTCATCAAAATTGTTTCAAATCAAGGGAAACGAAAAATTTCCAACAAGTTAACGATGAAACAAATCTGAACCAAATGTCAAACTCAAATTTGAAGAATTTTTAAGAAGAGTGAAAATTTGAGATGGTTTTCTTTAATCAAAAATGGTTTTAGAAAAAGATTTTCAGGATTAAACCGAAACAAACAAAGATATCAATGTAAAGATTTGCTTCAAATCTAGAGATAATAATAGTGTTTCAAATCAAACCTTTATAAAAAAAAACACAAGCAAATAAATGTAATTGCATGAAACAAGAGAGCGATGAAGAAGAATAAGAAGTAAATAACAATGTTTCAGTTCCAAAGTTTGGAACAGAGAGAGAGAGAGAGAGAGAGAGAGAGAGAGATGCTTTCATGGCCGATACAAGAGCTTTGATGATATGTTGCAGAGATTTAGAACGCTCCAATACCAAAACGATGCCATTTTCTTAAGCAGAGATCTTCTCTAACTCTGTCAAGCTCTAGATCTAGAAGCTCAGCTACCGCCACACTGCTAGAGTCCGACACTAACCACCCTTCCCTCGTCGCCATCTTTCGCTCCTTGGTAGTAACCGACGAAAAAAGATCCAAATCGTCTCGCGGCGGTGGCAGTGGTGGTGGATCTGGATTTCAAGGTCGGCGGTGGTGAAGCTACGGATCTAGATCTCACGATTTGGATCTCATAGCAGATGAGGGCAGCGGAGCAACGACGGAGGAGGAGCAACGCTTGAGAGAGAGAGAGAGAGAGAGAGAGAGAGAGAGAAGAGAGTGATTTTCTATTTATTCACTACCGTATATATGATATATATAGGATATTTTGGTCATTTTATCTAAACTTGTCCTTTTGGACAAAGTATTCCAGTGCATAGACCTTTGGCCTGACAAAATTGAAATTTGGATTTATAGGCCGAGTGCCGTAAAATATTTGGCATAAATAAAAATATGATATTCTAATATACATCATATAATAAATAAATATAATTATATGTATTACATGCAAGGTTTCAAAAAGTGGTGTTATGTAATGGTTGCGGCCGTTACATAACGGTTGCGGCGGTAGGCACTACCCGTTACACCCGTTTTTGCGGTGTGATGGAAATTCACATGTAACGGCCGTTTTGGTGTTACCTAACCACCGTAGCGGTATCGTAACAGCCTGTTACACACATTTATAATATTCTGAATAGCTTCCTTTCAACAAAAAAAAAAAAAAAAAAAGCTTACAAAATATACATAATACACATTCTGCAATATTCAGTAGCTCAAAAATAATTTTTATTTATGTCTCAATTTTTATTTTTATAATCATTTCATTTAATAATTGTAACATTTTTATTTAGTTAGTTCAGGTATATTGGTCAAAAATAATTTTGTAAATATTTAAAATCAATTATTCTTAAGAAATAAATAAAAATAAGAGGTAAAATATGGATTTATGACATATAAACTCATTAACTATTGAAATAAAATATAAAAAAACTCCTTTTATAGTGATTTAAAAATATGAAATATATTAGATCATACTTAAAAACTAACAAAAATTGATCAAAATCAATTTTAAATCCCAATAAATATGATTCTCAAGAGAAAATATATATATATATGCGTATCGGGTAAGTTTTTTTCAAATTGGGTGAAAAATAAAAAAAAAAATTCACGGTTCCGATTACCGCAACCGTTATGCTACGGCCTTTACACCCCACAGCAGCAACCGCAACCGCACCACCGTAACCATTTTTTGAAACCTTGATTACACGCGTCCCTCGCATGTCGTGTCCTGTATTTTTAAAAATTTTACATGTATGTGTATCTACTTCTTCTTAGGATTCAATTATGGTGGTGGTGAATCACTTATCCAAAATGGCACACTTAATTCCCAGTCATAGGACGATGGATGCATCAAATATAGCAAATTGGTATTTTAAAGAGATATTTTGTTTATACGGCATCCCTTGGTCAATTACTTTTGATTGTGACTCAAAGTTCATTGGACATTTATGGAGGACTTTTATGGAAGAAAATAGGGACTAACTTGCAATTTAGCATCTTATCATCCCAAAAAAAAATGACCAAATAAGTGGTTAATTGCAGTTGGGATAACTTGTGGCGATGGTTAATTGCAAACAAACCTAAAGAATCGGATTTGGTACTACCTTATGCTGACTTTTCTTATAACAAATCTAAAAACCACACTGCTCAACTGAGTCCATTTGAGATTGTTAATGGACAAAGTCCAAACACTGTTTTCGATTTAGTTCCCATTACAAATTCAAAGAATGCTAGCATGAGAGCTGAAGAAATGATTGATAATATCATGTGCATACATGAGAAAGTGCGATGACAAATTGAAATAACCAACACAAAGATAAAGCAGTTGCAGATGTTCATAGTTGCAAGGTTACTTTTAAAAAAGGAGATCAACTGTGGATTATATTAACAGTAGATTGAGTTCCAGCAAGTCTAAACTATAAGTTGCATGATCGAAAAATTGGACCTTGTAGAATTTTGAACAAAATCAACGCTAACCAGCTGCAGTTGCCAAACCACATTCACACCTCAGATGTTTTTAATGTCAAGCATCTCCATCCTTACAAGGGTGACTTGTCTGAGGATTTAAACTTGAGGGCAAGTTTCTCGCAACCAGGCGGGTCTGATACAGTGGTTGAATCCGTCAAGTAAAAGGATATGCATTTTCTAAACACAAAAGTTATGGAGTTGTCTTTTCAAGATTGAGAAGTGTTAATATTCAAATTTTGTTCCTATATAAACTTGGCGTATCTAATCAAGAGGGCATATTGAAGTTATCAAATATTTATTTTCGTTATGTACTCGTTCGTTATCTATAAAATGATTAATTTTTTTGCTGATAGTAAAAAAATAAAAATAAAAAAGTAGGATCATAAGCTATATTCAGCTTTATCTTGGGTTGCTTGGGTATTTATACTCTAGTTAGTTCCTCCATCTCCCTAATTGATCTTCTAATCTTCTATGCACCACTGACACTGGACCAAAAAAACCCCAACTTCGTGTTTATTCACAGCCAAAGGTGGACAAGACTCCAAAGGCAACATGTCCATCTCTTCACACTTCATAAATTGAGAACTATCCAAGATTGCCAATTCTAATCCACCTTCTTCATACTTCTCCACCGAAGCTCCATCACCCATATTTACCACTCCAATTAACCCCTCCTCAGCAACAGATTCTCTTAGCACTACCCATATAGGCCATGTTTGTTTAGGTGGACATGAGCTTGGGATTGAACTAATAATCCAATAAAATTATTAATCCGATGTTTAGTTAAACAATTAAAGTACGAACAGACAATCCATCCGGATATGATATCTCACATACGATGGACTATTCAACCTACAGAGGGGGGTGGGATATAAATTAAAGAACTAAGCTAAAGTCTGGACTATTAGTCATTCCTTATAATCCTACCTCAATCCAAACATAGGATAGGATACACAATCCAAAGAAATTCGTAGTGCTAGTACTATTAGTCATAGGAATACTAATCCAACCTAATCCAGTCCGCCAAAACAAACATGGCCATATTGCCTTCCTCTTCTGATCCTTCTAATTTCACTTGACTTATAAGAGTACTCTCTTTAAAGAGTAAACCAATACTCAAGCTTCTCCTAACATGACTCATTATTAGCACTACCCATATACTCAACCATTTCTCAAAAATAACTTACTTTTAAAAATTGCGTGAGTCAATTCAAAAATTGTAAAATATAAAACAATATTAACGTCGAAACAAACGGACAATATGTCTATTTAGCACAGTGAAAAGTAACATTTCTATATAACAAATTTCACAATTTTTGTAAATTCTGTTGAAACATTTTACAGAGAGAGAGAGAGAGAGAGGCAGACCATGGGATGTATTTGACGGGGAAGCCATCAGATTCGGTGCGAACCCTGATGAGGGAATCGGGGACTTTCTTGTTGAGTTCTTTGAGGATTTCAGAGAGAGGGCGGCTGATTCCAGAGGTCGGAACTAGGTCCTCCAAGTCTTCTTCTTTTTCTGATGAGGGAATCGAGGACTCTCTCATCGTCGCACCATTCGAAGAAGAAGAAGAGGCCTTGGCTTTGGCAGCAGCGTAACAACGTTTAGAAGAGCTTCGCAAAACCAACAACCATTCCCAACCAGCTGACACTGATGATGATGATGATTTTGCTACACATTTCACTCCTCTCGTCAGCGACGACGCCATTTTGCTTCGTTCTTTCTTGCTGTCTCTCTGTCCCCTTGCCTCTGTCTCCTCAAGGGTTTAATACCCCCTAGACAACTTTTGTTTTGAGCTCTATTCCACTTGTTTGTTTGGTTCCAATCAATTTTTTAAAATTTGAATTTTTTATTTTTATCGTTTTTTTTATTTGTATTGAATCTTTTTACAAATTTTTTACCCTTAACATAAATAAAATTAAAAATATAATATTTGTGAAAAATAATTTTTAAAAATTTATAATTATTAAAAATATAAAAAAATATATAAAATTTTAGTATATTTTGTATTTTTGTTTATTTATTAATTTTTTAAAAATATTTTTTTACAAATATCTTATATTTTATGTAAATCTATTATGTGTATCTAAAAATTAAAAAAAATTATTTAAATATTAAAAAAATTCATTAAAAATAAAAAATTATGGAAAATAAAAATTTTAATTTTTAAAAAATTAAATTAAGTAAATTAGAACTAAATAAGGTGATTCTTTTTTTTTTTTTTGGACTATGTGTTTCTTGTGTACTCACCTTGTACTCACGTCAAATGTAAGTAAAAAGCATTTGCTACGCTTAATCATATTCACATCTCAAGAATTTGAGGGTATGGAAGATTTATCTTAAGTCTTATTTTAATAATTCAAATAGTTTATTTTTGTAATACTTTTAGTTTTTAACACGTGTTATGCACGAGATGAGATGGAAATTTTTTTGTTATGCAAAATCACTTTATCAAAAAAAAAATTTCCCCCAAAATGTACCTTTGTGGAAATGGCAAAAAAAAAAAATCAAATTTCGATATCTACTCTCAACTTATCCTACGACTGGAATAGAATTTCCCTTAATGTATATAAAATCTCAAAATACTTAAATCTCACACATTGTGTAAATATCATGCACATATCTATAGTCTGACAGTTCATTGCAAACAATTTGAAATAACATTGTCATATTTATAAAAACACAAATCTATCAAAATTCACAAACTCAAACCTATTTAACCCTTCAACGAAATACACATATAGCCCAATCACATCTAATAAAAATAGGGAATAAATCAAAATCATATTTATATAGTCTAGTAATTCATTTCAGAGAATTGGAAGCTGGCCCTAAGATAAGGCGAGTAAGGTCATCGCTTCGGGCTCTTAAATTCTGTCTAACAAATAGAGTCCTGAAATAATTTCAATCTTACGATATGTTTGGTTAATTATTTTGGTCTTAAGTTATCTTTGGTTTATTAAAATAAAATTAAATAGAATAATCGTTTCATCATAATGTCTATTTTCACGTTTAATTTACTAAAAAAGATTATAAACGAAATCATCATTCATCATTGTAAATAAATAATAATTTTGTAAAGAGACTAAGGAGTGACTATTCCATTCAATTCAATTTCATTTCAGTTAACTAAACACTACATTATAATATTAGTAATTTAAAAATGTAGATTATTTAAGCAAACAATTGAGCTGATTAATTATTTAAAAATAATAGATTGTTGCTTTCCAAATGCATGAATTATTATATAGAATATTGTTTGATTATATGAGTTACAATTATTTCTATAGAAATAATTTTTTAAAGTTGAAAATAATCAAATTTTACAATTTAATTTACTACGTCAGGAAAAAAATGTGAATAAAATAAGAGTGTTGACAATTGAAAATGTTCAAAATTTATCTCAATAATTATGTATACCATATGCAACAAATTTATAGAAGGTACAAGAAAAAGAATAAAAATAAATTAAAGATTGTTATTGTTTTACCAATTTCAAAATATATATGAGAGTCAGGGCTCATCTTCTGAATTCGCGTTAAACCCCCAAAAGGTTAAGGTCGGCCCTACTATCATGTTTCTAAAAACATACTAACCCAAAAACATCAATTGATCAAAATCTTTAGCAAAATAAAAATTAAAAAAAACAAAGATAAAAATGTAAAAAGAAAATAAACATATATACACGTCCCAATCTCAAATAATAAAATTGGGGACTAAACCAAAAAGGATTAAACCAAAAGGACATATACGATACACGATATGACAAAGGAATTCATAAAAAGAGGGAGTGTTTTTCATTTAAAAAAAATAAAAAATAAAAAAAGAGTGAAAATGTAACATTTCGTATTCCTTGGATTAGTGGGATTTCTCTTCACTTTCTTATTATTGTACTTGGAGCCTCTTTGATTGATCTTAGAGTATTGATTGGGGTAGTATCATAATGATAAATAGGGCTGAGCAAGGAATCCGTGAAATCCGTAATCCGATCCAGTCCAGTCCAATCCGATAGGTTTGGATTAGTTTTTTGAATCCGTGGTTCGGTTCCGGATTAAAGAATTAAAAATCTGTAGTCCACGGATTGGTTCCGGATTGAACCCCACGATTCCGAATTGGAACCGATTCGGACCGTATACAAATAGTCTATATTTTTATTATACATTCTCCCCCATAGTATCTTCTCTTATTCCATATAAAATATAAACTCAAACCTAAACTCGCATAATTTTTTTTATTACTTTTGATTGTTAGTTTTTAATTTTAATTTGTAATGGTCTAAATACTTATGGTGAAACCAATTTTCTTATGGTTGTTTAAATTCTAGAACAGTATGTCGCTATTATAAAAAGACATGTTGCTATTGTGGAACTAATATAGCGCTATGTTTATGTTTTTATGAAATTAAAGTGTATATATATATATATATATATATTTGTTATTTAATTATGTGAATCCGTGGTCCTAAACCGATCCATTCCGTATTTAAATGGATTGGTTCGGATTGGTTCCAATTTTTCAGGAACCGTAAATAACGGATTGGTCCTGGTTTTACCCCAATCCGATCCAATCCAGACCATGCTCACCCCTAATGATAAAGCTGATTAGTATTCATTTATTATTCACCCTATCCAATTATGTTGGAGGAGGATTCTTTCCAATCTATAATTTGGATTGGAAGGCATTGTTTAGACTCGTGGGACTTACCATGGGTTTTATTTTGATAATTCAAATTATTTATTTTGTTGAATATTTCATGTATTTAATCTATACAAAAAATTAAGTCGATCCGATAATTGTAATATATTCAATTTACTAGGTTTGACATCAAAAATTTGGACAACAATTGTGTTTTGAAAAATAAATTATTTATTTTTTTGGTGAGAAATTCGATAAATTAAATATATTATAATTATTAGATCGACCCAATTTTTTTATGTGAAAGAAATAGACGAAATGAATGCCTGATAGAATAAACAGTTCGAATTATTAAAATAGAATCCATACGAGCACATGGATCCAAACAGTGCTCCTATTTTAAAATAGGCTATTTTGAATTTGATTTCAAAGTAAAATATAGAGCTCTTTTTTGATAAATCCTATTTGTAACTGTTTTATTCCATAAAACCCAAACTATTTCTGAATATTCCATTAGGTCCATTAATTGTAAAAGGACGAAATAACCCTCTTCCGCCTCTCCCGCGTGTAACCGATTCTGCAAAACCCATTCCCATTCCAACTATTTAATCCACAAAATTTCCAAAACAAAAATTGAATCCACGAAACGAGATTCACATCGCCTCCAATAACCCTAGATTCACATCGCCTCACCAACGTCGTCGTCGTCGTCCACCGTCCACCGTCGACCCCAGATTCCTCTTCATCTCACCGCTGCGAAGGTTCACATCGGAAGGAGGGTGCTTCATCGTTCAAAAATTCCTGTCATCGGATTGAGTTTATTTCATCCACTGAGTGTGGTCCATAGCCACCAACCATGAGGAACAAAAGTAAGCAATACCATTCCACCTTCTGCTTTTCAATCATAATGTGATCACCGATGTATACATCCACCTTCTGGTTTTCGAATTTGAATTTGTAAACATAAATGTTTTCGGAATTGATTTTGTAAACATAGATGATGTGAACATTCACATTAGTGTTGATTACTGGGTAAACTTACATTAGTAGACACTAATGTGAACATTCACATCAGTGTATAATAATGTGAATGTTCACATTACTGTCACTGTTGATATTGTTGATTGTTGATGTCCACAGAACCCCCAAACTTCACTCAACAATGTGATGGAATAAGATGTAAATATTCACATTGTGACATCAATGTCAGACTTGTGTGTGTTGTTGGGTGTTGTTTGGTGCTGTTGGTTCCACCCTTTGATTTTTAGCAAATTATAACGTAATGTGATCACCCATGTACAACATTTACATTGCCATGTAACTGTTGTTGTTTTCGGAATTGATTTTGCAAACATAGATGATGTGAACATTCACATTAGTGTTGATTACTGAGTAAACTTATAGTAGTCAATGTTCACATTACTATTTCTGTTGATATTGTTGATTGTTGATGTCCACAGAACCCCCAAACTTCACTCAACAATGGGGGTGTTTGTTTCAGCTTTTCAGAGTCAACTTATGGCTTTTAGCTTTGAAAAAGTTATTTTGGACTGTTTGGTTAAACTTATTTCAAACAGCTTCTGATTCTAACAGCTTATTTAACTCAAAAAAGCTGATTCTGAGAAGCTGCTCACCCCTTGCTGATTATCAGCTTCTGCTGTGGACATGTTAATTTATGGTTATACTCTTAAATTTTTTTATTTTTTATTTTTTTAAAAATAGAAAAAGACTCAAATGGACTATAGATTATTATTATTATTATTTATGAGAAATGTAGACAAACAAAAAATAAAAATTAATTGAAAAAGCTATTTCACAGCTTATTTAACAAACACTACTCAGCAACTTAAATCTATAATCCAACAGTTACACCAAACAGATTAACAACTTCTGATTAAAGTCATAATCTATAATCTGTTAAGCTATAATCTATAAGCTGTTTTAACAGCTACACCAAACGGGGCCAATGTGATGGAATATGATGTAAATATTCACATTGTGACATCAATGTCCGACTTGTTTGTGTTATTGGGTGTTGTTTGGTGCTATTGGTTCCACCCTTGATTTTTAGCAAATTATAACATAATGTGATCACCCATGTAAACATTTACATTGCCCTGTAACTGTTGTTGTTTTTGGAATTAATTTTGCAAACATAGATGATGTGAACATTCACATTACTATACTGGGTAAACTAACATTAGTATACACTGATGTGAACATTCACATCAGTGTACAATGATGTGAATGTTCACATTACTGTCACTACTGATTGTTGAATGTTGTTTGGTGCTTTTGGTTCCATCCTCTGTTTTTCAGCCAATTATATGTTCTTATTTGAACACCTAGGTCTTCCCCATAGATTTGATGGCAAGCAAAAGCAAGGGAAATCCCGTGCCAAAGCCAAACCTGATTAACACAGTTGTTCCTGAAGAAGTGAACATGAAAAAAAGTTAACTACCGCTCAAATATAACTGGATTGGTCAAACTATTAAAGGATACAAAATTTACAAGTAGCCAATTGAAGTGGCTTAGAAAAACACCGTTTTGGCCATTATTTGATTGCTTGATCAGTAATAAAGTCGACCTCAACCACTGCATGAAATATGATGATGTCATTGTACGTATAGTACAGACATTCAAGCCATCTAGTGGGAGGTTTTACATTGGGGATAAGAACATCCAGATTTTTAGAAGCGACGTATCACTGATTTTTGGGTGAACTGCGGCATCAAGTCGATGGACCTCTCTTATGGTGCAAAACCAACAACCGGCATCATACACCGAATGTGCAAGGATGTTAGTCGGTTAAGTGCTGCCAAAATACGAGAAATTCTGAGCGAAGGATTGAAGGGCACAAAGAAACAAGACAATGAAGAGGTCACAAGATTAGTTTGCATGTATGCATGCGTCAAGCTATTCTTTTCTACATTCGGAGAAACAATTGGATGGGCTTTCTACTCATACATGGACCCATTAGACAAGATGATCAAGTATGATTGAGCTGAGAGCATCCGGGCAACTCTGATGGGTTCATTAGGCCAAAACTGTAGAAAACCAGGACGAGTCACCGGATGTGTAATGTTGTTAATGGTAAATCTCATAAAACTTATTCTATGTTTAATATCAACATTTACGGGGTCTGCCCACTCTGATGTGAATGTTCACATTTCTGGGCAATGGTGTGGAAGTTGATATCAGTGATGTAAACATTCACATTACTGTTCAGTATTGTACAAACACACATTAGTAGACGCTAGTGTAAACATTCACATTAGTGTAGATTGATGTAATGTTAGCACCAAAATAAATGTGGAACATTCACATTACTGATGTGAATGTTCACATTACTGGGCAATGGTGTGGAAGTTAACATCAGTGATGTAAACATTCACATTACTGTTCAGTAATGTACAAACACACATTAGTAGACACTGCTGTAAACATTCACATCAGTGTAGATTGATGTGATGGTAGCACCAAAACAAATTTGGAATATTCACATTACTGATGTGAACATCTACATTACTAGGCAATGGTGTGGAAGTTGACATCAATAATGTGAACATTCACATTACTGTTCAGTAATGTATAAACACACAGTATTAGCCACTGGTGTAAACATTCACATCAGTGTTAATTGATGTAAACATTCACATTACTGCCACTGGTGTAAACATTCACATCAGTGTTAATTGATGTGAACATTCACATTACTGGCCAGTGGTGTAAACATTCACATCAGTGTTAATTGATGTGAACATTCACATTACTGATATTTGTTATTTGTTTCAGTACTGGTTGTGTGAGCATACAACAATCTTACAACCCCGCAACCCCAATGCCATTCCGCAATGTGTAAAGTGGGACCTCACAGCCTTACATAGCAACATGAAGTCCATATCTTTGGCTAAGCTTGGTTTAAATGAGGTAGAAGTACAACCAAAAATATTATGCCCATTCACATAGTGAGACAAGGAACTATCTAACTAACATACTGTCTCCAACTGCAGGTATATAGCGGCGAGCTAATGGCATCCCCAATTGAAGCGAAGATGTACCATCATACAAAATTGAATGTGGAGCCCAAACTTGAGATTTTGTCAAGTGCACCAGCAAAGAAAGATGAAAGCAATGATGATGAAAGCAAAGACAATCAACGCGGTGACAACAGGGATGGATTTTCTGTCAATGCAATGGACCTGAATGATGTTGGACATGATATCAACCCCAGTTGTAGCACCTCTAATGCTGAGAGAGGTATCATCATAGCACAACCAACTGAGCCGGACATTGTGGATGTACTTATAAAAGAAAACCAAAAAGCTTGGGGTCTTGTACGACAATGGGAAGCGAAATACAAACAGTTGGAAGAATCATGGGAGTTGAGGGCAAGGGTGATTGCTGCCCTTGAAGCCAAACTATTTGACCAATCGGGCCCATCCAATATGGACATGGACATGAAGACTTGCATGGAGTGGAAAGATATAGAAATTCAGCGGCTGACAAAGTTGGTCATCAACTTGGAATGTGAAAAAACAATTCTTCAAGACCTTTTTGACGATCAGTCCGTCCACATTATCACTCAAGTTGAAGCACAAAAGGCTCATGACAGCCTTAAGAAGCATCCCACTGCAGCATTGGAACACATTATCAGCCTACCATCGAGGGTAAAGCGCATAAAGCAGAAGGTAAGGAAAGAACACTGGTTGGATGAGTTTGAATACCCCAACTTGCCTGGTCAAAAGAAAGGGAAAGAGGGAGCCGAAGAGCAATCCCATGCAGTCCAAATTGCACAAGATTTAGACAAGCAACCACAAAAAAAGCAGCCAACAAAGTACAAGAAGTTAACCTTGAACAACAAACTGAAGGTTTGGGCCAACATGAACAAACTCAATAAGTAGAAGGTCCAAAATTTGCACAAGAACGGCGGTGATGAGTAAGTGATCTTACATATCCCCAACTGGAATTTTTTTTTTGCTCATGTTCCGTTCACATACATACTTAATAAATTAGATCATTTCATAAATGTGCAATGTTGACATTAACGTTTTCTGTAATCACAATGCACAAGTTGCTAGTGTGGCGAGGAGACTCAAAGACTAAAGATGTGTATTTTGATGACATCATACACATCATCAAGGAAGAATCAATAACCAACAACGTATGGCAACTGTAAATGTGTACAAAACACACATACACACACACACACACACACACTGTAAAGACACTGCAAATAATATACTGCCACCCCTCTGCTTCTGCAGGTGATAGATGCATATGGTGAAATTCTACTTGAACTACAAGGGCTAGTCAACCCAAGTTTGGAGGATTCATCATTCATCTTTACAAGCACATGTTTGGTGACCACTAGATTTTGCTTTGTTTATGTTTCAATAGATGTGAATGTTCATCTCAGCATTATATGCTTATATTGTTAACTTAAATGATAGGCAGATGTGAATGTTAACAACAACATAAAATGACAAATGAAAAGATTCACATTGACAGATATGAACATTAACATCATTCGCAGTGAACATTATATGCTTATTATGTTGTTAACTTAAATGACACACAGATGTAAATGTTAACAACAACATAATATAACAGGTGTGAACATTTATATCTATAATACATTACATGACTGTTTCACAAATTAATAGATGTAAACATTCACATCATTCACATCATTAATTATTAACAGATGTGAATATTCACATCAGTAATATCACTCACATTAACAGATGTGAACATTCACATCAGTAACATCACTCACCATTAGCAGATGTGAACATTCACATCATTCACATTAAAAGATGTGAACATTCACATCAGTAACATCACTTACCATTACCAGATGTTAACATTCACATCATTCACATCACTCACCATTAGCATATGTGAACATGCACATCATTCATATCAAACATTGATATAAATACTTGGTACATCATTGTATGCCCTTTGTGTGCAGGAAATCATGCAAGAGTACCCCCTCACAAGAGGAATAAACTGATTGATGTACACATCAAGGAGTATCAAGGCCAGAGATTCTTAATCTTCCCAATACACGACAACTTCCACTGGACAATTGTTGTGTACGACGTGAAAGAGAATGTATGGAGGTATTATAACTCGCTGCACCCAAGAGAAGGCATACATGACCCACATATTGACAAAGCACAAATAGTGGTAAGTGGCTGACACATATAATACTTGTCATGATGTATAATATTTGAACTTGGATGCATGCACTATGTTGGTTGGTACCTAATATGAAATTTCATTGTTGGCAGATGGACTACATCGCGGCTTTGGTGCACAACATTAGACCATCATCACCATTATGGACCAACTTATCAAGCCAAAATACTTTGCAAACAATCATATCAGTAGACATCTGTCCTCAGCAAGCATCAAATTCGTAAGCTTCAAATCGATTTGTACACATATTCCACAACCATTACCCACCTAAATTTCAAAATCTAACAAGAAGTTTGCATTTTCAGAGTGGATTGCGGGCCTGCAGTTTGTTACATCATGAGGGCGCATGTATACCGTGAAGACATTGTTGCCAGCCTAGATCGCTTTGAATGGTGTCAAATAAGAGGCTCATTAGTACACCTTTTTCTGAACCACAGAAAGACAGTGCAATGTGAAAACCTATAGGTGGGGGGTGTCCACCTATCACTGTTACCCAAATCTGTTATTCACATTTAAGACAATTTAGTGTCAATAGATTTTACATATTGGAGCAGACTAGCTTAATTGTAAATCAAGTCTATATCACTACTTGTATAGATATTTTTCAGTCAATATATGTATATGCATTTTCAAGCCTATTTTGCGTTGGTCATGCACATTGAGATTGTATTTTCTTTTTCTTTTTTTGACACATCACATAATGATCGTACACTTTCTTATGTTTTAAACCATACTACATGGATGTGAATATTGCTTAAAGTGTTCATGTAACACAATATGACAGGTGTGAGTATGATATTTCTTAACACAAGTCAATATTCACATCTAATAATTTGATGATGTGAATATTCACATCATAACTTCTGATTATTTGAATGGCAACAACGATGTCATGAATATTCACATCTTATGAGTTGATGATGTGAATGGTTACATTGATGTAAACGTTCATGTCATCTACTTTGATGCTGTTAACAGTAACAACAATGTGAACATTCACACCACAGAAATGTTTGAAAGTTCAACAATGTGAACTTTCACATAATGTGATTATATTACACAAGTGTGAATGTTAACATCATGCATTCATCCAAAACACAACAACATAAATGTCAGATTGGTACCTTAAAAAATTAAAAATAAAACACAAATCAAATACTAATGCATTATTATGTTTGCCAACGCAACGTAATCTTATTGCAACACAATGTTTGCTAACACAACACAATCTTATTTCAAAAATGAATATAAGAATCCAATGTAAAATACAATGTTAAAATGAAAAATGTACATCTTATATCGGCTCCGTGCATGATTTCCGATTATGGCTCCCCAACTTATCACATCTCCCACACCTTATTTGCTTCAGTTTCTCATTCCTTGATGGGATCCTATTCTTTTTCGGCCTTCCAGGTGGTCTTTTCACAGTTTGCGGGTATATAGTGAAGTCCGTGGGATCAAAAGGCGGCTTCTCCACCGATGGTATAGAGAATATGGCACCCGAATAGGCTGCACGATATGTCTCTACATGAAAGTAATGTTCCACATAATCATTGAGATTGTAGCGGAACTTCTGAATGGCAATAACAGCATGGTCACATGGGAATCCGTTGATTTTCCATTTGAAGCAAGAACATGTACGCCTCGCAACATCAATTGTAACAGATGGTATCGAATGAACTTCAAACATATCCTCATTGGCTTTGCTAACTTGCCAAGACCTGCTGTCATTGAATGAATCCATAAGCCTTGTTTCGAATATAGGACAAATAAGCTCATTCCATTTGTTTGCTTGATCACGCCGTGCAGACATTTGCCGCATCAACTGAGTACGAATTGTGTCCACTATTTGAGTGATAGGAAGATTACGTACTTCTTTAATCCAGTTATTAAATGACTTCGCCGCATTGGATGTCATCTCCCCATAACGCATGCCCCTGCACAATATCACAAACATTGTACAATACGGAATTTAACAGGTCTGAACATTCACGTTGACAGATGTGAACATTAACATCATTAACAGTGAACATTATATGCTTATTATGTTGTCAACTTAAATGATAGACAGATGTGAATGTTAACAACAACAAAATATGACATGTGTCAACATTCAAATCTGTAATACATTGCATGACTGTTTGACAAATTAACAGATGTGAACATTCACATCATTCATATCAGTCATCTTTAGCAGATGTGAACATTCACATCATTTACATTGAACATGAAACACAATTCGAAGATTGTTACCATTCTAAACTTGACAAATGGAACACCTTAGGAAACTATTATTACCTGAAGTATGAATTTGCCCAGTGCTCAGGTGCCAAGTCCTTGAAAAAATTATGAGTTCGTTGTTTACTCTCCTCTTTTAATTTTGTAAGCTTTTCATGGAACCCTACCACAGTTGGCTCGTAAGCACAGTCACCCAAACTACTTACTAGGTGATCCCCGAATCCATTATCAATTCCTTTCATCCGGTCTCTTAAATTGCTCTTCAAGTGTTGTAAGCAATAACCGTGATGAGCTGATGGGAACACCTTTGGCATAGCTTCTAACAGACCAAGATTACGATCCAAAATAAAAGTAATCTGGCGCTTACCATCAACAACCTTCCCAAGTTCATGCAAGAACCACGACCAATTGGCCGTGGTCTCTGAATCAACAATCGCAAATGCAACGGGAAACAGATCTACAACACAACACCAATACACAATTGTTCACAATATTCCAAAGTGAATAGAAAACAGTATAAACAAAACAGGTCATGTGAATGTTTATATCTATATTGCCCTATTACTATTGTTATTTTTGGATTCGCGTTTATAAACATCAACGATGTGAACATTCACATTAACGACCATTAATAATTCATTGTTGATTGTTGAGTCATTGATAATGTGAACATTCACAGTACTGTTCATTAATGGATCAACTGACATTAGTGTACACTGATGTGAACATTCACATCAGTGTATAATAATGTGAATGTTCACATGGTCTTTTAAATTAGTAGTATTGTTCTGATAAACAAAACAAAAAAACCAAAATGGAACTTAATTTTTTTAAAATACTGAACTTCTGACTTGAGCGCCACAATAATATAGTAACAAAGGAAAATTATACCAAAGGGTCTTATAGATTCCCCTCAAGTTTCATTTTGGGCCCTAATGTTTGAATTTGAACATATTTGCCCTCTAAGTTTTGTTTTTGTGTCAAATAAGGACAATTGTGGATGGAAGTTAAGTTTTTGGATAGAAAAAGGTCACATGCATTGCACATGACCATTTTTTAGGGGTGTAAATGGAAATATACACTAGCCTATTGAGTTCATTCACTTTGAGTCACTTATTGAGTTGTCTCACTCACCATGCTTACCCACCAACCCCATATCACTAGATTCACCACTTCACATGGCAACATACAACCAACACGCGTTCCTCCTTCCATCTCCTTTAAATTTCTATTTCTTTTAGAGTGGAATCATCAACGATATAAAGTAGATTGATAGATTGAACAATATCGTTTTCAAATTCGATAAATGTTGGTTGATTGTATATTTCATTATAGTTCTATGATTTAGAGTATCCCTTCCCATCTGATCCCTTTGAATTCCATATTCGAAGTTGCGATCCGATCGATTCATTAAAAATAATTGATTCAATATAGGGCGAGGTCTCTATTTCAAGTCCACGATGGCCTAGTTGCACCAGGGAAAAGAATAGAAGAAGCACTTGACTCCTTCATGCATGCATCACTTGGCTCGGGGAGATATAGCTCTTCTACAACCTCACTTTTCTCTCTTTTCCTTTCCTAGATCAAAGTATCGTCCATCAATTCCTTTTCACTCTTGCTCAAACCATCTTTCCTCTCCTCCCTGCGCAGACCATTCCACAACCCCTTTCTACACAAATCACCCTACCCACCTCCTTGCGCAAACCACCCCTCTTCAGGCCAACGCATTATGTTAAAATTGGTCATTGGTCTGCTTCGTTGAAGAGGCAAATTTCAATGAGAGGATTTGAAGTTGGATTTAGGGTGGTATGGGTGGCGGGGTGGAGAGAGTTTGGTAGTGATGCTCTGATGGTGGTTCAAGGGTGGTGGAAAGGTAAATTTGGGTTGGTAGAGTGACAAGATTTGCTACTAGTTTGGGGTGGATTTTTTGCTAGTTTAAAGCTACCTTGATGAAGTGGTGGCATGGAAGAGGAGGTGTTTTGGTGGTGGTTGGTGGCTATGCGTAGGGTGGTAATGTTTAGAGGTGGTGGTTGGTGGTTGTGGATGGTGATAGTGGAAGAAATAAGAAGATGAATTATAGAGAGGAAATGACAAAAAGACTATTTTATCCTTAAAAGATGTTCATGTGCAATGCATGTGACCATTTTTCATCCAAAAATTGAACTTCTATCCATAATTGTCCTTATTTGACACAAGAGCTTGGAGTACAAATCTGTTCAAATTAACCAAAATGAAACTTGAGGAAAACTATAGGACCTCTGTCATTACGTGACAATTGTTCTGTCATTTGTTTTTCTTCTATTAATTGTGTCTTTGTTTTTCTTTTAGCCAATTATCTGAGGAATTTTTAGGTGCTAATAGGATAGATGCCATGTGATACTTTTTACTGTTGTGATTAGATTTGACAATAGGATCTATTACAATTTACATTTATGCTAGGTGTTTGACAAATAAGGGACATATACATTTGTAATTGGTGAAAGGTAATATCGCATAATATCCTATTAACATACCAAAATTTCTCCAATTATTTGGACAATTGGTTAGGAATGTCGTTTGCGTGTCTTCTAATTTTACAAGTAGTTTAGTAAAATGGCCCGCCATTCGAGCATAAAGTTTAGTAAAAATTCCTATAATATTGCAAATTTTACTTTTCACCAAATTTGGTGAAAAAAAATCAGCTATAAATATTTGATATCAACAAATTAAAATTTTCATGAAGGATATGATGATTTCTCAATTTGGTGTGAAAAAAATGACTCTCCTTTGATTTGATGGATATTTGATAAAACGATTGGAGATAATTTTTTGAGCAATGCTACGTTTTAGGAAAATTTTTCAGGAAGATGGTCATGAAGATTGTCCGCCTTTAGATTAGTTTTTTTTTGTGTTTTATTGTATATTATGCAATCACATTAACCTCTTAATCATAGAGCACTATAAGACATAACTAAATTTATATTATTTACAAACTAAGATTTTAATATTAAAACATACTTACATTAATCAAGATGTAAATTTTTTTTATCTATTACAGCATGCGTTAAACATTGAATTTTCATGAATAAAATTATTCCTAGATTCAATTTCTAAGCTTTGTACCAAGATTGAAGGTGTCACAGGATCTTACAAAAATTAGCTTAAAATCTTAACTTAAACTTAAAATTAAAGTCTAACTATGAAACTATTTTAAATAACCTAGGGCAACTTTATCATTTTTAAAAACTTAAAGGGCTTAGCTTCTTTTATTGTTTTTATTGTTTTATTACCTACCATACTAGATTATTTCTAAAAGCTTCTTGAACTATTTCCTTGTATTTCTTTAATGAAACTTAACATTTTCCTAATTTTGTTAGTTCGTTTTCATCAAATATAAACTTGACAAAAGAAAATATGAAATATTTGGAGATGCTCTTATGATGTAACTTACATCTTAACTGAATCTAAACAACATTTAAAAAAATAAAATAAAATAAAATTATATACAAATTCTTTGTCCGTAACATTACTTTTTATTTTTTTAATTTTTTTGTATTATTTCTCTAGTTACTTATCATTACTCATTAGATAGGTGCTTTGATTCTCTCTCCTATTACTTTGAATGTTTCAATTACAAAAAAAATAAAATAAAATGAACAATAATAATAATAAATAAAATGATATACAAGTCCATTTGTTAGACCCATTTTATAGACTAAGTGATGTGTCAAGAAAATGATTAGTTAATAATTAGAGAATATTTAATTATCAACCAATCATCTTCTTGAGACATCACTGAATCTAGAAAATAAAAACTAAAATTTCATATTGTGATACTTTTGTTTCACAATGCATAAAATGGCAAGAAACCCACTAACGGAGGCACATTTGAAATATAAAGCCGACATTCAATACTGTGAAATAAAAATAATTAGAGTTTTTTTTTTTTTGGTCCTTCTCTTGGGCAATTGATAAGATAATAATTACAAATAAAAAATATATATATATATATATAATCTACAAATCCAACAACCAATCCAAAGAAATCACACCCCGAACCCCAACCCAACAATAACCACAAAGTAGAGTTTGTTATGGTTGTATTTATAAGGTTTGAAATAAGTTGAAGACTGATTACAAATATTAGGTGAATTACATTCAACTAACAATCATAGTTGAAAGAAAGGTTACAATGTCTCATCATGCATATGGTATATGCCCTTTGTAACATTTTTACAAAATTTACAAAATATTGTACATAAAAATAAAATGTTGACTTTTTTTACCATAAAATGTCATAACTTTACAACATACAGTCAATAAAACTATCACAAAACAATTAACCACGTCATATTTGAGACTTTATTTTGACAAAGCACCAAACAATTCTTGTGTCTTTATATATGTATGGTTTGGAAAATGATACCCATGGTTCAATGAAACAATTCTGGTGTCCTAAAGTCATATTTGCCTCTCTTCGTGCAGGTATACTAGTGAACGAATACCGCTCCAAAATACAATTCAAATCTCAAAACTATGTTTGACACAAAACACGATAGGATGCCAAGCCTTTCTCAAGTTGCCATAATATCAGAGAATGGAAGAAAATAAAAATTATACTTTTCACACTTATAATTTGACCTAAATTTGACTTTGATCCCTATTATTTTAATTTAAATAATTTTGTCCCTACACTTTAAATCCAATTTCAATTTGGTCCTTCCAGCGTTAAAATTAACAATTTTGTAACAGTGTTAGTCTCCCAAGGTGCACATATTTGGATGAAAGAACCAAATTGAAACTAGATTTAAAATGTAGGGACCAAATTGTTTAAATTGAAACAATAGTGAGCAAATTAAATAAAATTTGAGTCAAACTATAGGAGTGAAGCACATATTTACCCAAGAAAATAATATAGGAACAATGTGGGTGTTTGGGAAGTGAGTTTTTATGTAGATTTTAGTAGATGTAGGTTTTTATGAGATAAAAAATTTTTAGTGTTTGGGAAGATAGTTGGGTTTTTATGTGGTTGGATGTGATGTTTGTGAGAGAAAAAGTGAAATGATTATGGGGTTGGATGTGATATTTTGTTTGGATGTGTTTTTTTTGGTTTTGTAAAATTTTTGTCTTTTAGTGATTTTTATGAGATAAAAAATTTGGTGTGTTGCTTCCTAAACACCACCAATATGTAGAAGATGAATAAGAGATTCTGTGAAATTGATGTAAACTGAATGGCATAAGAACTCTATATTTATAGTTCTGGTGTCTCTATATTTTAATCATGAATCAAGAGGGTAGTCACCCGAAATATTATTGAAATATTTACACAGTGCAGTCGTTACAGAGTCACCAAATAAGAAGTCATACCAGCCTTTGGAAGTCCAGCCACCACTTTTTAAGCAGTCTTGATAGATGTCAAAATCATGATGGCAGAGGAAGTACATGCCTGTGCTGACTTGATATGCCGACAGATCTTCGTTAACAACATTATGAAAAGAAGGATACAAGTCTCCCTGTTGTGTATTGTTCTCTTCTTGCTCATACACAACTTGAATGCCAAACTCTTTTAGCTTCATATAAGCCCACAAAAACACTGTAACATCCACTTCATCGCCACCTTCCAATTGATTCCCGATCTTCCAATGGCTTAACCATATCATATGTTCATTGTCTTTTGGAAGTCCCACAAAAGTGGGACTATAGATCCACTTAAAACCCTTGGTCTTATTGCTGGTTCTAATAAAAATATTATCCCAGTACTCATTTCTTCGGTCATCAGATTTTGCATATGTTTGCTCATACACAACACATACATTCAAGCCTCGGATCTTGAGATTAGGAAGTGAAGGCACATTCAAACAAATTGAGGATCCCATGCTCTTATTGCTGAACCAGCTTGGAACCTCATTTCCAGGAAGAAAAGTGTTGAATATAATAAATTCATAAAGTCCCTGCGCCACGGAAATCATATCATTAGCATTTAAGAAAAAGAAGAGGAAGAAGAAGAAGAAGACGAAGAAGAAGAAGAAGAAGAAGCACCTGAAGGGGAACTTTCACTGTTCTTATTGTCATGACAGTGAATAAAGTCACCTCGACCTTTCCCATTGCTTCCAAGTTGAACCAACCCATATTATTGAACATCTCTGCATTAATGTTCTTTACGGGTACTAGCTTGAATAATCCCTGAATCTCAACTAGGCTGTCACAAGAAGTTAACGCCAGTACAAGTGATCTCAACAGGTTTGGAAGATTTGTTACCATTTCCAACGAACTGCGTTTATGTATATTTAAGTTATTTAAACTCATTGGAAGCTCCAGAAGTGAATGGAGTTTTGTGCAATGTGCTAGCTCAAGTTTCTGGAGTGTAGTAAGGCCCCTGATACTATCTGGTAGATAACAAGTGGGGTTTTTATTTAGGTCCAAGTGCTGCAGCAAGGATAGGCCACCAAGATCCTTTGGAATAGCATCATCTGACAGATTGCAATCTTCAAGACTTAAGCTTACTAATGAGCGTGACAAAGAAGCCAATGAAAATCTAATGGATGTAGGACTCTTTCTTGGTGTCAACATCCATGACCACAACACTGAACCCCATGATTTTTCCTCACCAATGATAGAGAGTGACTGATGTATGGCAGTTTCATCTGCCTCGAACACCTTCAAAGATTCCATCTTGCCCAGCTCTGTAGGCAACTCATTCAGCTTTGAGCGACCAGAGAGAGTTTTTCAAAAGATTTTAAGTGACCAATATTGTGTGGAAGCTTCTTAAGGTTTTTGCAGTTTTCCAGATTTAACAAAACAAGTCTCCCTAATTCTCCAATGGATCCATGAACCTCAATCAAATTTATGCAATCTTTAAAAAACAATCTCTCAAGATTAGGCAGTTCTAAGAAGTCAGGTGTATTGGTGAGGCGATGAGAATGACTGAGATCGAGGATTTTTAATAATCTGAGCAACTAACACCAAAAAATAGGAAATTAGTTTATATGGATATCATACCAATCCCCAAGACATTAAAAACAATCAAAAACAAAAACAAAATAATAAAATTATTGTCAAACCTTTGTTCCATTCCAAACTCGTTCCAAGTTGCTATAGCTCATATCAAGTGCAACCAAGCTCTCCAAAGAAAAATCATTGGGTATAGATTTAAAGGGAACCCATGCCAACAAAGCCATCTTAACTTCCTAGGAAATTCTTCATAGTATCCAGTAAGCCATACATTATAGAGCTGGAGTATTCTCAGTCTCTGCATTCTTGAAAATGCATGTGTGTATATTTACTTTTTAGATGTTGGAAATGATTCTGTTGAGGAAGAATTCATGGAGAACCAAGAGAAGCTTAGACGACGTCGCTTTGATGATGATGAACTGCCTTTATAAAGGAATGATGAGTTGCCATGAAATATTCAGAATGATGTCTTTTTGAATTATTTACCTTTTTGAATTATTTACCCTGGATGGCTCCTCTTCGTTAAACCCGTTCATGTTGAGGATGAGGCCTTCAACTGTTTCTGTCCCCTGATTATAAATAATAAAAAAAAAATTCAGGAAAAAAAAGGCTAGATATGTGTGCACATGGGCAAAAAACATATACAAATAGACATGAAACAGCACAATTCTTACAGTTTTTTCAATTAATACATTGAATGCATGCTTATGACGCCATAGTCTGCTCCTTTTCTCAGGTTCTTCAGTTGATTCTTGTCGTACAATTTCTCGTGCCATATCTTGAAGCAATTGATGCATCATCAGCTTGTTCTTTTGATCAATTATTAACAGGCATCTATCAATGAGGTTGTGAATCCCTGCTTCAGTGTAGAAATCACATCCATCTAGCACTGTAATTGTGAAATCTTTGTCTTTTTCACAAAGAAACAAGCAACATCTAAGAACAAATTTTTGTCATGGTCATCTTGCAAAGAATCAAAACTTATTTTAAGTTTTGTAAGGATTTGTCTATCAGGAATCGCTTTCAATTCTTTAATGCACTTTCCCATACATCTAAATTTCTTTGAAATAAAGAAGAACCCAAAACTTGAAGGGCTAAAGGCAACCCTCTGCAGTAGCTCACAACTCTTTTTGAGTGCTCCTCGTAACCTTCAATGGGGTGGTTTTGTCGAAGGCGTGCCAACTGAAGAGCTCAAGTGATTCATCGTCATTTAATTCCTTACCTCATGCAACTTGTACAGTTTTTGTGCCTTCATCAAGTGCTCACGCCTAGTAGTTATGATAATTTTACTTCCTGGATAAAACCAATCTTGCATTACGAGCACTGCATTTAATTGGTCCACTTGATCCACATCATCAAGAACAAGCAAAACTTTTTACAACATAGAGCATCTTTAATCCTAACAATACCTTCATGGACACTACAAATTTTTTTTTGTTTCCCCTTCAAAATATCCTCAAGTAGTCTTCTTTGCAAACAAACCAAGCCATTGTGTTGTTCTGATATTTCTCTAATATTTGCTAGAAAACTACTAGCTTCAAATCTGTCAAAATTCAGATTATAAACTATTTTGGCAATGGTTGTCTTCCCTATTCCACCCATCCCACATATTGTCACAATGCCAACATCTGCTGATCCATCTTGTAACCAAGAATTAATTTCTTCTACACAGAATCAATTCCAATTTGGTAGGGGGGCAGACTAAGATTGTTCTATTCAATTTATTTGCAATCTCCTTGATGATTTGCTGAATAAACCTTGCCTCATGCCTATGGCCAACAACAAAAATGAAAGCAACACATAATTGACAGATCATTAGTTCAAATCAAATAAGAATTCAAACATACATGAGACAAATTCAAACGAATTTCACAATGCTTAAATTGGCCATTACCACTTAGAGTGTAAACAAAATGAAATAAATGTTGGTTGCAATTTACATAGTTAATCCTGGCCATTATGCTCAAATGGATGCAATTTACATAGTTAATGCAACATGATATGTATTCAAAAGAAAGAAAATAACAGAAAATCCAATGACGTTCACCAAAATTCCAACTCCCACTTGAATGATCAACTTTAAGACAAGAAGTTCAAATTTTCACAATCATAATGCTATTTACATTTTTAAACTTTATCACCTATCCTGGACTTTTTTGTTATTCATTGCATTCCCTATGTATTTAAACTATTTTGTTATTATCACACACAGCATTCAGTTGGATTTCTCCTAACGGGGATGCACAACCCTAGCAATGTGATATAAGAAACACAGTAGTTTTATAGAGGAGTTGTACTTGTGTTGAGTATGTGTCAAATATTGGTACTTCTTTAACACACTTAGACACATCCATAAATTAAGCTTACCAAGATACTTTATAGCAAAATCAAAAGAAAAACCCCCATGTTTCATGGAATTGTTTTACACATGTAACAATAGTAAATAACAACAAAATGTAGATGAACAAATACGAAGAGTCTTAAAAATGGAGCGATGAGTGCATTCCAACGGTAAAAGCAATGTCTGGCAGAAAGTTGTCAACAACAAACAATAATATATTTGAAAACATATTCTCATAAATTTATCAATTGCCCGTCATTCTCTAAAGAGCATCTTTATAGTATAAAGGTGTTAGATAATGTTGGGCTTCAGTCTCTTTATTTTGACGATTCTGTTGCATTGATGATGTATCATCTGTTATTGGTTGTGCATCGTCATGCCTGTCCATCATGGAAGGACATGTATAGGGTACAATGCACTTCAGGACACCAATATTACCCTTTTCTCTCTTCTACTTTTTCTTATTTAAACTTCTATTTCTTACTTCATATTCTTCACCTTTACTCTTTGCACCTTCGGGCTTTTTCACACTTTTCCATCCACCATTGTCACTCTCTCTTCAAGCTGCATACCTCTTGCATCTGTCGTTGTCTATCCCTTAAATAACTCCTTTAGTTTAGATGTTCCATTTTATAAGTTCTCGATCTCTTCTATTTTATCATTTTTTTTGTATTATCTAATTTGTCCATTGTTTCTTCATTCTCCGGAAAATTGGGCATTTATAGTACATGCTGGAGTCAATGACGACTACTAAATTTTATTAGATTCCCCCTAATGCCGATGTCAGCTTGAACAATCATGTCGACTTCAAGATTGATGGTCCTGACTTCATACCACTGCTAAATTGAGAGTGCCTCTGCCATTGGAACTTGAATCCAATGTAGTTGACTCCAAGCTAAATTGATTGCTTGGTCTTTAGCTCAACCTCTACAAACTTGAGTATTGCTATTCTAGGCCTGGCAATGGATTGAGTTTGACTCGGATCCAACCCGTCTAATCCAATTTGTTTGCGGAAATCCAGATCCGACAATCCATGTAACCCGAATCCGCCAGATCGAAATTTAATGGACCAGATTCGGATAAATCAATTCTGGTCCTTTTATGTACCCGAATCCAATATTAAAGCCCATTTCAGAAGTAGAACAATTGCCCTAGAAAGATCAAAACACTTGTCTCTCTCATGCGATTTCTCCAGAGATCGATTCATCGAATCACCATCAGAGATTTCTTTGGAGATCGACTTATCGAATCACCATTATCATCATCTATGATTTTGTTGCTGCTCATCAAATCATCATCATCATTTGTGACGTCTATCATCTGCAATTTCTTTGAGTTTAATCATCATCAAATCACCATCTTTGATTGTGACTCGAATTTCGGAGACTTTGAAGCAAGTGCAACTTTCAGAGTCAGACATCAAACATTTGTATATTTTTCGGAGTCAGTAATTTTCTGTGAATTCCATTGCTTTCCCCAATATTAGGGTGTTAGTTTAACTAGGTTTTAGTTTCAATGCAATGTGTTTGGCTTTATATTGATTGTTCTCAAGTGGGTTTGCTATAGTTATGATAAATTTGAAGTGAGTTTTGTTACTTGTGATTATTGTTGAGTGGGTTTGATCAGTTTGTGTGTGTGTTTGATCCGTTTGTTAAGTGGGTTTGTTAATTGTGATTTTTGTTGGAATTTGATTTGTCGATTACGCCATGGCTCTGGGACATTTTAAGGCTCCCAGTAACGAGCTCTATAACATAATTGGTTTCATATTAGTCTACATTAGCTTTATTTGAGGATTTTTGACGTGAAAAAAGCTAGATGAATTTGGTTTTTTTCTTGTTATTTTTGTGTTGGATCTTTTTCTAGTTTCAATCGTTGTATATAAGCCCATGAATTTTCTGGCTATTTGTTCATGTCAACTGGTCTGTTTTTGTGTTTGTAAGATTTGCATGACTCTGTTTCTGTCTTTAGATTCAGATTGGTTTGATGGGGAAAAACCCCAGTTGAGTGACTTGAAATATATGCTTGTTTTCTGTTACAAGTTGGACTTGGTGGAATACTGCTTTGGGCTTATTTATGATACTGACGCTAATAAGCATATACAGAGGGTCCATAATCGTTTTGTTGATCTTTTTTATGAGTATAGGAGTGATTTTTCTGATTCCATAAGTTTTGTCGCATTTGTTTATGAAAATAGTAGCTCAAGTGGTAGTCAATTGCTTGCCGGTTCTTCGAAACAAGAAAGTTTGGCTGGTTTTCATAAGTGGTATGTCCAGAAACGTGCTTCTAACATTTCCGCCTAACAAAAAATCAGAAGTGGATCAATACTTTGAGGAGTTGCTCGTGGAGCAATACTTTGAGTAGTTGCTCTCTCTCTCTCTCTCTTTCTCAACACACACACCACACATATACATAGACATCTTAGACATTGCATGTTATCAAATGAATTTCAAGCCATATGAACTTGAAAACCCGCAAGTCGCTTGATATCAAATGAATTTCAGTTCTGACCATTTATAAGTGGCTATCAAACCATGAGCCAAACAGTTAACTATCCAAGCTTAGTTTAATAACTTTAACAAGCTTTAAAATTTGTCCAAGCTTGGTTCGTAAAACTTTCAAACCGATCTCAAATGAACTTTTATCGAGCCGAGCTCAAGCAGTTTGATATTTTATATAATTTTAGGCTTATTGAACCAAGCCAAACGAGTAATTAACTGTTCAAGCTTGATTTGAAAACTTTAATGAGCTCTAAAATGTGTTCAAGCTTGGTTTGTTTATTTAACGAACCAAGCACGAACAAGCTAATAACAAGCCAAACATGAGTCGAGCTTGAGTTGTTTGGTTCGTTTATCACCCCTAATCAACCATAATGAAACCTAAGTTAATGCTACAGATGTGCATTTGTCAGGTTATAGTTCTGCCCACCTTTTAAAAGCATTAATCAAGTCTGTTTGATTCTTTAACAGGTGCAGTTTTTGTTGTTTGCTTAATTGTCACATGTAGGTCAGTATATTTCTTCCCTCTTCTGGGCTTTCCTTTTGCTTCCTAAATAAAGTGCTTTTCTTTTCCCAAAAAATTATTAATTTTGTTCTGCTCTTGCTATTTCAACTGTAGTTTATGCAGTTCAACAATCATCATACTTGTATTGACAATGATTGTTGTGGATATGATGGTTCCACAGTTTGGTTATGCTTTTCATTGCTCACCAAAAGAAAGAATTTTGAGAAAGGGGGGGAAGGGGGGGAGAGAAGGGTTTTTTTTTTTTTTTCCTCATTGATTTGGCCTTTATTTAACAGAATTAGTTTGGTTATGTTGTTTGGATGGCCATCACCCACTTCCTAATAGTAGGATATGGCTTCATTTAACTCAGATGATTATAATGATAATTCAGAACATAGTCACATATAGCTTATAATTGGTCATTCCTCAATTGTCTGTGAACATCCTTGGATATTTTTTATGGTTTTCAGAATTCTCCTAGTGGCTCACAATGCATCTATTATGTTTTTGTAGTGAAGCTTCACAGCAATAGTAAAGTTTATTGTTTGCTATAGTTAGAATTAATTGAGATGAGATTTGAAGAATGGTGAAACTGATCTCTCTTTTTTTCTATGACTATTAGGAATGAATTTTAACCAGCAGAATCTGGAGTTAATTGGGTTGAAGCCTGGTTCTTTGGAGTTCAATTAGTTGTTGTATATGACATGGCAGCATCACACTTTTTGAATTATTTAACATTGCTGTTGCATGGTTTTGAAAAATACTGATTAAGGCCGAAATGTACATCATTGAGGCCGTTAATTAGAATCTCTTAACTTCACTTGCTGGTCAAACCGTATATTTTATGTGTGTTGAATGTCAATCAGGTTGTACATCGTCGGAGCATAAAATGGGCAAAAGACAAAATTTGGATAGAGTTGACTTTTTCTGGAAAAGTCAAACCGATGTTTTAAACCTGTTTGGAAGTGAGTAGAAGTATAAAAAGAAAAGGAAAAGGCTTTTCTAGGGTTCTGAAATTGTTTTGACCTAAAGAGAGAGGCTAGGGTTTGGAGAAGGAGAGTCTACCAAAGCTTGAAGGACACTTCCATGGAGGTTTCTTCCTCATCTTCTTCCTCTTTCCACTCCTCCATGAGTGGCTAGTCGTCTTTTCTAGGGTTTTGATGAAACCCTAGCCATGTAATGGAATTTTTCATGAGCTTTAATTGTAAATTGGTTTGAATAAATGTATGGATGTTTTAGAAGTTTATAAATAATTGTTTCGTTCTTCTCTTCAAGTATTTTACTCTCTGTGATTGTTTAATGCTTTCCATACATTAGTTTCTTTGTGTTTTGTATTCAAAGTATGAGACGAGTCATACTATGAAAGACGGTCGTTTTGCTAACTTAGTTTAGAGCAAACGACTCGTACTACTCGGGATGATTCGTGCCTGTACATTGAATGCAACAACCTTCTTGATCAATATTTCAAACTTGTAGTTGTGAAATATTGGGTTGTTCAAACCGAATTGCGATTGGTGGTTGATGTTAAGTCTCATTCATGTGGTTAGTGGTGAATTCTCTACCCTAGGATTTTTTCCCCAATTCAGTAAACCCAATTTCATATATTATTGATAATTTAATTCCTTAGTTTAATTTATTCGTTATTAAATTAGGTTATAAACAATCAATCTTTTTATCAAAATTAATTTAGGAATTTGGCAATTAAATTAGTTTAATTTCACAATAGTCCCTGTGGATCGATACCTGGACTTACCATTATTCTAATTGAATTTGGTATAGTTTAGTATTTATTTTTGGTGTGTTCAACGACCCATCAAATACTCAAACAAAAAAAGTTTTTAGATATCCACACTGTATATGCAAATATCTATATGAGTGGAATTGAGAAAAATAGATGGATTGAATCACTTGATATGTCATTTGCATTGTGATAGAAGTTATCTACACACTTTTTTTTTTTTTTTTTTATTTTACTGTCATCTCATTGGAATTACAAGGGTTTGTTTTGTTTTATCCTTGAACCCAAGTTCAATTGAACTATTTACTATTTCAATTGTGCAGGACTTCATAATGTTGTTGATGGAGAAAGAGATGGAGGAGTCAGTTAAATGCATACAAAGAAAGTCTAAGACAATTAACTAGGGAAGCTTTGGATAATTTGTCATTAATTACTTTATCTTGTTTTTGTGGTGAAATGTGGTTATGAATGTATAAATCAATTCTCAACTATTATAACTGTTTTATTTTTGTCTATGGTTGCCATGGTTTAGCATTGAATGAGCTAGACAGCGGAAAAAATATTAAGCTTCATGATTTAGCTTTGAATGATTTAGATATTGAAGTGTCTACTGTTTTATTTTGGCTATTAGGTGCATTATTTTTTATAAGTTAGATATTGAATGATTTAGCATTTTTCTTTTCCAAAAAAAGCATTGATTGTGTTAGATACTTAAAAAAATAGTTCTGTATAAACTTATGAGTAGTAAAGTATTCAAATTTTGATGTTACGAACAAATTTTTTTTATTTTTGTTTTTATAATTGGTATTTTATTAACTTTATATGGCTGGCTAAACACAGGAGGGAAAAGAAGAAGAAGAAGAAAAAAAAAAAAAAAGGATCGGATTGGTATGATACGGATCGGATTATATAGATTGGATATCCATTTAATATGAATCAGATGGGATGCGTAATCAATTTTTCATATTCGGATTCGATTAATGGTTAATCGAATCGGATCAGATCTTGGCCAATTCGACCTGTTGAGGCCTATGCTGTTCTGTACGCCAGTTAACTGTCAGGACAAGTTCTACCTTACACCCAAACAAGCTAACTACAAACAATTGACCAAACCTCCAACAAAAAACTTGACATAGACCATTCTATCCAACAACTAGGAGTACAAGTTTTACACCCATGCTATTACAACAATCCACGTCTTCACTTTTCTTTTTGTAGAATTGATTTTTGTTTTCCTTTGAATCTGGTTAGATTTGTGGTGTTCTGTTGTGCAAATACCTGACAAACCTACATCGCTGCTACCGAGGAGTGTCCAGATCGATAATCTAAACAACATTTGGAATATCCAAGCACCTAAATGAGCTGCTCACATCCTTCTCAATTACAATCCAGTCTATTGCATCCCACCATTCGCCGAGATACACCTTATGAAGCCTAGTTGAGAGCTGCTTGAACGCTGCCATTGCAGTTGCTATATTTTTTTAATTTTTTTTTTTACTAGGAGTCTCTCGAAATGACAATCAACAAAAACAAGAAGTCAAACAGGAAAAAATGAACTATACATTCACAAATACGAAAGGTAGAAAGAATAATATTTCTTATTCTTATATTTTAAACAATGTATACACAACACCTCTATTTATAGGAGATACAAGGCATAAAATTAGGGACTGATTAGCTACTGATTCTGAGGACTAATTAGCTACTAATTCTGATTCTAAATATAAACTTTCCTATTCTATAGTATTGACTAAATCTAAATATTTACAGCTGTGATATCCCAAAGAATTCAGTCATATCCTGGCAGAATTATTTCCGTCCCATTTCCAACACTCCCCCTCAAACTGGCTTGAATGTCTTCCATGGCCAACTTGCTGATTAGGTGGTCGAACTACCTCTTGTGTAGTCCCTTTGTAAGAACATCTGTAATCTGCTCTGCAATGGGTATACAAGACATGCAGATTAATCCCTTCTCAATCTTTTCTTTGATAAAGTGCTTGTCGACTTCCACATGCTTAGTTTTGTCGTGAAGATCAGGATTATAAGCAATTGCAATTGCTGCCTTGTTGTCATAGTAGACTTCCATTGGTGATATTCTTGGAATTTTTAAGTCTTCTAGTAAGCTCTTAATCTACTCATCTAAATTCAGCTTCAACACTACTTCTAGCCACTACATTCTGTTTTTTACTCCGCCAAGTAACCAAATTTCCTCCACCGAAGGTATAGTAGCCTGAGGTAGATTTCCTGTCAGTGATGCTTCCAGCCCAATCCCCATCTGTACATACTTCCACTTGAAGATGTCCCTGTCTTTTAAATATCAAACCTTTACCAGGAGTTTCTTTTAGATACCTTAGGATCCTGTATGTTGCTTCAAAGTGCTTTTATCCTGGTGAATGCATGAATTGGCTTACTCTGCTTACTGCGAATGCTACGTCAGGACGTGTATGAGATAAGTAGATCAGTCTTCCAACAAGTCTCTGAAACTGGTCTATATTCACCACGTCTTCAATTCTAGCATGCTGTAGCTTCAAGTTGGGCTCGATTGGTGTTTCAGCAGCTTTACATCCGAGCAAGCCTATTTCTTTGAGCAAGTCAAGTGTGTACTTGCACCGAGTGACAAAAATGCCCTCCTTAAATCTAGCGAACTCCATTCCAAGAAAGTATTTTAGTGCTCCCAGGTCCTTTATCTCGAAATCTTTAACAAGTCCCTTCTTTAATTTTTCCAATTTGGCACTATCATTACCTGTTAGAATTATGTCATCTACATAAACAATCAAGATAGCTACTTTACCTTCTCTTGAGTGTTTATAGAACATAGTATGGTCTGCTTGGCTTTGACTGTATCCAAGGTTTTTTACAACCTTCTCAAAGCGTTCAAACCACGCCCTTGGGGATTGTTTGAGGCCGTATAGAGACTTGTTTAATTTGCAAACTTTATCTACACCAAACTTCTTCTCAGAACCTGGAGGTGGGTTCATATAGACTTCTTCTAGATTTCTATTTAAGAAGGCATTTTTTACATCTAATTGATGTAGATGTAGAGGCCAACTGTAATTAATAGCTAGTGACAGTAAAACCCGAATTGAGTTAATGTTGGCAACCGGAGCAAAGGTTTTTTGGTAGTTAATCCTGAGGGTTTGTGTAAACCCTTTTGCCACGAGTCTCGCCTTATATCTTTCCATGCTACCATTAGCTTTGCACTTCACTATAAATACCCATTTGCACCCTACTATCTTTTTGTCCTTAGGCAGATTCACTAACTTCCAAGTACCATTCTTTTCCAGAGCATTCATCTCTTCCATAACTGCTGATTTCCAATTAGGATCATCCAAGGCTTCCTTAATAGTTCTAGGAACAAATAGGTTAGATATTTTTGAAGTAAATGCTCTACGACTATTGGAAAGTTTATCATAGGATAAATATTTCGCAATGGAATGTTGCGTACATTTTCGAACTCCTTTCCTAATGGCTATAGGAAGATCACAATCTGTGGGTATAACATTAGATAAAACCGCTGAAGGAAATGGAGATGAAGTAGAGACAGATGAAGGAGGAACCAAATTAGGATTACCTAAACTACTCGAGGGACTTTTTCAAGAGATTCTGATTGGGTTTGTGGCAGAGTGGTTGATCTTTACTTTTTCTTTGAGTATTTTTCTGAGCATAAACAAAAAACTCAGGTTCGGGAACAGTTTGTTCCAATTGTAGTATTTCTCTCTCTGCTTGTGAGCCTTCTATGTTTGGAGAAGTTGGACTGGGATTTCCTTCATTCTCCATATCTTGAACACCCTGTTTATGTGCTTGTTTTTCAAAAACAAGGGATGGAGATGAAAGAATAGGATTTGGTAAGGGATTCGAAGTTGTCTGCCAAATTTTTTCTTCCTTTCTCTCTTTCTCCCCCTGAAAAGAATTTTTGGTAAAATAGAATTGAGTTTCAAGAAAGGAGACAGACATCCATACTCACCCAAATTTTTTTTGTTTGAAGATTATAGCACTTGTAGCCTCTTTTGTTTGGAGCATACCCGATGAAAACACATTTTTCTGCTCTAGGATCAAGTTTGGAACGAAATTGGCTGGGTATGTGAACGAAAACAGTACAGCCAAAAAGTTTTAAAGGCAAATCTGAATTAATTCTGCAATCAGGAAAGGTTTTTTTGAAATATTCTAGGGGTGTAACATATTGCAAAACCCGGGTAGGCATTCTGTTAATTAAATAAGAGGTTGTCAAAATGGCATCTTCCCATAGATATTTGGGAACATACATAGAGAACATTATGACTTGGGCTACTTCCAGTAAATGCTTATTTTTTGTTTCAGCAATACCATTTTGTTGAGGAGTGTCACGACATGTAGATTGATGAAAAATACCTTTTTTTCCCTTAAAACATTACCTAGATATTCATTGAAGTACTCTTTTTCATTATCAGATCGAAAAATACTGATTTTTGAATTAAATTGATTGTCAACCATTTTGTAAAAATCTTAAAACACGTTTTTTACTTCAGATTTGTCTTTCATCAAATAAACCTAGCAAAGTCGAGTGTGATCATCTATAAAAGTTACAAACCACTTTACACCAGTCATGGTGGTAACCTTGGAGGGACCCCACACATCACTATGAATTAAGTAGAATGGTTTAGAGGCACGGTAGGGTTTTGTAAGATAAGTAGTTCGATGGCTTTTAGATAAATAACAACTTTCACATTGAAAAGACAAACAATCTAAATTTTTAAACAAGTTAGGAAACAAATGTTTAAGATATGAAAACTGGGATGTCCTAGCCTAAAATGCCAAAGCATTATTTGCTCGCAAGCCGAAATTGAACTAATACTACAACCATAGCCTTGAGTTGTTTTATTACTGGATATGTCATCATCAAAGTAGTAAAGACCATTGCCAATCTTCCTCCCCAAGTTCCGGTCCTAAAATTCACGATGAGAGTTAAAGAAAACAACACGACAGTGAGAGTTTTTGGATAATTTACTGACAGACAACAAATTGTAGGCCAATTTAGGAACATGAAGGACAGAGTGAAGAGTAATATTTTCTGAAATTTTTATTTGACCTTTTCCTACAATGGGTGAGAAACTAGCATTAGCAATCCTAACTCTTTCACTTTCAGAACAAGATAAATAAGTATTGAATAAAGAAGAGAAAGAAGTCATGTGATCAAATGCCCCCGAATCAATGATCCAAGAGACATAATTTTGACTACAAGATAGAGGATAAGGATTGCTACCTGTCTATGCAAGAGAACCACTAGGAGTGCTGGATAAGAATTGGATTTTAGAAGTTTAAGAAGATGATCCATCTGCTCCTTATTGAACAGACTTGCTTCAACCTCATTGGCATAGGAGGATGCATGAATTGGTCTGTCACTTGATTTGCTGCTCTTTCAAGTTGCAGGCTTCCTATGGATCTTCCAGTAGTTTTCCCGGGTACGGCGTGGTTTATTGCAATAATCACACCATACTCGAGATTTTTCATTTTGTCGTGGTTCAAAAAACTTGTTTGCACTTGCATTCGATGCAATCATGGTTAAGTTTTCCATAAGTGCAAGCTCCCTTTTTCCTAAGCATCACATTACTGCGGCTTTCTTCTCTCCAAACTTCAGCAAAGACATCACCAATAGGAGGTAGAGGTTGACGGCCAATTATTCTCCCTCTGACTTCATCAAATTCGATGTTCAAGCCGGCAAGGAATTTGTAGATACGGTGATCCTCCACCATCTTTCTGTTGTGATTGCAGTCCTCTGTTGACTTCTGCTAATAATCATTGAAAATGTCCAAATCTTGCCACAGCCTTTTCAGAGAATTGAAGTACTTAGTGACACTGTCCTCTCCTTGATAAATTTCACCAAGTTTAATTGTCAACTCATATATTTGGGACTGATTTCCCAAATCTGAATACATCTGGGTGATATTATCCCAGTGTTCTTTGGCTGTTGGATAACACATATAGTTGGAGCTGATGTTTTCTTCCATGGAATTCACTAACCATGTCATGACCATGGAGTTTTCAGCATCCTAGGTAGCATACGCCGAGTCCTCTCTGCTAGTGCCTTCTTCTTTCCTGTCAAGTATCCGATCTTTCCTCGGCCCTGAATGTACATCCAGACTGATTGAGACCAACGCAGAAAATTATCACCATTGAGTTTAATCCTGGTGATTTGCACCGAGTGAGAATCAGTGTTGGAGGCATGTTTCTCAATGTTTTTCGGTGAAGCAGTAACAATGGATTCAGATGTGGTTTCTAACATGGTGAAGGACAGCTAGCAGGTTCTAAGATTAACTCAAAAGGGTCAGAGAATAAGTCCCTAGCTCTGACACCATGAAAGCTAGAAAGAATAATAGTTCTTATTCTCATATTTTAAACAATGTACACAACACCTCTATTTATAGGAGATACAAGGCATAAAATTAGGGACTGATTAGCTACTAATTAGCTATTGATTCTGAGGACTAATTAGCTACTAATTCGGATTCTAATATAAACTTTCATGTTCTATAGTATTGACCAAATCTAAATATTTACAACTGTGATATCCCAAAGAATTCAGCCATATCCTGGCAGAATTATTTTCTTCCTATTTCCACAGTCTACCAATCACTAAAATAAAAACATGGGATCCCTATAAATGCGGCGAAATGGAGGCCCAAAATGATGCCAACTAGCAACTATCCACATTGATTCCAAGTTTCCAAACTTGTCCTCAAAATTCCTCGCATTCATATCCAACCAAATAACCCAAAAGATTGTGAAAACCACACAAACCCACAACCCTCTCCTTTTACCTTTGAATCAACTAAAAATTAATTGAACACAAGTGCCTGGCACCACCCAAAGAGTATCAACCGAACTATTGAACCTATACCAAAGATTCAAAGCCACTTGACAGTGCAAAAATAAATGGTCCAAAGATTCCCCACTCCTCTTACACATGATACACCATTGAGGACAGAGACAACAATTAGCCCTCCTTTTCTGAAATATGTCACTGGCCATGATTCTTCAATGAGCAAAAGACACACAAATATCTTCACTTAGAGTGGCACTGTTGCTTTCTAGATTTTTTTTGTGAATAGAAGGAACGTTGGGCTTATCAATGATCTTATGAAAGAAGGATTTGCATGAAAGAACTCTAAAAAGAATTAATGAACCAAACCCGTTTATTGCACACATTTGGAAGCAATGAGACTCCACTCGATCAAGCAAATATAACAAAGATGTAACCTCAAGGGTCACCTGATCATTACGATTTCTTATAAAATTGGAGTTCCATGAGATTGGAGCCAAACTAGAACAAGCTAAAGAGGCAATGGATGCATTATGAGAGAGCGACACAAAATAAATGTGGATATGCCACGTCAAAAGAGGAATCACCCACCCAGCCGATGAGACTCCATCACGGTTGTTGTTCCTCCGACTACTATCCCCATTGCCATGTAAAGTACTCACACATCTAAGCTCCCAAAGATAGAAGAAAAAGATGGCAAAACAAAAGAGACTGCTCAATATCACAAACTTTATTAGGAGTAGATAACCATCCCTAGCATCTGCTCAACCATCTGACCTGCCCGCTTCGCTTGTGCAAACCCCTTTACCATCTCATGAACCTACTCCCACCGAACAATAGGTGGTGGAAGTTGGTGATTAGGGCTGTTCATAAATGTGTCCGACCTGGTCAATCCGACTGACCCGGGCCGACCCGCCATTATGCGATCGATTTCGCTACATACTTCGGTCGGATACGGGTGTAAATAAGGCAAAAATTCAAGTCTCAGTTTGGTCATGAAATTTAAAAGTTTTAATCCGAATTAAATCCGACCAATCACGAAAATTTATCAAATAAAATATTAAATAATTTTGACCGTTTGTCTCCTCACATTTAATGCATTTCTCTTTGATTAGAGAGTTCCAATAGTAGTCCGTTCCATTATTCAGAGCCTTTGTCTCTTTCTCTCTCTCTTTCTCTTCCTCTCTCATTATTTCTGTTAGATTAGACCTTTCATCTCCTTTCACTCTTGTCAATAACTCCTCTTTATATGTTTCAAAAAATAACTCCTCTTTATTGCCTCTCTCTCATTATTACGTTACAACTCTCTCACTCTTTTCTTTTGGTGGCTCTCTCTCTCTCTAATTATTCTTTTGACTTTTCCTCTCCTCGTTACTCTTATCAATAACTCTCTTTTCTCTCAATATTTCAAATAAACTTTTTCCAATCTCTCTCTCTACTTCGGTCCAAAGAAACTCTTTCTCTCTCCTATCATCTGTATCTCCTTTTTTGAATGCATTCGCTAATATTATATAATATATTATATAAATATTGTATATGAGATGGCGGTGGTGCGTTGAGCTCACGGTAGAGATATTGCAACGGCGGAGACGGTGGTTACTTTTTTTGTCTTTCTCCTCTATCCCCCTCAACCCCTTATCTTCTCCTTCCTCCTCCAATCGCCTTCTCCCTAAACCCTCTCCTCTCTCCATCTTTGATTATCCTTTCTTGAAACCCCATCCCCTTCTCTCTCCCGTCTCTAATCTTCTTCCCAAGAACTCTCAAACCCCCTATTCCCTTCTCCTATGATTCTGTTGAATTAAGGAAGATGCTAGAGTTGCACCACTGACCGAAGCCCGGCCGTTTTTTCTACAACCCGAAGATGCCAATTTCAAAGCAACAGTTGGACGAGTTTGGTTTATATTTTCTCCAAACCGATGTTGTCAATTCGATTGTCGGTGACTGAAAAAATCGAGCCGATCCGACCCGTGAACAGCCTATTGACGATTACTCTCCTCAATGGCTTCTACAACAGAAACAAAAGATGGCCACTATAGCTTTTGCATCCCCTATTCATGTAGTAAAGTATCCTCCTTGGTGCCCTAAGTTGAAATATAGGGAATGTCTAGTGGATTTAGGGGCAGTGTCCTCAGCTTCCCGATGCCATTGGCCACTCACTGCTTCTTCCCACTGATGTGGAGAAGTATCAAGGTCAGACCAATCCCCTGCTTTTTAAATGGGTAATCCAGAATGTTGTTGTGGTAAGTTCCTTCCTCTTTGTTCGGTAATCACTTGTTTGATATGATTTTACACTTGTCTCATGTTAGCTCAATTATTTTTGCTAATCATGCAACAAATGTATGTGGCCATGCATAGGCTGGAAAGGTTGGAGGTTGTTTGGGTTTTCAAGAAGAGTCACCACCTCTAGCAATTGAGCAAAGTTGAGAAGATCAATTGGGTACTCACTAAGGCAAACGCAGTTACAAAGAAGGCACTAGCTAGTGTCGAAGAGAAGGTAAAGGCTTCTGAGAATAAGCTAGAAGAAGCATATTTGAAGATGGAAAAGCTTCGAGTTGTCGAGGGGACCACTTTGTAGATTGACTGTGAGGCTAGAGAGGAGTATAAGAAGTAGGTGTTGGAGTTGTAGGACTCTCTGTTTGGGGCCAGCTAGAAAGATGCCTTGGACAAGGCTGGGCTCATAGCAACACTTCAATTATATCTTCTCCAATGACTTAGCTACACATACACTATTGGTCTCTAAAGTAAGCACTCAACACCACTTTTGTCCCCAATGTTATGATTACCCTTTTTTAATCCAAGTTTTCAATTTAATTTTAAATAGTCCAATTATTAACTTCCGTCAAAATTGATAACAAAAACCCTTGATTTTAGGTAAAATGACGGTTTTGTCCTTCGGCTTTTCTACTCCAACTTTCTTCTCTCTTCTTTATAGCAACCTCTTTCCTGTCTTATTTTTGTCTTCGCCTACAACTCCCTCGCACAAGCCTATTCCCACTTAATCGCCCAATCCTCGACCGCTACTGGAACTTCTCTTTCTCAATTTATATAAAATATGTATTTGCATGTTTTGACGGCGGATTTGTACCCACCCGATCACTATTTTTCTCTGTGTGAGATGGTTTCAAAGGTCAAGGAGCTTGGAAAGTTTCAGGATGTAGAGATGCAGAGATCGATGAAGCACCGACACGCTTCCCAAGGCTGCATATCAGAGTCCGACGTATGTTGGACACCGACACGCAATAGACACATGTTCGACACGCTATCTAACGTGTCCTTTTCTTTCTTTTCCTTTTTTTTTCATCTCAGACACGTCCGGACACTCCATCAACACATTTGAGACACGCCTGAAGCTTTCAAAACCCTAGCCTCAGAGAGAGAGGAGAGAGAGAAGAAAGAGAAGTCCCCGAATCGAAGCTCTATAGTCTTTGTTCAGAGACATGCTTGAGACGAGATCCATCTGCGACACAGGGATAAGAGAGAGAAGAAAACAAATTTCTACTGCGATGAAACCAATTCTTCTACGAGATCCATCTGCAACACAGGGATGAGAGAGAGAGAGAAGAAAGCATCCTGCTGCAACATAGAGAAGAGAGAGAGAGAGCGAGACAAGAAGACCCAGCTTTCTTTTGTTCCTACTGTAACCAATGTTTGTTTACTTTGTCTTCCAAGAAAAGGGTTAATGCTCATGAAAGCTACCCCATACCAGCTAATAAAGCTCACCTTTTCACCTACCAGTCAAAGGGTCAAAACAGCTAATATCCACCAACTAATTAAATGGTCAACATAGCTCTTTCAAAATATATATATTTATATATTTTTTTATATTAATCATTGTGTGCCACATGAGTGTGGGTAATTTTATAATATTAAATTTTTAGTTAATATTAATTATATATTTTCTTCTCATAATTTAAAAAATTATTTATATATATGAAATATAAATAAAAAATAATATATATATTTTTTAATGTGTCCTTAGCGTGTCGTGTCTTTTATTTTTTAAAAATTAATGTGTCGACATGTCCGTATCGTGTCCGTGTTCATATCACGTGTTCGTGTCCATGTCGTGTCCGTGCTACATAGGTAGAGATGAAGGCTAGATGTATTTCATGAGAGAGTTTTGGAACTAGACGTGACAGATGGTGGCAGTGGGTTTAAGACAAGGGTGGTTCTGTGTGCTACATAGGTAGAGATGAAGGCTAGATGCATTTCATGAGAGAGTTTTGGAACTAGACGTGAACAGATGGTGGCAGTGGGTTTAAGACAAGGGTGTCCTGTATGCATATATATATATATATATACATACACAAATATACATACATATAACTATTATGTTTGGCAGTAGGTTTGATTGAGAATTGAGCTTTAGTCAATTATGGTGAAATCGTATGGTAGGTGAAGATGGTGGGTGGTCATGGAATGTGGTGATAGTTCTTCGGTGATGATATCATGGCAGTGATGGTGGTGTTGGATAGTGATAACACCTTGTGGGGAGAGCGATCATTTATGGTGGGGCTAGGGGAGGGGGAAACACTATGAAGTGGGGTGGTGGGAGAGGGAAGGTGCAAGGGGCAAAGGAGAGGGGTTCGATGGTAGGAAAGGATGACGTGGAGTTTTGTGGAGGTTGATGGTAAGGAAGAGAGAAAGCGGGAACCAAACAAAGGGAAGAGAGGGATTTTTTTTTAAATTCCGTAGTTGTCCTTAGAAATTGAATTTTGTTTGTAATTTAACTGGTGTTAATAATTGATAGTAGTTAAAATCAAATTAAAAACTTGAAAGACCTAATCGCATAATCAAAACATTAGAAACCATAGTGGCACTGAGTGCATACTATAGGAACCAATAGTGAACATTATGGAGTTCATGGCTTGTGCATAATGCTCCAAATTGGAGCGAGAACTCAGAGCTTGTGCTGATTCAAAAGCTTATAAGGGGTAAATCATTTCATGCACTGAAAGGTTTAGAAATTCATAGTTATAATAGGTGTTTGGGGATTTAAGTATATTTTGCTTGTTCTTTCTGGTAGCATAGGGTATGTGTTTTTGTTTTCTTACTGGTAAAGGGGATGTCCATTTGTTTTCTTGATTATGGGAGATTAGTTCCAAAATCTGGGAGCTTTGTATTCCTTTATCATTTAATTAATTAATTTTATTTTTGCCGAAAAATATGTGTAATGTTAAATTAACATATATGAAATGTTTATTTAATGCAAACTTTTGCCAATTGTTTTACATAGTCAAAATTATTTTCTTACTATTAAATTAACTTTCTATTTTTGAACTGATATTTTTTTAACTGTTACTAATATAAACGGCGTTTGCAATAAAAGTTTTGGGAAAGTTCAAAGTGATCATAGAAAATATTAATCATGTCTTTTCTACCAAGTTTTAAAAATTTCCAATTAAGAAATATGGCCTAGGGTGGGTAATATAAGCATCTAAGGACAATAATATAATAAAGGAATATCATCTATATGCTCAATCAGAATGGTGCCTCAGAAATGAATTAGAGAAAATTACCCATCTTTTAAGACCATCCCCGGCAAATCTGCAACTTCTCTAAGAGCCGCCCTCCACCTCTCTACCTTCGCGAGCCCCTTTTGTTTTATTTCATTGTTCTCTACCTCCAATTCGTCTTTATGTTTTGCAAATGCTTCTGCAAAACTCCCTGTTTGCTTCTTGACATGTGATGGATCAACATGGTAGAACACCGGCAATATTATGTGATCGACAGTTCTCTTACGTTCAAGTATCTTCACAAGTTCATTAAGACACCATCCCGAAGATGCATAGTCTTTTGACAAAACAATTATTGAAATCCTCCATTCCACAATTGCCCTATGTAGGTTTAAATCAATTTCTTCTCCTCTCTCAAGTTCGTCATTGTCTCTAAATGTGTGAATTCCTGCAGGAACTAAAGCTGTATAAAGATGATCAGTAAAGGTCTTGCGGGTATCTTCACCCCTGAAACTCAAGAAAACGTGATAAGAACATCGAAACATCGATGAGGAGGCTTCTTTAACTTTTGTAGTGGCCATTGATCAAAGCTCTACTATATGAGAATTAACAACCAGTATGTATGTGCATAAGATATTACATATATATGTCAATAATGGATAAACAAATCTAATGAAGTACTGAAATTTTGGTCAAATCAAAGTCAATCAAGTTCAAAATAGAGACCAAAAGCTACAAAGAAACTGTGAAATAACAGATGATTTTATGGATTTTATATGAGGTGGGTCCTGGGGAGTATGTGAAAACACAAATAATCACACCCAAAAAATAAATAAATAAACACACAAAAAAAAAAAATTTTGAAAAATTATACGGCTAGTCCCTATATTTTGTTGCTTGTGTCATTTTGGTACCTATAGTTTCAACTGACTCAATTTTGAACTTAATTTTAGATTTTGCCTCAGTTTGGTCCAATCGATAACACCGTTAGGATTTTTGACAGAAAATAATCACAGCTTTAGTTGAGGTTAAGGCATTAAATTGATCGAATTTACAATTTTGCCAATAAAAGTGTAACACTTATGTGCACATGTTTTATAAAAAGTAGTAATAATTAGAATCAATTGAACCAATTTGAGACCAAGGCAAAAATTTAGAATTAAAATTAAGCCAATTGAAATTATAACAACTATTAGTAGTGTAATTTGTCCAAAAAAAAAAAAAAAACAAACAAACAAACAATCGAGATCTTAGATAAACAAATGCATAATCACAGAAGAGAAGAAATATAAAAGAGGAAAACAAGATCGAAAAAATGTGTGAGAGGGGAAGACAAACAAACAGGTTCTGAATGAGTTATAGACTGGGAAAGTCTCAAAGTGAAAAGGTCACAAAGAACAATTGACCAAGACCACAAAGTTTGCGTGAGAGTTTTATAAAAAAAATGATATTGTCCCATTGAAATGTATCATTTATTTTTGTTTATTTTTATATTTTTACATTATCTGTATTAATTTAATTATTTTAATCATATTATAAGAATCATCAATATAATTATATTTAATTATTTTAATCATATTATAAGAATTATCAATATAATTATACTAAAATTATAAAAGTTATTATATATATATTTTTTTTTAAATTTAAGAGATATCAATATAAATTATCCTATTATAATTGATGAAAATTTTTGCCTATCATGTGCCATTTTAAAAGCCAAATTTGCTTACTATTAATGCACACACTTCTCTATCTATTTGGACAATTTTTTTCCCCCCGATTTTAACAAGTATAGATTATAATGCTACATCTATTTAAAATTTTATTAACAATCCTACTAAAAGTATTCATGTCCAAAAATTATTGGAGGTTTAAATATTACTTTTTTTTTAACAACCAATCGCATTTAACCATTTGTATTTTTAATATGTTTTTTAATAAGATTGTTAGTATATATAGAATTATTCTTAAAAACAAAAAATCGTTAGTGGGAAATTTATTAGAAAATTTTCTTTCAAGTACTTATTCTAATAAGTAATATTTTGGGCATTTGATCCATCAAATCGATCCTAATTATCATATTTAAGGTATTTTACGGATAATTTTATCCTTACAAATATTTTTTGAACTCTTGGCAACTCGGTGATGTGAACATTTACATTAAATAAATTTAATAGTGTGAATGTTTATATTAACAATGTGAATGTTCACATTGTTAAACATTCACTGCCAATATAAACATTAATGTATGCTTCATCCTATTATTATTAGAGCTGTTTTAGTAACTAAGTCACTCATATAATTTATTGAAATATAAAAAAATAATTTAAACTAAATATAGCATAAATAAATAAAGAGAGATTTATGAAAAAATGCCACTTAAAAAATATGAGCTGCAATTTTAATCATTCAACCATCCACCACCTAAATTCAATAAAATATTACCCCCCCCCCCCCTACATAAACCTTTGCATGTAATATAAACCAAAATTAATATAGAAATCTCACACTTTATTTGGTTTGATTTTTAATTTCTTTTAAAAATGGAAATTAGTTTGATAAAATTAAATATCAAAAATATATTTTCGTCCATAAAATAAGTATTTTTATTTATTTTATTTATTTTGAAAATCTAAAACCTCCGAGATATTGATTTGTGATTATGTATCAATTTTAAATAGTAAATAACAATCACAATTAAACAATCAAAAACAAATTGACACAACGATTTAGCGTGAAAAAATCATAATTTGAGCATCTCCAATTGTGATTAAAAAAAAAAAAAAGCACAAGCTAGGCCCCAATGTGTCTCTTCCACCACCGTCTTCATCTCGGAATTGTCTTGCCTAACGTTGAATCCACAACGTTGATGTCAAATCCACGACGATGAGCCACTGCAGAATCCATCAAAGCTTCAGGCCCAAGTTCCCCAGAATCCACCGAAGAACGCTTCGCTATTTATGAACAAAAGAATAAGAACAACCCTTGATATTTGACAACCTGTAGTTCATTGATCAATCGATCATCTTCTATACACCAAGGAAACTCATATAAAACACCCTATAATAGAAAACACTTTTTTTCTTCCTCTTTGAAAATCTGGACGGCTCAAACCTTAAAAACAGCAAATAGCGCACTTTATAGAAAATAGGATTGTGCAAACCGCTCGAGCGCACATTTTACCGCTCGAGCGGTGTAGCTAAAGGCGGTGCGAAACATATAAACTGACTACTCAAGCGGTAAAACTTTCTTCCCAGAAGTTTAGACGCTCTATAAAAGTACTGGATGATCTTTTTCTTCCCTCGAGCACACAAATGACCGCTCGAGCTGTTAAACAATTTCGACAGCAATTTTGCTTTTTGCTTTGGGGGCACTGCCCCTTGACCCCGCCTAGGCTCTGCCTCGGACCCGCCATAGGGCACTGCCCCCTGGATCCCTGCGATAAGGGTTAGATTAAAAACTTTCAAAAAATAAAGAAGGTACATTGTATCAATTTTTAATTTGAGAAAGTAAAGTAAAAAATGGTGATAATTGAGGGGATAAAGTGCAATTTGCCCTTAATATTATCACAAAGTTTGGGGGAATTATTGAAAGATTTTTAATAAAATAAATATAATATAATTATATAATTATTACAATTATTGTGACTTTTAAATATTTCAGTTACAAATATTATTAATAGATTTTATGGTAGTTAATTATATTATTTATGGAGTTTAATTTCATTGGTTACAAATAAGATGTTTTGAAAGATGGAAGTTGTTTGAGAGACTTCTATATATTTTTACATATGTTGTTTATGTTTTGGACAATTTTGGTTAATGACTTGGTTTAATTTTTTGATGATCGTAAATACTGGACGAGAGATGTTATAAGCAACTTGGGTTTTTATCTTAGATTGCTTTATTCGGGTTATACCTTCATGAGGAGAGAAAAGATATTTTTAGGACAGTGATAACATAACTCCCAAAACTTGAGAGCTATGTTTCTATACTCTTATTTTTTTATTTATGTATATTGTTATTTTTTGTCATTTTTTTTTTTAAAGATAATATTTGTACTAAATATTGTATTTATTATTTTGCTAGACTAACAGTTGCTCTGTAGAGACGTTGGCCCCATTTGGTTTAGTTTTAGAATCATAATTTGAGTGTGGAATTATGTTTTGAACGATAAGTTTTTTAAATGAGTTTTGGAAAAAAAAAAAAAATTTGTTTGGTTGTGAGTTTTGAATTGTATTTTGAAATTATTTTGGGTTTATTTTTTTAAAATATTTGAAAATTTTCTTAATTTTATTTTTTTAGGGTAAATATTTTTTATTTTTTTTAATGTACTCTGTATTTACTACATTTGTTAGTTGCATTTTTTTTAATATTTTATTTTTTTAGATATTTAAAAAATTTTAAAAAAATTATTTATTTTTATCTTAAATATTTTATTTTATTTTTACAAATCAGATTTAGTTTTTTAGAAATCATATTTAGATTTTCGTCAAACTTTTCGATTTGATCCATCAGAACACGAATTAATTCTTTTAACTATTTCTTATAAAAATATATTAATAACAATTGATTACTTTTTATAATTTCATATTTTGGTCCTTATCTTTTTAGCTTTATTGCATTTTAGACCCTTGATATTGTATAATCGTGTTTTTTTTTTTTTTTTGCACAACTTTTGTCACGACCCAATGTAGACAATCCATTTTTGACCGTCCTCAAGACTTGGACGTCACCGTTTGAACACTCGGTGATCATCCATGTTTGTGTTCGTCTTGAGTTCCCGGAGGTCTCGACCACGCGCCTTGCCTTAGGATCTCTCGACTCGACTGTTTTGTGTTTGGTTTTGCACCAAACACTTGTGTTTTGCTTTTCACTACAAGAAATTTCACTTTTGGCGACTAAATTTTTAGTCGCCCAAAGTCATATTTTAGTCGCCAATGCTCTTTAGCGACTAAATTTTTTGGTCGGGAAATTAGTAGCCAAAGAGTAGTCGGGAAATATAATTGCCGACTAAACCTAATTTAGTCGCTAATAGGTTTGAAAATTAATTAAATAATTACATTTTTGCCGACTAATTTTTTTGTCGCTAAAAGCTAATTATTTAGTGGCCAAAAACTTTTTAGCTACTAAATTTTTTAGTCGCCAAAAGCAAATACTAGTGTTTTGGCTACTAAAATTTTAGTCGCCTAAAGTCAATCTTTTTTGGCTACTAAAATTTTAGTGGCCAAATACTATTTCTTAACTATGACATTTTTGGCTACTAAATTTTTAGTCGCCAAAAGTCATATTTATTCTTCAACTTTTGTTTTTAGCTACAAAATATTTTAGTCACCAAATGTTTGATTTTCTTTTGGCTACAAAACTTTTAGTAGCCAAAGGTTTGATTTTCTTTTGGCTACAAAACATTTAGTAGCCAAAAGGTTGTTTTTCCTTTGCCTACAAAAAATTTAGTAGCCAAATGTTTGATTTTCTTTTGGCTACAAAACTTTTAGTAGCCAAATGTTTTTTTTTTTTTTCCTTTTTATTAGCTACAAAACGTTTAGTCGGCAAAAACATGATATTATGTTTTATTGTTAATATTATAATGTGTCCATAACCTGTCTGTATTCCATTCAACCTGTAATACGTATGTAAATAAAATGATACATAAATTATCAATCATTCCACAATCTGCATTCATATGTAAAAAATAAATTACTTTAACTGTCCAAGTACACAAAAACAAACTATTGTCCAAACTAAAATAATAATTCCATACAACATATACAATCATACCAAAAGTAAAGCCCTCCATATATAAAAATTACATTTACTATACCATGTGAAATGACCATTTGACATGGTACAAATTACCATCGTAATCTGTATTGATTATTCCAACCATCATATTCAGTAATAGTGAACTATCCAAAAGGCGATGACGACAAAAGTATTATATTAGTTCTATACGAAAGGGAAAATTCTTCTCCATACACCAATATGGATTATCCACAAGTCCACACAACGAAGCTATCTACAAAAAAAAAAAAAAAAAAAACAACAACAAACAAAACATTAGAATTTGTTACAAAATATGAATTTAGTCTGCCATAGGAAACATGTTCTAACATGCATTTAAGGTAGAATAATCGAGAAATGTCTTTTTCAAAATTAAAGAAAATATATATATATATATATATATATGTGTGTGTGTGTGTATCATGCAATATTTATCTAATCTTGAAAGAAATTTCTTTTTTTTAATTTTTTTTCTCTGCTCTTGAAAATCATGAACACATTACACCAGTAATAGTATTCAAACTATTACACACACTGTTTATAGTAAACAACATTTTAGTGTTATGTAAGGCTTGATCATATTTATTTTCAATACAGTTAACTACATTTCTTATGCATATGTAGACATCTAGCTACAAATATGTAGATTTCATACAGTTAACTATAAATATAAAAAGACAATTATTAGAATACTTTCTGTATGTTTTTTAGTAACTCTTAAGGTACCTCTTTGCCCAAAGACTTGGGTGAAATCTCTTTTCGGATTTTGTATTCCATATGTCACATGCTTTGTTTTGGCCTGTATACTCACAGCAAATTTTGAGGAACATTCATCTCTATCATTCACAATTTATGTGCACTTTGGCCTTTATTTTTGGACCTTTTTTTGCAGTGGTTAATGCAAAGACAAGCACACTTACTTCGGGCTGAACAAGGTATTCCTATTTCTGTATGTTTTGAATTTTCGCCCCCCAAACGCTCTTTTTCGACTAAGTTTTAGAGCGTTTTCGGCTGTAACTCCCAACCTACGCGTCCTAATAAAATTCCGTGAGTTGTCACAGGTCCTATTAGTCATGGGGATGCCGTCCGTGAGGGGCACACGGATGTTCGGGGCTGTTTTCAATTTTTGCCCCCGAAACAGCATTTTTCGACTAAGTTTTGGGCTTTTTTGGCTCTAACTCCCAACCTACAGGTGCTAATAAAATTCCGTGAGTTTTCACATTAGTCATAGGGATGCTGTCCGTGAGGGGCACACGGAGGTTTGGGGGCTTTTTTTTAATTCTTGGAAGATTACATGAGAATATGTTTCCTCCTAAACACATGAAAGGGCCAAATAAACAAGGTATTTCAATACTCCATCTAAAAAAAAGGCCATGCTGTCAATTCCATCTAAAAAAAAATCACAAATTCTTATATGATATTTATGTCAGGTTCAGCTAGATTTCAATACTCCTTCAGTTTGTTTGTTAACACTTGCACGTTAGCATTTTATTACTTATACATAAAAAATAAAAATAAAAATCATACACTAGTTTAGTTCCAGCTGAATTCCATTTAAAAAATTGGACCTATGTCATAAAAAATCATACACTTACTTTGGCATGAAAGTTGCCAGCAACCCATGTTTCCTTGCAACAGACCTAACAACTTCACGAGTGAAAATCAAGTTGTCTGCAGCATTAGAACAAAGAGTGTATCCCAATGCCAATTCAAACTGACCTTTCCCTGCTTCTGCATGCAACTACAACATTTAAAAAGCCACAAGACAAAACAAGAACCATGTTACTTGAATTGCAGTGAACTGGAAACATAATGAAAAAATATATAGAAACTAAAATCCACTGTTGAATCAGACAATACAGTCTGTCTAATAGTGGCGGGTACTTTACGTAAAACAACAATTTTGTTGCATACATTAACTAGTGATTTGCAAAATAAAATAAAAAAAAAATCTCTATTCATAGATATGATGCGATGTATCACCAATAATTCCAAAACCTTAAGCTGACATACATAAATAGAAAGCACAATGCAAACAGGGAACAAATACAAATGGACTGTCTTGAACCCACGACCTCCCCAACCTAAGCTCTAATACCATGTTAGATCACCACTAATCCGAAAAGCTTAAGCTATTAGGAAATGGTCCCAAAAGTGTATATCAAGTTATCCAATATGATGGATCTAAAAGCATATAACAACAATAAATTTAGAGGGAGTACCCTTATGTCTTGTGTGTTCAGACAACTGCTTTTAAAATTAAATAGCAAATGACCATTGTTTTCTACACATGTACAATTCATAATAACTTGAGTCAGCTCAAAGGTAGGTCACGAAAATAGAGAGATAGCAAATCCTAGAAATAAGAGCATTATGAAGTCTTTGTGGTTTAAATTTCTTTTCTTAAAAAAAACAAAATAAATACATGCATATATATACTCACATGGTTGAGGCACTAGAATTGGAATTAACATGCTGAGCAATGTCAAGAATGTATAAGAAGTCATTTTCCAATCCACGGAGAGAAGTTACAAAAAGAATTAAGTGATAATATGGATTGTGTGATTATGACCTCAAAATTTGACCTAAGTAGAACAACCTCCCATAATTCCAGTACAAAAAAGCTACGACAATACTAATCTCCTTCTACCTGTTCAACTGCAATATTCAATGACTGTAGAGCAGCTACAACTTCATGAAGTACAGGGGAAGCAGCATCAAATGCAGATGCAGAACAGTAGGGCGTCGTATCAAATGAAAATCATTCTTCTTTCCCCTCCCTGCAGATTTTTATAGTTAATACTTGCAATATCGACTGGAAAATCAAAATTAAAAGAAGGCCTGGTAACAATTGCATCACATACCTTAACGCACTCTTCAAGAGATAAAACTCACTTTCAAAACCTGCATACATCACATGTATATATATACAATTAGAAATTGAATGACAACATATTTCATATGAATAAACCATCATGCTTACCAAGTTAAATTCATCTTTCAAAATTTTTGAAACTCTACGCAATGCCTCTCTTGGGCAATATTCCCAAGCTTCACCAGGTTTAAGATGCATGTCACCCAAAACCATTTCTTCTTGTTTTGACCTGTTGAGGTCAAAAAAATAAATTAAATTATGATCACAAATATATCTGCTGCCCAACCAGATGATTCTAGACAACACACTTGAGATACGCATATGTTTATTGAATGTATATGATCCACATTTGTTATAGTAGACCAATATAATAAAATATGTGAAAAACTATTCTGATTACTGGGCACATAATATTACTTTCCATGCCATGTGCCATCATAAAGTCATAAAATGATTTGTTGTCGAAGATCTCAAATGAACTATAAACCAATAAGCAGACAAAGGTAATACTTATGAAAGAGATGTACTACCAAGGAATTATACACTTCGTTGATAAATCAGGTATTAGTCTGATCTCACCCACACCAGTCAGATTAGTCTCATCTGCAGGACAATCAGCAGCTGAACTCATAGCCATACAAGCAACAGTTAGGCCTAGACCATTCTTTACAACAACATCATGGAAACGTTTTCTTGGAACAGCCTGGAAAAATGATATACAAGGAACGAATAAACATAAATCAAACTATATCTAACTTTGCTGTTGTTCTAAATCTATAAAATTATCTCAAAACAATGGATTTTCATAGCAATCTGCCAAGACTGCTATATTGTATACTATACCCTATATCAAAATGCACAAGTAAATGATAATGATACCATTGAATCACTTCCAGCCACACATTGGTGTGCAGACATTTAAATAAATAAAAATAAAATAATGATGATATCACAACAGCTAAACACAAGATAGCCTAATTGGAAAAGGCACATACTCCTTGCTGACTAGAGAACTAAAAGAATAGAAAATCAAGTATGTTATATAAATGATGATATCACAACAGCTAAACACAAGATAACACATAACTGTAAAAGGTTTAAACTGGAAAAAGAAATGTTAAACCATATGAACAAACTAACCTTCACAGAAGATCCTTTCAGATCGGAAGCTTGCTTCACATATGATGATTTAGAGATCCCCTCAAAAGCCTAAGCCTGGCCTTGCATTACAAATGTCATTGCAGCACTTTCCCAAGATGTCATACCAGCAATTTTATTAATGTGCTATTTAACAAAGGCATATTAAGAACACCTATAATCCTGCAACTTGCAGTCTTATCTTCTTTTGGTGAGTAAGGTTTCAGTTGTATCTTAAATTGTGTTGTGTAATCAAGAGAGAGAGAGAGATGCAAAATATGTTGAGTAGTGCCTTACAAGGCATTTCTTTTCTTTTCTTTTCTGCTGAGTAAGGTTAGACATCAACATAGAAAAATTAAATTTAAGAGAAATTCCCTTCAAAAATATATATATCAAATTCAATGTGAGAATAAACTGTGCAATGATGCATATTGAAATGGTAGCTTAAGGTGCTTGCAAGTAAGCAAAAAATAAAATAAAAATGAAATGGTAGCTTAAGGTGCTTCCAAATCATGAGATGTAGAGATAGACCTAATACCTTCGCTGTGTTGAGTCAACGACTAGCCACCAAAAATATTAAATTAGAGTTCTTAACCTCTGTATCTACCCAATTTTGGTATGTTGTGATTCAAATATTAAATTAGAAACTTAAACATTGCAACCCACCAAAAATATTAAGAGATAAGTAGAAAGTAAAGAAAACGAGGTAACTTAACTCAAGTTGGAACCTTTATTTATTAAGGTCATTAATCACAGCAAATAGGTATTGAGTCAATACTTTCAAAATAACTATACCAATGCCATGACCCATGAGCATAACAATTCAGCGAAGTAAATACATTTCAAAATAATGCAAATAACCATGGAGGCATAGCAACATAATGACAATCATAAATGCAAAAAATCCAAGAATATATGGAAACCTAAAAGCAGACTCTAAAAACATTAATTAAAACAAAAGACCAAGTTTGAAGCCATGCTCTCTCTCTCTCTCTCTCTCTCTCTCTCTCTCAATTAATCTATAACTAAGCTTGTTTAGTGTCCCAAATATTTGACATGATCTAATGGACTGACTCTAGTCTGGAAGGTTTGATGTCAAATCATACTAACACTATGTAAAGTTGATTTGCAATTAAGATGAATTCTTCTTTGAGGCATTTCATCAAACACCCTGTCCACCAAGGTTATTATATAAGAGCAACACAATATATATACACAATAACACAGAAACAATGTGAGACTTCAATTCACACATCCACAATTTCGCATACAATTTGATCAGATTGTTGAAGAAGAAGAAGAAGAAGCCACATACACAGAAACCCCATAAAACCATTATTATTAAGATTGATTTACAGGAAACTCACCAAGGAGTAGTGGGCAATGTCAATCTGTCAATGCATGATAGCATATCAAATTAGGCGAAAGTGTATATAATAAAACATCACTAATCAAAATATAAACCAATTAGTGTGGGTTTTTTTTACAGTAACGAAAAGCACACATATAAACAACCTTGACAACAAAAATTGAATACCCATGTTTCTGAAATCCAATCCACATAGGGAAGGTAGAAAACTATTTGAAAAACCAAACCCATTTCAGAAACCAACACGAAATTAAATTGAATCAAGAATATAAAACCCTAGAGCAACAATCAGAAAGGGGGAAATAGAGGAAGGGAGACAGAGACACAGCTCGATCGAAAGAGAGAGCAAGCGCGCAGAGAGAGAGAGAGAGAGAACCTGTGCTCTGCAGCAATGGCGATGGCGATCTGCAGAGGTGGCGGTGGCGGCGGCGATCTGCGGCAGTGGCTGTTGCCATCTGAGGCGGTGGCGGTGGTCTGTGGTCATGTGAAGTGGGGTGAGGTTTGGTGTGGTGAAGGAGAATAAACAGAGAACAGGAGCGAATGTTATATATATTTATATATATTAAACCATTAGCGACTAAAACATTTTAGTCGCCAATTAATTTTTCAAATCCCTCCAAAATTGAACATGTTTCCCTCCAATTATTTTAATTTTTTGGCGACTACCATTATTTTTCGTCGCTGAATATCAATTTTTGGCGACTAAAATTTTAGTCGCCAAAAGGTAAAAATTAATTTTTTATTTTACATTTACCGACCAAAGGTTTTAGTAGCCAAATGTACACCAACGGCGACTAACATTTTTTTTCGTCGCTGAAAATCAACTTTTGGCGACTAAAATTTTAGTCGCCAAAAGGTAAAAATTAATTTTTTATTTTACATTTGCCGACTAAAGGTTTTAGTAGCTAAATGTACACCTACAGCGACTAAAATTTTTTTTGTCACTGAAAGGACATTTTTGGCGACCAAAGTTTAGTCGCCAAAGAGAAAAAAAATCAATTTTTTATTTTCCATTCGGCTACTAAATATTTTAGTAGCCAAAAGTCGAGAATTGGCGACTAAACTGATTTTTAGTCGCCAAAACCTATACTTTTGGCTACTAAATTTTTTTAGTCGCTAAAAAGTTTTACTTTTGGCTACTAATGATGTTTTAGTCGCCAAAACCTATACTTTCAGCGACTAAAAATGTTTTTAGTCGCCAATTTGGTCGCCGTAGATGCATTTTCTTGTAGTGTTTGAGGGACAGGGAATGGCTTGTTGGCCATCCCCACACCCCACCGGCTATGGCTTGAGGCCACCGGCCACTGTTTTGTTGCCACCGGCCATTGGTGATGGCCGGCCGACACTATTTTTGGTCGGTCGACCATGTATTTGGTCAATTTGGCATTTTTGGCTAGCCGACCACTGTGCATCTGCTTTTGCAGATATTTTTATGCCAGTTGTGCTAGCTGGCATACACTTTGCACCCCCTCCATACACGTATGAAGGGATTTCACTCTTGCTTAGCTTGTTTTGTAAGCTTTGCAAGAGTGATCCTGTATAAAGGGAGGGCCTCTCCTCCCTCTTCCAAGGTTACAAAAAAGCTCCAGAGGTCTGGTTTTAGGGTTAGCATAGTGTATCTATTCTATCTCTATATTTTCCTCTCTTTGTGTATAAGTGTGTGTTTGTCCTTACTTTTGTGCACAAACACCTAGTTCTACACCTTACCTTGGTTGCTGAGGAGCCAATAGGTTGTTCTTGAAGTTCTTGAGTGGATTCAAGCTTGGAGAAGCAGCTGGAGTGCTGTTCTTGAAAGGGGCCTACAAGGGTAAGAATTTCACCCTTTTTACCCCATTTTTGCATTAGCTTTTAGCCATCCTTGCTTGCTGTTTTAAGCTTAGTATATAACATATAAAAGTTCTAATTTTGCTTGCTTAAAATAGTTGTTTAAGGTTGCTTTGAGCTTTGGGGTTGTTTGACCCCTCTTAGGCCTTGTTTGGCCCCCATTTTGTGCTATTTTGGTGAGCTCCGGAACCACCTTGTTTGGGCCTCCTCACCACTGAAATCTTGAGGGATTTCAGTGGTGAGGATGGTGGTTTAAGGTCCTGAGAAGGAGAGGGCCATCCCCTCTCCTTGTTGTCTTCAAAATGTGTCATTTTTGCCTCATGTATGAGCACCATTCTTGAGTTCATGTTAGTCATGTCTTAAGTGTTATTTGTGCTTATTTTGCCATGATATAGCACTGTTTTTACTTGGTTTAGACACACCATGCTTGCTTTGCATACTTGTCTTGTAATGCCATGAATTGCCTTAACATGTGCCTAGCATTTAGATCACTATGCTTACTTGTTTTGGCCTAGCTTTGTGAAGCTTTTATGCATGTTTTAGTATGCTTGAGGTCTGTTTTTGGTTGCTCGGGTCATCCATGCTTTGCTTTGTACAGCTACCATGCAATTCCCCTTGTGAGCCTTGAGTGTTGACCCCTCTAGCATGCTTTACTTGCTTTGTTTCAGTGGTTTGGAACCACTTACCATGTCATTTCAGTCCCCATGGTATGCTTGTATGCTTGCATTTGATGCTCCTTTAATGCTTTAAAAGGTTGTAATCTTGTACTCCATGTTTGGCCTCTTTTGTATGCTTCCATGTGTAGACCACTTAGATGCTATCTAGGTGTGTCCTTAGCTTTGTTTAGGTCTGCCTTGGGACTATTCTAAGTCCTCTTAGCCTTGTGAGGCTTGGTTGGCATGGCCATGGTTTAAGCCCCTCGGCTTGCCTTGAGTTTTGGACATCGTAGCGTGCTTAGCTTGTCTTGTTTACTTGGTTTGGCACCTCTTATAACATGATTTCAGAGCTTAGTATGCTTGCCATATGTCCATGTTTAACCCTTTTAAGTGTGCTTAAACGTTGCTTCTTTATGCCTAAGTGTTGGACCATGTTTGCATGCATGTTTGTATGTGTTTTGGCCCCCATTTCCTTGGCATTTGGCCACTGATTTTGGCATGCTTGAGAGCTACCCATGTTAGTGTAAGTCCATCCCACCATGTTATTGCATGCATGCCTTGCATATTGTCGCATGCTTGCCCCATTTTACCTTGTGTCGCATGCCTAGGTTGCATTGCATCTTGTGCGCATGCCTCGCCTCTTGAATCACCATGATAGAGGTTGAATCTTTATGTGTTTGTTCGGTTTGCATTACATTTGAAATCAAAATGCACAACTTGGCCTCTTTGGCCATCACGCATTGGAATGCGCGATTGGTGGTCCAAGGGCTGAGTACCAAACTCCTTTGAGTCATGAATATGACAAGGAGTGTGGTTGGTGCAAACATTGCTTGAAATGCATTGCCATGCCATGTTTTGCCCTCTGTTGCTGTCAAAATAGGTTTATGCAGGCATACATGGTCGGCCGACCATCTCTACTGCTGACTGACCAAACATTTTTGGCCGAGATCTATACAAATGGTCGATGACCACTCCCCTATGGCCGGTGACCATTCCTCATGGCCGGTGGCATCCCCCAGTGTCCAGAGAGTGTACCTTGGGACTTTTGCAGTCTTCAGAGGAGGAAAACAGTGAAAACAGAGGCAGCTTGTGCATGGCATTGGATTTCCGGGCGAAGCCAATCCGAGCATGCGTGCATCCCTCTTCCCGAGGCCTTTTACTGCTTTCCTTAGCTTAATTGATTTTTTAATTAATTAGGTGGTCTGTAAATTATTTAATTAGCTTGTAGGTTAATTAAATTGTATTATTCTTTCGGTCCCTCCGAGCGAGGGCGAATTTGTAATAAGTGTGGGTGCGTGGGTGCGTGTCTTCCAACCCCCACTTCTTTCTCCTTTTTACTTACCTGCTTTCAATGGTTAGTATTAGGGCATGTTTAATTTAGCATCCTTATGCTACGCATGCGTGCATCCATTCATTTGTATTGCATGCACCGGGCTCGGCGCATCATGCTAACTGCATAGTATTTCAAATCTAACTTGAATACATGCTATCTGTGCATTTCACATGCCATCCTAGGATTAGCCGAGCCTATTCTAGTTGCATTTTGTATGCGATGCATTAGCTATTTAACATGAACTAGAATCATGCATGATTGCTAACTAGTTTCTTATTTTGGCTTGGAGTACACTGTAAGTGTTTTTACGCTTTAGCATCTCGCATGAGTGTGAATGTTAACATGACAACATGCTTACCATGTGGCTATATGCTTATGTGACATAATTGCCTAAATGCCTGTGGGTGAAGGTTGGATTGTTTGAGTTGGAACGACTCATTGAAATCCGTGTTTTAGCCTACTCGCGAGTAGCGAATTTCAAACCATTGTCCAAACGAGCGGATATGCAATGCTTTGTTCCAAATTAGGCGATCTAGTCTATACTTTTGTGTTGTGCGCATCACATAGTAAGGTTAGCTAATTAATCGGAATAAGAACACATAACGTTTTCAAAACTAGATATCATGGTTAGTAGAGGCCGATCTTCGGATCGGGCGAGAGGGGGTGCTCATAGCTGACCTTCCCCAATCGTACCCAAGTTCCCGAGCCGAGGCAATTTTGGTGATGACGGACACGTGGCCTTAGGCTAACGAGTCAGGGTTTCCTAAATTCCCCCATAAAAAATATTTAGGTGGCGACTCTGTATCTGGCAAAGCAGTCCATGTTTGGTACTTCTTTCTAAAAAATCTGTTTTTCAAAACGATTTGCCAGACTTGGACTCTTTGGTGATTTATCAGTCTTGCATTGCACTTTGCGAGATCAGATTAAGAACCAACACAATTCGAGTCCGAACTGTAGCACGTGAGGCCCACGCGGGCGCGTCTACACCCAAACCTGTCCCTAAAGTTTGGACATGACTGACTTTCTCAAGCCTCAAAAACAAAACAAAATAGTCATAAACACTTATATAATATTGGGGCCTAAAACGGAAACAACCATAACGCTAAAGAGAAAACTTTCATTGAGCAGTGTCTAGATGCCAAGATCTGAGTACATATATCATATATATTTAATTAATTTACATATACAGTTCATTAAGCGACAAACCCACGACAAGCCATTCTAACAAAATTGCAATGTTCCAGTATTTACATATACATTCATAGCAAAATGGAATATATAACAGAAACCCCAAAAATAAAACAAAAGGGTTTAACTTGGGAGGTTTGACAGAGTAGGCCAACAAAAGTCTCCTAGAGTTGACCTAGGGCCAACCTTCGGGTTGACCACCTACAAAACATACACGAATACAAAATGAGACAAACTTAGTGAATAATAATAACGTACTAAACATGTAACGAGCGTGTAACTTGCAAAATGTATATCATATACGTAAGTCATGTATGTTCTCTTTGATTAACAAAACGACCTCGGGCCCAAATACAGCAGAACGACCTCAGGCCCAATAATAACAGAACGGCCTCGGGCCCAATAATAACGTACAATTATTCTACTTATTTTATCAAACATAACTTATATAGCATGAGCTATTTGAGAGAAAAATAAGATGGATATTGAACAACACGTGTGAGTACAATATATGTGAGAACATATTATACATCCTTTCATTACTATTACTCACTGCGATGAGAATGAACAATGGTCCCCTCCTGTACGTGCCCTGCACATAGTAACAACCGTAAGTACATCACTTTTCCTTAGTTTTCTCTTGTTTCTCAATTATTCGATTCGTTAAGCTCCATGTAATTAAATGCATCATAGGAACATCGAATGGACATAATAACACATTCAGAGGGTTGAAAAGAGCAAAAGAAAATCACAGAATTTTTCAACTTGAGCCGCACATGCAGAAGTCCCCACCGCATGTGCGGGCAAGTGAGTCGCACGTGCGGCCGCATGTGCTTTTATTGCAATGTAGCTCAAACTTTCTCCCCTGTTTTCCGCACGTGCGACTGTGAGCCCCGCACGTGCGGTTGTGCCTCCCGCACGTGCGGCCAAGAGCCCCTCACGTGCGGTCGTATACCCTGTTTTGGCAGTTCGAAACTTAGACAAAAACTCAGTTGACCAAGCTCATTGCAAGGTATAAGATAGGGAAAAATTAGCTCAATATCATGATATATCATCATAATGAACATGAATCACAAGCATAATTAGTCCATACCTCCTTAAATTTATATATACATCCCAAATTCTTTATATTTCATCCATCCTTGGTTTATCACAACATATCTCTATAAACATCAAGATGCATGTGTGACCTCAAAACATGTAAAACTAAAGGAACATAGCTCAAAACAACCTCAAATACAAGGATCATCCATCAAAGCAACCAACTACTATAAGCAAGACTCTTGTTGTAAACCCTAACTTACATGAATGTAAAGATTTCTTTCTCAAATCAAATAGAGAGAGAGATTAGAATGTTCTAGTTAAATTACACATACCTTGAGCTTTAGTCTCAAAACCCTTTTTCAATTCCTTCAATTCTCACTCTTGTTGGGCTTCCCCTCTTCCCTCTTCTTCTCTAGTATACCCTCTCTCACTTTCTTAGGAGATATTAAGCCATTCATGTCTTTTATATCTATCTAGTCTAAGTCTTAAGAATGTTGAATTTAAATTTTTCCCAATTAATTCGTTACGAATCAAATTTTTTCAAAACTTGATATTATGTCCTAAAAATTATGCTAATCATAAATGTAAAATCAATTTTGGGTTATCGTGCCCCTACGGCTTTCAATTTCTAGTCCGAATGTTTCAATTTCAACAGATTTTCCAATAATCAACAGATATAACACCTCAATTAACTAATTCATATATGTAAGCATAACTCCTCATGGAATTCCTCATTAAACATGTAATTACTCATATAACTAAAGATGTAAAGCATATAAGAGGGTCAGGTTATTACAACTTTTATATTAATAAGTGTACTAAATATCTTCCATTATATACAATATATATATATATTGTACCTAGATCATGCCAATGCATGGCCATTGATGGATTGATGACCATTTTCAATGAAAAAAAGAAAAAAAAGAAAAGAAAGAATGGTGCAACCCTTTGATTTGGGAGATGTTGTCTTATTGTCTTCCCATCAACTTCACTAGGGAAATTAAATCCCTAATTAACCTAGATCAAGTCTCTAATCCATCTTTAATCCTATTCCAATTTAGCCAAATACAAATCAATTCCATTCAAGACCAACCCCAGTTAAAATGGTCAATTCATCACATTTTTTCTATAAAAATATGAGTGATCCCCCTCACTTTCCTTTAATATTTTCTATTGGATTAAGAGAGAGAGAGAGAGAGAGAGAGAGAGAGCTAAGGAAGAAAAGAGAACAAAGAAAGAAAAGCTTTTGCTGGTAAGGTAAGACCACACTTCCCACTCTTCTTCTCTACTACTTCTAATGTATACTTTCTATTTCTAAGTGATATTATATGTATAATTCTGTGTTTTTATAGTCAAATCATTTTATAGTCAATATATATATATGTGTGTGTGTGTGTGTGTGATATTATGTATTGAATAAAAGGCAGCTATGGGAGTCTTTAGTGAAGCTTAAATCTACTTTTGTAAGTCCTTGGTGTGTAGGAGGGGATTTTAATGAAATTAGGGTCATGAGTGAAAGGAAAGGGTGTTTGAGGAAGGATAGAGAAATGAAGGATTTCAATGATTTGATTGATAATTTGGAGTTGCTAGATATTCCAATGATAGACAGAACCTTTACATAGTGCAATGCTTTGGATAGGGATAGGTGGAGAAGGATTGATAGATTCCTAATTGACCATAGGTGGTTGGAAAAGTTCTTATTTAAATAGTGGGGGCTACCTAGAAGTATATCTAACCACTACCCTATATTGTTAATGGAAGATAAGGGGGATTGGGGACCAAGGCCATTTAGATTCATAAATGCTTGGTGCTTGCATCCTACGTTTAAATCTGAAGTGAGGAAATATTGGGAAAACAATCAGATAAGTGGTTGGGCTAGTTACATGATAATGAAAAAGCTGGGGAATCTCAGATTACATCTCAGAAGGTGGAATTGTGAAGTGTTTGGAAATATTGATGAGCAATTGAAACAAGCTGAGGATAAACTCCATGACTGGGACATTGATGTTGAAGGAAGGAACTTGCAAGAACATGAGGTCAAAAGGAGAAGGGAGGTTAGAAGGCTAGTTTGGGAGTTGAACAAAAAGAAAGAGTGGTTATGGCATCAAAAATCCAGACTGACATGGGTAGCCAATGGGGATAAAAAAAAAAATACAAGGTTCTTTCATATTTTGGCTAGTAGTAGCAGAGGAAAAATTTGCTGGATTCTGTAAATGAGAATGGTGTCATCTATGATCAGCCATATGTGATTAAACAAGCAGTGGTGAGATATTTTAGCCAACTATTTTCTGATGATTTAAGGATTAGGCCAAAACTGTCAGGTGCATTTGTCTCAATTAGTCCTATAGAATCTGAATTGTTAGAGGCAGAGTTTTTAGAGGAGGAAATTTGGGAATCAGTCAATGATTATAATGGTAACAAAACTTTGGGGCTTGATGGGTTTAATTTAACTTGCATTCAGAAATGTTGGAATATAATGAAAAGGCTTCTAGACCAGCTTATGAATGAATTCCATTCTAATGGTAAGTTCGCTCGAGAAGTGAACAGTTCTTTTGTTACTCTAATTCCCAAAAAAGATAATCTCATGGGTCTGAGTGATTATAGGCCTATTAGTTTGGTAAGTTCAGTATACAAAATAGTTGCCAAGGTCTTATCAAGAAGATTGAGAAAGGTGCTTCCAAAGATTATTAGTGAAGTGCAAACAGCCTTTTTCAATGAAAGATGTTTCCTGGATGGGGTGTTAATTGCCAATGAAGTGGTAGATTGGTGGAAAAGATCAAAGAAACAAGATATCATCCTAAAGTTGGATTTTGAGAAAGCATGTGATTCAATAAATTGGGAGAGTTTGTATTCAATGATGACCAACTTTGATTTTGGTGAGAAATGGGTGAGGTGGATGAAGACTTGTATCTCTACAGCTAGAGGCTCAATGCTAGTTAATGGTTCACCCACATCAGAATTTTCTCCAATGAAAGCCCTTAGGCAAGGTGATCCACTTTCACCTTTCCTTTTTAACATTGTTACAGAGGGCCTCAACTTATTAATGAAAAGAGCTAAAGAAGTGGGTTTGATTAGAGGAGCTTCAATTGGACCAAATGATCTGAGATTATCTCACCTTTAGTTTGCAAATAATACCATCATATTTTGTGAAGCAGATTGGGAGGAACTTATTGCTATTAAGAGAATTCTAAGATGCTTTGAGGTAATGTCTGGACTTAAAATTAATTTTCACAAAAATTAGGTGAGTGGGTTAGGTGTTTAGGTTGATTTAGTGAAAGAATTTGCAAATAGGCTCAATTGCCATAGCTAGAAGCTGCCTTTGAAGTATCTTGGTATGCCTTTAGGAGCAAATCCAAGGAGAAAGAGCACCTGGCAGCCAGTAGTGGATAAATTTAAGAAAAAGCTAGCTTTATGAAAGAGAAAGTGCTTGTCTTTTGCAGGAAGATTAACCTTGATAAGATCAGTGATGTCTAGTTTGCTAGTCTATTTCTTATCTTTGTTTAAAATGCCAGTGGGTATTGTAAGATCACTTGATAAAATTCAATCTAGTTTTCTCTGGGGAGGATCTGAATTAAGGAGAAAAGTTCATCTAGTTAGTTGAAAGGAGGTATGCTTAAGTAAGATTCAAGGAGGGTTATGGGTTGGGAATTTGACGGAGGTAAATGATTGCCTACTTATAAAGTGGTGGTGGAGGTATAGTAGGGAGAAGAATGCTTTGTGGAAACAAGTGTTATGCTGCAAATATGGCCGGTTTGGTGGCAGATGGAGTCCGTTACCAGTGGTTTCAGGTATGATGTCTATTCTGTGGCAGGATGTCTTATCAGTGAATCTATCTAATCCTGCTTTGAGTGAATTCTTTTTCAACAATGTCAAAACAGTTGTGGGTAATGGTAGAAGGATTCAGTTTTGGGTTGATGGATGGTTTAGCAATCAGAGTCTTAGTGAAGTCTTTCCCAGATTGTTTTCATTGTCAACTGAGAAAGATGAGTCACTGCTGCATTTTGTCCAAAGGAAAGGAGAGGGTCGTGAATGGAAGCTAGTTTTTAGAAGGCCTCTTTTTGCTTGGGAAGAGGAGGAAGCGTCCAAGTTGAATGATTTGCTGCATAATGCACCTACTATAAATGCTTTGGTTGAAGATTCTTGTTCTTGATTAGCACACTCTTCTAGGTTTTTTACTGTGGCATTAGTGTGGAAATTAGTGAAATCATCCAAAGGTTCTACAAAATCAATTACAAGGAGCATTTAGAGGAATATAGCTTCGCCCACAGATATGGAGTGTATTGCTTAGCAGCTGCTGCTACAGAGCTACTAATAGATGCTGAAGTAGGATTGCATTCTATTCTTGTTTACTGCCGCTGCTGCTACCAGTTTGCTGCGACTGATAATATTCTTGCCTACTGCTGCCAGTTACTGCTAATAGCCAGAGTTTGCTGATCTGTTCTGTGCTGCATTGCTGATCTGTTTTGTGCTTCTCTGTCTCTTTGTTGTATGATCTATTTTTTGTGTCTATGTATATTAGGATTACATAAGGGAGTGAGGCATTGCTAATCTGTTGTCTTCCTTTTCTTTCTTGGTTGTTGCTTTCTTTGGGAGTGTTTAGCATATGATAGGATGGGCTTTTTGGTGCCAACCTAGTTGGGATGATCTAACCCATTGTAATGCTTTGTACACCCTCCTTTCTTTATTGATGTTTTGATGTTTTTGTATGTACATCTTGTACCTTTCATTGTCATCAATAAAGTTTCTGTTTTTTGCTGATCAAAAAAAATATACGTGATATTATGTATTGGTATGATATCTTGGCCATGCATAGCATAGATGTTGTGTTTTGAGTTCTTTTTCTCTTTTATTCGGTAAATAGTTTCTAGGGCTCGAGTATGTAGAAAATGTGTGAATTTTTGTAGAGCCTAATTGTGTGTTTTTATAGTCAAATCATAATCTTCAAGTTTTTAACGAAAAGTTCCTGAAAATAGTTCCCTTGTTGCATTTTTAGTAAAGTCCAGAAAAATTCACTTAAAATGGTTTCCATGTCAAAAGTTTCCTTTATGTGTTTCTTCTAATATTTATTTGAACAAAAATGATTGATAGAATTGTGAGAAAATCAATTTTTCCCAATGATTGATGAATCTGGATAGAGTTGAAGTAATGGCCAATTTATGGAGCTACAATTAAATGAAACTAGACTCTTTATTTTATAACTCATAATAAAATCAGTCCCATTGGGGTTCCGAAAGTAATTTAACCAATTTAATTTCCTTACCTCTGCATATCTGGAAATCTGAAAATAATAGTCAATGTGCTCCTTCTTGTGGAATATTAAACGCATGCTTTGTTTCCTGTTTGTGTTGGCATTAGATTATTATCATATATGCTTCTTTAATTTCTCTATTTGATCATGCTTTAGCTACCTTATGCTTAGTATAGTTGTGGTTCTCCTTTGCTCTAACAGAAATTCATAATAAATTTAAGAAGGGGAACTTAATTGGGTGGTAATGGGTTGCACTTATTTGTAATGAATTTGAAAGATAATTATAAAATGTAATTGTTGGTACTGTAATGAGATGTGGTGGGACGTGTTCTTTTACAGTTGGAATATGTTCCCTTTTGGGTGAAATCTTGCGTAAGTGTGTCTTTGAACCCTAACGTGGTAGGGGAGGTATCATGGCTACTTAAAGGAATCGGCGAGGCATAAGGGTGGCAGTGGTAGTCTCACATAGGGAGAGTATCCTTGGAAGCCTGTTCCCTTGGGGCATGCCATGATGACATCGTTGATATTTGTGTGGTAAGCGACAAACTGGTAATTATGTAGTAAACGATGCATCATTTTATTTTATTTTAACCAAGTGGAAGTCAGAATTACCTGTGACCAGTATTAGTGGTTGGATAGGCATGACATTTCATGGAGAATCACCTAGAACAGACTTTTGATTGAACATTATGAGGATTGTAATTTATTAATTACTTGTACGTATTTAATGTTTTCACTGTATATTATTATACGTTTTACTGCATTACCAGTGCATTTGTGTCTAACTTTACTTGTTACTGTTATATTGCTATATCTATATTTGTTTGTATTGTCTGGGGATGTAAATAGTAGAGGTTGGGTGAGGGTTTCACAGCTCACAGCTTTTGCCCTAGTGTTGAATGCCAGATTTTGAAGAATTCAACGGCACAGAAGATTTTAGAGAAGAGATCGGGAAGTTGCGGCAATGTGGACTGGATTTGAGATTGCTTATCTCTTGCTTACTTTATTTGTAATTTATAAAATTAGGACAACGTTGTTTGTAATTTGTAAAACTATGATGTGTAATTATCATTTTTGAATGTGTAACCTTAGAAGAACTCTGTATTTATTTGTTAATATATTTTTTTGATGTTCTCGATTTTTGAGACGTCACATGCTTGGTTCTACAAGGCAAACATGTGATCTACAACTACTTCTTTTCTATGAGCTTATGTACACCTTACTTTACCTCAGTTGTAGTGTAAGATAAAGATAAAGGATTATGATAAAAACGATATGTTAGAGTTTGTGTTGCGAAGGACTCTTATGCTGTGTTTGGTTGGGGAATTTGATGAGGGATTTGGAAAGGGAAATAGAAAAGGTAAGTGAAATGTGAATAAAACATACCTATATTTCACCTAGTTTCGCACACCTTTTCTCTTTCCTTTTCCAAATCCCTTCCCAAATCCCTCAATCAAACACATCGTAAAGGATTAATTGTGATATAAGATAGTTAGATCCCAACTCTCACATAACAATCTTTTACAAAGAAGAGCATATGAATGTAGCAGAGAATAGAAGATCTACTCACATTTTTCCGTATTCTCCAAGCATATAGATTAAGCTTCCATGGCTGAAAGGTGAAGAACAAGTCTTGTTTGAAGACCTGTCTATGTGGTTTCATTCTTCAAACTTGTACAAATTCAGTCTTGGGTTTTCAAGAGCCTTCGACTCAAATGAAACATTTTTTGGTAATAAATTTACTTACAAAAAAATCAACTCATAGGTAGATGTCAAACATTATTATTTTTTTTTGTCCCATTCCTCATCCACATATCTTTTTCTATTATAGCTATGCACCATTAGTTGTAGTAGATACTCGCACCTTGTATACCCCAAGTAAAGAATTCAAATGGAAAAAATATTGGTGATCAAAATAAAAACTTGGATTAATAGAAGAATGGATAAAATTGAAAAAACCAACAGACCCAAAACTATGTTTATCAGACAAGTCCACTTAATCTATTATTTGGTAATAAATATCTCACTCTCTCGACAAACTAAGCCTTCAAAGTACAAACTTTAAATTGAAGCTAATTTTACCCCAATATTAATTTACCTCATCCCTAAATAACATAAAATTTTTAATAAGTATGACCATAATAAAGTTCATAAAGTAATAAATATGGATAAACACAATCAAACCCATAAACAAGAATTATGATATCATCAATTAATTCATAAACAATCCTTAAGTGGCTTTATTTTAACAGCACTGTCATGCAAACTTGAATACAAGATCTACATTCATATAGAATTACAACTATAAAGAAATCAACAATTAAACAGAGTCATTTGTTGAACATTGATAGGATAGCAATCATTTGGTGGACCAGAATAGGCCCTTTGAGCAAGGATTGCAGTGGCAGATTGCGTTGGATGAAAGGCATCCCAAAAGACATATTGACTCCTGTTTGAACATGGGACTGCAAAGGGTAGACACGTTATCTGTCCCTGGTTCCTCCCTATTCCACAACATGCCCTATCCACAACGTTGAACCCTACATGCAAACCAAAATATACATGAATCAACTCTAAAGTTATCATCAACAGATCTCTCTATCTCTCTCTATTTTCTTTTCCATTTGAAGAAAATCTTTACATTTTAAATTTAAAACTCAAAATCATGAATATTGAAGCACCATACTAGATGTAGTAGAAACCATTAGTATTAGGCCCTTGTTAGGAGATTATTATACCATTTTTTTCCTATCAAATGATTAGTTCATTTAATTTGCGTACTTTTTTGTCGACGTTTTTACTTAGAGAGAGAAGGGAAGGGAGAAAGAGGGGTTTCACAAATGCTTCAACGATATTTTTAGGCCTTGTACCTACTCTTAGAGGTGGAGACTGAATTTTGGTTGATGGTGACAACATTAAGGCAAAGGGTTATGTGTAGACATGGTTTCCTTCTCCTTCATTTGTACCACCACCTAGCCCTCAATGCTTTTCTTCCTGATCCCAATTCCAACCTAGACAGTAATGGTTGTCCCCATACCCTCCATACAACTTGAGAGAAAAAACACAAAGAAAAACCCAATTAAGTTATTGAGCCATTTAATAAATGATATTTCAGAGAAGGCCAAATGCCATTTGTAGGCCATGTACCCACCCCCAACCCCTTTCCTTTATCGCATTTCATCCCACACTGGTTGGACATAATTTAAATTTGGACAAAATTTGTACGGAAATTCGAACAGAAATGATCTTAAATTGGGACCAAAATTATACAAATGAAATATTAGGAACCAAAATAAAATAAAGGGCATATATTATGAGAAGTGACAATAATGTATTTAAGCCAAAGAAGCAGCATAAAAATTGGGATTAGAGATTTAAAGATGATATAATAGTATAGTAATAGTACAGGAAACTAATAATAAGGGAGTATTGGGAAATGATATGATAGAAATCAGAGCATATAGCATACCATAGGCAGCAGGGTTATTGAGGATGTCACCAAAAATGCCATAAGTATTGCCATAGACAAAAATGGCACCAGGATGGGTGGTGCCATTGTTGAATATGGTGACTAGCGATCTAAGCCCTTCGTTGAAGCTACCCAGAATCTGATTTACATAGTCAACACATCTTCCAGGCAACGCCTGCCCTGTGGCCAACTGGTTAGGGATGCAACCAAGCGGTCCAATTCCTGCTATAAAAAATTTCCTTAGTCCCACACTGTACAATGCCTGCAACCAACAACATTAACATTCATTATTACAATTTTATTAAAACAACACTACTAGTATGTATTAGCTAATAGCTATTAGCTTCTTTATTGATGTTTCGTCACAATGTGCTCGTCTATAAATTTGCTTTCATCAATAAAGCTTTGTTTTCGCCGATAAAAAAAAACTAATAGCTATTAGCTAGAGGAATGTCATTGTAATGTAATTAAATAAACTGAATTTGACGAGCATAGTGATTAAGGAGAAGGTTGGCGAAGGCGGAAGGAGTGTAAGTGACGGTGGAAGGGTAGAGGGAAGGCAAGAGGTAGTAGTTAATATAGTCATTGCTTCCAAAAACCATAACCGCTAAGGAACTGGACAAGTACTGAGTCAGGTTGGTTCCGCTCATTATTGTTCTTAGTTGGCTCAATGTGTTCTCAAAGTTTATCACCTGCTGGCTTAGGCTATACCGATATCCCTGTATCCATCCATTCATCCATCAAATTTTATTTTTCTTGATAAAATTATTAAAAAAAAAATGAAGTGAATGAGGGAAAGAAAGAAATAATACATAGTGTTGTCCAGTTTCATCAAGGATGCCAGCAGCTGCAGAAGCATAATTGACTCCCCCAACAATTCTAGGCCCAGTTGTGGTGGGATCTGCATATGGTGGAGGAGCAGGGATACCCAACTTCTCTCCTGCAACACAAAAACTTCATCAATACATAACTCAATTTCTAAAAATATAGAAAAAAAATTATTTTTTAATTTTTAATTCAGACTATTGATTTAGATAATTTTAAATGAATAACACTTGCACGATCCAAAATCTTTAATCACAAAACTCTTCGATCCCATATAATAATAATATTATGCCAATGTAGAAATCAAATGTATCTTAATGATTATAATTATAGTGATTCAGGATTTAGGGTTTAGATGGAGGTGGCTTTCTATGGTCCTCCCATTCAGTAATTGGACTGGATGTCCAATTTTGGGGATTGGGTGATTCAATCTGTCAAACAAATTATTTATGCAAAAAATTAAGTTTATAAGATATTTTAAATTAAATGATTGGATCATATTTATTTTGAAAAAATGAATCTATTTTTTTTGTAAATATCAAAATCATACTTTTCATTTTTTTTTTTTTTTAATGTAATCCAACCATATAATCCATGACCAATCAATTTGATTTCTTACCGGATGAACACAAAAATAAACCATTTAAATCACAATGGTGGCCCGGGATGGGCCCATGTCCCCACTTAACTCTCTAGTCTAATTGCTTGATTAGAGGAAAGCCTTCTCTTTATGTAAGGCGTGGGCATTCCTCGGTTTGGGCTGGGCCCGCGTTATATAATAAAGATTTTGGATTATTTTGAGAAGTTGGCTTTTAGTTACTTTTTTTGGTTTGTAGTAAAAGTTAAAAGTTGATTTTTTTACATTTTTTTTATTTGGGAAGTTGTTTTTAGTTACTGATGAAATTACAATTCTATCCCTCATTAGTCAAAATGTGCTACATAAGTGAAGTAAATATTTTAAATTAATGGGGGTAATTTGGTCATTTTATTGTGATTTGACATCATAAACAAATATTAATTAAAAAAGCCAAAAGTAACTTTTTACCAACTTCCCAAATCATTTGTCTAAAAACGCCAAAAACTTGGTTAAAAGTCAAAAAACCACTTTTTAACATCTTTCCAAAATAGGCCTTTGTGTCGGTTCAAGTTCTGTTCAGTCCTAATATTGGATTTCTACATTTATCAAAGTCTGGTCTAAAAAATAATTATAAATCCTAATCTCATCTATCGAGTTATATGTTAAAAAAAAAAATTATAAATATTTTGTAATTAAATTTAATCACACATTATACTGACATCATTATAAATTGAATGATTTTATATCTAATGTTGGTACCTTTATTATAGATCATATATGGAAAAAAAAATTATATATTAATTTTATTTGTATGATTTTATCATACTTGTTTTTAAAAAAAATAACAGTGATGCATTTTAAAAAAATGTTATATCAACAGAACTTATATAATTTTAAGCTGTCATATGAAAAGCCAAAAAATTATCATCAACAACAATAATATATATCATTATCATAAATGTGAGTTTTAATAAAATTAACAAAGTAAAGTCCAAATTCCAACAAAAAATATATATTTTAATATATTATAATTAATTAATTAATTTAATAACGGGCCGGACTAGATCGGGCTAAATTGAATGTACAAATACCAAACCCAACCATTAATGTATCGGGTTTAAAATATTGATCCAACCTAGTCGTATGAGTAGAAACAATCTTTTTAAATTCTAAATAAATTAGGTTGGACCGGACAAATTGGACGGTCCAATAGGTATCGTCCACCCCTAAATCACACCATCTATTATTATAGGAGAACTTACTGATAAGTCCCATGTACCAAGTTCAAAACCCAGCTAATCCCAAAACAAAACACTTGCACCAATTAGTCCAATACATTTTTAATTGTTACCAAAAAATCCTTTTTTTTTTTTTTTAATTTACAGACACTGTTCACATCTTACTACCGTAGGACTTCCGTCAAACGGTCGCCGGAGACTCGTCGGAATGTTCAACATCGCCGGGAAGTCGCCGGAGTGTTAAGAACGTTAATGGAAGTCGTCAGAATGTTCAGAACGTTCACTGGACGTTAAGAACATCACTGGAGACTCACCGGAATGTCTAGAATATTGCCGAAAAAAAAAAGAATAAATGGATAAATTATAGCAAAAAAAATATAGCAAAATATGCTAAATATTGATAAACTAAAAGGAAAAAAAATGAAACGACAAAAAACAGCAACAATGGGAAAAACATATGTTATTTTTCAATTTTTGTAAGGTTCAAGCAAATAATCTCTAAATAGTGATCAAACTGAAAAGTAAGTTTTGAAACTGTAAAATGTTACAGTTTCAAAACAAAAATCTATTCAGCATTTATCCTTATTAATCAAACTGAAAAACATGTTATGAAACTGTAAAATTTTACAGTTTTGTACCATGATTCATTTCAGTACCAAAAAAATTTGAAACTGTAAAATTTTACAGTTTTCACCGCCTGTAACTAAAACTCGAAAACTACTTGTTCAGAATTCGAAAATTTTCTCCATTAGAACAGAAAAACAGAAGTATATAGCAGAGAAAAAAAAAAAAAGAGATTGAAGGAGAAAGGCGGATGTAGAGAGAAGATTGTACTCCGGCAACTATTTTTTGTTTAGATCTAGCCAAATCTGATGTAGATCTACTCAGATCTGATGTAGATCTGAGTAGATCTACATCAGATCTAAGTAGATCCACTCATCTTATTTGTAACGCCCTCAAAATAAAACCCATCATATATAAGATTAACATGCATTAATAATAGAAAACGAAACATTCTATTATCCATCAGAGTATTACTAAATAAAAGCATTACATGTAACATCAAAATAAATGCCCTACGGGCTTACATCTTGCCAAGCCAACACTTGGACACAAAGAAATAAGAGTCTAACTCAATACAAATAAAGCCCTAGGCTTGAATGTTTACATGTATCAAATAAAAACAAATAAACAAAAACAAGTCTTCGAGTCCAAATCCTCACAAGCTAAGTCCTTGGAGGTAATGAACCACCTGAACCTGAAAATGAAGTTCCCATATAGGGTGAGCCACAGCCCAGTAGAGAAATACTAAACCAAGCATATGAATTAACTAAAGCAGTAGCATCTGATACATGGTTAACACCGGATAATCAATTTACAAATTCATGACACGAATGTCTACATTGCTTATGACACAATGTCTATGGCATAATTTACCTTCCATTTATGGCTCAGAACCTGGCCAAATAACTCAACTGGGGTTTCATTTTATTAACAATACTTCCAATTCAACAGGAATAACAATTCAAGTTAAACCTAACATAACGAATACACATGTTGGTATTATATCAATCACAATCAAATTCACTTCCATACTTCCCAACTGATACACATTTTGGTGATGTATCATATCAACAATAAATAGAAATATTTCTATTATCAATAAGCACACGTAAAAGTGATGCTAATGGAGTCCATCCCCTATCTCCTCCCAACAATTCCGGTTTAGAGGTCCATCCCCTATCTTCCCCTAAACTGTGGAGTTCATCCCCTATCTCCTCCAAACCAAATGCATATGCAATGAAACACACAATTGCCATATACAACACATAATCAATACATGAATGTTCTGTATTAATTCAATAGTCAAGATAAATGACTTAATTTCAGTTATACCTAAGCCGCATGCAAGGTCTACAACAATCAATGACTATCCTCCACCGATAGCCCAAAACAATTATTTCTAAGCAAGAAATAACTATTACAATAAATGTAATTTCAATATTCTCTAAGGTAAGTATTTAAACTACCAAATACAACAATAAACCACTAAATTCCCCAATCTCATGAATTTACCCCAATATCACAATCTTCCTTTAAATTAATTATATAAATATCTTACAAACAAACCCTAAGGTTTCTCCCAAATTACCAAACTACCCCCACATACAAAAATACCACCACTTAGGATTAAAGCGTATAAATGGAGTAGGAAATCCCTACCTCGAAGAAATAACTCAAAAAGGAGAAGATGAAGATGATGCCCAAAACTCCAAAGTGCTCCAAACTAACAATTTCTCAGATTAAAATGTAGCCCTCACTCTCCTCTACCTTTTTAATGAAGGAACTAGGGTAGATACACACTTTAAATAGATCAATCCTAAGAGAAGATGAGTTGGGAGAGAGAGAACTCGTAACCTAGGGTTTTATAAACTGAAAGGGGCTGAAAAATTGTTTTAAAACACGCTGCTGCGTATTTAAATCTGATAGGCTCGCTCGAGCGAAGACCTGGTCGCTCGAGCGACCAGACACAGAAAAGCTCGCTCGAGCGAAGAGAAGCTCGCTCGAGCCAAAAACAACCCAGCTCGCTCGAGCAAAGAAAATCTCGCTCGAGCCAGAAAACACTGCTCACAGGTCTAAGTACTGGACGCAAAGCTCGCTCGAGCGAAGAAACCCTGGCTCGAGCGAAGAAACAAAAATAAAGACCTCGCTCGAGCGAAGAAGAGCTCGCTCGAGCGAAGAAGAGCTCGCTCGAGCGGCCAACCCAAAAACTGGACAGCAACTCTTGGTTTCAAACCCAACCAACCTATAACATAATCTGCCCAACACATCCTATAACCCAAAGCTAAGGAATTAAAGGACGACAACAACAATAATACAACAACGGAATCTACGGAACATAAGTCCGGATACAATAATCAAAAGGGAAAAGACCGGGGTCGCTATATTATTCGTCGGAAATATATCATCTTCTTCGTCGGAAATATATTATCTTCGCCGTCGGTGAGAGTGAAGTCACGAGTTGATTTCGATGGTTGGCGGTTATCAGTGAACCCCGATCAATGGAGAAAGACATGATCACCGGTCGTCGTCCATGACAAACACGATGAGAGAAAAATGCAGAAAAAAAAACGAGAGAGGAAGGGAAGCAAAAAGCAGAGAGAGAGAGAGGAAATGACTTTTGGGTGTACTCAAAAAGTTATGGGATTAAATGGTGTCCACATGTTCCACATGGGACCTGTGGGTAATTTTCCCATTATTATATTATATATTACAATATGTTGTAGGTCTTTCAGCTTAAATCTTAATTCTTGAGGTTTTATTTTTTGAATTTAAAAATTCATGTGTTGCAATATTGACTTTTTTGTTATTATTATTATATTTGGGATCATCCTTGATTTCAAATTATATTAATTTGACAATTTTTTTTGAAAAATGTTGTATTTTTTTTTTTATTATTAGGGATTAATTAACTTTATTGAAATCTTTTTAAATGAAGCTTTCCTAATTAATATTCAATTCATTTCAAATTTTTTTAATACATATCTCAACGTTGAAGTGAAAGATGGGCATCCTAACAACTCGAAAAGAAATAAGACTTGATTTTCTTTTTTATTTATTTATTTATTATTTTTTTTGTTAACTTCCCTTTTATTATAATAAAAATATTATGTTTAATTAGATATTACTTACTAGCATAAAAAAATCATATATTATTTTGTTATTGGTTGCGATGATCTAGATTAGTCTCAATAGAAAATTTTCAAAACATTTTAAACCGATTATACCATTCTCATAGTACAACTGTAAACTTTGCTACCAAGTTTATTTACTCCCTCACAAGTGGTCAAATTTTTATTTTTTTGGGGAAGAATTACTACTCTGTATTTAAAAAAAAAAAAATTAAAATAAAATTCAAATCAATGGTAAAATTTATAAATATGAATAATTAAATTTATAAATTTTTTTACTAATCTGTAAATATTTTTCTAAAACTCCACTGATGTGTAGTTTTTCCAACTTTTTTTTTTTCCACCAAATTTTTGTAAATATCTTTTTTGAAGAAAAATTATATATATATTTTTGTAATAGTGGTGATAATAAGGGAGGTTGCACTGGGGTGCCCCTCTCCGCTCATGAAGAACTCGAGTGGTGTGGTGTTGATTATGGTGACTATGACTAAAGTGATGATAAGATGGGGTAATAGTTGCAGTGGTGATAAATAGAGTAATGGTAGTGGCGACAACAGTGGTAGTCATAATGATACTAGTGGTTGGCAGTGACGCCTATGGTGGTTGGCGGTGATGCCTGTGATGGTTAATTGTGTAGTTGTAGTAGTAGTGGCGGATGTAATGATAGTAAAAGGATGGTATAAGTGGTATTGTTGCAGTGGCATGGAAATAATCAAGGTGGTGGTAAAGTGGTCACAGATGGTGGATGCCGATTAGCTAGTGTAAATAGTCTGATTTGATTTTTTTTTTTAATTATGATTGAAAGTGATTTAGTTATGACATTTGTAATAATTAGTATTACAAATACCATAACTTGCATGTGGTATATACTATCAAAATGATGTGTATTTTAAAATGACCCATATCTACATAGAAATTAAATTTTGGCAAGAATGGAGTAGAGGTAGAAGAAGAAAGATAGAGTTACCAAGAAAATCAACAAATGTTTTTCCATTAGAGAATCGACCGGTAGGGCCTCTGGGGAAATCACAGCCGTAAGGATATTAGTTTGATTTAGCAATGGAGTCGAGGAAGTTGTTGTTGCCATCATCCACCAATGAATCCCCAAACACATACATCGCCCTAAACTGTAATCCCAACACCCCATTTGAGCAATATTGCACCATCAACAACATGTACACTACCACCCCTCTAACAATTATAATATTCCACACCCCTCCATCACCCAAAACCTCCATCGATCACAAATTCTCGTGTCGCTCTCAACAATGAAGGAAAGAAAAAAGAAAAGAAAAGAAAGTAGTAAGGAAAATGGTTGAGCATGAAAACAAGTGTGTTGTGGCAATTTAAAGGTGCAACTCTAGTTGGGAAGAGATATGACATGCATGAGAAACAGCTAGGTGCGTAAGCAAAAGCCTTTGAATACTACTTTCTGCATGCTTTATTTCCTTGTTTTTAGGGTGTTATTTTCTTTCTTTGCTGGATAAATTACATTTGCACCCTTAATATTTGGTCTTTTTTCACTTTGAACTCTAAATTTTTTTTTTTTTTTTCTTACTTTGATCTTTCATATTTTAAGTTTTTTTGGTCTAACATTAAACATAAAATAATACATTAACAGTTGCGTGCCATAAAAATATTTTATTATATATAATTCACATCTTTGACACAATCTCAAATCTCAATATAATAATAATTTTTTTTTTATGTGACAATTAACGTAATATTTTTCTATCTAATTCTAAATTAGTTTTAAAAGTAAACTGAGAAAAACTTAAAATATAAGAGTCAAAATACAAAAAAATAAACTTTAAAGGTCAAAATAAAAGAAAAAAACCAAACATAAATGGGACAATATATTATCCTTCTTTATTAACGTCTTATTCATTTCTGGCTTGTTGTTTTTCTTACTTTGGATCTTTCCATCGATATTTCTTCCCATCTCATCACTCCCGTGTCCGAAGATTACAAACCAACATGACCCATTATGTAATTTAAGCATTTTTTTTTTTTTTTTTGGTTGGGTTCAACAGTAAGCGGTATCAACCTTCTTAACACAACTTGGCTAATCCCTTTTTCGGTCTGATCAAAGGCAAATCATTCATGCAGAGACTAAAAAATTTACAATAAATTTATTTCTCGCGACTTGATCTCAAGAGTTAAACCTTAAATAATTATGTTAGAAATACCCACAAACTACTCCGGAAAATCGGAAAGTTGTAATTTAAACATTCAACAATAATAAAGAATTCTAAATTTTGAGTTTTAAAGAGAGCTCTAATGATATAGTAAGGGTTAAAAAAAAAATTAAAACATCACATCAATAAAGTGGAGCCCACTCCTAGAGCTCCTTTGAAACTCACATTTTAGAGTTTCAAAACATTTTTGTTTAAGCATTCTATTCTGTTAAAAAGTACTACCGTCATATTCTGTTTATGTTGATAGTGATGAGGATGGAACTTGAAAAATAAAAAATAAAAAGGTAAATTATAAACACATCTCCGAAGATTTACTTAAATTACAAATTACCTTATGTAGTTCTACAAATTTCATTATACCCCTTAAAGTTTTTAATTTCATAACAAATAGGTTGTTTTATTAATAAATCATCAAGTTAATTAACGGTTTTTAATAATGTTAAAATTTTATTTCAATTAATAATTCAGATAATTTTATTATTGTATGGGTAAACAGTTAGAAATTTGATTTTTTTTTATTAATTCTGTTAAATAAAAAATTTTAACAGGAAGGTATTTGTAATTTTTTAAATCACAAAGGACAATTTGTATTTTTAACAAATCTCAAAGAGTGTATTTATAATTTACCCAAAATAAAAATATGAATGGATAGATGGTAGGCAGTAGTGGACAAGAAATGGGATTGATTTGGAAACAAGTTCAGAACGGAAATGATATGTGATAGGCAAATACACACAGCAGTCTTGGCAGAAAAATAATTTAAAAAAATAATAAATTTATAAATATTAATAATTATAATTATATATATTTTTTATTAATATTTAATAATTTTTAAAAATCATCACTGATAATTCTCCCAAAATATGATGATGGGCATGGAACTATTACACTTAGCGGTGTCAATTGATAGAATTTCAATATTTTTTATATTTTTTTATTATTATTTTTTTTTACAGTGTAAAAAAAAAATATCAGTGATGATTCTATCAATTGACAAGAAGTTTAAAGGGAAAAGTAAAGCCCATATGGATGACGGGAGAGACAATAGTTCATCTGAGAGTGAGGGCCCAATTCTTCCTACTGATTTCCAGAGCCCTTTTGGTAGAGATTTAGAAGTGGGTTCCTCCTCCATGGGTGTCTGAAGCCCAACGACTGATTTCAGGTTTGCTCAAGGTAATCAATCTCTCAGTTTAGATACCTCCCGCCAGAGAAGATGGGTGACAGATGGAAGCTGATTCATCTCCTTAGACGTCAACGTGAACTATGTCAAACTAATGTTAGATATTATGAAAAAAATATTATAAAAATGATTATAAAAAACTCTATCATTAGATTACACATATAAGAAAATATCACGCACTAATCTAAGAATAAAAAATGTTCATTAAACTTTTCATAATATTTTTTTTTCATGATTCTTACTATTATTTGTGTCGGAATATTCGCGGGGGTTGGAGAACAAAGATGGGGCAAGGACGTGCAACCCGACAGCATAGGAAGAGGGCTAAATTTGCGGTTAGACGTCGCAAGCGCAAGGTTTCTCCAGTACGTTTGAAGGGTGGGAAGATCAAGAGAAGAGATGCAAGTCCGATATTGGGTGGAGATGCAAGGAGGAATCGCAAGAGATTAGGTGATAGTGGGGTTATTGAGGAAAATGCCTCATCAGTTAAGAGGGTATGTTCGGAATCTGAAACAGATCAAACCATGGTAAGAGCTTTCCAGAGTCAGGTTAGACCATCTCCAACGGTTCAGCAAACCTGGCATCAAATTTGAAATTTGGTGAAAAATGCACTTTTTGAAGCTCCAACGATTTTACCAAATTGGTATCAAAATGAGAATTGAATAAAAAAATCATCAAACTGAGAACAGAATACAGGTTTCACCAAATTACTGTGCGTGACCGTTGGAGGAGACCAACCGGTCGACCGGTTTCCTTTCAAATAGGTAGGTTCAAACCGGTCAAAAAATGTTCAAACAGGTAAAAAAAGAAAAAAAAATTTGCTCTTACCGGTCGACCGGCCAACCGGTCGACCACTTTCCTCAATTCTGCTTTGATGCTCACCGTTGGAAGAAGAAGTATCAAATTGAGAAAATAAACTATTTTTTACTCAGATTTGGTGAAAAAAGAAGTGAACGGTTGGAGATGCTCTTAGTGAAGAAGACTTTTTGGTTAAATATAATATGGCGTCTATGTCAGAGCTTCTGTTGGCACCAGGTAGTCCAAATCTAAAAGGGGTTTTCGAGGAGGTTGTAATCGCCATGAAGGTTCTCAACTGGAACTGTCGAGGGATAGGTTACCCTTTGACAGTTCGAACAACCCGTTTGTCGACCCAATCTCAGAAGCCTAACTTGTTATTTATTATTGAGACCAAGATGAAAGCTGAGAAGTTGAAGTTTTTGGGATTGTCTTTAGGTTTCAAGTTTTGGACAGGTATAGATAGTGAAGGTCAGAGTGAGGGCTTATAGGCTGCTTGGGATGATTCCCAAGAGGTAAGGTATTGTATTGATGTGCACGATTTTTGGCATTACAGGTTAAGGAAGGCCTGAAACAAGAGTGGGTACCTTTGTTGTTCTATGGTCATCCGAGGTTGGTGCTACTTAGAGGGGTATGGGATAATGTATCATGGTTTTTGAATAGATTGGATAAATCTTTTGTGATTTTGGGAGATTTTAATCAGGTGTTACATCTATATAAAAGGAGTTCAGCAAGATTGCAAGTTCTGGGTACGGATTGGTTGTTGGAATTTGTGGATCGACATAGATTGATAGATGGTCCTTACTCAGGGGTTAAGTTCACTTGGACAAATAATAAGTCTTGGCTGGTGACCACATATGAACGATTGGATCGTGCAATGGGCACCTTGGATTGGATGCAAATGTTCAGGAAAGTGTCCCTGTTAGCTCTTCTGATCCAGAGATCGGATGATAGCCCAGTTATTCTTGATACAAATCCTTGTGAATTTCGAAAATGGAAAGGAAGCTGTTTTGAAGCCACATGGTTGATGGACTCAACAATGGAGCTGATTGTGAAGAAAGTAAGGGCTTATCCAGTTGCAGGCTCAAGTATCTCCGGGTTGTTTCAACATCAGAATATGGTTTTGAGGCATTTGAAGCATTGGCATAATTTACCCAACCGTAGTTTGGCTGCTCAAATTAATGGGTTAAGGCGGCAATTGGCAAAGGTGCAGAAGGAACAAAATTTGGGTACACAAGGATGTAAGGATTTGGAATTGAGAAGGAAGGTAGATTGTTTGTTAGAAAAACAAGAGTTGTATTGGGCGCAAAGGCTAAACAGAAATGCCTAATGCTTAGAGACAGAAACACGAAGTATTTTCATATGATGGCTTTCATCCGTGCAAACAAGAAGAGGGTTGCGTTTTTGAAAAAAGAATATGGGTCCTTTACTACAGATCATAATGAGATTCAACAACTTTTTGTGAAGCGCTACAGAAAGCTGTTTCAGCCTGAGCAATCAGGTACGCCTTCTGGTGTTAATTTCCCGTCCCATTTTGAATTACTGAATGCTATTAATTGTGAACTAAGCTATGACCAAAAGACTCTGTTAGATGCCCCATTTACGGAAAAAGAAATTGATGAGGCGGTGTTCTCAATGGAGGGATTAAAGGCGCTGGCCTCGGATGGTCTTATTGCGGCTTTTTATCGAAGGCATTGGCGTATAGTGGGAAATTCGGTTAGGGAGGTAGTGTTGTCTGTTCTAAATTCGAGTGTGATACCTAAGGAATTAAATCAAACTTTTTTTGCTCTCATACCCAAATCTAAAGCATCGCAAACTATCAACGATATAGACCAATTAGTCTTTGTAATGTCTTGTACAAGGTTGTAGCGAAGGTCCTTGCCAATAGACTTCGTAGTGTCCTTCCCTCTTTGGTTTCCTCTTTTTAGAAAGCTTTTGTGCCGGGAAGGTTGATTTCCGATAGTGTTCTGTTGGCTCATGAGTTGTTGGAATTTATTCGTAAAAAGAAAGAGGGTAAGACTTCTTTTTTTGCTCTTAAGTTAGATATGAACAAGGCTTATAATAGAGTCAGTTGGGGTTTTCTCATTCAGGTATTGGAAGTTATGGGTTTTAGTCCTCGGTGGATTCAATTAATTTTTCAGTGTATTTCTATAGTATCTTTTTCGATTTTGATTAATTCTCAAAGAACTGATTGGTTCCAACCACGATGTGGTTGAAGACAAGGGGATCCTCTTTCGCCTTTTTTTTATTTTTTCTAGTGATGCAAGTTCTCTCAACTGGTTTTTGAGCATGGATAGGCAGGGGGTGTGTAAAGGAATTGCTATTAGTAAACACAGTCCTCGAGTGTCACATTTACTTTTTGCGGATGATTGTCTGATTTTCATGCTGTTGATTCTGGAAGAGGTGTCTTAAATGGTTTCTAGAGGCCTTTTGTTATCAATCAGGTCTAAGAATTAATGCTCATAAGTCGGATTTATATGTGAGTCCCAACACATCGGCGGGGCTTTGCCAATTTTTGCAGGAATGATTAGGTATGAAATTGGTAGATAAGCCTAGGGTTTACTTGGGGACGTCCTTGGATTTTTCAGGTAGAAAGGGCACAATTTTTCGGTCTATTCTGCATATAAATTCACTACTAGATTACAAGGGTGGAAAAAGGGTTTGCTTTCCTTTGCGGGTAGATGTATCCTAGCTAAACACTCACTACTTTCGATACCATTGTATTTACTTTCAGCCTTCAATGCTCCAGCTTATTTTATCAATAGAATTCGAAGTGTTATTGGGAGGTTTATCTAGAAGAATAATGATGGGAAGGGTTTATATTGGAGGAAATAGTCTACTCTTTGTTTGCCTAAGTCAAGGGTGGGTTTGGATCTAGGGAATTTTAATCAAGCTCTGCTTGCTAAGGTGGCTTAGAGAGTCTAGAACGAGCCCTCTTCACTTCTTAGTAAAGTTTTAATCAAGGGCAAATTGCGCTAATAGTCCCTATAGTTTAAGACTCGTGTCACTTTGGTCCCTGACTTTTCAATTGTGACACATTTGACCATGAATTTTGAATTTTGTTTCAAATAAGGACAATTGAACATACCATTGCTTAATTTTAAGGGCAAAATTGTCAATTTGATAAAATATAAACTAATTTGACAAAAATAAATGTCAAAAAAATATTTTAAAAATGATTTCTACCCACCAAAGATAAAATTATGTAAAATTGATAAAAATTAATAAAAATTACATGATTAATTTTTAAAAATTAATTTTACATGATCATTATCCAAATACATAATAAAAATTAATTTGGTAAAAAAATAAATAAATGTCTAAAAGATTTATCAATTTTATATAATTTTATCTTTAGTAAGTAGAAACAATTTTAAAAAATTCAAAAATAATTTTTTGACATTTATTTTTGTCAAATTAATTTATATTTTATCAAATTGACGAATTTACCCTTGAAAAATCTAATAGTATCTTCAATTGTCCTTATTTGGAACAAGATTCAAAATTCATGGTCAAATGTGTCACAATTGAAAAGTTAGGAACCAAAGTGACACAAATCCCAAACTATAGGGATCGTTGGTGTAATTCACCCTTTAATCAAAAAGCATTGTCATAGAGCTAATTTCCTTGTTGTCAAGCCTTCCTCTAGATGTTCGTGGGATTGGCGTAGTATCTTGTGGGGACGGGATTTATTAAAGAAATGCCTTTTTTGGCGAGTTAGTAATGGTCAACAAATTGACCTTTTTGAAGATCAATGAATGCCAACAGTAAATAATAGTCTTGTTGGACAGGGTGTTGGTAGGTGTTTCTCTTCCTTCAGGGAAGGAGAGAATGGAGATCTGATTTGATGCGACTGTTTTTTCCCTCTAATGGTAAATCATATTTTGAATATTCATCTTCCACAAGTTGATTCTTTAGAAAGGTCAGTTTGGAGGCATTCTAAGAATGGCAAGTTTACGGTTAAAACAACATATCATCTTTCATTAGAACATAGTTTGGTGAATGGAAATGAGGATGTCTTGATTTTTGGAAAAAGTTAGGGAAGCTTCAAATACTGCCAAAATGGATGTTGTCATGTGGAAACTAGTGCATAGAATTTTGCCGGTTAGAGCTGTTTTTGAAAAGTAAGGGATTAGATGTTCAGTTGGAGTGTCTACGATGCTTTCAGCAAGAAGAAACTCTAGAGCATCTTGTTTCAAGTGTTCAATCTCAAGAAGGGTATGGAGGGGTTCACAGCTTGGCTTTGATTTTGATAATGGTGGGCCTTTAATGGTGAAAGATTGGTTGCCTGAATGGTTCCAGTGCACCAGATGATAGGGCTATTTTGGAATCTGCAAAAGTATTTTGGGGTATCTGGATTTTTTGAAAATAGGGCAAATTTGATCACGTTAACGTTATCCTATGGAAGTGCTTCGGTTCATAGGAGAAATGGAGTGGCCTGATGGGATTCTCAATCTGCAACTCATCTTAATCAACAGATGATCTTCCAAATTCGAGACATGCCACAGATTCACGACAATTTGTCATTACTAATAATTCTTCATGGTGCCCTCGTATGTGTTTTGACAGGTTGCTCATAGATGGTGCTTGGCAGAAGCACTCCTTTAAAGGAGGAGCTGCATTGTGGGCATGGATCACTTCGGTCAACAAATTATTACAAATCATCTTTCCTATAATGCACCTGTAGCAATTTTTGTGAAAGCTCGAGCATCTTGAAGCTCTCAGATGGTGTACTAAACATGGGTGAAATCTATCAAGTTCTTCACTGATAGTCAGGAGTTAGTTAGGCAACTCAATCAAGGCCATTTGATTGATTGGGATATTTTTAATGTATTAGTGGATATCAATATATGTACTGGTTTGATTATGTCGGTGTTTGGGAAATTGCTGTTTTAGTGAGCTAGTTTAGGGAGCTAAAATTTTTGTGTTTAGGAAAATAATTAGATTTTTTGTAGTTGAATGTGATATTTGTGAGAGAAAAAATAAAATGATTATGAGTTTACTGTGACATTTTGTCTTATTGGCTATTTTAGTCTATTTTGTCTTTTAGTGCTATTTTAGCCAAAAAAAGCTAAAAAAACCTTCTTTCCAAACACCCCCTATGTATTTGTAGGGATGGCAATAGATAACCTACCTTGTGCGTATCCATGGAGACCCAACCCAAATACATGGATTTTTCCTTTTTTTCTTGTCTGTCAGGTAGGGTAAGTGATGTTCTTTAAGTTTCCACTGGGGATGGGGCGGGGATGAGTACCCACTAATTTCCCCATATATATATATATATATATATTTAGTACATCGGAAAATAATTTCTTCATATGTTTTCACTAGAGATGGTAATGGTGGGTTAATGGGGTGCATATTAATTCCCGTCCCCATTCCCCTATAATTATTTTTTCCCATTCCTCATTCCCCATAGATACTACCCTCCTCATCTCCTAATGGGTTTGGATTTTCCCCAACCTAACTTGACATTTTTTTATTTATTATTTTTTAAGATTCACAACCAAAGCTAAATATACATTCAATCTATTATTTTTTTTATTTGGCTCAACAACAAAATCAAATACACATTAATTAACATTGTCACATTATTTTTTCAAATTTAATATATATTAGAATTTTTTTAATTTATTTAAAAAATTCTATTCTTACAAAAAACTTCCATTTTATTTTTTAATTTTTTTTTATTATAAATTTTATGTATCTCCTTCTCCTCTCTATTAATTGATCTTCGATAATCTGAAGATGAGTTGTTGCTCTCGTTTCCATCTTCTTCTTTTCTTTTCTTTTTTTTTTTTGAATTTTTATTTGCATTTGTAGAATGAATTTTCTTATTTCAATATCTCCTGCAATTATTTTATTGGATTTCTCTTTGATTTGATAGTAACCTTAGATTGAATTTTTCAATTTTCATCTTAACTAGTGATCACCTTAATTGAAAATTTGTACATTTTGTCTTCAATTTCCATGTTTTGGTTATGATTAATTGCACGTTTTTGATCGATGATCACAATCTTGTCACCGCTAGATTATTGCCATCGCAAATCACCGTTGCTGTACGGGAAAGAAATATACCTTCTCGTATAATCCTGTTGATCAAGTCTGCGTTCCTCCGTACGACGTCGCTTAGTCACCTGAAAACACAAACGTGAGCTGGCCGGCGGGTGCGTGCTGGAAACCTCTCCGATGCCTAAGTCAGAAAGCAAGACAAGTAGGCAAAAGCTCAATGTAATCAGGGAGCAAAAGTTGCATTACCTCTCCAAAGGTGATATTGGTGAGCTTTTATAGTTTCGCGTGGCATAATCCTAGTAGGACTCTTACTCTCCATGTAGAGTCCTTCTAGGATTCATACTCCTGGAAGATAATGCTTATCCTCCAACACCCCCTCACTGCTTGAACCAAGTGAGATGGTTTTACCATTGCCAAACTCCAACATGACCGAAGTAACCCTCAGTTCGGCCTCACTTTCCTTCTTCCTACCTCGGCTTTCCCATACCAAGACCGAGCTAGCCTCAAGAGAGTTGGGCCGAACTATCTTCAGAACCAAGTCATCCTAAAAGACTTAGCACACCTCGGTTCTCATACGCCTCGACCGAACTAACTGTTGAAGACCGAACTGCCACAATACACCTCTCAACCGAAGTAAGAAAAAGGCCTTATGCGCCCGTGCTAACCATCACGGTTGCGCGACCGGTCTAGCTCCAAGGTCACCTCTTCAAACCGGAGTGCCCCCAGTTGGCCTTTTTACTCAGCCTTTCGTAGTGCGGCCCAAACTTCCCAGCTCGGCCCAAACTACCCAGCTCGGCCCAATCTACCCAGCTCGGCCCAACTGTATAAATTACCCTCACAATTGCCCCTTAATTCCATCTGCAAAGCATGATAGGGATTACCTGTCTATAAGCCGGGCTACAGTTTTAACCTCTCCAGCCAAGCTAAAAAACAACCCACTAGCCACTCCAGCCGAGCTAAAACACTGGCTTTTCCAGCCGAGCTACACTTAAGCCGAGCCACGCACGTCCGGTCAAAACGTCTTTTCAATTGCAGAAACTGAATCGATTGTCCTTCCTTTGACACGTGGCATGCCCTGGTTTGTCCTCCACAGCTGTACAGCCGCCCTCGTACTCCGAAAAAATTGAATAGTTCCCGCCCTTCCTCTTCCGTTTACACAAAACAACCTCAGTTTTGCCTTTCACTTCATCCTTCCTCTGTTCATCTTCTCTTTCTGTGCCTCCATTGCTCTTCAACCTCTGAGCTCTTGCTGTTCTTCCGTTGTTGTTCCACCTCCAATTCTTCTACTTTTCCTGGTAAGTATCATAACCTCGTTCTTATTTCGTTTGGCTTTTGTTTTCTTCATATCAATCTGTTTCGTGTGTTTTGCAAAACACTTTGTTTTTCTTCCACTGTATTTGTACTTTCTGAAAAACTTTGTCTGTAGAACCTCATGAATCTTCGAGTTAACAGCCAGTAAAACACTGTATTTGATCCAAAAAACACGGCCAACCGAACTAGGGAGTAGTTTTTACTATATAGGCAAACTGGAACCGAACTAGCACTTATTCACCCAACAGTAGTTTCAACAGTCCACCAACTGATTCACACTAGCCGAAATAAAAACCCACCGAACTAGCAGTTCCTAAACTCTCGACCGAGCTAAGCCTCCGGGGCTAAGCCAGCTTTCTCAGTTCATTAACCGAACTCAGAAAGCTGCCCATTGACGCTTAATCGGAGTAACAGAAACCATAGGTAGAACCAAACATTCTAGCGAACCGAGATAACAAGTACCTTAAGAAAACCGAGATCGATCCCGCAGTACACTGCGCAGCCGAAGTAGGACTTGTCTTTTCTCCCTCAGTTTTTTTGTAGCACGGTCTATGATTTGTGCTTAACACCTTGCTTTTCCACTTTGCAGACTTAGACCGCCCAGACACTTCTGCGCGCTCAACCGAGCTACCAAGCACACTCTTCCAACCGAGATAAATTATTTTAACTTATAGAATAAATGGGGAAATATAGATTTTTGGTAGACACCCCAGGTGGTTTGGCCGAATTCCGCCAGGACCACAACATTCCAGCCGACGTACACCTTACCTTAGCCGAACGAGACGTCGACCCATGGAATAACGAGGGCTTTGTCCCCTTTACTATTCAGTCAATAATAGAAACCGGACTACGATTCCCTGTCCAGCCTTTAATCTGTGAGTTTCTAAGGCAAACCAGACTATGCCCAACCCAACTCTCCACCAACACATACCGTATAATAATGGGCATAGACGCCCTAAACCGCCACACCGGTCTCAACCTAGGCTTAGCCGAAATACTCCACCAGTACTCATTAGGATCCAAGAATGAAGGCTGGTGTTATTACTTGAGAATACGCCGAGGCCGAGAAAAAATAATTAAGCACACACCGGACAAAGACCTAAATGATGATGACTTCTTCTGGGTGTCTGGCAATTTCGAAGACCATCAAGCCCAGATTCCTGGCCGAAGAATAAATTGGAAAAAAGGAGAACCCGGTATACATACTCCGGTTGCCTTTCTCACTTTTCTTTATCTCGGTTTTTTTACTTTTGAACCGAACTAACAGTTTGTTTTCTTTTTGCAGATTCAGCTCATCTTCACTCTCTTTACAACTACCCCAACCTAGGCGTTCTGCGCGCCGCACTACGGGTTCGGGAAAGAAGTTGGGCTAAATTGCTAGACTTCGAACCGACATACCGTTACACCGGTCGCCGAAAAGCGAGGGTGACCGACTTCCTACTCGAGGAAGCACCGGAACCGGACCCCACCTTGCCCGAGATAAACTTAGTGCCACTCACAGCCGAACAGGAAATGGCGAAGAAAAACAGACTGAAAGCAATGCTAACCGCAACAACGAGGGCCGAGGTACCGCAAACCGGTCGAAGCAATGAGGCCGTCGTTGCCCTCCCATCTCAACAGCCATTCTCTTCTCGCCGAGCTAAGCGTGCCCGGACTACCGAGACCGAGCAGCGTTTGGTTGACGAAGATGACACCGTAATTCCGCCGAGACCCCCCCCCAAGCCCCGAAACCGGAACAGTCGGACCGGACTGACAGCGACAAATGGGCTCCACCCTATGTTTTCCAAACCGAGATATCCGATAGTAGACTCGGTCGTTGCTGAGAAAGATCAACCCTACTGGCCTTCAACCTAGCCAGGGGTGTTGTCTTCCCAAAGACATGGAGCACCACAGCAAGCAACTCAATACCGAGCTGAAGGCCATCCGGTCATCCACTAAGTCCATGGTCCTAGGTCCATTCCTCTTTTGATTAGTCTAATTTTTTTTCCAACTCTTAGCTCGGCTAAAAAAGGAACTTGCTAATCTTTTGCAGGCTAATTCAGAAGAACACCATCGCTCACAGGCAAGTGGTGGAACCTCGAAAAACTACAAGGCAAGCCATGAAGGAAGCCGAAACCAAAACTGCCGAGCTAGCTCAATTTCGGCAGAGGTCGGCCGAGCTGGAGGCCGAGGTAGCACATCTGACCGGACTAGTTGCCTCGGCTGACAGTGATAAACTGCGTGCTGTTACCGAAGTGAAAGATAAGCTTCTGTGGGAGATGGTGCAGCTCGAAGGCGCAAAAGACGCCGAAATAACAGATCTGAAGAAGAAGGCTGAGGACGCATCTAAAGAAGGTTTCAAGGAAGCCGAAGCTGGTTATTCACAGCAATGCGAGGCAGCAAAGGACTTATTCTTCAAGTGTGGCTGGAGAAGTGCAGTGGAGAAGCTCGGTTGTGGACCTAAAACCGAAGCCTACAACGCTCCGAGTACTTCATTCCGGCCTCACTGAAGGCTTATGCTGACGATCTCCAAAAGCAATTTCTAGGGTTGTCTGATGATGATGAAGATGATGATGAAGATGGTGATGAGCCAACGGACACTCCGGCCATCAATGAGCGACCGAACGAGCAAACAGTTCGGTTGGAGCCGGTTGTTGAAGGCCTTACTGATGGGCAGCCAACCGAGACTGATGCGCGGGCTGTAACCGAACTCCCATCGCAGATCGTACTCCCTACCGACACCGGTCCTCGCACAGATGCTGTTGATGATTTTGACGCCGAAATTGATGATCTCTTCTGTTGACTTTTTTTTTTTTTTGCACTTGACAATGTAACCGAACTAAAGTAGTCTCCTTACTGCACGACTTTACTCTGACTGAACTGGTTTTGATTTTACTGAATGAAAAATGCTTGAACTTTCATTTCGGTCTGTATGTTATGCTTGCATTTCTTCTGGACTTTCAATGCCTTTTTATTTTTTCAACTGTTATACCGGTTTGAATGCTTGCTTTCTGCTGATATACCATAATCCGGTTTAAGCTGTCTAACTTACTAGCCAACCACTCTTCAGCCGATATAGCTTACTTCAGCTGAAGAGTACAAAGTGTTGGTTTAATCCAGCCAACCACTCTTCAGCCGATATAACTTACTTCGGCTGAAGAGGACAAAGAGTTGGTTTTAATCCAGCCAACCACTCTTCAGCCGATATAGCTTACTTCGGCTGAAGAGTACAAAGTGTTGGTTTAATCCAGCCAACCACTCTTCAGCCGATATAACTTACTTCGGCTGAAGAGGACAAAGAGTTGGTTTTAATCCAGCCAACCACTCTTCAGCCGATATAACTTACTTCGGCAGAAGAGTGCAAAGAGTTGGTTTTTCCAGCAAACTTAGAATAGAGTGTTTGGTTTTTTCGACCAAACGTCCTGCAGCCTGGATCCTTATCCTGGGCTTAGGAAGGTTTGGTTTAATCCAGCCAACCAGTCTTCAGCTATACACTTACTTCGGCCGAAGAGTACGAAGAGTTGGTTTAATTCCAGCCAACCTCTAAGTTGGTTTTTCCAGCCAACTTAGAATAGTGTTTGGTTTTCGACCAAACGTCCTGCAGCCTGGATCCTTATCCTGGGCTTAGGAGGGTGTTGGTTTAATCCAGCCAACCTCTAAGTTGGTTTTTCCAGCCAACTTAGAATAAAGTGTTTGGTTTTTCGACCAAACGTCCTGCAGCCTGGATCCTTATCCTGGGCTTAGGAAGAGTCATAGTTGGTTTAATTCCCCAACTATGTTTACAACGCTACTAACTTACTAAGGCTACTTTCTACGAAAACAAATATACTGAAAAAGAATCGAATTGTTTTATTGAGAAAGTAAAAAATTACATATACGTAAAAGGAAAAAAGCTAAAAATAAAACAACTTGAGATTTGCTGTGTTCCATGGCCTGGGAATTGCTTTGCCGTCCTCATCTTCCAAGTGGTATGCCCCTTTGCCTGCTAATCCGACCACTTTGTAAGGTCCTTCCCAGTTAGGTCCTAGCTTGCCATCTCCTGGAACCAAGGTATTTCCCATCACTTTGCGCAGTACCCAATCTCCGATCTTGAATTGCCTTGGATGCACTGTTTTGTTATACTTTCTGGACAACTCTTGTTGGTAAGAGGCGATGTGAACTAATGCTCTGTCTCTTCTTTCTTCCGCAAGGTCAAGTTCCAATGCTATGGCTTCGCCATTTAAGTCTGGATCAAAGTTTTCGCTTCGAATTGTGGGGAGGCCAACTTCTAATGGGATGACTGCTTCCATGCCATAAGCTAAGGAGAATGGTGTTTCTCCTGTCGAGTCGAGGCGTGGTGCGGTAAGCCCATAACATGGGGGAGCTCTTCTGCCCACTTGCCTTTGGCTTTTCTAACCTTTTCTTCAATCCATCCAAGACTACCTTGTTTGACGCCTCTGCTTGTCCATTTGCTTGGGATATGCCGGTGTGAATTGTAGAACTCTATCTTGTACTCTTCGCAAAAGCCTCTGAAAATCCTACCATCGAATGAGTGCCGTTGTCTGAGATCAGTGCCTTTGGTATGCCAAATCGAGTGATGATATTCTGCCAGACAAACTTCTTCACATCTTTTTCCTTGATTGACGCCAAGGCTTCTGCTTCTACCCACTTTGTAAGTAGTCGTTGCGGCAAGAAAAACTTCCTGTTGCCTGGAGCTGTTGGAAGTGGACCTACTATGTCCAAGCCCCACATTGCGAAAGGCCATGGGCTAGTTAAGGTAGAGTTCTCTGGCAGGTTGGTGTATTTGGTGTGCGAACTTTGACACTTTTCGCATTTTTTACATACTTCTCTGAATCTGCTTGCATGTATGGCCACCAATATCCTTGTGAAATCGCTCTATGCCAATGATCTTCCTCCTTGATGGCTGCCACATACACCCTCATGTATTTCGAAACAGGAATGCTTCCACTTTGCTGGGGTGAACACACTTCAAGTAAGGTCCTGAGAACGACTTTTGTATAATGCCAAGGATGGAGAGAGCCAAAATCGCTTGCGACTTTGCTCTTATTCTGTTGGCTTCTTTCTTTCTTCTGGTAAGGTGCCGTCTTTCAGGAACAGTATGATGGGATCCATCCAAGAAGGGCCTAATTCTGCGCAACATACCTCTTCTGCTTCTGGGTCTTCAATGCTTGGTCTAGGCAGGTAGTCGATTAATAGTGGGTGAGGAATGGAGGTGTCTGCCATTGAGGCGAAGCCTGCTAGTTCGTCTGCTCTGCTGTTCTCCTCCTGCCGATCTGTTCTATCTCACTACTTCAAACTTTTTTATCTCTGTTCTGACCAGCTCTTGGTACTTGGCCATTCTATCATCCTTTGCCTCGTAGTCGCCAGATATTTGGTTTACCACCAGCTGTGAGTCGCTGTAAACCATTAGCTCGGTGGCCTTCATGTAGAGCTGATTGAGACCTGCAGAAGCGCTTCATACTCCGCTTCATTGTTTGATGCTGGGAAGCCAGGTTGATAGCTTGTTCTACACCAGGCCGTCTGGAGAGATGAGGACTATGCCAAGTCCTGCGCCATGTCGGTTGGATGCTCCATCCACAAAGAGCTTCCACATCTCCCCTACAAACAACTTCCAGCATATGGAGGGATCGGATGATGTTGTGGGGTCTGGAATGTCGCTGGAGTTTTCTTCATGATCCATAGTTGCAGTCTGCCCCTTGTCTTCTGATGGGACCAAGTCATTAGTTGTTGGTGAGTTTTGACTTGGTGTAGCAAGGTCTGCTTTCCTCCTTGCTTCTCTACTCTGGTCTGCCTTGGGCTCTGGCTGAGTAACCTGCACTAGGGGTTGCGCTATTCCGGCGTCAATCTCCATCCCTAGTTCGGTTGTGTCAGTCAGGTCGATTGGGCAGACTTGGTGGCTTCCAGGAGTGAACTCCGCGACGAAGTCTGCCAAAGATTGGGCCTTTACTGCGGTTCTGGGTTGGAACTTGATGTCATATTGTCCCAATTCTACTACTGCCCACTTCAGAATTCGCCCAGAAAAGTTCGCCCTTTCAAATAAAGCCTTGAGTGGGAAGGCTGTGAGAACAACTATGGTGTGGGCGTGAAAGTAATGTGACAACTTCCTTGAGGCCATCATTAAGGCCAATGCCAGTTTCTCCAGTGGCAAATACCTCGTTTCGGCGCCTAACAATGTCTTGCTGACAGAAGATTGGAAGATGCTGGATTCCTTCTGCTCGAACCAACACTGCACTTACCGCGTGCTGAGAGACTGCCAAGTAGAGGAAGAGTTCTTCTCCAGGTATTGGGGTGACAAGTAGTGGTGGAGAAGACATGTATTCCTTCAAACTCTCCAGAGCTCGGTCGCATTCTTCGTCCCACTCAAACTTAGCTTTTAATGACTGAAAGAATGGACGCAATCTGTCTGAAGACCGGCTGATGAATCGGTTAAGTGCTGCTGCCATGCCGGTGAGATGCTGCACTTCTTTCACTGAGTTAGGCCTCTCTAACTCCTGAATTGCTTTGATTTGGGAGGGGTCTGCCTCATACCCCGGTTGGTCACCAGGAAGCCCAGAATTTGCCAGATCCTACACGAACGCACACTTCGACGCGTTGAGGCGTAACTTATGTTTCTTTAGGATCTGGAACATCTCACTAGGTCTTTAGATGGTCATTCTCATCCTTGCTTTTGACCACCATGTCGTCGATGTAAGCCTCCATTGTTCTGCCTAACAATGGTTCGAACATCTTGTGACCATTCCTTTGGAACGTCGCCCCTGCGTTAGGCCAAAGGGCATGACCTTGTAGCAGTATAGTCCTCTTGGCGTGGTGAAGGATGTGACTCTGGTCTGGTTCGTGCATGGCAATTTGGTGGTAGCCTCTGTATGCGTCAGAAAACTAAGTCGGTTGCCCTGCTGTTAGTCTACCAATTGATCTATCCTTGGTAGAGGGAAGCTATCTTTTGGGCACGCTTTGTTGACCGTTTTGTAGTCGACGCAAACACGCCACTTGCCATTCTTCTTTGGTACTACGACGGTGTTAGAGATCCATCTTGGGTAGTGCACCTCTCTGATTGCCCCTGCCTCCAGCAGGTTTCCTACTTCTTCTGCCACTATTTCGGCGTGGTGGAGTGCCGATCTGCGGGTGCGCTGAATGATTGGTCTGGCAGAAGGGTGGACGTTGAGTTGGTGACTGATGAAGTTGGGATCAATACCTGGCATTGTCGTATGGGTCCAGGCAAACACTTCGATGTTGGAGGTCAAAAATTCCAAGACCTCCAATCTCTCAGTGCTGGACAACGACGAACAAGCAAAAGAACTTATCCAGGTTCTTTTCATCTATTCTGACCTCCACCAAGTCTTCCACTGCTTTCTGATCAGCCGCTTTGCCAACCTCTGCGAACAGTTCATTACTCTCAGGTTCTTCAACCGAATGAACATATCCTTTGGCAGCGCGGCTGCCATTCGTTGTGACGAAGCATTGTTTGGACATAATCTGGTCCCCATATACTTCTTCATTATTCCGGTGTCGTTGGGAAATCGCATCATTTGGTGGTAGGAGGATGGCCACCGAGCGCATGGCATGCAGCCATGTTCTGCCCAATATACGTTGTAGGTGGAGGGGACCTTTATCACCCAAAACTCCACTTGTTTCGTCACACTCCCTGCTCTGACTGGGAGGATAATTTTTGCCGACGGCCATTCTGGCATGGAGTTGAATCCGATAAGGGGAAGATACGGCAGGTCCAAGTCTTTATCCTGCAACTTTAGTTGCTTAAAGGTTTCAATAATACATGATTTCACACGAACTACTTGGTCAATCAGAATCCGCTTGACGTCAAAATCCTTGACTCGAAGAGTGACGACCAAGGCATCGTTGTGAGGGCAATAAATCCTTGCCAAGTCTTTATCCGAGAAGGACATGACATTTGTGGCCTCTATCTTCCCTTTTTGACGACTGGTTGGACACTTAGTACCTCTCTGAAGTGCTCAGCCTTTTTGATTGAACCTCTGAGCTCGCATACACGCTCAGGTTCAAAGACTCCATGTATTACGTTGATGACGCCTTGAGGTGGGGCGTCGTTTGGCATTCCATTGGGCATATTCTGGTCCTGGGGGGCTAGCTGTGCCCCTCCTTCTATGTATTTGTCTAGGTGACCCGCTGCCACCAACTCTTCCAGATGTTGCCTCAATGGTGTGCAATTCTCAGTGCGGTGCCCCTTTTCTTTGTGGAAGGTGCACCTCGATCTGTCATCGTAGTCCTTCTGAGCTTCGCCTAACTTAGCTGGCCACTTGACGAAAGACTCGTCTCGAATTTCGCTAAGTAATACGTAGATCGGTTTCTTGAAGACCGTGGTGATGGCAGTGCGGACTCTCAACCATCTTTTGTCTTGGTCTTCTCTGTTGTCTCTTTTGCCAGTCCGTTTCTGTTCGGACGGTCTACTATCGTTGACCTTTGCTGAGCCTTATTCTCTGGTGCTGCGGTCGCGCCAGATTTTGCTTTAGCACGCGCGCCATCCTCTTCTACCCTGATGTACTGATGCACTCTCTCCATCAGGGCCTCCATGGTGAGGGGCGGTGTCATGGTGATAGAGTCCCTCAGTCTGTTCCCGACTGGAAGGCCTCTTTTGTATTGCGCAATGGCGAGATTGGTTGGGCAGTCCCCAATTTGGTTGAATGTCTCCTAATAGCGACTGTTGTATGACCTCAGGGTCTCCTTATCGCCCATGTCGATGGAGAGTAATTGGTCGATCTCCACCGGGGTTTTCGTGTTTGTTCGGAACCTTGTCACGAACGCCTCTGCCAATTGCGCCCAGGAGGCTATGCTGCCTTCTGGGAGTTTTTCAAACCAAGTCAAGCCTAGATCACCAAGTCTTGAAGGGAATAGAATGCACATCAAGGCCTCATTCCGCCGGTATACAGCCATAACCTGGCGAAAGTGGCTTAGGTGCGAGTAAGGGTCCGTCTTCCCTTCGTATGTTGTGAATTTGGGCTGCAGGAAGCCTGACGGTAGGGGCGCGTTCTCTATTGCTGGGACGAATGGTGAGGTCTGCAGCCTCGCTAACGCCTTGTCCGTTGGCTCGTAAGCGGGGCGCGGTATTGGCATTCCAACCTCGACGCTTCCGTGCGTCCGAGGAGCCAACCGCTGTAAGGCAGAAATTCTATGTGGGTCGTGCGCCCTGGCGTCCTCCTTCCATCGCGCCTTTTCTTCTAGCACGGTTCGTAGGTCGGACGATCTGGGTAACTCCGTCTGCCTGGATCTCGTCTGGTGCGTATGCGAGGGCTAGTATGTACTTCCCCCTGTGTGTGACCTCTCAGACCTTGCCCTCTCAGACCTGGAGTGACGAGTTCTGGAAGATCTGGATTGCGTGTCGCCTGTCCTGAGGCTCTTGTTCTCCTCTTGTGAGGGTGTAGTATTCCTACTACGACTTTCCGAGTGGCGAGAGGGCGTCTTGTTCGTGCGCCCCTCTCCTGTCGCCACTTCTTTTCCTTTCACCTGACGTTTCAGAGATTCCATGTCTGCTGCCATCCGACGGATCAATTCGTCTTGTTCCCTGACGCGATCTTCCAAAGTTTGAGGATCAATTCTGCGTCTTTGTCTTTCTGGGCTTTGCGAACGAGAGGGATGAGGGCTGTTATTCCGCCTTCGTCCCCTTGCATCCCTCCTGGAATTCTGTCTGTGTGGTTCCAGGTTCGCCATGGGAGTGACCACGGGTAGGCCTTCGCGCCTTGCACCCCCTTCTGGAGTTAGTCCGTCGACGGCGGACTGAGGTAATTCTTCGTTGTTCGCCATTGATTTTTAGGGAGAAAAAGCTTGATCAAGAGGTTGTTCTTGTCTGAGTTCCCACAGACGGCACCAATTGTACGGGAAAGAAATATACCTTCTCGTATAATCCTGTTGATCAAGTCTGCGTTCCTCCGTACGACGTCGCTTGGTCACCTGAAAACACAAACGTGAGTTGGCTGGCGGGTGCGTGCCGGAAACCTCTCCGATGCCTAAGTCAGAAAGCAAGACAAGTAGGCAAAAGCTCAATGTAATCAGAGAGCAAAAGTTGCATTACCTCTCCAAAGGTGATATTGGTGAGCTTTTATAGGTTTCGCGTGGCATAATCCTAGTAGGACTCTTACTCCTCCATGTAGAGTCCTTCTAGGATTCATACTCCTGGAAGATAATGCTTATCCTCCAACACCCCCTCACTGCTTGAACCAAGTGAGATGGTTTTACCATTGCCAAACTCCAACATGACCGACGTACCCTCAGTTTGGCCCTCACTTCCTTCTTCCTACCTCGGCTTTCCCATACAAGACCGAGCTAGCCTCAAGAGAGTTGGCCGAACTATCTTCAGAACAAGTCATCCTAAAAGACTTAGCACCTCGTTCTCATACGCCTCGACCGAACTAACTGTTGAGACCGAACTGCCAATACACCTCTCAACCGAAGTAAGAAAAAGGCCTTATGTCGCCCGTGCTAACCATCACGGTTGCGCGACGGTCTAGCTCCAAGGTCACCTCTTCAAACCGGAGTGCCCCCAGTTGGCCTTTTTAACTCAGCCTTTCGTAGTGCGGCCCAATTCCCTCGGCCCCAAACTACCCAGCTCGGCCCAATCTACCAGCTCGGCCCAACTGTATAATTACCCTCACAGTTGCTGTAGTGAGAGGATGGGAGAGAGTGAGAATTAGAACTCCAATTGTAAATAGAGTAGTGAAACATATGGAGAAATTATTTTCCGATGTACCTAAAAAAAAAAAAAGGGAAAATTAGTGGGTACCCATCCCCGGTAGAGATTTAAAGAACATCACGTACCCTACCCGATGGACAAGAAAAAAGGAGGAAACTCATGTATTTGGGTTGGGTCTCCATAGATACCTACAGGGTAGGTTACCCATTGTCGTTCCTAGTTTTCACTACTCTGTTTACAATTAGAGTTCTAATTCTCACTCTTTCTCATCCTCTCATTATAGCATTGGCGATTTGCGATAGCGACAATCTAGCGACGACAAGATTGTGACTATTGATTAAAAACACACAATTAATCATAACCAAAACATGAAAATTGAAGACAAAAATGTACAAAATTCCAATTAAGGTGATCACCAGTTAAGATGAAAATTGGGAAATTTAATCTAAGGTTATCATCAAATCAGAGAGAAATCCAATAAAACAATTGCAGGAGATATTGAAACAAGAAAATTAATTCAATAAATGCAAATAAAAATTTAAAAAAAAAAAAAAAAAGAAGTAGAAGAAGAAGATGGAAATGAGAGTAATAACTCACCTTTGGATTATCGAAAATCAATTAATAGAGAGGATAAGGAGATACATAAAATTAAAAAAAATTAAAAAAGATGGAATTTTTTTGTAGGAATAGAATTTTTCTAAATAATTTAAAAAATTCTAAATATATTAAAATTTGACAAAAATAATGTGACAATGTTAATTAATGTGTATTTGATTTTGTTGTTGAGCCAAATAAAATAAAATAAGATTGAATGTATATTTAGTTTGGTTGTGAATTTTTTAAAAAAAGAAAAAAAAGGGTCAAGTTGGGTCGTAGAAAATTCAAACCCATTAGGAGATAAGGAGGGTAATATCCATAGAGAATGGGGAATGAGAAAAATAATTATAAGAAAATAGAGATGGAGAATTAATATCCACCCCATTAACCACCATTGCCATCCCTAGTGCATGCCGCTCATGTAGCAGCAAAAGCAGCTTTTCGTAGCTGCTAATTTTGTTCTTTCTATACCTGAACTGTGCATTTATTTTCTATTCATATATATATATATATATATATGAGAGGGGAGATTTGCGCGGTAGTACGGCCGAGCTACGATAACGCCGATTAATGGGCGATTGAGGAACTGCACGGCGCCGAGCAGACCCCTCCTTTTGCGCGGCCGGAGAGGTCGACCGATCAGACTCGAACCAACGCCTAGCCGAGCTGTGACGTGGCCTGGCGCGCAGCGGTGTCTGGTGACCGATCTAAGAGAAGCCCAGGCCGGACTTGAGACGCGGTTAGCGCCGGCATGCGCCTAACCGATCAGCCGAGATAGGCGACTTTCTTGTAATCAAGAGTGCAGAACGGAGGAAGTCCAGCGTGCTACACGGCCGGTCAGCCAGGAGGAACCGGCCACAAATAGCTCGGCCATGGGCATCATCCTTTGCCCCTTTTTGCCTAGGTATAGGCCGGCGATACATTGTTCGGTTGTGTGCTCGTGGTGTCCATTCTCCACAAGCAATAGGCCGGTCATGGTACTCCGGTTAAGGGTGCCACCAGGGCCAATGGCATGAGGGAGAGGACATCTGCTCCGCGCACGCCTCAATACCGTTGGACAGTTCTGTGTGTACTGGTGGGGGGACTAAGCCATTACACGCGTAAGGTGGTGAGAGGCGAGCACTGCCACCTGTCCAGGGAATGACAGCAGAGGTAGTGCGCGCACAATCTTGGGGCTGCATGGCCAGCCTAGAAATATGGAAGAAGACGAACGTTAGAGGTATGCGAATTCACTCGTCCACAAACACTCTCTCCAATAGCCCTCTTCTTCCTCAAGTGTCTGACTTGATCGTCGGAGGGTCTATCCGGCGCACCACCGTCGGGCAACTCACCGTTTCTGTGTCGCAGGATCTAACGCCATCACGAGAAGCTTGACGTCCAAGGAGTACGGAAAGTAGAGGATATTTGCTCCCCGTACAATATATATCTGTGGTATATTCCTCAAAAAAAAAAAAAAAAAAAAGAAGGTCAATTTAGAGTTAATCGGACACCTTTAAATAATAAGATAATCTAAAAGTCAAAATTGTTGACTAAAGCATTGTAGGTCCGTTGGCTAGCCTAGATGAGACCGCACATCCTAAGTTAACTCCCAAGTCCACACATGTGGCCGCATTACAGAATCAATAAACACAGATTCAATTTTTTGGAAGATTTTTGTTACCTGTTTTAATCCTTGCCCCCAAGCCTTCTAAGGCTGTATATACTCTCTCCTCTCCTCCATTTTCTGGCACACCAAAAGCAAAACAAATCACAGCAAACAACTTCTAAGCATTTTGGCCTCCATCTTTGCCAAGTTCTCACGTTTTCTTCGGTTTGACTTTATAAACCAACGGTTGGTTCTTTATTATCTACTGTTTTTATATATTATAATCATGATTTTTGTTTTGGATAATGGTTAGACATAGTTCATGCATAATCCATGGCATTAGAGTAGTTTTTCATAGTATCTTATTACTTTTGTCACTTTTTGCCTACTGTGAGATTATTTGAGGATTCATAACTTGCGTTGTTGCGTTTTCTTCGATTTGACCTTATAAACTAGCGGTTGGTTGTTTATCGTTTTCATTTATTATAATCATGATTTTGGTTTTTGATAATGGTTAGACATAGTTCATGCATAATCCATGACATTAGAGTTGTTTTTCGTTGTATTTTATTACTTTTGTCACTTTTTGCCTGTTGTAAGATTATTTTAGGATTCATAACTTGCATATCGTACATATAAGTCCGGTATATTCATTGTTCATCCATGTACATTGCCACGTTTTTTCTGTTTTTAGATGCTTTATGAATTTAATCCATGAATTTATTGCATATACATCATATTTAGTGTCTTTCGGATCTTTGGAGTTTCATATTATGATGTTTAAATTAGTTGTTACAGCATCTACAATTATGCATATTAGATGAATATTTTTCTTTTTCTTTCATGTTCTTGAGCGTTCTTGCATATTCTCCATCATTGCCATATCTCCATGATTTAATTGCAATATGTGATATATTTGATATAACTGCATATTTGGAGGTCATATCATTTCAATTAAGATATTTCCTATATTTGTTCTCAAAATCTTTCTTTAAGGAAGACTTTCTTTCTCTCTTTGTGGGAAGATTTTCCCAAATCAAAATTTTCCAAATATGCAAATATTCAAATTAGAATGATATGATCTATATTATGTGTATCACATAGATGGTAAATTTATTTTAAAAGATTATGAAAAATTAAATAGAGTAAGTGAAATTAAATTAGGAAATAAATCGCATTCAAAGAAATTAATAGAGACCAATCTTAAAGACTTGGCAAGAAAGGTGCTCTAGTTCACACTCACTATAATCAATAAAGATACCACTTCTTTTGAAAGAACTTGCTTCTTTGTCTTTTCCTCTTTCTATAATCCACTTTTAGTTTGCGGTCGCTTCCTGCGATATTTTAATCGGTTCTCCAGCAATTTCTTTGAATTCTGCAGATTCAGAGATTTCATCGGAAACTGGCATGTCTTAAACCGTCAACCCTAAACCCAATGACCTTCTCCTTTAGTACGTAAACTCCCAAATTAAGATTTTTCGTTGTGACGAATTAGTGCACTAAATTAACATGAAGTTATGGTTTCCTAGTTTTTCTTAAAAGTTGGGTGGCAACTCCAACCTTTTGTGAATACTCTGTTTTGGCAATTTTTGGGCTAAATCGAATTGTGATAATATTACGGTATATTGTCAATTTAGACATCGATGATTCTTATATTTAAAAGGGTCAAATTCGACGTGTGAGTGAAGCGAAGGGTGATCTCCACAATGAAGAGTTTGATAAAATGAATTATTCGAATCATCGAAGTATAACCCATGGTAAACCCCACGGATTCAAATAACCACTAGCGGAGGCACATTAGGCCCAAGGGGGTCACGTGCCCCCTGAGTTTTGGTAAATTTTTTTTTTTAAATATAAAGAAAATATTTTAAATAAAAAAATTTATAAAAATATTATTTAAAGTAAAATGTCAATAACATTTTAAAATTATGAGAATAATAATGATTATTTTGATTGAAAATAAAGAGACTATAATAAGTCATATTATTATTTATGAAAATTTCAATATAATGGTGATATATATCATTATTGACATGCAAACATAATTAATTTCAATGAAGATATGAAATTTATTGGATTGTTAGTTACATTTGACATGTAGAGTTTGTCCTCCATGTGTTTCTTTCCATTCATAACTAAAATGACCACTATATAAATTATAATCAAGCAACACATCTTCAATTATAAAAAATAAATAAATAAAAAAAATTACAATAGGTCATAATTAATATCAGAATGAGTCATAATTAACTATTATTTGATATATAGTCATAACCAAAATAACAACAACAAGAAGTTATAACTAAATTATATTAAACACTATAATGTGTTATAACTAAAGACCACGAAGATCATAATTGCGACATATGATAGACACTTTTTTGGCGGTATGTTTCATAGAATTTCTCTACTAAAATATATCATTTCTATTTCAACTTATCTTATTTTTTAAATTTTCAATCTACCTATAAAATAGTTACTCCCCAATATTTGTATAAAATTTAATCTCAAATCCTTTAATTTAAAATTCGCATTTATCCAATTGAACTCTTAATATATAAGTCTAGTAATATCTCATTGTTGGTTATTATGAAGAAAAAAAAATATTAATGTTATCATTAATTTGTACTGAATTCCTGACTACGCCATTGCAAATAATGCCCTCCAATTTATATTATGGACGGAGAGAATCCACCTTAAAAAGAAAAAATCAATAGAAAAGCAATAATAATATTATTATTTTATTCTATTTTATTTTTATTTTTTTTGCGTAATTGCTTAACCACCGACCAATCCTACTTTTCCCTCCTTTTGACCCTTTGGGACATAAAAAAAAAGTTATTTAAACTTATGTACACATAAATAACTACAGAGACATTTCGTGATTTGGTCGGTTGTATAAAATTGCGAATTCATGGGCTATGCTTTTTAGTCTTATTGATTGTCCATGATATTTCACTAACAACCAGGACTGATCTATGTAAAAATGCATGTAATTTTTTATTGAACAAAATTATTATAAAATTTTAAATTGCAATTTTTTATTGAATAATATTACTGTTAATTGGACATTTTTTTATGGGTAAACTACCAATAGGTCCTACTTGGGAGACTTATTACCCAATAGGTCCTACTTTGAGACTTATTACCCATTAAGTCCTATTTGATATAATTTATTAAGTGATAAAGACAAATTTTATCAGTCTTTTTTTTTTATGAATAATTTTATAGTGATAAATTTATCAGTCTCTTTTTTTATGAATAATTTTTTAGTGATAAATTTATCACTCTCTTATTTTTATAGTGTTAAATTTATTAGTTAGGACCTGTAGGTAAATAAGTCTAGTGAATAGGACTAATTGGTAAGTACCCCTTTTTTTATCAACTTAATTGAAAACAAAAATATAATTGAATATTTTTTGTCTGCATTAACTTGACAAAATATTAACTATTACTATGTCTCCGTTTAGTAAAGTTAACTATTTGAAAATATTGTAATCGACACTTTTTATAATATACATAAAAGCATCAATGATAAACTTGATATCAAAATCTTAATTAATATATTTCTCAATAAATATGATCAAGTAACTTACTACAAAATCATCTTTCATCTTATTATGTAATTTAGTTTTGAAAAAAAATTATAATTGAAAATGTATGTGTTTTATGAGTATAATGGTAATTTGTTTCAGTAAACGATATTAAATTTTATTAACTTCTTTTAAGAATGTCATGTTGAAGTAGATGATATTTTTATTTTCAGACAATATTACTATTTCTAGATAATGAACAGATAATAATAACTGTAAAATAAGATGTATAAGCAAATTAAATTGAATGGATGTATAATGTTGGTGGGATTATGAGCACATCAAATTGGTGGAGCATCACTCGTGTTGGTGGGTTGATTGTGTCAAACATTGCAGGTGTGGAACCCTAATTTTTTTTGGAGTAGCGTTGCTGTCGCTGTAAACCTCTGCATTGTGTCTGGTGGAAACGCAAGAAGTTTGTTTGTACGGGTGGACAATGTTTGGGAAACGTAAGTATTTTTTTTATTCCGTTACATAGTGTTTATTTGTGCATGCTATTGTATTGAGTTTGATTTGATGAGGTGTGAAGTGATTTATGTTTGATGTGTCTGTGTGACTTTCAATGTAAAATTGTGGTTGGATTTGTATTGGGGGGGTTTGTATGAAAAAATGTAGTGTGTGTGGAGAACAACATGTAGGAGGTTGGGGCTCAATTTGGGGTTTTGGTTGCTGGGATGGGGGGTTGGGTTTATTTGTTGTTGGCTTGTTGATTTGAGGTTGTATGTGTTGTATGGGGCTGTATGTTCAACGTGATGTGGTGGGGTTGTGGGGTAAGGGCGTGTTGTAATTGGTTTTTGTTGTATGTGGTTGGTCGTGTGACTGTCTGGAAGTGTTCGTATGTGGGTCGTTTATGGTGTGTATTTGAGCATATTATACTGATTTTTTATGGTGCGTTATTGTCGTTTTAGTGGTGTGAGATAATAAATGTGTTAACAACTTCACGTATTATGGGAGATGGGTTTTAATGAGCAAACAAAATTGAATATGAGTGTTTCGAGGTGTGAGTAGGGTAGTTTTGATTGTTGATTGTATTTTGTGGTTGTTTCAATGATAGGTGGTCACATAGATGTTAACAGCTTCACGTGTTGTTTGTTTGCTCGGTTGTGTAAACGTTTTTGGTAATGTGGTGGAGAACCGAACAATAACGAACCATAAAGTGGCATTGGTAATGTGTGTGCGTTTAAGTTTTCGCTTTTGTGGCTGTTGTTTTATTGTGTGTGATGGCTTAACATGTTTGAATGCAGAAGCTGTTACGCTGTCGAGTCCATGGACACGGTCGTGTGAGCGCAAAAGGAAATATGCAGAGGGAGCGTCGACATCTAAGAATGTGGGGGGTAAATTGCAAGGGAGCAACCTATTCGTACAACCGAAAACTACGGCTCATTTGGGTGGTGCTGATATGCGTACAAAACAAAAATTAAATTTTCGTTCCAACATAGCAGCCGTGGTGAAAATGGTGTACGCGATTAAGTTGAAGGATATGCACCTCGTTCACTTGCGGAAGACACCATTCTGGTTATTGTTCGAAGCAATACTCATAAATCAGTTGGACCACACCGAATTCAGAAAATGTGATGATTTGGTAGTTAGCATTATTCAGACTTACAGTGTACGAGCAGGGATGTTTGTGATTGGTGGGCGTAGTGTGGATTTCACCGATGTAGATGTGAGGCTTTTGTTTGGGTTGCAATGTGGGGATGCATTATTGGATTTTACACCCCGTCCTAGGCTGGCATCGGATTTTGTGCAACGAAGGTGCGGTGGTGTAACTTGCATTACAATGAAACTTGTTAGGAACTTGTTAGTTGATGCATCAGAGGGTGATACGCATACTGATTATGAGGATACAGCGAAGCTGCTTTGCTTGTATGTTTGTGTGAAGTTGTTTTTTTCAACTTCAGGAGAAAACGTTAGTTGGAATTTTATCCGGTATGTGGACAACCTAGACACCATGAAGTTGTATGATTGGACTGGTGCGGTGCGTAGTATGTTGATGTGTTCCGTTAGAGACTTCCATCAGACACCACATAAAGTGACCGGATGTGTTATTGCTTTACTGGTAAGTGTAGTAAACCATTTATTACTGAGAATAATGATGTACAATATTTAATTTTAGGTTTTTGTTTGTTGTGTTGACTGTTTTGATTTATTTTGCAGTATTGGTTATGTGAACACACATCCGTAGTGGAAGCTAACTCTGTGCACATGTTCCCTCGATTCCTGAAGTGGAATGTTAGTGAATTGCTAGCAAGTGTTCGTGGTGTGAAGTTGTCGGGCCCAGTCAACTTTATGGTATTGGAATATTAAACATATTAAGAACAATTGATTGCGTAACATGGTGTATGTGGTGGGCTAACATGACTGTTATGTGCAGGTGAATCCAGGACAGCTTGTTGCTGTTGAGCACGAAATGTTTATATTGAGAGGGGATGTTATGGTTGCGGAAGATCGTTTGGATGTGTCAGGTGGGAAAGGTGGGTGTGATGGATGTGGCAAAAATGAGACGAAATGGTGTAAGGTGAGAGGAGATGGTGGAAAGAAAGTTGATGATAGCTTTAATAGGAGTAGTGAAGATGGGGGGGATCCGCCTGAAACACTGAAAATGTGTGGACAAAGCACGATGTTAAGACCAGATGTATTATGTAGGGGGGAACAGTTGGGTTCCCGAATTGGCACGGGTAAAATCAATGGTGGGATGGGAGGCCGATTGGTCAGTTGTGATCGAGTTGAGTCAGGTGTGAATGAGTTTGGAGTAAGCAACATTGACAAAGATGAGGTTATCGCAAAGTTGGAGGAAGAAGTTGTTCGACTAAAGAAAAAGAATGATATACAGGCAGTACATATTGTTGAAGGTTTTGAGAGTGTGTTGAGGGTAAAAGATGAAGAGAAGAAGAAACTTCAATTAGAAAATGTTGAATCTGAGGCAAACTATTGCCATTCTTAAAGAACAATTGGCGGATCAAGCGGTGCGCAATGTGACACAATGTTTTAAGGTGGGGGACTTGGGGCATGAGGGTGGCGTGGCTGGCAAGGGTGGTTGTGGGTATGAATCACATGGAGGGAAGCAACGCAGCACGTCAGCATATGCGGAGATTGTTGTGGATGCCTCACCCGTAATATCTGTCCCAGCATCCTCAAAACACGTTGATAGTGGTGTGACTGCAGATGTTGTGCAGTGTGCTGAACATCAAGTGGTTGTGATCAGCCCAATAAGAGCAGAAGGTGGGCATGCTATTGGAGCTCCAAACTCCTTCGTGCGTAACATTAAGGGAAAGGAACGAAAAAATTTCCAATTGCCAGAATTTGATTATTCGGAATTGCGAGTGTGGCAGCGAAAGGTGAACAATAATGTTTGTGTGTTGCCAAACAATGTTGTCGGCAATGATGTGGGGGATGTAATGGTTGGGAAAGTAGTTGACGTGGAGACAGCAACTGGGGGCAGTAGCAAGTTCTCTGGTTTTGGTATTAACAACAAGCATACTGTTTGGAAGATGATGACGGAGCAGGAGAAGGACATTATTAGCTCTGCGTGTGACCAATACGGTGATGGGTGAGTGGGTTTTTTGGTTTATTTGTGTAATTCTGTTTTTCCCATTTTTGTTATGGATAGTTTTGTGTTAGCGTTTATGTAACGAGTTATGGTAAGTTAATGGGTGTTTTGTTGGGATGTGTGCAGTGCTTTAATGTGGATTGGCCGAGATGACGGTAACGCAATTTATTTTTCAGATGTGAAAGCGATTGTCCGACAAAGTGTTGTGCGTGGGAATGTAAGTTATAATGGTTATGAGTACGGTTTGTTATTTGTAGTTTTGGGTTGGGGAAGTCTTGTGCGGTGTGTTACATGAGAGTGGTGTTATGTGTGTGATCAACGTGTATGGTGGCAGGTTATTGATGCGTATGCGGAGGTGCTTTCCGATGAGCAAACAAGGTTGAATGCCGGAAAAGACTTCCCAGAGAATTCATTTTTTTTCAGCAGTATATGCCTGGTCAGTGTGTTGTGTGTATGTGTGTGATTGTGTTGTTATGTATGTGCTTCGTCAATGTGACAAATGGTGTGTGGTGTGTAGGATATGATGAAGAATAACAATGTGGCGGCACGTAATAATTATGTAATGAGTAACTTATCTGCTGCAAAAGGCACTCGTTATATTCATTTTCCCATTTGTCACCTTTTTCATTGGACGCTTGTCGTGTATGATACATACGTTGGAAGTTGGAAGCATTACAACTCGATGAGGTCTAGGAACGAATCAGGGGGTGCGCAATATGCCGAAGCTATACACGTGGTAAATATATGATGGGTAATATTTAAATAACTGAATGGTATAGTAGTTTTAAGATATGGAGTTGTGTGATGGGGTTTGTTTTTCTTGTAGAAAAATATTGTGACTGAGGTACAGCGACAATCATTGGCTACATGTGGTATGGATGATCTCGTGGCCACGCAAGATTTCGATATCCCATTGGAATCAGTTGCTGATTGTCCTCAACAACGCCCTGAAGCGTAAGTTGAACGGCAATGGGTGCACTTGTTAATGTGCATGTTTATTTAAAAACATATATGTATGACGCCTTTTTTTTGTATGTTAATTGCCACAGGTTGGATTGTGCAATAATAGTGTGCGCTATAATGAGGCAGTATGTGCATCACATTGAAGTGGGGCGGTCATTGCAAGGAGGTAACTGCAGCGTATTACGTGCTAACATGGTGAAGTTATTTGTGAATGACTTGGAGCGTGGGATAGCAAGCAGGGGGGCACAAGGCATGGTTTGAACTGACACTATTGTCGCATCTGTTTTAGTATGATATTTTGTGATTAGTTTACATTCTTATGGAAATACATTGGAAGAATTAGGATTTTTGGTGTGTTGAAATGGTTTTTCGGTTTATTCACGTTGAAACGTTGTTAACATTTATGTTTTGTGTTACTATTGTCGTATCTGTTTTAGTATTATATTTTGTAACTAGTTTACATTCTTATTGAAGTACATGGGAAGAAGTAGGTTGTATGGTGTGTTGAAATGGTTTTTGGATTATTCACATTGGAACGGTGTTATCGTTTAGGTTTGTGTTTGGGGATGTTTGTGCATGTGATGTGAATAAATATCAGTAATTACCTGTGTGTTAATGTTGTTTTGGTTTGTATTGGAAAATAAAATACATAAGTCCCTTAGGCGTGTGGCACGCAACAAAAATAATGCATGGATAGTTTGGTTTCCCATTATTGTGTTGTGTTTTGTGGGAACGGAAGTTGGTTATTGTTTGTGTACATGAAGTGGATTTCACACAAAACAATGTGGCCGTGGCAAACAAACAGGATACGAAATTAATTCGCAGGGACTGACACTATTGTCGCATCTGTTTTTATAGCGACCCCGGTCTTTTCCCTTTTGATTATTGTATCCGGACTTATGTTCCGTAGATTTCATTGTTGTATTATTGTTGTTGTCGTCCTATATTTTCTTATTTGGAGTTATAAGATGTGTTGGGCGGGTTTGGAACAGGTTGGTTGAGCTTAGGAACCAAGACTAGTTGCCCAGATTTTGGCTTGTCCGCTCGAGCGGGGGTTTTGGCGCTCGAGCGGGAAAAACACCCATCCAGTATTTCTTGTGCAGGGTTGGACGCTCGAGCGGGAGTTGGGCCGCTCGAGCGGGGGTGTGTGAGTGCCGCTCGAGCGGTGATTTGGACGCTCGAGCGGGGACCTGGTTTGTCGAGATACTGGGAGTGTGCATCCGCCGCTCGAGCGTGGGATTGTCCGCTCGAGCGGGAGTCTGTGAGTGTCCGCTCGAGCGGGAGTTTGTCCGCTCGAGCGGGGAGGCCGAGTATAAAATCGTGTTTAAGCGTTTTAAAACAGTTTTTCAGCCCCTTTCAGTTTATAAAACCCTAGATTACGAGTTCTCTCTCTCTCAACTCATCTTCTCTCCTAGGTTTCATCTATTTAGAGTGAGTATCTAACCTAGTTCCTTCATTAAAAAGGTAGAGTGGGTCGAGGGCTTCCATTTAATCTGAACGGTTGTTGATTTGGAGCACTTTGGAGTTTGGGCTATCATCTCCGTCTTCTTCTTTTTGGGTTTTTGCTTCGAGGTAGGGATTTCCTACTCCATTTATACGCTTTAATCCTAAGTGTTGGTATTTGGTATGTGGGGGTAGTTTGGTAATTTTGGGAGAAACCTTAGGGTTTTGGCTTAGATTAATTTGTATAATTAATTTAAGGGAAAAATGTGGAATTGGGTTTAATTCATGAAGTTGGGGAAATTATGAGATTAATGATATAGTTGGGTAGTTTAAATACTTACCTATGAGAATGTTGATTTTACATTCATTGTTGTATTTATTTCTTGTTTAGAAATAACTGTTTTGGGCTATCGGTGGAGGATAGTCGTGATTGTTGTAGACCTTGCATGTGGCTTAGGTATAACTGGAATTAAGTCATTTATGTTGACTGTTGAATTAATACAGAACATTACTTGTATTGATTATGTGTTGTATATGGCAATTGTGTGTTTCATTGCATATGCATGTTGTTTGGAGAAGATAGGGGATGAACTCCACGGTTTAGGGGAAGATAGGGGATGTACCTCTAAACCGGATTTGTTGGGAGGAGATAGGGGATGGACTCCAGTAGCATCACTCATATGTGTGCTTATTGATATTAGCAATATTGCTATTTGTTGTTGATATGATACATCATTATAATGTGTATCAGTTGGAAGTATGGAAGTGTTGTGGTTTGAGCTTTAGTCTCATTTATTTTTGTGACATCTGGATCACTATTATAGTTGGCCAGGTTCTGAGCCATAATGATATAATTGGAAAGTTGAATAAATATTGGAAAGTGAAAGTGTCATAGGCAATATGTCATAGACAATGTAGACATTCGTGTCATGAAATTAGAAATTGATTATCTGTGTTAACCATGTATCGAATGCTAATGCTTTAGTTAATTCTTATGCTTGGTTTAGTATTTTTCTACTGGCTGTGGCTCACCCTATATGGGAACTTCATTTTCAGGTTCAGGTGGTTCACTACTCCAAGGACTTAGCTGTGAGGATTGGACTCGAAGACTTGCTTTATTTTATTTGTTTTATTTGAACAACTTGTAAACTTTCAAGCCTAGGGCTTTATTTGTTTTTGAGTTAGAACTCATGGAATTGTGTCCAAGTGTTGGCTTGGCAAGATGTAAGCCCATAGGGCATTTATTATGATGTTTTTATTTCATGGTACTCTGATGAATGGAATAAGATACTTTGTTTCCTTATAATTCCGCATGTTAATATTATGTATTATGGGTTTATTTTTGAGGGCGTTACAGTTTTAATGTGATATTTTGTGATTAGTTTACATTCTTATGAAAGTACATTGGAAGAATTAGGTTTGGTGGTGTGTTGAAATGGTTTTTGGGTTTATTTACATTATTTTGTTGTTAACGTTTACGGATTGTGTTTGACAATGTTCGTGATTGGGATGTGGATAAGTATCGATATTCACATGTGTTTTAAGGTTGTTTTGGTTTGTAATGGACAATTTAAAGCATAAGTTTCGTAGGCGTGTGACAAACACAATGCATGGGTTGTTTGGTTTCAAATTAATGTGAAGTGTGTTGTGGGGACGAAAGTTGGTTGTTTGTGTACATGCAATGGATTTTGCAGCAAACAATGTGGCCGTGCAAACAAACAGGATGCAAAATTAATTCGAAGGTGTGAGGTTTTAATTTGGACGTTAGTTTGTCACCATGTTTTGAATGGTGTGGACACCCACTGACCGAGAAAACGACTGTGGAGTGATTTATTCTGAAAATGGTGTGTGTTAGTTAGAGGTTGAGAGTGAGGATGGTGGGGTGAGGGCATTGGGTAAGTGTGGCTGTGTGTGAACTGTAATGTCACGCCTCGTATTTTATTTTTCTCTCGCGTGATACAACAATGTCATTTACATACCAATAAAAGAAATGCCCTGAGGCTTACAATAAATAAGAGAGCATTGCCCTTTACAAAGCATAGAACTGAACCAAAGAAACAAATAAAAAACACTACGGCTCATTATCACTTTATAATCATGCCAAGTTGTTTGATCCTCAAATTCGAAAACATTCCCTATACACATGTACAGGTAGGGGGTGAGCAAACCAATAGCTCACTGTAGCGACCCTAATTTTCTTTAGTCATTATTTATTATTATTATGGTTATTATTATCTTATTTTATTTTTGACTTTATTAATTATGTGGTCACATGAGAGTTAATGTAATATTTAATGGATTTAATGTTGTAATTATTAATTGCGTGGGTTACATGAGAAATTATTGTGATATTTAATGAATTTAATGTGGTGATTAATTAATTTAATGTGTTATTTAATTATATATAATTAATCAGAATATTTATATTTATATATTCATTTATACAAAAAAAAAGGGTGTTACATGTAGTGTTTTTTTTTATAAAATATATTTATATATGTTGTAGTTATTTAATAACACAAAATATATATCATATTTATTTAGATTGTATTTATATTATATAATATAATAGTCATTAGGTAATACAATAATATATTAGGTTATAAGTGATATAACCTCACAAAGAAACAAAAGAAAGAACGCAGCAGCGGCGGCCGAGAGAGAGAGAGAGAGAGAGAGAGAGAGAGATTAATCAAAAGTCAAGGTTTTCTGGGTGATGAATTTCTGAGAGAGAAGAGAGACAGAGGGGAGAAAAGAAAAAGAAAAAGGAAGAAAAAAAGATAGGGTTTTGGATTTTATTTTGGTGGTTCAATTAATTCTCTTGGTCTGGCTTCAATCTTCAAAAATAATAGTGAGTACAAACCCTATTTTCCTTGATTTTGTTTGATTCGTTAGTTTATTTATTTATTTATGTTATTAGGTTGATGTGACTTGATATTTTTGTATGTGGATGTAGAGGATAAATTAACTTAATTATTTTGATTAGTGTCTATGAGATGTTTAGGGTTTTTAGATGAGAGATTAATTTTATTTAATTTGATTAGTGGAACGTGTAAAATTTAGGGTTCTCAGGTGATTGATTTATTTGAATTAATTTGATTAGTGATATATATAAGGTTTAGGGTGTTTAAATGATTATTGATTTTTTTTTTGATGATTGATTAATTTAATTATTTTGATTAGTGTATATGCGATATTTAGAGTTCTTAGATGATTTATTTATTTTAATTACTTTGATTAGTGGTACGTGAAAGGTTTAGGGTTCTTAGAGGTTTGATTAATCTTAATTAATTTGATTAGTGATATGTGCAAGGTTTAGGGTTCTTAGATGAGTGATTAATTTTAATTAATTTGGTTAGTGGTACGTGTAAGGTGTAAGATTTTTAGATAATTAATTGATCGTAATTATTTTGATTAATTGGGTATGTAAGGTTTGAAATTTTTAGATGATTGATTAATTTTAATTATGTGGATTAGACGTATATGTAAGGTTTAGAATTTTTAGATGATTAATTGATTGTAGTAATTTTAATTAGTTGGGTATGTAAGGTTTGTGATTTTTAGATGATTGATTAATTTTAATTATGTTGATTAAATGTATAGGTAAGGTTTAAGATTTTTAGATAATTAATTGTTCGTAATTATTTTGATTAGTTGGGTATATAAGGTTTGGGATTTTTAGATGATTGAGTAATTTTAATTATGTTGATTAGATGTATAGGTAAGGTTTAAGATTTTTAGATAATTAATTGATCGTAATTATTTTGATTAGTTGGGTATGTAAGGTTTAGAATTTTTAGATGATTGACTAATTTTTAAATTATTTTGATTAGACGTGTATGTAAGGTTTAGAGTTTTTGGATGATTGTTTGATTTTAATTATTTGAATTAGTTGAGTATGTAAGGTTTAGGGTTTTATTTTGGGTGACTTTATTAATTCTTTGAGTGATTCTTTGATCTTCAAAAATAATTTTAAGTACAAAACCCACTTTCTTGATTTATGTTTAATTCGTTGTATTTATTTTTATTTGTTTGATTTTGTTTTTACATAAAGATGATAGATTAATTTTAATTATTTTGATTAGTTGTGGATATAAGATTTAGGGTTATAGATGATAGATTGATTTTAATTATTTTGACTAGTAGTGTATGTAAAGTTTAGGGTTCTTAGATAAGTGATTGATTTTAATTACTTTGATTAGTTGTGTAGGTAAAGTTTAGGGTTTTTAGGTGATTAATTAATTTTAATTATTTTTATTAGTTGTGTATGTAAGATTTAGGATTTTTAGATGATTAATTGATTTTAATTATTTTGATTAGTTGTATATGTAAAGTTTAAGATTTTTAGAGGATTGATTGATTTCAATTATTTTAATTAGTTGTGTATGCAAGGTTTATGTTTTTTTTTTATGTATTTATTTTATGGATTTAATCACACTCATAATTTTATGAAATTGGAATAAACTTAGAATCTATAGATATTGGTTAGAGGATGGATTGGTTTGTTGTTGGTATTTATTTATTTGATGTTGGTTTGATTTTGTATTTGCATGTAGATGATGGATTGATTTCATTATTTGGTTAGATGTATATGTAATGTTTATGGTTTTTATATGTATTTATTTTATGATTATAATCACACTCCCGAATATATGAAACTAAAATTAATTAGAACCCGTAGATAAATTCCTTGTACTCCACCATGACTCCATGGATTGTTATTTTATTTGAGTGGTGGTGAGAAAGAGTGATATTAAAAAAGAAAGGTGAGGATTATGAGAGTTGTTTGATGCCTTATGCCCGGCATTGTTATATTTGTCTCATGATGTCTATGAGATGTTTATATATATTGTTGCTCGTTCTCATGAGTAGACGATGCTTTGATTTGCGCGCGTACGTATATGCTAACCATCCGGGAGTGTGAGTCAAACTCGGGACGATATCCCCGTGCAAGTTTGGCTTCGGAGTGGGTTAGGTATACGGGAGGCACATGGGATATATGTGTAGGCCAGAAGGGGAGGGCTGAAGTGGTTGAGTCAAGGTACAAAGAATTAATTATGAACTTGTATGTTAGTTCGAATTGTCTTAATTGAGTCAAGGTGCAAAGAAGTAATTATGAACTTATATGTATAGTTCGAATGATATTGATTGAGTTAAGGAACAAAGAATTTAATTATGAGTTTATTTCTATAGAGTGAATTTTGTTGATATGTTCATGTTGAAAAATAGTAATCGACCTCAATAAATTATGAAATTTGAGCAGAGGCATCTATACGTGATTTTGGACCACGTTTATGTTTTATGTATTTATTTAAAGATCGATTAGAACTTATAATCGGATGATCTTGATTAATGTCGGTTTGATTCATTTTAGCAAGGCAGATTTTAGAGGCTGTTTTAACCCACGAAACGAGCTCATTTTTATTGGTTTCGCGTAAACTGAAGTAAAGCATTATTCTGCACACTTTTCGTGTTTTGAATTTTTTTGAAAAAAAATCATCTTAGGGCAGTTTTGGTTCGTTTTCAGATTCAGATTTTTTTGATTGAATTCTGTCTAGATTTTTATATCAAGTTTTTCTCTTAACCTGTTCAGTTTCTGTTAAATTCGTTCGTGTTGTCGTATAGAAAATTTGATTCTGTACAACTTTCGTTCTTTGAGTTTTGATCAATTCGAATTATTTAAGTGTCAAACGGTGTAACTTTATATTAGTTTTAATAAGTTACTTATGATTAAATTATACTAACTTTATTTGTTTTGCAGGATGGTGGGTCTTACTAACTTTTTTATGCAGGGCTGACCCACCATATTTTTATTTCTATTTTGTCTATTTTATAATCAATTTATATTTCGTTGTGTACGGACAAGAAACTAAATGCCACCATATCTCGAGAAACTACCCATTCGTCTCGGTGTGGTTGGAACTACTTGTCTTGTCTAGTGATAAGAATTTAATGTACTTTTGTTTGTGTCTGGTGGACACGTGGGTGTTGATTCTTGTACTCATACCAGTATACTGACCCGTTTTGTCTCTTGGCAACTCGGGTGCGTTCTGTTTGAGCGCAGCTGAGCTTCCTTTGCAGGATTAGTAGAGGCTTTGGTGGTGACAAGAAATAACTATGATCGTAGGACATGTCGATTGGACTTCTTTTGTTTTCTCATGTTTATAGGTGTTAGTAGTTTATGTATTTTTATTTTCTTTTATGACCTTAGTATTTTGAAAATTTGGCATGGGTTGTAACCTTACATTATTTAAGTTGTTTTGAAGTATTTATTGTTACTTTAATGTTGAAGGTATTGGTTAGTTATAGAATTATGGTGAATGGTTTAGTTTGTGTTTAGTTTTTTTTTTGTTTCACCCCTAGGATTTGGATGATGGAATATTGATTTGGGGTTTAGTCCTAAGTTAATATTTAATTGTCCAAATTTTGGGGCGTGACACTCACCAAATAATCTCATATTATAATATTAGAAGATATGTGAGTACAAAGATATGCATATATATACGGAAAATCATATCATGTCAAAAATTATATAATTTTATTACATAATCTCTTAAATCTAATTTATTTAATTAATCACAACAAGTTAACTTAAATAAATAAACATACTTCAATAGCTACAAGACATCATTTCAATTTATTCAATTACCCCATTGTCAATTGAATCAAATAATTAAACAAATTCATAATGACATCTAATAAAGCATCAAATACATTTTATATAATCTTATGAGATGAATGCATATGCCATGTCATGCTCAAAATATTTTTCTCAACTTTTGAAAATCTTGTGCACAATGCCAATTTGAAAACACATTAATCCAATAATTTCAATAAAATTCCAAGGTAGTAAATACGACTCAGGTAATCCCTAAGCTGATGTCTGCAAGTAGGCATATCAAGCACTACTAAATCCCCACTTTACCGGTCTCTCACTGGAAGGCACGTGGTACATCATTCGCGCATGTTTTCGGTCTTTCACCATAGATACTTAGGCCAACTTAACCAATATCAAACTACACCCCCTATCCGGACTTACCAACGTATTCACCCAAAACAAATCCAAATGATCTTGTTTCATAAAAACAATTCCTTTCTCAAAACAATAGTTTTCAATTGCAATTCGAAATCCATGATAACAATGTATTAGAAGAGTTCCAATTTCAATTCCACCACACAATGCTCCCTTGTGAGCAATTTCCATATCTCTATCAATGTAATACCATGATACAATCCCAAGAAATAATATAATAATATCAATGTTCATGTATTCACCACATGTAAATCAACAACTTCCAACTTAGTCTTTTCAAGACAATTCAACAATATTCTTTATACACAACAAACTTCCAAAATCAAACATTTTCTTATCTTTCTAAGAATATCCTCATTTAAATACCAACATGAAAATCATCTACTGGTTACCAAAATCAAAACTTTTAAACAATAAATTCATCAATAGCAATAACATATAATACCAAGGCGGGTTAAAGGTTTCATCAATTTCTAACTCACGTACTTTATCAATGAAAGGTAATTACAATCTTTCCAAAGCTCATCCCCATCCCAAACATTAAATAGAATCAAATTTCCATTTTTCTTATGCAAGTGAAATCTCGGGATCTTCAAGTTCAATCATAATTCTCAATAAGCATAAGTGAATATTCCAACACTTAATCAATTACATCAAAATCTTCTCTTGACTATAATTATAAAATATGACACGAGTGTTTACTTTCCAATTATCTACATCCACCTCATCGAATTAAACCAAGGAAAAATAATAAATAAATAAAAATTTTGATAACTCATTTTTTTGTTTTAATCCAACTAATCCATTTGCTCCAAATGAGCTAAAATCACATTCTAATCTTTTTTTGTCAAAAACCGCCAAACAATTCAAATATCTCATAAAAATTTTGAAGTATGAAATTATTATTATAACATTACTCAACTAGTAAAACTAAGAACCCAATATCAACCACATCAACTCAATCTCGCTTATTTCTCCAAATCTCATACTTGGTCAACTTCGTCACTTTTAATCTCATAATATTAAAGTTAGGAATTAAATACAATAACACTCCTTTAATTACGAAGGATTTAAAATATTAACCAAACTAATTTAATTCATCAAATTAGTAAGTTCATTATTTTCACCATCTTCCAAATTAATAACACCAAACTTAACCTCACATGTCTCATCTCTCAAATACACCCGCATTTCATGCCTAACCAATTTTTCCTAAATCTCTACAAATAACAATTTCACAACTTTTTCTAAAATTAACTAATCAACATGATATTTACATCAAAAATTATAAAATATGCCCAAGAGTAACATTTTCAAGGTTGTGAGTTCAAAAGTCCACATTTCATATTTTTATTTTCACAAAAATGAACACAATTTAATCATTACCATATCACCTTCCATAAAGTATCATGAATATAACACTTTTAGAGTTTTTAATCCCAAAACAACTCTATAATCCCAACTTAACAATTTACACAATATTCCTCAATATCAATTTATTTTTCTCAAAAATAAATTCCAAAATTAAAGATGAAAAATATTTCAACTTTATATTTCTCAAAAAAATCATCTAATCATAATATGAGTAGATACATTCTATACAACTATTAAAATTAAATATTCCGATATTTAGCAAAAAATTTCAACATAATGTGATTTTCCCAAATCAATCTCAAAATACCAAAATTCTTAACATTTCAACATAATTTTTGTAAGGTCCCGGTGTCCCACATCGGGAATGGAGGGGGAGTTCTTGAGTTATAAAAGTAAAAACTTGGACCTTTATATAGCACCGAGACCTTCCCGAATGGTGAAATCGCTCATAGAACTCCCCAGTTAAGCGTGCTATGGCTAGAGTAGTTCTGGGATGGGTGACCCACTGGGAAGAACAAATCCGTGCGGGCGTGGCCCAAAGTAAACAATATCGATGACATATGAAGGGTTGGGGTGTTACAATTTTTCTTTCAAAAATTACCAAACAAAAATCTGAAATATATATATATATATATGCAATACCTCCTATAATGACATATGTTCTCAAAATATCCCTAACATACCTTTAAAATAATAATATGAAGAAAGTCCATACCTCAAATATGAAGAAAAGCAAATCCGAAAATGCAAACATCGTTCGATCATGGATCCGAGCCCACCATTGCGAAGATCATGACGAGATCTCCGATTTTCATTTACTACACTTTTGCAAAATCTCACTCTAAAGACTCTCACTCTAAGCTTAAAGCTTAAGCCAACAATGGAGAGAGAGAGAGAGAGAGAGAGAGAGAGAGAGAGAGAGAGAGGGGGCGGGGTGGAGCTCTCTGCTCCAAGCCAAAAAGAAATGAATAAAAAAGGAAATGAAAAGATGGAAGGAAAGAGTGGGAAGGCAACCCACGTGGGTTTGCTTCCCAAAATTTGGCTTCTCCAAAAATATAATTTTTGTAATAATATCTCAAAACTTTATCATATAAATTATAAAATGATATAATTTTTCTCACCACAAAATATAACATTTTTGTACACCACAAAATATAATTTTTTGCTCACTATGAAATATACACCCATTTTATTCACTATAAAAACATATAATTTTTCACCATATGGTACACACCATAAAATCAACTATCAAATATTTATTATAATCCTATATAATAAATAATAACAACTCCCAAGATGGTTACTACCAATCACCTAATTAAAAAGGACCAAACAATTAAACATGAGTTATTAAACAAACTCAATTTAAATTAAATCTAAGTCATGGGTCCCACCCATAAGCCAAACATCACCCAATTACATATCAAAGTAGACACAACAAACTAATCTCAAGTCATGGTCCAAATACGCAAAACTTATTTTCAATTTCTTCTATAAATTAAACTGAACACCAATCAGTCTGCAAATTCTTATAAAATAAATACTCACCATTAAATTCCAAAATTTTTATCCCACATGCTAGACTCTTATAAGAACAACATAATAAAATTTTCATAATTTCTGAGATTGAAAATTATATTTTTTTAAAAAAAAATTATTACAAAATTGAACCATTTTCGTACATAGCTTTACACAACACTCCAATTCAAATATTACTCAATTAATTTATGCACTGACTATTTAAAAATAAATAAATTTGGGTCATCACATGTAACTTCACAACTTCTGGTTGATGGTCGATGCTTGTTGATGTGGCGGATGAATGATAAGTGAGGTGTGGGAAATTCATGGTGTGGAATATGTTGGGTCATTTACTGCCAAATGTGTTATGTGTGGGGCATGATTTAGTAAGTGGCCATTTTTTTGCATGTTAGTGAACATATAATTTTTTTTGTTTGTCTGAATACTAGTTGAGGTGAGTAGATAAAACGTATTAATAGGTTTGCAGGTCAGTGATGCGGGGGATATATGATACGTATGGTTGGGGAACTTATTGGTGTAGACCGCAAAGTATCGTTCATCATGTGGGCATCGATGTAGCGTTATGTTGGTACCATGTTTGACAATGTGAAAATACTTTGCGTATTAGTTGTATATGATAATATATATTTTATTTGTCGTGTGTATCAATGGAACGTGTGGTGAGTAAATAAAATATAATGTAACGTCTTGCTGGAAATGCAATTTATTTGCTAGAAAAGTATAATGACATAGGTTTGCAAAACTAACACATAAGAATAGTAGTAAATTGTTGTTATTGTCATTACAGCATGACAACTTATTGAAGAATGGTTGGTAGCACAGCTATGTGGTAAGTCACACGTCGAACTACATTGGTTCGTTGCATGTTTTCCTATGGTTTCCCATACGGCCACACTGGCCACAACGTATTTGTTGGACGTGTTCCACCTTTGATAATATTCATTTTTTCTTTGGCCTGCCTGGTGGGCGTTTCACTACAGAAGGTTTGATTAAGTAGTCAACTGGATTGAATGGTGGTTGGTCCACAGTAAGAATGGGATAAATAGTTGGGGCGTATGTCGAGCGATATTCAGAAACATGGAAGTATGGTTTGACCATTTCGTTCAAGTCCCTACCGCTTTTGCGAACGGTGACCATAGCATGCGCGCAGGGGAATCTGTTAAGTTGCCATTGGAAACACGAGCAAGTGCGTCGGGCAAAATCGACAATGACCGATGGAAACGAGTGGACCTCGTACACATCGTCGTTTGCCTGACTGACATTCCATGATTTGCCTTTGTTGAAAGCTTTTTCCAAGCAGGACTCTATTTTAGGACAGATCGCACCAGTCCAACTATGGGATGCCACCCTACGTTTGAACATTTGACGCATGATTTTGGTCGGGATACTATTAACCATACGGGTGGTTGGAAGGTTACGTGCCTTGCGGATCCATGAGTTGAATGACTCTACAACATTGGAACACATTTCATCGTACCGTCTACCACTACAGTTGCAGTGTATGTCACATGAGTTATGTTGATGTTATGATGAGCTTGTGATTGTGTTTTGAATTTATGTTTGGGTGGAAATAATTAATAACAATCAAAATACATACCGGAACAATAAATTTGCCCAGTGTTACGGATGTGTAGTTACAAGAAATTGGCTTGCAGCAGCACCACCACATTTGTGGAATTGTTCAACTTTCTCATTGAACGCAACAACTGTTGGTGCGTATGCACAATGTCGCAATTTGCTAACCAACCTAGCCCAGTTCATGTTGTTCAAGTATCATAACTTGTCCCTTAGGTTCCTTTGCAAATGTTGGAGGCAGAAACCATGTTTTGCGTTTGGGAAAACAGTCGGCATGGCTTCAAGTAAACCTAAATTCTGGTCTGAGATGAATGTGATTTGTCTGTTCACATTAACCACCTGCGCAAGATTAACCAGGCCCAGTTTTCAGTGTTTTCAGAGTCAACAACTGCGTAAGCTAGTGAGAATAGTCTTGCATATGATGGTGTGAATGTCAATTGCTTATGATGTGAAATATAATATATGACAAATGTGGTAGGTGGTGCTTGGTGAAAATATCAGCGAATTTTTGGACAAGTTCACTTATAAAATGGTGTTGTGATTTGGATATTTTGGTGTACTGACCTTGGTTGCCATCCTTTGCAGTCGCCGCAAGAAGAAAACCTTTGAACCTCTCTTTCAGGAAAGTTGCGTCGAGGAAAAGCAATGGGCAACAATGGTTGAACCCGTCAACACATGCTTTGAATGAGATGAAGTAGTGTGTGAACCGGTGCGTGTGATCATCATACTCAATGTTGATGTAACTTCCAGGATTGTGTTCCATGACAGAATGACTATACCAACGCAACTGATCGAACGAAATTGAATAGGCACTGAAGAGTTTGCCTCTAGCTTTCTCGACACCTAGCCACGTGACACGATAAGTAATGTCCAGCCCGAAATCTTGTTTAAAATCCATGATTACATCAGTGGGTCGAGTGTGTGGCCTTTTGCGTACCCGTTTGGAAATAATGTCAGACACTAATTCCGACTCAACAAGTGGGCTTTTCGAAGTGTGGATAGCCACACCGCAACTGTGTTCACTATTCCACTTCCGGAGGTAGAAAAACCCATTTGCAACTAACTGCCGAGCATGAACATACCATGTACAACCTTTGGTTTCTTGCAACGCACAAACAACGATTATGCGGATAGAGTCGTTTTTAATGTACTTGAACTGAAATCCACATTTCACAGCATATTTTCGTAACACTTTATGGAATTCTGAAGCTCCCCTCTCAAAATGTTGGCTGATGTGAGTGAACTCGGTTGCCCATGTAGATGAAAGGTAGGTCTTCTCAATGTGTGGGCAAAATTTTGGCAACAAATCAACATCATCGTCAACATCCAAGTTGTTTCCATTCTGTACCCTGTCAGTATATATTGCATTCATGTTGGTGTCATTGCCAGCAATGGCCTCGTTCACCCTACCTGATGTTGTTCGATTACCACATCAACAAGTTGTAGTTGGAATCAACGGGCAAGACACACCATATTCTGCATGTCAACATCATTTTGCAAAGCAAAATTGTTATATCCCGGAATCTTGTAAAACAACCGTACTCTACCCAGTAACAGCCCGTCGTATTTGGTACATATGAAATCAACGAGTACTACGAAATTGTATAGCGATTGCAGTTCGTACGCGATATTAATGGATTGGTAACAACACAAAAGCATGAAAAAAGAGTCCATCTGCAAAAGACAATGCATTTATTCATAAAAAAATTCCTACAATTGTAAATGTGGAATCGGTAAATTAATGGCATAACTATGTGCTGCTGTGTGAATTGTAATGGACAAAACTTGTTAATACGGCTAGACCATATTCAGAGAAATTATATTGAAAAATGTTATTGACCATTTACACATGCCCAACATACAAGGACCTAACCGTGAGTTGTATGACTGTGACTTACCTGGATGACGCCGAAAATGTTCACATCGTCTTCAACAAACCTCACCCACCTCCCACACACAACTGGTACAAAACCCCAATCTCTCAGATTCAAACCCTTTCTACCCGGTATTTGCAACCTATCCCCCAAATCGTTGGATCATAAATTCCAAAATGAAACAAACTTTTCGTAATAATCATCTGAAGGTATATCCGTCCCAAAATATGCATCCACATTTGAAATGGGACTCTGTGGTAACAAATTACACCAAGATAGGACTTGCTAATCAAACAATAAAAATGTGGGACCAACTGGTCCATCAGTCTCCAAAATAAGACTTTTGAATAAAATTCCCAAAAAAAAAAAAATTACAATTTTTATGGTAAAAATTATGAATTTTTGTAATGAAAGTTACGATTTTTGTAGTGAAACTTGAGAATAGTGAAGTAATGTTGCATGCCCTTAACGTTATGAATAACCAAAGTTATACTTTTTGTGATGGAAAAAATGTCATATTTTCTGTGATGAAAAAGTTACATTTTTTATGATAAAAATTATGTATTTTGTGGTAAAAATTATACTTTTTGAAGGTACATATCATACACATCATTTTTTGGGTGCACATAGTAACCTTTTTCCTATGTTTTTGAAAATTAGATATACCATACTCCAGTAGCAACTCTAGAAATTTTTTTCAGAGTGTTCACTGTGGGTATTCCAAGAATTTTTTCATGGTAGAGATTGTAAATCTAAGGTAAACGCAGCGGATGAAAAATTATGGTCATACCTTTTTCTGCAGAGTTTGAATTGAAGGATCTCGTGGGTAAATCACGTGCTTCCTGAATCTGATCAATCAACCCAGCAATGGAGTGATATTACAGAATGAATATCACCCACACAAGTCACAGTGCAAAATGGCTCTTGATCGTTGTATTTTGGGAGAGAGTCAGTATATGGGAAAAAACATACGACATACGTTGTTTTTTCTCTTAATCACCCATATCCCATATCATATCAGATATATAGGATAATATCACATCTATCCATATCAGTTGATATGATAGATATGGATATCCTGAGTGGTTATCCAAATAGGTTTTGAATTCAAATTCAAACTTATTTGGATAAGGTTCAAAAGGTTCAAAGAAAGGGTCAAGCCACATGGGCGCCCAATTTCTAACATCTCCCACTCGCACATGAGTTGGCATGACACTGCCACATCTCTATCTCAATCTCCCCAAAAATGAACAATCTCATACTAGCCAATGCACCATGCGACCGCTGAGAACACCTGCATGTGCGAGCTCTATACTAGAAACTCAATATGAGTTAGCATAGAGACATCAACCCAAAATGAACAGAAATAGTGTCTCATGTACCTAGACCCATCTAGCTACATCAGTCCAAAAACATCTCTAATCCCTCAAAGAGCATGTTTGACTCTCCTAGGTCCCGCATTATATTCACACCCAATCAGCATCCTATATAGAGCGATGTGAGTTGTCGACAGTGAATATAGAGCAGAGATGTAGAACTAGATGATCTTTCCTTCACCCTCATATCATTCAATTTGAAGTTGGTTGCTTTCCCAGTAATGTCCCTTAAAGCCGAATCATACATGACCGCAGGCAACATACCAAAGTAGCTGAACATCAACTCCTCATCTTATGACATAGTCAAAGGTCACAAAAGGCACAAAGTGAAGTGATTCACGAGTCCTTACATTTGATACCTCATTTGGCCTTATAAAATGGGTTTTATGATAGTGTTTTACATAACTGAACAGATTTTGTTGATTTTACAAATAGGTTTGGAAAATGAGATTTACAAAACCAAATCAAGCAAGACCAGTGGGATTAGAAACTAGACTCAATAGTAGGTTAAACCTGTAGAGTTTCATAATTTTTTGGGTTTGTGGTTTAAGAGATAATGATTTTTGCAGTTCACCCATTTGTTCTGTCTTTTTGTCAAAAATGAGTTCCATGCATTGTTTAGATCATAACTCGACTTACACACAATCTGACTTGTTGCGACTAGCGGCATTTGAAAATAGACTTAATAAGGAACACTTCGACCAAATTTCATGATCTTTGAGTAAGTAGATTAAGAGATGTGCATTCTCAAAGTTGATGGTTCTGAAGCAGGTGTTGTCAACACAGCACTCTAATAATAAATTAAAGCTAATTTTGACCCTCATGCCTTAATCCTTAACCTGGCATGGTGGTACACAGATTACTCAGTGTGTGTGAAGCACTTGACTTTTCGTTTTAAATTTTAAATGTAAATTATAATAGGCATGTCTGATCAACACGTAATTGTTAATTAAAGGTGTCTGTTAACGCCAAGGGTTTGGCCTGATGGATGAGGCCTGGACTTGGTAAACTCTGATAGAAAGTGAACCTATTAGTAAACTCTGATTGAGTGGGAGCAAATATTGTTTTAAAGAAAGTGATTTATTGCGATTCAAAGCCTTCTGTTAACAGATTTTCTTTTAAACGTTTGGTTTAACTGATGCTATCACTTTCCAGCCAACCCCTGTATTGTTGGGATCAAACCCAAGTACATTTTGTTTTTGGATCCTGCAACATATTTCTGCCTTGTTTAACAGATCATTTTACTATGGCTGACTATTGTACATTGCAAGGTTACATCTCCCATGATTAATTCTTTCCGAAATTATATATTGGTGTAGTGAGCTAATTTTGAATTTTATTTTAATGTGAATTGCAGAAGCAACACCTAAGACAATGGGGGTAAAAGGTCTTGCCCTTTATCACTTGAAATCACATCTTCAGGTTTGTTGTTTCCAATTTTTTTGTATGCATATAATTTGATATTGTTCTCTAGTTTTGTTTGTTTGACATGCTCAAATGTCAAACCTCTTTCCCATGACCCTACCTATTCACAAGCACAAAGGAAAATATGAGAAAAAGAAAAGACTCCTTGAGCTTTCCTGCTGGAAGGGGTTAAACATTTGAATACCAATTTGAACCATTCTTTTTCAGTTTCATTCTGTTGATTTGTTACTAGCTTTGCTCATTTGCTGACTCTATAGATAACAATCTTTAATGTATTCACAGCCATAGTATTTGGTGTCTCATTTTTGCAGAAATGTCGTTTGGGGAAGCAATCTTGCAAGGAGTTACCTGACAGCTCTAAAGATGGTATCAACCTTGTTCTCACTATAATGCTTAGTAGTTTGTACATTGCGTTATTGATAAACCATATGAAATTTAGCCCATCTACTACATTTGTATGTTGAATTTAAGGTGATCTTCAAATCAAGCTAATAAAAATAAGTTAGAACTACTTGAAAATTTAAATGCACACAAATGTGAGAACTTTTTGTCCTTTGGTATTAGGCATCCTTATTTCCATTAAGTTCATATATTGAAGGTCTGGTTTTGGGGTGTGTGTGGTTTATGTGGGATATGAGGGAGCATATCGTTGAAGAGAGGGAGCAGATGAATATCTGATGCATCAGGGAGTGAAAACGATGGATGTTTCATGACATTAGTATTAGTAATTGAAATTCGTATTGATTCATTGGTATTGTGTAATTGGAATTACAGCGTCTTGCATTGCTGAGAGTCAAGACACTGGTTCATGTACAGCATCATCGTCAAAACTAGCTCAAGATTTAAATGAGTATGTTACACACTTTTTCCTTCTTTTTTAATTTTTATTTTTAGCAAGTCTGAGACACATAAGCACTGAAGCCGAGCAGTACAGATTTAAACTAGCTCACTGTAATACCTGTATATAAACCTAAATTGACCTTCTGGTAACTAGTTTTGAGCTAAACAAAGCAGCACAGATATACTGTTGTCAATACGTGGTGATGACAAGTACCTGGAATCCTTCAATTTACAGTAGCTCTGTTCCCTGCCTTCGTAATTTTTATTTATTTATTTATTTTAATCTGGGCAAGATGTGTTTGAATTTCATGGCACATTGTTTTTCACATAATTTGATTAATCCATGAAAGCCTTGCCCCCCAAATCCCTTATTAGATCATGAAGAAAGCTGAAGTATTTTTATTTCTTTTCAAATTGGAGTATTGTGACATTGTTTGATTGAGCAAATCAAATAGGATGTGCTGTGAATTGAACATTTGGGTTCATGCCTTGTCTTTCAGGAGGTAATGATGCTTCTCACTCAGCTGAAGCTACAGCCCGCAGAGGATCAAGTAGTTTTGCTCGCCCTGACGTTGTATTGTGTTGTGTTGTTAATGAATGTTAATGCTTCAATTTAGAGTTGTATTGTGTCGAATGTTAATGAATTATGTATTATGTCGAATGTTAATGATTCAGTTAATTTGAATGATGCTTTAAAATTATAGGTTTATTATGGATTGAATGAATTATTAGGAATTACAGGTGTATTGTTTTCCTGCTTTGGCGACTAATTTATTAGTCGCGACAAATAAATAATTTTTTTTCGCAAAAAATGACAATTGCCGACCAAGAGTTTTGGTCGCAAAAAATACATCTATTGCCGACCAAAATAGCTCTTGGTCGTGGAAACTCACTTTTGCCGACTTGGTCTTTTTCGTCGCGAAATGTGATAATTGGCGACCAAACTTTTTGGTCGCGAAAAAATCGACAATTGGCGACTAAGAAATTTGGTCGGGAAAATATCACTTTTTCGCGACCAAAGTGTTTTAGCGACAAAATGAATTAGTCGCGGTAATTAAATATTTAGCGACCAAAAATTTAGTCGGCAAATCCAACTTTTGCCGACCAACCAAAATATTGGTCGCGAATTACTTTTGCCGACCCTCAATTGGCGACCAAAGTAGCGACCAAAAAATTTGGTCGCGGATAACTTTTGCCGACCAAAAATAGACTTTTAGCGACCAATTTTTTTGTTGCCAAAAGTGTTAATTCTTGTCCCTAGGGCCGACTTTAACTTTTTGGGGGTTTAACGCGAATTTAGAAGATGAGCCCTAACCCTCATATATATATTGAAATTGGTAAAATAATAACAAATTTCAATTTATTTTTATTCTTTTTCTTGAACCTTCAATAAATTTGTTGCATATGGTATACATAATTATTGAGACAAATTTTGAACATTTTCAATTGTTAACACTCTTATTTTATTCACATTTTTTTCGTGACGTAGTAAATTAAATTGTAAAATTTGATTATTTTCAACTTTAAAAAATTATTTCTATAGAAATAATTGTAACTCATATAATCAAACAATATTCCATATAATAATTCATACATTTGGCAAGCAACAATCTATTATTTTTAAATAATTGATCAGCTCAATTGTTTGTTTAAATAATCTACATTTTTAAATTACTAATATTATAATATAGTGTTTAGTTAACTGAAATGAAATTGAATTGAATGGAATAGTCATTCCTTAGTCTCTTTACAAAATTATTATTTATTCACAATGATGAATGATGATTTTGTTTGTAATCTTTTTTAGTAAATTAAACGTGAAAATAGACATTATGATGGAATGATTATTCTATTTAATTTTATTTTAATAAACCAAACATAACTTAAGACCAAAATAATTAACCAAACATATCGTAAGATTAAAATTATTTCAAGACTCTATCTTTAGACAGAATTGAAGAGCCTGAAGCGATGACCTTACTCGCCTTACCTTAGGGCCAACTTCGAATTCTCTGAAATGAATTACTAGACTATATAAATATGCTTTTGATTTATTCCTTATTTTTATTAGATGTGATTGGACTATATATGTATTTTGTTGAAGGGTTAAATAGATTTGAGTTTGTGAATTTTGATAGATTTGTGTTTTTATAAATATGACAATGTTAATTCAAATTCTTTGCAATGAACCATCAGACTATAGATATGTGCATGATATTACACAATGTGTGAGATTTATATATTTTGAGATTTTGTATACTAATTAAGGGAAATTCTATTCCAGTCATAGTATAAGGTGGGAGTAGATATTGAAATTTGATTTTTTTTTTTTTTTTGCCATTTCCATAAAGGTACATTTTGGGGAATTTTTTTTTGATAAAGTGATTTTGCATAACAAAAAAATTTCATTTAGATCCCGTGCATAGCACGTGTTAAAAATTAAAAGTATTACAAAAACAATAATGCTTGAGACCATTAAAAGTGGTGCTCTAAAAGCACCACTAGTGATGTGACAGTGGACGGGGCCCACTGCTTGTGTCTTGTTTTTTTTTTTTTTTTTTTTTTTAAAAGTGCTTGCCAACTCATTAGTGGTGCTTTAGAGCACCACTTTTAGTGGGATGTAGGGGTGAGCAGCGGATTTACCGATCCGCCAAAATCGACCGAACCGAACCGATCCGCCGCATTTTGGACGGATGCGTGATGACGAGCGGACGGTTGCGGATTGATTTTGTCCAATCCGCCAATTTGGCGGACGGATGACAGATTTGAGATTTCTTTCACCGCAACCGAACCACCAAACCGCCAAACCGTGAGCACCACTAGTAATTTATAAGACTTTGTGTTTTCAATTTGTTTAAATATTATGTTTGTGTTTTTAATTGAAAAGGAGTTTAAATATTCTGTTGAAAAAAAGTTTTCAGTTTGAATATATTTTTTGAATTGAACAAAATAAATGTATTATTTATCTATATTTTTTTATTTTTAAATCTAACTCTAAAAATAATAAATAGAAAATATGATATATGCTGGTTGGTTTTTGTTTTCGAAAACATATATAGATGTAACAATACAGAGACATACAATCTCTACTACTGCTCTGTTCATGGTTTTGGTGGTTTGAATTGTTATTATATTTTAAGAACCACAGATTGTAATACTTTATATGGATGAATCATGCTGCTGTGATTGTAATATGTGGATGAGGCATGCAGTAGTGATCGTGATATTCTAAAAATTTAAACTTTCTTTCTTTAGATAAGGCATACAGTGATTGTAATACTTTTTTAAGTCATTGACTGTAATATTTTATTTATTTATTTATTTTTTTTGAGAAAGTGCACAAGTTGAATTATGTTGAAAATTTATAAAATTTTAAACCGCCAAACCGATTCGCATCCATCCGCCAAACCACCAATCCGCTCAATCCACATCCGCCGAATTGGCGGACGGATGCGGATTGATTTTCTCCAATCCGCCAATCTGGCGGACGGATGGCGAATTGGAGGTTCCGTGGCCGCAACCGACCCGCGCCCACCCCTAGTGGGATGTATCATTACCGTTACAAAAATAAATTATTTGAATTATTGAAATAACACTTAAAAGATAAATCTTTCAGACCCTCAAATTATAATATGATTAAGCATAGCAAATGCTTTTAACTTACATTTGACGTGAGTACATAAGAAACACAGAGTGCAAAAAAAAAAAAAAAAATCACGTTGTTTCATAGCAAAATCATCATCATCAGTGTCCTCTGGTTGGGAATGGTTGTTGGTTTTGCGAAGCTCTTCTAACCGTTGTTACGCTGCTGCCAAAGCCAAGGCCTCTTCTTCTTCTTCGAATGGTGCGACGATAAGAGAGTCCTCGATTCCGTCATCAGAAAAAGAAGACTTGGAGGACCTAGTTCCCACCTCTGGAATCAGCCGGCCTCTCTCTGAAATCCTCAAAGAACTCAACAAGAAAGTCCCCGATTCCCTCATCAGGGTTCGCACCGAATCTGATGGCTTCCCTGTCAAATACATCCCCTGGTCTGCCTCTCTCTCTCTCTCTCTGTAAAATGTTTCAACGGAATTTACAAAAATTGTGAAAGTTGTTATATAGAAATGTTACTTTTCACTGTGCTAAATAGACATATTGTCCGTTTGTTTCGACGTTAATATTGTTTTATATTTTACAATTTTTGAATTGACTCACACAATTTTTAAAAGTAAGTTATTTTTGAGAAATGGTTGAGTATATGGGTAGTGCTAATAATGAGTCATGTTAGGAGAAGCTTGAGTAATGGTTTACTCTTTAAAGAGAGTACTCTTATAAGTCAAGTAAAATTAGAAGGATCAGAAGACAAAGGCACTATATGGGTAGTGCTAAGAGAATCTGTTGCTGAGGAGGGGTTAATTGGAGTGGTAAATATGGGTGATGGAGCTTCGGTGGAGAAGTATGAAGAAGGTGGATTAGAATTGGCAATCTTGGATAGTTCTCAATTTATGAAGTGTGAAGAGATGGACGTGTTGCCTTTGGAGTCTTGTCCACCTTTGGCTGTGATTAAACGCAAAGTTGGGGTTTTTTTGGTCCAGTGTCAGTGGTGCATAGAAGATTAGAAGATCAATTAGGGAGATGAAGGAGGAACTAACTAGAGTATAAATACCCAAGCAACCCAAGATAAAGCTGAATATAGCTTATGATACTACTTTTTTATTTTTTATTTTTTTCTATCAGCAAAAAAATTAATCATTTTATAGATAACGAATGAGTACATAATGAAAATAAATATTTGATAACTTCAATATGCCCTCTTGATTAGATACGCCAAGTTTATATAGGAACAAAATTTGAATATTAACACTTCTCAATCTTGAAAAGACAACTCCATAACTTTTGTGTTTAGAAAATGCAAATCCTTTTACTTGAAGGATTCAACCACTGTATCAGACCCGCCTGGTTGCGAGAAACTTGCCCTCAAGTTTAAATCCTCGGACAAGTCACCCTTGTAAGGATGGAGATGCTTGACATTAAAAACATCTGAGGTGTGAATGTGGTTTGGCAACTGCAGCTGGTAAGCGTTGATTTTGTTCAAAATTCTACAAGGTCCAATTTTTCGATCATGCAACTTATAGTTTAGACTTGCTGGAACTCAATCTATTGTTAATACAATCCACAGTTGATCTCTTTTTTAAAAGTAACCTTGCAACTATGAACATCTGCAACTGCTTTATCTTTGTGTTGGTTATTTCAATTTGTCATCGCACTTTCTCATGTATGGACATGATATTATCAGTCATTTCTTCAGCTCTCATGCTAGCATTCTTTGAATTTGTAATGGGAACTAGATCAAAAACAGTGTTTGGACTTTGTCTATTAACAATCTCAAATGGACTCAGTTGAGCAGTGTGGTTTTTAGATTTGTTATAAGAAAAGTTAGCATAAGGTAGTACCAAATCCGATTCTTTAGGTTTGTTTGCAATTAAGCATCGCCACAAGTTATCCAAACTGCAATTAGCCACTTAGTTGGTCATTTTTTTTTTTTGGGGGGGGATGGTAAGATGCTAAATCGCAAGTTAGTCCCTATTTTCTTTCTTGAAAGTCCTCCATAAATGTCCAATGAACTTTGAGTCACAATCAAAAGTAATTGACCAAGGGATGCCATATAAACAAAATATCTCTTTAAAATACCGATTTGCTATATTGATGCATCCATCGTCCTATGACAGGGAATTAAGTATGCCACTTTGGATAATTGATTCACCACCACCATAATTGAATCCTAAGAAGAAGCACATACACATACATGTAAATTTTTTAAAAATGCACGACACGACATGCGAGGGACATGTGTAATCAAGGTTTCAAAAAATGGTTGCGGTTGTGTGGTGTAAAGGCCGTAGCATAACGGTTGAGGTAATTAGAACCGTGAATTTTTTTTTTATTTTTCACACAATTTGAAAAAAACTTACCCGATACGCATATTTTTTTTCAGAATCACATTTATTGGGATTTAAAATAGATTGAGGGCGGGGGGAGTGAAACACATAGGTTTAGAAATGCGATGGGTGAAAATGCGAGGTTGAGAGTATATGGCAGGGGAGCTTCTGACTTACGAACCGAACATAAGCTTATCACCATTCAGATGGATGTTGAATCCAGAGGAGGTTCAGTGGTGATCATTGAGAGAAATCGACTCAGGAGTTACACTATGAAGATAGATTTGAGGGGTGTCTCTTGGGCCATACAAGCTTTGCGACAGGTTTGGGGTCAGCGCAGTGATAAACCTTTTTTCTCCAAATACACGAGCAATTCAACAGTTTTTTGGATTCAGAAAATCTGTAACAAGAATGGTGTCTTTGCTGAGATATCAAAATGAGAGGCCGGGGTAAATCGAAATAACATTATCATTCCAGCAAGGGTTGATGATCAAGGGTGAGAGGCAATGGCTAAGATGCTGGAACGAGTTATCTATGGAGATTCTAGGGCTACAACTGATGAAAAGGAGATAAGGACTACAGACAAAGGAGGCCATTATAGAAGTAATCATGCTGTATTTAGTACTTACAGAAGAAACACAAATGGGAATAGGTTTATCTCCCAGAAAACAGTGGCAAACAGAGGAGCTTCATATGCTGAGGTGCTTAAGTCTAAATCAAGTAGTTTTGGAGGCAATAACTTCATTTGGAGATGCGCAAGGTGGTGGTATGCACCTGAACTGATTTCTTCGATGGGTGGGCTCAGATTGAGAAGGAATTAAATCGTTCATTTAAAGCCTCAATTGTTCTAAGGCCTTTTCAATTAAACAAGGCTCTATTTCTTGCAAAAAGTTCGTAGGAGGCTGACTATTATGGTGCTCAAGGAGTATGTTTCTTTAACAAAAGCATTGCTGTGCGATTGGAAAGGTGGTCGGAGGAGATGATCAGTAAGGATAATGTCATAGCCTCAAATGGTGGCTGGATCTCTGTCTGCGATTTGCCTTTTAACCTCTGGAATAACAGGGTTTTCGAATGGATCGGGTCAAAGTGTGGTGGGTTGTTAGAAGTGGATTGTAGAACTAGAAATTTCGAAAATCTTTTTGAGGCCAGATTGAAGGTTAGGGGCTATGGCAATGGATTCTTACCTGCGAATGTTCATGTTCAACTTGAGGAGATCTCTGTGATTGTTTGATTGAAGGCTCTATCAAAGCCTGTCGGAAGACGGGAGGTTCATCGGCAAGGGAGGTTTTCAGGCGACTTCAGTGCCGGAGAAGAGGAAGGTGAGGAGTCTCAGGAGACAGGTTCGACACGTGGCAGGAGGGAGATGAGAAGGCAGCTGGGTGATATGCACGAGGGAGGCGTGGGTAATGGAGGTAGTGCAAGGGTCGAAAGGGGCAGTCAGTCTGGAGATCCTAATGGGCTTAGTCTTAAGTCTAATGGGCTTGGGCATGAGGTGGGCTCAACCCATGATTTGTTAGTCTCAAGCAAAACTAATGCTACAGGTGGACTGGACCTTTTAGACGCACGTGATAGCCAAATTTTTAAAGATTTGGATCCAGCTCTTAATGCGTGTCCAAATGCTGTTATACATGTCGATAGGGGCCCAAATATTATAGGCCCAAGGGCTTCTCTTTCCAACCCGATTAAGGTTTTGGGGCTGGGGTCCGATCGGGTTAATGGTTTTGAAGGAGAGGAGGGTCTTCGACGATGCATAGCGATGATGAAGATAAGTCGATTCCCAACATGCGACGTCTCAGTACCAGACGTTCGTTATGTACAAGTTGTCTCCCATTCATAGTGAGCTGAATACAGAGGAAGCCCGATTAGGGTTAGCAGATGTGGTTGACAGATCCAATGGGGATTTTCAGAAATTAAATGGGGTGACAAAGGAAGGGATCGGGGATTTAATGGAGGTTATAAAGGCTTCGGAAAAGCAGATTCATGAGGTGGATGAGGGCCATTTCGAGATACATGAGGTTTTGCAAAATCTAGAGGAGTATGGATCATCTGCGAGTTCAGAATCGAAGTCTGATGTGGATATTAGTGAGGATGAGCAAGATGAGAATGTCTGGGATCTCAATCGTTTTTTCAATGAAGATTGTACCACTGGGGGTGAGGGTATCGGTAAGGTTTCTGAAGCTCTATATCAGGTCAGTCCTTCCTTTACCCAAGGTTTTTCAGTTTCATCTTTGCATGGGGGGATACAAGCTATTCCAAATTCTTCCTTTGTAGGGGATAGGGATCGGGATGGTTTATCTGTGTTTCATCGGTCCAATTCCTTTTGTCCTATTTATGAAGTTTCATTAGCTGACAATATTGTACAAGGGGTTACTGCTGAAATCCCGATGGCCACTGTGAATGAGTCTATCTTAGTGTCTGAGTCCTTACATGCTAATATATCTCAAGGTCAGGTGAATGATAATCAGTGTGGGATTTTCGAAAATCATTCTGACAAGGGGGGCCAAGTTTTTAGTGAAGGAAAGGAGGAAACAGAGAGTTGGTTGCATGAGTTGAGCAAGTATGAGACGTGTCCAATTGAGGAGAGTGAGATTCCTCATTTTTTGCAATTACTTCAGGTCATGGGGTTATCATTGGTTAAAATTGAGGACACGTTTGGGCCTTCTAGGATGAGTAAAAGGTCCAAGTGCGAGAGTAGTAAAAAAGGGGTAAGGGAATTAAGGAATTTAGCACGTTCAGTTAATTATGAGAAGAGACGAGAGACGGTTAGGGGAGAAAATGTTTCCCTATGAAGATTATTAGTTGGAATGTGAGGGGGTTGGGTTCTCGAAAAAAGAGGAGTGTGATCAAGGATTTTCTTAGGAGTCAACAATCGGACATAGTTATTTTGCAGGAATCTAAAGTAGAGGTGTGTGAGAGGAGGTTTATGCAAAGTCTTTGGGGTACTTAGACATGGAAGATGGGCGTGTTTGCCTGCAAATGGTAGATCATGGGGAGTTGTGATTGTGTGGGATGAAAGAATGGTTTCTGAATGTAAAACAATAGTGGGGGAGTTTTCGCTATCAGTTAGGTTTAGAAACTTAGACAATTCAGAGTGGTGGTTGACAGGGGTTTATGGTCCTAACAGGCCTTCTAGGAGACAGGATTTTTTGGAGGAGCTATCTAGATTATTTGGGTTGTGTTCACCAAATTGGTGTTTAGGAGGGGATTTTAATGTGGTTAGGTCGATCTTAGAAAAACTTAATGGGATTAGAGTCACTAGGGGGATGAGAGATTTTGATTTGTTTATACGAGAGTGTGAACTGGTGGATCCTCCTTTGTGTAATACCAGATTTACTTGGTCAAATCTTCAAGAGAATTTGGTGTGTTGCAGATTAGATAGATTTTTATATTCTTTGGGGTGGGACGGGATTTTTCCCAATTTAAGACAAGAATCACTACCTAGAATAATTTCAGATCACTGTCCTATTGTGCTTGAAAGTTGTCCATTTGAGAACATGTGGCTGGAGCATGCATGTTTTAAGCGAAATTTTGAGGAATGGTGGACCAATGCTAGTTTTCATGGATGGGAAGGTTTTAAATTTATGAGAAAGTTGAAGATGGTCAAGGAGAAGGTGAAGTGCTGGAATAGGGAGGTGTTTGGAATTTTGGATTCTTCAAAAAAGGAGGTGATGAGCAGAATTGTTGAGTTAGATGAATTGGAGGTGCAAGGGGGTTTAGTTGAGTCATTGAGGAGAGAAAGAGTCGAGTGTAGATTGAAATTGGAGGAGCTGTCCGTTAGGGAGCAAGTTTCTTGGGCTCAAAAAGCAAAGATCAAATGGTTAAAGGAAGGGGATGTTAGTTCAAAATTTTTTCACAAGGTTGCAGACGGGAAAAGGAAGAAGAAGTTCATCAAGAGATTAGAGGTAAGCCCAGGTGTTGTGGAGGACAGGGAAAATCAGATTGTTAGTGGCATTTATGATTTTTATTCTAAACTTTATTCGAAGGAAGAGGTGAGTAGATCGGGGATTGAAGGACTAGAATGGGGAATCATTAAATCAGAAATTGCAACCTAGCTTGAAAGGCCTTTTGATGAAACAGAAATTCGAGAGGCGGTCTTTGAATGTGAAAGAGATAAAGCTCCAGGCCCAGATGGTTTTTCTATGGCTGTCTTTCAGGATTGCTGGGAGGTGGTGAAAGGGGATTTGTTGAGGGTGTTTGCGGAATTTCACGAGTCAGGGGTGGTTAATTTAAGCTCAAATGCCACATTTATTTGTTTAATTCCCAAGAAAGTGGATGCTATCAGAATTGGAGATTTTAGGCCCATCAGTTTGGTAACGTCATTGTATAAGATTTTGGGGAAGGTTTTATCAAAACAACTAAGGGTGTCTTTAGGGGATACTGTGTCTAGGGCGCAGGGGGCTTTTGTAAAAGGAAGACAAATTTTAGATGTTGCCTTAGTGGCAAATGAAGTTGTGGAGGAATACAAGGAGTTTAAGGAGGGTAGGTCTTATTTTTAAGATAGATTTTGAAAAGGCATATGACCATGTGGATTGGCAGTTTTTGGATTTTGTAATGGACAAGAAAGGATATGGTGAACGGTGGAGATCTTGGATTAGGGGTTGTTTATCAACTTGCAATATGTCAGTCATAGTTAATGGTAAACCAGGGGAATGCTTTAGGGCTTTGTGGGGGCTTCGACAAGGGGACCCACTCTCGCCCTTTCTTTTTATCTTGATGGCTGATGTAATGGGTAGGATGGTCGATAGAGCTAAAGAAACAGGTCTTTTTGAGGGATTGGAGGTGGGGAGGGATAGAGTTTGTATAACTCATTTACAATATGCGGATGATACTATATTTTTTTCTTCAGGGGATGAAAATCAGATAGTTAATCTTTATTTGGTTTTGAGGATTTTTGGGCTGCTTTCGGGGCTCAAGATTAATTTAGGAAAAAGTAGCGTGGTGGGAATTAATATGCAGCAAGATCAACTTCAGAATAGGGCGTCTCTTTTAGGTTGTGGTATAGAGGCACTTCCGTTTAAGTATTTAGGTCTTCCATTGGGGGGTAATCCTAAGAGTGAAGTTTTTTGGTCTCCAGTGGTGGAAAAGATTGGCAAGAGATTGGAAGGATGGAGTAAGGCTTTATTATCACGAGGGGGAAGATACACTTTGGTTAAGACTGCTTTGAATGGAATTCACATTTATTATTTATCTCTGTTTAAGGTCCCGGTTAAGGTGGCAAAGGCAATTGAAAAGTTGATGCGGGATTTTCTTTGGGAGGGTAAGGATGAGGGGAAAAAGGATCATTTGGTGAATTGGGAGATGGTGTCGTTACCTAAGGAGAATGGGGGGTTTGGCTATAGGTAATATTGTGGCTAGGAACTTGGCCCTTCTTGGCAAGTGGTTATGGAGATTTCCACTTGAGATTAATTCACTATGGCATTCGGTTATAAGAAGCAAATATGGGATTCATGATAATGGTAGGGATTCACAAGTGGTGTTGAGGGGTAGCTGTCGTGCTCCTTGGAAGTCAATTTCCCAAATTTCACATGTTGGTCCCGACATCTTTCTGTAAGGGTGGGCAAGGGGAAATGGGGAAATTGTTCGGTTTGGGAGGATGTTTGGATGGGTCAATCTTCTTTTGCTGCCGATTTCCCGCATCTATATCGAGTGGCTCGTTCCCATAATTCTTCAATTGCTTCCATGGCTTGCTCACTTTTGGCTCCAATCTCCTGGAATTTTGATTTTTCTAGGAATCTTAATGATAGGGAGGCTTCGCTGTTGATTTCTTTATTATCCAGAATTGATCATTTTTCTTTATCTCCTCTTTTGGAGGATTCGAGGGTTTGGGCTCTTCATTCGTCAGGAATATTTTCTTGTAAGTCTTTTTTTGATTTCATCATTGATAATCCTCAAGCTCCGTAGTTTCCCTTTTGCAAAAGAGTTTGGAAGGCTTGTGCTCCCTTAAAGGTAAAGGTGTTCATGTGGGCCTTGGTTCATGGAGGCATTTTGACAAATGATACATTGCAAAAAAGGAGACCTAATCGTGTTCTAAATCCTCAGTGGTGCATTCTGTGTTGTAAGAACGGGGAATCCATGGATCATTTATTCTTGCATTGTCCAATAGCTTTAAATTTATGGCATATATTGTTTTCTTTGGGAAATGTTATGTGGGTTGCCCCGAAAGGGAGTGCGCATATGCTTCTAGTTGATTTTCGTACTTTTGGAGGATCGAAGAGAGCCAAAATTCTGTGGTCTTGTGTCGTCTTCGCAATTTTTTGGGTTTTATGGATGGAGCGAAATCAGAGGTTGTTTGAAGAAAAGTTTCGGGAATTGGGCTGTTTGTGGGATCATGTTTGTCACTTATCTTCTTTTTAGGCATCAGGGAACTCATTATTTAAGGGAGTTCCACTTTTTTTGTTAGCTAGAGACTAGGTGGCAGTGTGTGCTATGTAGTCTTTTGCCCGTGTTTAGCTTGTTACGGGTTATTTTTGTGTTTGTATTCTCTTTGTCCTATTGTAAAGGATGCCTTATCCTCTTTTCTTTTTTGTTTTATCAATAAAGCTTTTGTTGTTGATCAAAAAAAAAAAAAAAAGATTTTGATTAATTTTTGTTAGTTTTTAAGTATGATCCAATATATTTCATATTTTTAAATCATTATAAAAGGAGATTTTTTACATTTTATTTCAATAGTTAATGACTTTATATGTCATAAATCCATATTTTATCTCTTATTTTTATTTATTTCTTAAGAATAATTGATTTTAAATATTTACAAAATTATTTTTGACCAATACCTGAACTAACTAAATAAAAAAATGTTTACAATTATTAAATGAAATGATTATAAAAATAAAAATTGAGATATAAATAAAAATTATTTTTGAGCTACTGAATATTGCAGAATGTGTATTATGTAAGCTTTTTTTTTTTTTTTTGAAAGGAAGGTATTCAGAATATTGTAAATGTTGTAACAGTGTGTAACATGCTGTTACGGTACCGTTACGGTGTTTATGTAACACCAAAATGGCTGTTACATGTGAATTTCTATCACCGTAAAAACGGGTGTAACGGGTACCACAGCAACCGTTACGTAACGGCCGCAACCGTTACGTAACACCACTTTTTGAAACCTTGCCTGTAATACATATAATTAAATGTATTTATTATATGATGTATATTAGAATATCATATATTTATTTATGCCAAATATTTTAGAGAACTTACTCCATAAATCCAAATTTCAATTTTGTTAGGCCTAAGATCTATGCACTAGAATACTTTGTCCAAAAGGACAAGTTTAGATAAAATGACCAAAATATCCTATATACATATATCATATACATGACTGTGAATAAATAGAAAATCACTCTATTCTCTCTCTCTCTCTCTCTCTCTTAATCGCTGCTCATCCTCTATTGCCGCTCTGCCTCCTCCGTCGTTGCTCCGCTGCCTTCCTCCGTCACGAGATCCAAATCGTGAGATCTAGATCCGTAGCTTCACTATCGCCGGCCTTGAAATCCAGATCCACCACCGCTACTACGAGACGATCTGGATCTTTTTCTGTCAGTTACTACTAGAGATGGCAATTTGAACTTGACCCGACGAGGACCCGACTCCCCCGACTCCAATTAGAATGGTTTTTTCCTAAAAAATATCCTCGACAGGCCGGTGATGGTATTCGAAAATGAATCCCTGACAATTTTCGAGCCGGGGATGGTGATACGATCCCCAGCCTTGTCCCCGGCCCCCCTCGGGCTCCATCCCCGTTTCCCCTAAACTGAAATTACTATTATACCCCTCTATTCATTCATATATCTATATATCCCTCTATTATACCCCTCTGTCACACTCTCTCTCTCTTCCCTCTATTCTCTCTCACTCTCTCTTCTCTCCGTAACGACGCAGTCACCGTCGCTTCCTCCTCCTTACCACTGCTACTGCCGCAATGCCAGAGTCGCTGAACATCCATACTCGAGCGTCGGTTCCCTTCGCCACAGCAGATCTGAGCAAACGTGAACAGAAGTTACAGACGTTACCGGCGTCGATTCGCTTTCTCTCACACCTCACGTCATCCTCCTTCGTTGTCCATCGCCGCCGACACACCACATAATCTCTTTACTCAGATCTCTCTCTCTTTCTCTCTCTGTGACACAGACTCAGATACACAGATCTCAGATCTGTTTGATGACACATAGAGATCTCAGATTTGTGTTGATGATACACACTTAGATCTCATATATGGGTGTATGTATACATGTATGTGTGTGTGTCTCTATCTGTCTCTATTTTTTTTTTGGTAGTTGATTTGTTGTGTATGTATATGTTTATCTGTAATTGTAGTTATTTTGGTTGTTGATGTTGATTTTGATGATGTTGATGTTAATGAAAATAAAACAAATCAGGGATGATATTGTTGTTAATGATTTTGTTGTTTTTGTATAGAGATTTTTTGGGGTTGGGGAAACTCGATCCCGATTAGGAGGCGGGGATGGGAGGGGGGGTGATTGGTTCCCCACCGGGGATCGGGGGCAGGGATAGAGAATTTTATACCTTCGGGGATTGGGGACAGGGAGTGTAACCTCGGCCCGGCCAGGCCGGGCCTGTTGTCATTCCTAGTTACTACCAAGGAGTGAAAGACGATGACAAGGGAGAGGTGGTGGGTGTCAAACTCTGGAGGTGTGGCGGTAGCTGAGCTTTTAGATCTAGAGCTTGACAGAGTTAGAGAAGATCTTTGCTTGACAAAATGGCGTCGTTTTGGTATTGGAGCGTTATAAATCTCTACAACATATCATTAGAGCTCTCTAATCAGCCATGAAAGCATCTCTCTCTCTCTCTCTCTCTCTCTCTCCGTTCCAAACTCTGGAACTGAAACATTGTTATTTACTTCTTATTCTTCTTCATCGCTCTCTTGTTTCATGGGATTACATTTATTTACTTGTGTTTTTTTTTTTTAAAGGTTTGATCTGAAACACTATTATTATCTCTAGATTTGAAGCAAATCTTTACATTGATATCTTTGTTTGTTTTGGTTTAATCCTAAAAATCTTTTTCTAAAACCATTTTTGATTAAAGAAAACCCTCTCAAATTTTCACTCTTCTTAAAAATTCTTCAAATTTGAGTTTGACATTTGGTTCGGATTTGTTTTATCGTTAACTTGTTGGAAAATTTTCTTTTCTCTTGATTTGCTACAATTTTAATGAAATGATTGGTGAAGGATTGGAGATGATTAGTGAATTAGTTGAAGAAAGTTGAACTAAATGTGTTTTCTGGATTGTGAATCTCACTCACTGAATGTGTTTGTAAGTGATTATCTATTTACACATTCAAAAGCCTTGTGTTGGTTTTTGTTTAATATTTTTGCCCTTTAAGTTTACTGGTATAGTGTGTATATATATTTGACATAGGTCTCAATGAAAGGAGATACTTTGGAAGACTTTGACAAGGAAGACGATTACTTTTGAAGTGGAAAGAGATACCAACAAATTTGTTTTTGTTTTTTTTTTAAATTTTTTTTTAATATTGTTGTTGATGATGATGATGATGATGATGATGATGAACAGATAGGATTCGGGGATGATGTTGTTGTTGATAAACAAATAAGATTTGTTGTTGTTGATGATGTTTTTGAACAGTGAGCGAGAGAGAGAGAGAGAAGAAATATTTGAACATATATAAATTTTGAACAGATAGGATTTGGTTTAGCCTGATATTTCAACAGATAGAAAAAAATAAAAATACAAAAATATAAATTTTAGCCGACCCCATTTGATAGGACTTAAGGCTTGGTTTGATTTGGTTTTGTTTGGTTACAAAAAATTGAACAGATAAAATTTCAACATATAAAATTCACGGAAAAAATTTGAAACAGATAGGAATAAAATTTGAATAGAAAATATCATAAAATTAAATAGATAAGATAAAAAAATTAAACAGATAAGGAAAAACTTTGAACAGATAGTCAACGAAAGTCGATAGATAAAAAAGTCAACAGGTAAATTAAGGGGTAAAATTGAAAACAAAATGTCATTCAAAGCAAACAAAAGTACTTTTCACCAAATTATTTCACAAAAAGTGGATCTCTCACTAACAAAAATATCCATTGGGCCTAGTTACTTATACCCTTCTTAGCTTGGACTTTTCAACAATTATCTCTATTTAATCTCATCAAGTTCATTAAATGCTACTCGGGTGAAAAAAATAAAATTGGGACATCATGTGTCCCAAATATGTCCAATTGAAGAAAAAATGGGACATTCCGTGTCCATGTCCGGCACATGTTGAACACCAGTACATGACTACTAGAGAGGTGTCCATACTTCATAGAATTTAGAATCTTAACACCTTTGACTGCGTGGAAGACCAAGAACGAAATTCATACTTACATCAGCCCATGCAGTTTGGATGGAGTCGGGAGAGGAGCATATAAACCCACCTGCATTGGTCGTTCCTCTCTTTGAATGTTGGCAATATGGTATATTCTGAACATGCCTAGGTACATTGCGCTTCAACTTTGGCTAGTAATAACTTTCTTTCACCAATGCAATGCTTTATCAACAGAATATCCCAAAGCATGCTGTTCAATGACAATCTTCTCCCTTAAAGAGTAGTCACGAACACAGAGCTGCGACCCTTTGAAAAGAAAACCTTCTTTGATGGAGTAATCATTACACTCACCAGCCACTGCAGCTGCATGATAGGACAAATATTCATCATTCATGTACAATTCTTTGAAGGTGTCAAACTCTAGAATTTCTGCCCTCATTACTGTTACAAGTGAAACCCTTGTGCTTAAATCATTGACCTCTTTATTTTGAGTACTGACTTCATGCTTTAATGTGAAAGTGAAACATTGTAAATAGCTCACTCACTTAGCATGACCCTTATTCAACTTTTGCTGACTGTTTATTTACTTGAAAGCTTCATGATCATTGATCAGAGTTGAGAATGTACTCCCACTCCCTTTGTACTAATAATGCTGCCAATGCTTTAATATTCAGACGATTGCAAAAAGTTCTATGTCATGGGTTGAAAATCGAAGTCGTGAGCCTTCCTGTAGAAAGCAAGAGGGTGTCTTTTTAATGAAGAACTGAAAACCAGAAAATTGTCGAAGTAAACAGCTACACACCTTCAGATAAAGGGTTTCAATACTTGATTAATAACCCACATAAATGTACGTGACAGTCCTAAAACAGAAGAACAGAGCTCTTGCTTCTCTCTTGACCAAGAAAGTGAAAGAATCTGGACCCAAAAAAAAGAAAAGAAAAAATAAGGGTCTCAACGTTGAATAAGAAAGGATGAAACAAGAAGACAAAGGATACAAATCCATACCTGAAAAACTAAAAGGTGGATGCTGGTTACCGTTGGCTTCCAAAGAGGTGGACTGCACAAATAGTTGGGTCATATATTAGAACACTGTATAAAAGTTCCTATAGAACTCTTCAAAAAGCACCGAGAAAGAGTTTAGTTGAAACTCTTCAACCAAAAAAAAAATGATGATGATGATGATGAGGTTAGCTTATGAAAATTAACTTTCCCTCAGACTGTAATAGACCCATAAAAAAGGGATCCATGCACAAAACAAAAAGGAAAAGCCCATGATCCAAGTTAAGAGTAGCCCACAGGAAAAAAAAGGGTCACCTATGGAAAGAAAGCCCACACATAAAAGAAAAATGTTTTTAAAAAAAAGAAGTTTGAAGTTATCATGATTCACATAGTAAAAACCTACTTATATGAATCACGAGAGGGGGCATTTTTTGGCACGTAAATTTCAACTTAACCAAAGATTTGGGGATTGATTGGGATAATGATATGCGTAGAGCCTATGGTGGGAATACAAACTTACAGGGAAATATCTTAGTTCCATGTGTTTGCAAAACTCAAAGCCAATCAAGAAGTAGCATCTACGGAGCAGATGAACAAGATGCTACACTGGATTCATGCTTCTAAGTTCTAACCAAGAAGTTACCTTGATAAAGATCAAATGCCATGTGGGGTCAGCAGATAATAAGAGGCCAAATGCTCAATCAAGAGATGACACGTGAAGGGCCTACAGTGGTGATGCTAAATGAGATAAATGAAATTGCAAAAGACCAAGCTGATCAGATGAGTAGGGCTTTCCTATTATCTCTAACACTCTGTTTGGATTGGGAGATGAGAAAAGAAAGGAAGTGATTATGGTTTCTCACCTTTTGTTTGGATGGATATGCTAATTAAAAGAGGATATATGTGTCTTTTTATTTTATTTGCTTTGTAGTTAGAGGGGTAGTTTACGTATTATAAAATTTTCATCTTATTTGCTTTGTTTCTCACCACTTTGGGTGAGAAACAAAACTTAAGTTTGGAGTGATTTGTCTTTCTCACCATTTCTCTTCATTTCTCACCATTACTCACACTATTAATCATCCAAACAAGAGATGTGAAATTTCATTCTCTCAATTTCTTTTGTTTTCTCACCAAATCCCTCAATCCAAATGGAGTGTAAGAATTTGCAAATCTTCTTCTGTGTTTATAGACATGGCGTGTTATAGGTAAAGGGTTCCAAGCCCTCTCTTTTTATACCGTTTCACGTAATTTGAGGCATCAAAGCCTTAAAATTTTAATGAATGCATTGTGCTCATGTTTAAGTCTCTTATTTCCTTTTAATTTATGTTCTTTATTAATCAGAGGTTTCACTTGTTCTAAGTGAGTAATGAATGATTTGGATTACCAAATCGGAGCACTGTTTAATCTAAAAACTAAACGGTGGCTATTTGTAGATAGAGGTTTTGAAATACAGCCAACACTAACATTTTATCATTTCAAAATGTGTCGACGTTGCCCCTCTCATCTTTCCAATGTTCTTATTATATGCTTGCATTCACATTAGTTCTGTGGAATTTCTGGTTCTTTTGCTAAGTGTTAACACCATATTAATTCTTAAACAAAATAGTGGGGGTTTATGTACTTTTGATGCATGATTTGTTCAGTATTGAACTTTAATTCTTTTGACAATTGTGATGTAATGGTTTGTGATTGTATTGTGTATGTGTTATATGAACTCTTCTATTTCCCCCACAATACCCATGTCCACCGGATATGACATGGGTAAAGGTATGAGATATGTATCCGACACTCGTATCCAATTTAGACACTCAGATCCTTTAATTTGTTACAATATATGAGAAGAAGAAACTCATATTTGCTAGTAAAACAATATTTTTAGCCTCTCACATGAATTAGATATAGAAATTTCATATTTTTTCTGAATCCTTTTCAAGTTCAAGTATATTTCTATATAATTTGCAACATTTCTTCTAAGAATATTATATAATATGCAATATGTATGTGTATATGCACCAAGGATCCTCTAGAGTGTTTTTTTCCTAAAGTTTCTTAAAGTGGTGTATTGTGTGGTTGAGATTTAATGCTGAAAAATTGATATGACTTGTCATTAAATCTCAACCACACAATGCACCACTCTAGGAAACTTTAGGAAAAAAAAACTCTAGAGGATCTTTGCTGGTGTATATGATGCGTCCCTGCACTCATTTCCAATTTTGGATACGCATCCCAATATCCTAAGATTTAAATTTATGAAAGTCTGACGTTTGGACACATACCCACACCCGATACATGTACCTAAGTCCGTGTAACATATTTTAAATTATAGATTGAATGGTTTTTTTCATGTTGAATTAATGGTAGTTTTTCATTATTTTTGGTTGTTCGTGGATAAAAATGTGTTTATTTATATTTGTTGTCATATCCCTGCCATGTCCATATCCTATTTTCCTGAAAATCACTATGTCCGATGTCCATGCCTGTGCCAATGCCCATGTCCATGCTTTTTAGCCCATCCTTGAACCAATTTTTGGATTTGTGGACACCTTTGAATAGGTTTTTGACGTATAGATGATATTGGTTTTCTTTTGTACATGGGTTGCACCCTGTTGGTGCCTTTTTTTATAATATTATACTTCATTTTTTTTTAATAGTTCTTTTACTCAGGAATGGTGCTGAAACTTCTTGTTAACAATCTCGAAAGGGCTAAAATAATCTAAAGTATGAGTTTTTTTATTTTTTATTTTTTTATCTTATGAACTTTTTCTTGTCCTGTTCAACGTTACATTTTATTTGTTATGTAAGGAGCACACAAATCCAATTTATAATGTAGTAATCAGAGTTTAGCTCTAATGTTTAGTACTTGGAAAGGATGGTTATCTGACATTTCTAGTTGTCTTATCATTCTTGCTAGGCATATTGTGTTACGGATTATGAACTTACATGCTCCAGGAACGTTAAAGTTCACTATTTTTCTTTCACAAAGTGATTTTAATTCCAATTGCAAGGGGCACTGAGATCTATGAATGCTGAAAACATTTCAAATTCTCAATCTATTGTAGAATGGTCTGGTGAGGTTCGAAGCATAATGTATTCGGCTGATGGCAAGTCTGTGTCTGTTATTTACCGTGTTACGCTGTATGGGACTGATGCTGAGGTACCATTGTTGCTTTATGCTTCATAATTTGTTCATTTGTATCACAATATGCGTGCATCTTAGATTGGTAGTAGTGACATACTCATACCTAGTCTGCTTCTGGACATTGACTGGTATTGTTCTAGTTAGTGAAGATTGACAAGATTATGTTTTCAAATTGCTTTAGTGTGAATTATTGAAAATGTTTTCTGTTGCTGAGTGTCAAAGCTTCAAGTCATTACCTTGCTGATGCCGAACATCATATGGAAGTCTATAGTATCTTCTAATATATGTAGTTAACTTTGCTATCTCACTGGTGACTGCTGGGAATTTTTTTTTAACTTATCAAGTTACATATATTAATTTTTCTTTAGGCAGGAGCGACCCTGACAGTCAAAACCAAATTATTCTGCGTTCTTAAAGCTTGTGTAGAGCATGCAAGATTCAGGCTTGATGACACTTTATTAAATTGACTTGATTTTTTAATAATAAATGTGCATTGCTTTCTTCTATAGTGTTGTAACTTTGGTTAATTGATAGTGCGTCTATTAATGCATCAGATGTTGCATCTCTTGGAGGTTGTGAGTTTGAGCCCCATGTGGAGCGTCAGGAGTGATCCCCTTTCTTTTTCCCCTTAGATATAGGCTAGAGTAGGTTGTAACAATTGACAAGGCCCTGTCCTAAAGTTCTTAACTGTTCTGGCTTACCGGGGGCCGGGGCAACCAATATATCTAACCAAAAAAAAAAAAAACTCTAATACCAAAATGAAATTATCATACTATGTTCATTGTCATCTACCCACCACCAAATCCTTATCTCTACATCACTACAATATTCTTCAACCCTCATCGTCGACACACCAAATACTAGTAGATAATAATAACGATGCTGCTGATCAAGAGTGGGAGAGGATGGTGAGATGGTTGGCCAAAGTGCTGTTACTAATTGAGAGAAAATGGGAATAACGAAGATGAGATAGGCGAAAGAAAAAAAAAAAGAAATGTTTAACTTTATAAAGCTTAGTATAGCTATTTTCAAAAAATAAAAATTGTTGCATACATCATACACTCTGTTAATTTGACTTGATGATTAATTAAAAAAAGTCATTTGTTATGTGATTGAAAACTTTAAAATATTTAATATAATTTCTCAAACATATAAAGAAAAAATCTATATTTTTAATAAATCACAGGGAATGTATTTATAATTTACCCTTGAATTTAGAAGGGATTTGTTTGTCTTGGAATATGAGTTAGTAGCTAATCTATTATGGAAACTTCGGGGTCTGAGCTCTGTTAGTAGAGATGAGGGTTTATGATTAAACTAAAAGACGTTTTCTTTCCATCTTGTCAGATTTATGAGGAATCTACAGTTCATGTATTACTCCAATGTGAGTTTGCTTGGAAAGTTTGGATTAGTTGTCTCTACATTGGAGGAATTCTCATTGGGTATGTAAAGAGAAATTATTCAATACTTTTGAAGTAAGTTTAGGTGATAGTCTAAATGATGAGTTATTGATCTAAATCATGGATTCACTACTTTTGTGTTAGAGTTTTAGGAGACAAAGTATTAAGTGTCAACCTGTAAATAGAATAGAGTATTACTTCACAAGTATTAAATAATTTCTCATATGTAAATGTCCGTCGTTTTTAAAAGAATGGTAAAATACAGTTACCTCTTGAGATTTAAAAAATATATATATAATAAGTTCTATAAATTTAGTATAATTATAATGGATTTTCATAAGTTTTTAATTCATATAACACTTAGTTCTCTTTTCATCATAAATTCGTTACTCATATGAATGAAAAAAAAAATTATATTTTCATCTCTTTTGTATTGAAATATATATTTTGACTTGAGTATTTTTATATTTTCATATCATTTGCATTAATTTTGGTCACATGCTACATGATTGTAGGTCAAATTGTGTGAATTTTTTCAGGAGTCTCAAACAATTTTCTTTTTTTACATTCAATCGAACCAGTTGTATTTATCCCATTTATTAGAGGAGGTACAATATAATTTATCCTAAAGAACTAATAGTAAAAATAGTTACTTGACTTTACCTGATTTTTTTATAGATTGATTGGTGAAAAGTCCAATTTAAAGAGGATGTAAGGTATTAGATCTAAGAGGAAATCTTTTTGGTGATAAGGACATTTGTTGGTCAAAAGAACATTTGTTAGTCAAAAGTAAATTACCACCTATCCGTTGAAAATTTTATTTTAATTTTTTTATCTGTTAAATTTTTTGAACCTATATGTTCAAATTTGTATCTATCTGTTGAAATTCTCCAAACCTATTTTTTCCTATCAGTTGGAATTCACCAAGCTTTGTTTTTCCTATATGTTCAATTTTTTATTCTATCTATTCAAACTATGACACATATACACAAATATATATATATATATATATATATTGTAGACATCGCATTTTGTCTGATCCTAAAACTTTGGGCGCTTGTAGGCCTCCCGATGATGAAATGGTTATATCTCCACCCTTGAAATATTGAAAGTTGTTGTCATACGCTAATTTGGCCTAAAAAACTAACTTTTTGCGAAAATAATCAAAATACCCCTGAACATGTTTTTCAACCAAAAACCAATTTTCCAACCCTGAGAGATAGGGGAAGTCCAATTACATTTACATTGATGATATTTTCGCAAAATTACTGACTGATTTTATCAAAAATATTGATCTAAAGACAATTTGAGCTTGCTTAGGACATAAGTAGGCAAAAGCCGTGCAAACCCACACCTAACTTGCAAAGTTGGCACCTGGATTCTTGGCCACACGTGCGCGCACATGCACTGTGCGGCCACAGCTTGTTTGTATGGCTACATCTCTCATGAGCGGTCACACTTTCCCCTGATAGAGAGAAATGGAAACCTTGCAATAATGGTAATGGGACATTAGAGAGAAGTGATATGGAGAAAGTAATAGCTAACCCTAGCAACCTCCTTTGTCTTCCTCCTTGAGCTAGGAGTGCTTATAAAAGCACTCATTCCACCCTTCTCTTTCCTTCAAAGGGTTACAAAATTGCAAACTTTTTAAGAGCATTAGTGAGCTTAAAAGAAAGACTCACTCCCCCTCCCATATAACTCCGAAAATTACCATCTAAACAACAACTAAAACCTCCTAAGGGCTTGGAGACTTGAACAAAACTCAAAACCTAAGCTTGATAGAGGCCTACAAGTAAGGAAATCCTTATTTTTTCAATTTTCTTGGCGTGCTCTTTGGTTCTTGAAAATTAGCAGGTAAAACTCTCTCTTTTGATAATTTCTATCCTTTTTCTTTGCTTATTTTCATTAGCAGATCATGCTTAGGACTTTAGTTTATCCATACATCATGTATATAATAGGCCGGGTTAAGACCTGATCTTTTTATACTATTTAGTTTTGAGTTTTGTATCTATTGGGGTGGTTGGCATCTGTTCTAGTCACATGTAATCTTTGAGTTATGAATTAGATCTTTAGGTTATGTTTTGAAATAGGTTGTGCTTAGTATTTTTGGGGAGGTTTTGTCTGTTGAAGTTTGGGTTCGCTCGAGCAGTCTTTCGTTTCTTCGAGTTTCTGAGTTTGCAGTATGATCTTCTAAGAGTTTGGTTTCTTCGCTCAAGCCTAATTTTGGTCGCTCAAGCTATGTTTTGTGTTTGATGCTCGAGCGGTGTTTTGTTTGCTCGAGCGGTCTGTTAGTATAAAGTTGTGGGAAAATATCTTTTTCGCACTTTTCTGATTTTCTCTATCTCTCAATAAAGTTCTAAACCCATTTTCTCTCATCTCTCTCTAAAATTCTTGCCTAAAACTTCTGATATCTCTCAATCCATGAATCTTGCCACCCTTAATTTGAGAAGTTTGGATTTCCGTCTCCATCAATTTTGGGGTTGTTCTTCTCTTCTTCTTGTTTTGAGGTAGGGACTTTCTTAACGATGTGCACTTTGTTTAGTTTGGTTATATGCTAATTTTGATGGTTTAGAGTTTTCGAACAGCTAGGCTTTGATTATAGTTGTATTAATGCATTAAGTTGGGAGAAAACTCTTGTTTTTGTTGTGGTTTGAAATTAGTTATCACATCGTTGTTGTATAACGAGATTTTGAGGAAAATTGTGTTTTTGGAAAGAAACCCCCAAAATTTTATCAAAACCTAGGATGTCTAGTGTTTTGGAAATGGTATGGGAATTGTGAACCATTGGGAATAACAAGTATTGATTACTCTTTTCAAATATTGAGTTTTATTGAGAAATCTATATCATTTTCTTTCTTTGAAATTGAATATTAAATGTTGAGATTCACAAGACTCTTAAGGAGTGTGAATGTTGTTATTAGGAATCTTTGAGATTTTGGAAAAATCATGGAGATTCCAGATTTTGATATCATATTGGATTATATATTGCTGTTATCTTTTAATAATTGTATTAGAGATAACTATTTTGGCTATTGGTGGAGGACAACATTACCGTGTGTTAGAAATTGCATGTGAATTAGGCAATTAAACTATTAACAAAACATACATCGCATTATGCATATCATGGATTTATGAATTGGAGGGGTTACGTTTTGAAAAAGTTATGTTGAGAAACTTGCATCGTTTTGAGAAAATTGGTGAATATCGTGTAGAATCTGGTTAGGAGGTGCAATTGTGGTTAATTAAGTTGGCATGTGCATCCTTGGTAAAAGACTAGAACCCCACGCGGTTAGGTATCAATCCTTCCAAATAATACCAGCAAAATGACATTTGGTTGTGCTTTTATAGCCTACATTTATACATGTACCTAGAGATTCCCAGTGTTTGTATTCACTTCCCTATTATCAGTTTTAAAGGGAAAGAATGATGAACTAAGGTTTGAACTCTTGCACGATATTGTTTCAAAAGAGAAAACACATGTTTATCATGGCATTTCATCTGCATTCACCCTATGGCATTGTTAAGCGTCATACATGTCATTAAGATTGTCTCTACTGGGTTTTATGTTTATCCTACGTGGAATACCACTTTCAAATGGAATGGCGTGCATCCGCCAAGACGATGACTTGTGAGGATCTTGGAACTTAAGGCTCATTTTGTTATTTTGTTTATATATTAAAGTCAAGGGCTTCTCTGTATTGAGTTTGTAACTCTTTTGTTTTAGCCGGGTAAGGCCTTGGAAATTTATAGCCTTTAAGGCATTAACATGTGTTAGTTTAGATATTTTTTCATTTTCAATCACATCTTTGGTTTCATATTGTAAACTCAGTGAATGTAATAAACATGTGATGTAATCTTGTAAAGACTCAAAGGACTGTTACGTATAAATGTCGGGTAATTTTATAAGATGATAAGCTTCTGCATGTTTTAAAGAGTATTATGATGGACTTGAATGTCTATTTATTTTGGGGCGTCACAATGTAGTTTGCATATTTATTCATCTTTTTCGCCTTTTTCACCATGATTCCTTTATTTTCAATAAAACAACATGTTTAGGATCATTTATCAGGTACAAATCGTGTGTTAGGCCCTGTTTGAATCATTATGTAGATAACTTACATAATTGTTCTTTCTTATTACTTATTATTTTTGTGCATAAGCATCATTCTAGTAGCCTCAAATCGAGCCTAGGTTCATATTTTGTATCGTTGGAAGCATATTAGGATTCATGTTTAATTTATAAATGCATGTAAGACGCTGAAAGTGGGCATCCGGGTAAGTCTTCTATCCCTCCATAGCATGTGCTTGCTATTTGCATTGTCTTTTAAATAATACAAGTTTCTATGCTTTTCTATGCAAAATTGTGTGTTTTGTGTGTTTTCATGATTATTGCTTGACTTAGTTCATGAGTGTGATCATATCCCTGAAAAATCTATTTTTGGTAGTAAAAGATTTATTTTTTGGAAATGATATGATTTTATTCACAGAATCTAAGTTAGGTGATATTCATTTTTCAAATCACATAGTTTTAGGATTAGTTAAGGGTTTTTAGGCTTAAAATGAATTTGTATGAATAATTAACCACTAAAATCATAAAATAGAATATTAGTAGAGGTCAATCTTTGGATTGGGCAAAACGGGGGTGCTATCATTCAATGACCTTCTCCTTTTGTACCTAAGCTTCCGAACCTAGAATTTTCTAGTTATGATAAATCAGTCCTTAACTTAGTTTTCATTGTTAAAGATTTCTTAATTTCCCTTTAAAAATTAGTGGTGACTCTTTGTTTATTAAAGCAAGTTTGCACAACACTTGTGTGGAAACGGGGCCTTAGACTCGACAAAAGTACAGCACCCACATATATAAAGAGGGAGAGGAGAGAGAGAGAGAGAGAGAGAGAGATAGGTCCTATTGTAGACACCCAATTTTGACCAGTCCTAAGACTTGGGCGCTTTCTTTTGATTGTCTGATGATGAAAATAAGATCGTATTTCTCACATAATGCTCAGTAAGAAAGTTAGAATTTGTGCGTCATTTCCAAACCTAAGCCTGTTTTGGCCGAGTGTTCAAGTACCTTTCAAACTTCTCTTTCGAGCTTTTCTTTTCACGCTGGATTATGAATATTTTCATAGTGTTTTGAGGCTTGCTTTTAAAACTTCAAAATGAAACATTTTCTGAGAAAATTGAGCAAAGAACAATGTGGAAATAGGAGGAAAGAATGAGAACTCTACTGAAAAACCCTATTTTCCCTAAAAAGAAGAAAAAAAATGTTTAGTGAAAAGTGGCTGGGTGAGATGAAAATTGGACGGGTGAGATGAAAAGTGGTTGGGTGGGTTGAAAGTGTCCAGGTGGATCATTTTGTGGCCGGGAAAGAGAGAAAGTGTACGGCCGTCCACAAAAATGGTCGGCCGGCTATTTTTCCCAGAATCAGGGAAGTTTCGACAGAATTCTTGGTCAAAACGCGTGGGTCATGCCATTACAGATGTTTCTTGGTGCATTCATGCACGAGATGTATTCTAGGACCCCCCTGATCCTCCTTTAGCACCTTTGTCAAAAGAGAGGTTATTATCTTCTCAAAAGATGGTAACCATTTCAAACCATCATTGTCCATCCATCAACCTTGTCCCTTACCTCCCTTGGTTGAACCTGGATTCATATTCTATATGGAGAGAGAGAGAGAGAGATAGGATCAGATTAAAAGGGGGAAAGAATTGAATTGAGAGAAAAGAGAGAAAGAAAGCTTTGAACCAAAACTTCCATTTTCTTCAAAACATACACTGAAATTCTATCTCTCATGCACCAGAACAATCTCATAAATTGTAACAACATTGACCTCTGATTAGTCACTACTCCATGATTAAGAGTACCTAATCAGTAATTAAGAAGAAATTCTGAATTAATTGCATGTGTATAGCATTATTTGTGTTTATATCTGTCTGTTGTAAGAATATATGTTAGTCTTTCTGTTTTGTTTTGCAAAATGAAGGCCTTATCAGCATCCAATCACGAAATTGACTTGGTCTTCATGTTATTTGGAATTTTTAGAACCTTGTGGTAGGTTTAATTAAAATTCGATTCGAAACGAATTAAATTAGATTAATTAAAGCTCATTTGCTTAGTTTAATTAATTACCACTCATCAAGCCTATATAAGGCCTACTTGACCACACTAGTTCATTTTTTTGTACACTCGTTACTTCATTTTGAGCTTCAAACGTGGGGGAGAGAGAGATTAAGAGAGGAAGTGAGATCAAGAAAGAAAAGGGGAGAATTGTAGAAGAATAGAAGAGAATTTGGAAGATTAGGCTTCAACACTTGGAAATTCAAGGCTTTAAAGTAAGAATTCAAGTCTCTAGATGTAATTGAACCATTTACCTCATAAACTCAAGAAAGTTAAGTAGATTCATGCATGAAATGAAATAGCGAAGTGGGAAGAGGAAGTTTAGAGCATGCATGTGCGTTTTATAGTATTTTACAAGTTGTTTTCAAGTAATTCTCCCATGCATGTCATGTTTTTAACTCAATCATGAGACTTCAACATGTTTTCCATTAAATTACCTTGTTTGGGAGTGATTTGAAAGGTTTAAGTGTGAAGACATTATATGCATGTTTATATCATGAGTTTAAAGTTTGAATTTTGGACAATTGACATGCTATTGGGCCTTGATTTTGCGAAATGATCTTCAATTCTTGATGTTCTGCAAGTTTTTAAGTGTTTTCTTGAGTTTTGGCCCAAAAGGATGAGTTTTGATGTGTTGTGGTCGAGTTTGAGCTTGGAAGTGTAATCTGGAAATTTCAGATTCTGCCTCTCCACTCAAGCGATACATCTTGCGCTCAATCGACCACTTTTATTTTTCGCACTTCCGCTCGAGCAACCAAAAGTTGGCTCGAGCGTGAAATGCAAGCTTCTAGAAGTTCACATGTTTTGTAGCTCGCTCGAGCGACGAGTTGCGCTCGAGCAAAGACCTTAGTCTCACGCTCGAGCAACCATCGAGCGTCCATCAAGCGTGAAAATCACACAACCAGTACTTTTACAGACCGCTCGAGCGAAAGAAGTTGCGCTCGAGCGACCTCTCACATTGTTGCATGTTTGCTCGAGTGAAGGAAGTTGTACTCGAGCAAGACCCTTATTTTCAGAAAGTTTTGTTAAGTGCTTTCAAGTGCATTTTAGCATCCTCATTGCATCCTAGGCATTCCCAGGCCGAAATTAAGACACACTAAAGAGGATAAGACTTAGAAACACACAAAGAACAAAGTAAAATAAGTTAAGTACTATCTGAATGTGTGTTTAAATATGTGTATCCGTTCTGTATCTGTGTAGGTCATGCGCCACAAGATATCTGATTTGCCTACTCTGTTTGTTTGCTTTGGAGCCAACTGTGAGTAATAACTTTGTAAAGCTATGTTATATTGAATTAATTTCTTATATGATATGATATGACAAGAAATGCTCTATTTTCTGATATGTTACGTTTTGAATAAATGAATGATTGTCCATATATTTAAAAGTATTCATGGCATCCTTAGCACAGGGCCCTTACCCGGGGGTAATAATACCGTGGTCTATGAGCACAAGGCCCTTGCCCGAGGGTAATAATACCGTGGTCTTATGGCCCTTGCTCGGGGGTAATAATACCATGGTTCAAGTATGTTACAAGTTCCCGGTGTCGGAGGTTCGTTTATGGAACTAACAAGTATGCTCTATATTGATTTGTTAGCGCCATTGGATGTACCATGTATAATCAACCATGAACTTTGATTTCTGTTTATGATTCAAGCATAATTAAGAATATGTATGAATTTGTTTCTGTTTTCTGAATCTGAAACGGGACATCATTCATTTAACCCTTTACTCTGTTATTATTCACTGGGCTCCCGCTCACTATTTATAATATGTATGTAGGTGATCAGGCGCGTGACCAAGCTCAGAGTTGAGGACCTGGGAGTTGGAGTCAGCTAGCCACCGTGCCCTCCGGGGAGGTTCCTGTTTCAAGTGTCAAGTTTAAGGGATATGCAACGAATTTGTTTCATTTTGTTTTTTTGTCCATCATTGTACGGCGTTGCAAGACTTTTGTGGTTATGACGTCACTTGTGAATATTTCTATAAATTTTAAAAATTATCTGTCCCATGTATGTCTGCACAGCTCAATAGACATTGTATATTTGTTATTTGCTTCCGCTAGCCCCTAATATTATGTTAATCTGTCTTTAGAGGCCTTCTGTAATTCAGGGATTACTGGCCAGTTACGACACTAAACCTATAGGTGCGGGTTTGGGTCTTGACATAAATTCTGTTAGAGCCTAATTCTAGTAGCCTTGATCAAAAAGAGTGAGTTGTTGAATTTGAGAGAAAAACAAAAAGTTGGAACAACTCTTTCCCCCTTCCTCCACAAACAATGTTAAATAGCCCAAAAACACCATTCCTGCTTGAATTTCGAATTTTCATCCTGAGAATTAAAAGCACACTTCCTACACTTGAGGGTGATCAAGAGGAATTTTGAAAATCAAATTATTTCTTTGGAAGGTAAATTGTGCACACTTTTCGTTTTCTAGCATTTATTGTGTTTTCTTCTATTTTCTTTCTTGTATTGCTTTTCTTGTTTCAATTTCATGTTATAAACCCATTGTGAGCTAATTGGAATTGGTTAGTTGAGCCACTTGCACACTTCCCATTTGTTTTTCTGGCTTCTGGAGCGAAAACAGAGCATTTGGCCTAACTTGAGTGGATAAAGTGGCTGGTCAGCAGGTTTAGTGGTTGATCGGCGCCTTTTTCCTGGACAGAATTCGACAGTTTCCTGACGTTTGCGCAGAATAGTCTTCGACAGTCTCCGAGACCCCCCAAAGCTCCTGTTTTTTATTTATTTATGTTAATTAGAGAATGTGAGGATTTAACTTGTTTTGTCCCTCCTTTTCAGTCTTTTTTTTTGTTATTGATTGTTTTGGTATACAATATTGTACTCCTTAGAAGAGTATCCCGAAAATTATGGGCAGTTCACTCAAATATGTGTAGATCATTTTTTGACGTGGCAAATAGGACTGTGGGAAGAGAGGCGACGATAAGCTCCGGTGAAGTTTGTTCGTGGGTACAAGGAGCAGAGGGAAAAAATATCAAAGCTAATGTATCTGAACAGAAGGGTTAGCAAAAAGTAAGAGAATTTGCAGAATTTGTTGGATAAAAGATTTGGAGTGTTTTATAAAAAATCGAAGGGGGTATGGGCAGCCAGTATCGGACTCCCTTTGCGTACCGGAGGTCAAGGACATCGTCAGTCAGTGGATATAAGCGGATTTACCATGGTCGTGCACCTTTTAAGGTGGCATATGTTCGCCGATGGTACGTTCAAAATATTTCCCATTATATTAAGAAGACTAAGAGGGGAGTAAGGAAGTTACAGCTGTACGATGAACAATTAAGGGACATTAAATTTGATAATAAAGGTGTAGCGAGATTGCTTAATGGTATTGAGTTGGGTAATAAGAAATGTGGCCGTCAATTAGACAAGATCGTAGTTAAGGGTATAAAATTAATTGGAAATGTTCAATTGGGACAAGATGCTAAAGACAAAGTCGTGGTCCACCACATATTGTTTTTCATCATAAGTGATAATGGTCTGTCAGATTCCGTCCCCACACCTGACAAGATATTTATTTGAGTTGGCGAGGGTAATCCTGAGACCTGGATTGTTGATCCTGACCAGTCTGACCAGTTCCGGATTCTAAAGAAAATGAGATTCAAGCTCGTTGGGGGCAAGGACAAAGAGTACGTTCGTCACAGGATAGAAGTTGTGGACCGGTTCTTCCTAGTTGATGTTTGGACGGACTACAAAGATATGCTGTTGGGAAATGTTGGAAGTATTCAAAATGATGTCATATATTTAGTGGCTGCTACTGTTAGTGGAAAAAAATGCAAAATTACTTTAAGGAGTCAAATGTACTTTAACTATTTAGAATTGTAATTTTATCTATTTTTATTTGTAATGTTCAGGTTAATGAAGGTGGACGATATAAAAATTGGTGTTGTTGAAGGTGTTTCAGCAAGTGATTTCAGTTGTATTGAACTTGCGTTGCCTAATTTATTTTCTCAGTTGAGGTTAAGATACAAACAAAAGCATATTAAGGTTGATAAAATATTACCTCTTTTGCGCACCAATGCCAATGGGTTGGTCAAAGTAAATGTTTATGATCGGAAGTTAGATGGTAATGACAATTTGCAGGCATGGTTTCTTTTCCCTGTGGATTGTCAATGCGAGTTAGTCTATTATGGGAATGGTTATTGTTCAATTAACGACAAACAAGTGTCATGGATGGTGAAGTATCGACTTGAAAATTCGAATATTAAAAGGGGGATTACGTATTGTAAAATGAAGGGGTATCTAAAGTATTCTACAAGTGACATGCCAGAAGATTCGCAAATGAGGGCCCCCTCTATTGTTGTGTTATCTAAAAAATATACTAATAAAAATGTTGATGTTTGGCATTGTTCTCCAATGAAGGTCATTCCGATTCTGACATGGATTAAGTCTGTGGGTTTACCGGAGAGGCGAAGAGATTTATTGTTAAGAGGTTTTGGGAAAAGTGGTTCAGTTATTCATGAACGCAGAGGTCGTCTGAGTTTGTCCGAGATTGATATACGCAGAGGTGGTGATGACACTAGTGATGTTGATCCTAGTCCGTCGATTTCGAAGGTTGGTGTTAGCAAAGAGGAAGTTGATCGTAGAGGATTAGTTGTTATGGACCCCACAGAATTTTCTAATGTTTTACAAAATGTAATCATCAGTGTAAAAAATAGTGATGCGACTCAAGATGTAATAGTTGATGATAAGGGAAATGTAGTAAGTAAATAAAACTTTGAGTGGTTTCATAAATAAAATTAATAAAATTTTTCATTAATCATGGCAGTGGTTACATTAACATCAAACCATTCTCTCATTTTTTAGGACATTGCTTCTAACCAACTACTGTCCCCACAAGGAATTCCTCCTCTAATAGTGAGATTTGGTTGGAATTTAACAAATACATGGAAATCTCTCTGGCAGCCTACTAAATTTTTCATTAATTCAGTACACTGTCGAGTATTTGATGTCGTCTATGACGTTGTAGATGGCGTCTTGGTCGTAGTCCTTGAAGCTTATTCTGCCAGAGAAGTAATTGTGTCATCCGAGGCTTCTGGCACAGGCGATTTTGCCTATTCTTGAGGGTCCTTCGAGGTAGAGGGAGATTGGGCGTATGGGCCGCTGTTCTGCTTCCTGTTATCAAAGGAGGATGAGAGTTCTTCGTCAGTATATAAATTGTTGATATTATTTTTGTCTATCCCTAATCTAAGGAAGTCGTCTTCCCTCCAAACGAAGAGACAACAATTTTGACATAACTCGTATTGAACGAAATTTCGACTTACAAACAAAATATAATTTTCTGCCCATTTTTTTACTTCTTCATTTAAGAAAGGAAATGAATTAAAGAGGCTAGTATATGGGGGCCTCTCTCTTTTGTAATGATCCCTCGAAAATGTTTTTAATTGGGAATATTTTGTGACGTAATCGGTGGGACATCTTTCTTTACAGAGTACAAAGAATTGTTCCTGCATTTCTGCTTCTACAAGTATTCCTCTCCAGACTTCGTCTCTGTTTTTCGAAGGACTTTTCCCCTTAGATGAAAATTCTCCCAATTCGACGAACTCACCCCATTTCTGTATATACTTTTGACTTACTGTTAGCGAATGGAGTTTTTCTATATTTGGATGATAGATTCTGCCGTTGGTTCCAGTGAGATCGAAAAATCTCGAGTTAGAAGTTTGGATCTTCTTCGTGCATTAAACCATGGCATAAAGGTGAGGGTTTCCATCTTCGTGGAGCTCCCTTGTGACAAGTATGTAGTATGGCTGACAGGCTAGTTGGAGAAAGGATTGGAGGAGTTGTAAGAGTTATTCTTTTGGGCATGGGCATGGGTATTATGGGTAGGTGAGGAAAACATTCTTGGCATAAAAACAGAAAGAGACTTGGCGAGACATTTTGTAGTGGTAAACAGTGAACTCACACCAGCCATACAAGGCCTCCCTATTAGTTAAAAAACCTGGTGTGAATGGTGTGAGTGGTGTGATTGGGGGGGCGCTGCATTAATATTACTAGTGCCCCCCTCTCGCTGATCTGGGCCGTCCATTGTTGTACTTATGGATACGTGTATGGATGAGGTTAAAAGGAAGTCACACCTAGGCCCAGGTGTGAGTGGTGTGACTACTTTTGATTCCTTTGCCAGATAGTGCTATACACGTGTCACTTTTTTGATGGTTTGTGTGGTATCGAACCATGGCATGAAGGACACCGGCAGTCAAGGACACCCCTTTTAGTTATCATATTATTATGTTTGTCATCATATTTATTCTTTGCATCCATGCTTTATGCCTTAAGATTCGACTAAAATTGCATTTGTGGATTTAAATCAATTATTATGTGATTTTGTGCGCTACCTCATGTTTTGAGTTGTTTCACATGTCATATATTAGAACTCGGATCTGTAGTTGTATTTCATGAATGAATTGCATTAGGATCTTGTATATAAAAGCATGCATATTTTTGCTAACTTTGTTTTGTACCTTTTTGCGGGATCTGGTAAATATGTAAGTTTTTGTGTTTTAGCATCCTACATGTGTGTGTTTTTCTACTATATTTAGCATTCTACCATGTAGCTATGTGCTTATTTGATATAACTCTATGCATGCCAATGGATGAAGGTTGTGTTATTCAATTTGGAATAAAATTGATTTTTCATACAATTCAATTTTCTGTGTTTTGTACATTGTTCAAAATATTTTCAAAATAATGAAATCAAATTGTTCCAAAATGGACGACACAATCTATATTTGTTTTGCTTCACATAGTAATTATTTAGGATTTATTAAATTAATCAAAATATGAACACATAAAGGAAATAAAAATCATGTCATGGTTATTAAAGGTCGATCTTTTGATCGGGTTAGCGGGGGTGCTCAACTTCCCCCTTCATACCTAAGGTTTTAAGCCAAGCATCCTTGGTTATGACGAACAGTGGCCTTAGCATGAGTCACGGGTTTCTTAATTTTCCCAAAAATAGTAGGTGGCGACTCTAAAATCTGATGTCGCAGTCCATTTCTGGCAATGTTTTGCAATAAAATGGATTTTCAATAAAAGTTGCCAAATCTGAACTCTTATCTATGTTTCACATTGCACTCGTGAGATAGATCAAAGAGACCGAGGGTCCGAACTATTTAACGCACGTGGGTATCCCCCAGGAATGTTACACCTATCTATCAAAATCTTTTTTTATCTGTTCAAAATCCAACTCTCCCCACAAAGCCACTGTCAGTTCAAATCTCTCTCTCTTATTCTTTCTCTCTCTTTATATTATTGTTTCTTATGTTCATTGCTCTTATCATTCTTCTTTAATCTCAACAAACTTAGGGTTTTAAGAGCTCTGGATTTTTACTCTCCGCATCTCTCTTTCTTTCTCTCTCATTACATACAGCTTCAGATCTCTCCCTCTCTCGTGTGGAAGCTAGAGTGAAAGAGTGGTGTTGGAAGTGAAGAAATGGGCGATCAAGACACAGACTTTGTGGATGTGGACGGCGAAGCAGAGGAAGTGAAGAGACCAGTAGATAAGAGTGGTAGTGACCATACTACTAGGGTAGAGAGTGCTGCCGATGATCCGACCCAGAAGGTACCACCTAGTTCCACAACTCATAAAAACCCTTCTAGGTCAGGAACAAAGTAGTCCTATAATTGAAGTAGGGATCGAACTTGTAGATCATCCTCTCTTAGCGGAAGACACTAAATAGTTGAGTTATAAAGTCCAGGACGCATACGAGGACCAGGGTGCTCACTCAAATCAAGAGAGCCTGCTGTTTCGTCTTTAGCTTCAGGGATTTTAGAGAGAAGAAGAAGAATGAGGTGTTTTTCGATGATGACGACAACAAGAGATTTGCCTTTAACTCGCATTGCGACGATGATTTCACGCCGTTGTGGGATGCTTTTGGGATTACCATGTGTGCCCAACAGTTCAGACTCTCGATCTCCTGATCTAGTCTCACTAGTACAATGTGAAACAGAAAATGAGAGTTCAAATCCTGTAACTTTTATAGAAAATCCATTTATTGCAAAATACGCCAAAAACTAACTACATCACCAGATCTCAAAGTTGTCACCTAATCTTTTTGGAAATACTAGGAAACTCGTGACTCGTGGCAAAGGCCATTGTTCATCATAACCAAAAATATCTCAGTTCGGGACCTTAGATATGAAAGGGGAAGGTCCTGAATTGAGCTCCCCATCCACCCGATCAAAAGATCGGCCTCTACTAAACCATAATATGAGTTTTATAAACATTATATGCTCATGTTTTGATTATTTACTACTACTAACATTACTATGTTAAGCAAGCAATCATGTTGCTCATTTTGGTTATGCTTTGATTTCATGTATTTTGAAAGGTTTTTGAATAAATGTACAACTCAAAATGAAATTGAGCCCACATGCATAGCAATCAATATCATTCCAACCCCAGCAACACAACCTTCATCCACTGGCATTCGAGGATTTATATCATTTAAGCACTTAGCAGCATGGTAGGATGATATACATAATAAAATAACATATACAGCTGAGATACTAAAATTGTAAATGCTCACCTAGTACTCCTCCGGAGCAAGCAAAAAATAACATGCTATATACATATGCATGATCCTCTATGCAAATACCTAATGCAATACATACACAAAATGCAACTACAGATCCGGCTACTAACATTTGATATATGAATCATCTCAAGGCATGAATTGGCGCACAAAGGCACATAAGAATTGATAAAACCCACATACTCAAATTGGCCAAATCCTAATGCATAAAAAAAAATAAAAATGGATGCAAGTCGTGAATATGATAAATGAAAAAAAAGATGTTATCTAGACAGAAAGCGTATAAATAAAAGGTTAGAAAGACGTGGGGTTGGAAGATTATGACAACAATTCAAATGAAAATAAAGAAGAAAATAGAGGAATAAATTATTACAACAATTGAATGAATAATAATAAAAGAAAAGATGTAGGGTTGGAAGAGTTATTACAACAATGAATAGATTTAGCCAAATTACTGTTGAATCTAACAAATCATATAAAATAGATAAAGGAAATCGACCCGCAGCTCTAGAAACACCCAAGAGAGCACTCCCCAGAAACTGCATGCTCTGTTCTTGGGAAAGCATCCGGCCAAATACAAAAAAGGACTGGGTAAATAGGGAAAGAGTTGACCGAATTCCTCTTCCGGCTGAGATTTAGGTCAGTGCAGAATTTCAGAACAGAAGCCATAAGACAGTTTCTGAGGGGTGCTCACCCCTTTCCTTCTCTGCTCACAAGGATCACTTAGGAAAGAGACAAGTGGGCCCTAACCCTCAACAATGATATAAACAGATATATACAACAGATATTTTGCAACAATTTATCAAATTAAATGATCGATCAAAAATAAGAAAAAATTCAAGCCTAAGAAATGGATAGGAATCTACATCTCCTCTTCGTAAATAAAGGGAAATCAATACCCAAATCCATCCTATTAAGTGGAGAGCGTATATTAATGCAAATCATTTCTTAGTGAAAGCTTTGCTTCAAAATAAGAGATTCATCAAAGGATAGTGATAACTCCTCTCCTATTCAATGAAACAAGGGTGTTTCCACCCCTTTTCATGTTCACAAATGATTGAGAAGGGAGTATTCAACACCTTTGACATAAAACCTCTTACTTTACTTTCAAAAAACCAATAAAAATGAAAAACAACCACTTTCTCAACATCAAATCTCAAAAATCATCCAACTAACCCCATGAAACAACCTCTACTACTCATTAGGATTGAGCATCGATTGAAGCATATAGCCTAATATGCTAAGATGATGAGACATGTGATCAAAAAGTGTATAAAATGAAAGAAGCAACTCTACATAATCAAACTTGTGGATGGGTGGATACTTTCTACTCCCTCCATATCCACAAGGTTCCAAGTATCACATCTTTACACAACAATAAGGAACTATAGCACTAGAAAGCAAGGAAAGTGTACAAAAGTGTAAGAAAGTAAAGAGAACAATCAACTCAATGGATGGGTGGCTATATCCTAGTTCCCTCCACATCCATGAGGACCCATCACATGATTACAACAAGCTAATAGTGAGATACAAAGCTTATAAATGAAGAACAAGAGAGAGAAGATGAAAATAGTTCAAAAGTTTCACCTCTTGAAAGAGGATGAACTTCTTGGTTGTCAAACTCTTTCTTGGCACCCTCAAGGTCCTTTAGATATGGCTTAGAGTTCTTAGGATCCTTTGCAAGAAGCTTAGAGTCAAGCTTTAATAGAGTTTTGATGGTTGGTGTATGATAAATGGATGTTGAAGATTGTAACGCCCCGAAAATTGGGCATGATATATCTATTTATCCTACAAAACCCACCTAATAAATAAACACATATATATAGCTAACTAATCCATACGCCCATTTCCATTAAATTCCAAATGCCAAATACATATTGTTCACATCTCAATGCCCCAGTTCTAATCCCAAACATGCATTTTACAACAAATATGAAATAGAAGCCAAACAGATAATAAGTGCTCTACAGGCTTACAAATTTATCCAAGAACATTCTTGGTTACACAAAATGGAATTTCAACTCAATACAAATACAGCCCTTGGCTTACAAAACAGAGTCACGCAAAATGAGAGCATTGTACTCCCAATACACATACTTCCACGCCCCTAGTTGGGTGGAATCACCACATCTTTTCCTGCACAAAAATCCCGTAGGGTGAGCATAAAGCCCAGTAGAAAATTCTTAACAAAGTATATACATTTTATACAAGTCTCAAGAGATGAAATGCACATGCCATGCTATGCCCTTTTTGAAGATAAATTACATTTTCATCTCTTGAAAACCATCATGCTCAATGATATCATGCAATTACAATTGTTCAAAACTTAACAATTTATTTCAAGGGCGGTAAATACATCTCTGGTAATCCCTTGGCCGGTGTCTGCAAGTAGACTATACAAGTACTACCAAATTGTCCTTTTTACTGGTATTAACTGGAAGGCTCGACACCTATCCGCACGGATTTTTCGGTCTTTCACCCCGGACCCGTATGCCAACTTATTCTACACCATCTATCAAGACTTACCAACATATTTACCCCAAAACCATTTCATGAAAACTTATTTCTCAACATTCTTTTCTCAATGCAAGTTTTCAAATCAACCTTCAAAGTCTAATGTAATAAAATGAAATGATATGCCAATTTCACAAGATGAACATAAATACTTTTATTTCAATTCATCATTCAAGGAATAACAACAATTTCCTCTTCTCAAGGATTCTCAACAGTTTAGTCATTTCAAGACTATATCAACATTCTGAATAACCATTTCTAAAATGAATAACAATTCTCATAATCCACAAAATTAATCATTTATACAAATATAAATAAGAAATTTTCTAAACATTATTTATTTTGGCACACAAAATTAAATATAACAATATTACCCATGGGTTTTCAATCTCTTTTAAAATCCCCAATTTCTAGGTTTTCTCACCAAACTACACAGCTCAAATCTTTTGAAAGAAAACTCTCGAAAATCATCTTTTCTTCAATCAACAAAGATCAAAACCCATGAGATTATTCTAAAAGAACAAGAGACAAACCCACTTTCAAAATCGCTCAACTTCTTAAATCAAAATAAATTTTCAGAAGCTATCAAAGAATGATTTCGAAAACCATCTAGATCTTGCACAAATATATATATATATATATAACTCAAAGAAAATCCCTACCTCAAGTTTTGAAGAAGAAATGAGATGAAACCCCCAAAATCAATCTTGTCGAAACTCGATCTTCACCGCACAGAATGAAGCCCTCGAGGTGATGACCAACTTTGGTGAAGAACTTAGGCTTAAGTCTCAATGGATTTGGAGAAATCAAAGCGATAAGGTGACTTCTAGAAAGAAAAGATCTAGATCAGGATTTTGGAGAGTTTTAGAGAGAGAGGGGGCTGCAAGAAATGATATAAAACCCTAATTTTACGGACTGATATAACAAGGTCCGCTCGCACGTGGAAAGCCCCGCTCGAGCATCAAATACACTTTCCCGTAAGCAATTTCGAATGCATTTTACATTTTTGCTTTTGGCGAGCTGACTGGGCAGCTTGACCCCCGAAGTTGACCGGGTCAAAATCGATCCCCGACTTGCCCAGTTGAAGTGGAAAAACATGAAAGAATGGTCGAAACTGGGATCACTACAAAGATGAAGTGTAGAAGGTAGGTGTAAACAAGTCCTTTAGCCTTTAGAAATTTTTTGAAGCCACTTAGAAATATTTCTCAACCTTAGTTTTACCTTTAATGGAGTTTTGGGTGGTGTATCAATGAAGAACAATGAATGCAGAGGAAGCCCAATACAAAATATCTAAGATATTTGTGTGAAATTTGAAAAAAATGCCGAATTTTTTGAAACAGCTCTGTTTTCTGGACAAATCATTCGGCCAGACAAAAAATCGTTTGGCCACAGTTTTTTAAAAGGGAAAAAAAGGATTTTTTTCTAGAAAAATTCTCATTCTTTCCACTCATTTCCACTTTGTCCTTACTCAATTTACTGAGAAAATATAATACTTGAATTTTGAAAATGTGAGCCTCAAAACTTTGTAGAAATGTTTGGATCCACACGGAAAAAAAAATTTGAAAAAGATTTTTGAAAAAAGGTCTACAAATGTTTTGGCCAAAACGGGTGTAAGCTTGGGATTAAAGCTTGAACCCGGCTTTCCTACTAAGGAATTCATAAAATAGCACATTTCAACTTTCATCATTGAGTGTTTGAGAAAGAGCTCCCAAGTCTTAAGACCGGTCAAAATGGGGTGTCTATATTGTCGTTCACATCCTCCACTTTCCCTTGTTGCATCTCTTCTGATCTTCTTATCGATTTAATCGACTATTTACTGATTAACAAAACAATTATAGCACTTACCTTCCTAAGAACGAGAGAGAGAGAGAGAGAGAGAGAGAGAAGAGAGAGAGCGAGAGAGCGAGAGAGCGAGAGATTTGAAGCGAACTACGTAACATTTGTAGGTCAAAAAGTGAAGAAGAAGATGAGAGAGAGAGAGAGTAGATCTGTAGAATGCAAGGTTAGTGAGAGAAAAATGAAGGAGAGAGAGAAATGGGTTTGAAAAAAAGATCATTTGAACAGATAGAGGCATCGATCCATACAAATAAAAAGACGCGTGACTATCCTTATCGACATGGGATTGTCCTTATGGATTTAAACAATAAGTGCGTAGATCTATGTCCATACAAATCTATAAAAATAGATCAATAGACTGAACTCCCTTTTTCATTTTATTATTATTATTATTTTTGAGGGGAGGGGGGAAAAGTGAGTATGAACCCAACTTTTGTGCTTGTGCTTTCCCACTTTCTTAGCAAGATCATGTATGCCCACCCCTTTAACCCCACTTGTACTTTTTTCATTTTCTTTAAAGTCATGATGATTCCATGCCGACCTGCTTTTGTCCAATCTCACTTTTGATTTGAGAGATTTACATGTAAATCTTAATAGGTGGGTTTTTTCATCTAATAAGTTTTGTAATAATTAATGATATTTTTTACCAACTACTATTAAAAAAACGTCACTAATTGTTAATTTTTAGCGACAAATTGAAAAATTTGTCACAAAAAAAGTCACTAATTATAAGTTTTAGTGACAATTTAAAAAAATTGTCACAAAAAAAGTCACTAATTTTCAGTTTTCAGTGACAGTTTAAAAAATTCATCACAGAAAAATTTTACTAATTGTAAGTTTTAGAGACAATTTATAAAAATAGTGACAAAAAAAAAGTCACTAATTTTCAATTTTTAGCAATATATGCAAAAAATCGTTACAAAATTATTATAAACGACGATTTTACTATGACTAACCTTCAATAGGACTTAATAAGAAATAAGTCCAACTATTAGGACCTATTAGTAATTTACCTTTTAAAATGGCTAAAATATATTGTGAATTTGATAAAAAATAAAATTAAAAATTCTTACTTTCTCATAAATCTTAAATCAACATCTTCTCTCTTTCATTCTTTAAAAATTTTCCTAAAGTAATTGAAGTAAAAAATATGACTTTAAATTTAAAATTATATTTTTAAAACTATGATTTTACAAAATAACATATATATAAAAAAATAAATTCAAAATGACTATGTTGAAAAATTTTGTAATGCGTACATCTTTTTAAAAATGGGAAAATTAGTCTAAGGTCCTTCTCCCATATTTCGTAATGGAAGAGATCCACAATATTATTTTATGATGTCTGAGGTCCCTCAATCCCCACACTCATATATCACAGAGAAATTTCTCAAATCAAACCTCATTTTTTTTTCTCTCTCCCCCTCTCACTTTAAAATTTTCTGCTAAATTCATCTCTTCTCCTCTCTCTTTCTCTATGATCTCTGTATCGCTTGCATTCTCTCTCATCCGCCTTTCTCTTGCCAAACCACCAAAAACCAAACCGCCGTGGAACGCCGTGAATTACTAGTGGCCACCGTGGGCCACCAATCTCTCTCTGTTTGTGTCGTTTTTCACATAGCTCTTTCTCTTGCTCTTTTTCCTTTTCAAAACTTCAGGGTACCAACACTGCAGGTGCGTTAATTCTTTCAACTTCTTCACATGGGGACGTAGTTGATCTAATCCCAAGTTGTTTGTTTGTTTGTTTTTTTAATTTTATAGAATTTCAGATTTTGCTATCTCCTCTGTTGCTGTTACAATTACAATTACTCGTGAATTGTTGGCTTTGGGGTGGTGCTACAAGTTTGGGGTTTTTATGGCGGACTTATACTCTTGATTTTGGTATAAACGGCCATGGAGTACGGGCTTTCTGATAGTAGTAGTGAGCTGCTCATCATTAAAGACTGTTGAAGATGAAGTAGGTTTGATAGTAGGTTTGAGAGATGTTGGAAATCACAGAAAATGGAATTTCTCTGATTTTGGAGAGAATTTCTCTAGGTTTGAGAGAATTTCTCTAGAAAGGTTTGTCTGGGAATTTCTTTGGTTTTGAGAGAATTTTTCTGGGTTAGGGATTCCATGAAGAATTTCTCTGGACTTTGTATCAATGGTTACGTGTTTGGTTGCTAAGAAAATGTGTGAAATGAGAAGAAACTTAAAATTTGAATATTATTAGATTGAAGGTTTGTGATGAAGATGGTGAAGAAGATGAAGTGGGTTTGAGAGATGAGTAGAGAGCTAGAAAATGGAATTTCTCTGATTTTGGAGAGAATTTCTCTGGGTTTGGGAGAATTTCTCTGGAAAGTGGGAGTCCTGGAAAGAATTTCTTTGTGAAATCCAAAGAATTTCTCTAGATCCAATTTTCTCTGATTCAATTTGAGGGACCTTAGACATTATAAAAATATTATATATCATTTATGCTATAAAATCTTAATATCAGGGACCCTAAAAAAAATCACCTTTAAAAATTCTATAATACGTGCGCCTTTTTGTTTTTTGTTTTTTGTTTTTTGTTTTTTTTTTTATAAAATACAATATGTGCACACTAAAAAAGCGACGTACCATATGTCGAATTATAATTTTTGTATTTTTGTTATGATGAATGATTGTTTGTTATGACTTTATGCAACAATTGTTATAATTTAGTTATGACCTATTGTAATTATTATTTTGATTGTAATCGAACACGCCTTTTGTTATAGGTTAAGTGGTGTTAATTTATAATATTGGTTATGACTCATTGTGATTTGGGATACTTACGTGTAGGTCCTAATAAATGAACTTATTGTCTAATAGGTCCTATAGAAAAAAAAATTCATAAAAAAACGTCACTAATTGTAAATTTTAGTGACAATTTATAAAAATTATGACAAAAAAAATTACTAATTGTCAATTTTTAGCGACATATATAAAAAATTATCACAAAAAAATTATTTTTAGCGACAATTTTATCAAGACTTATTTTCAATAGGATTTAATAGAAATTAAGTCTAACTATTATGACCTATGGGTAGTTTACCCTTGTGATTTTGATTATGGTCTATTGTGATTATTATTTTAATTATGACTGAAATTTTTTTGTTATGTCTCAAGTAACGTTTAGTTATGATTCATTGTATTTTATTTAATTGTGTTTTAAAGTGATTTACTTATGACATTTGTGATATCAATACCACAAATTATCATAATTTAAATATAGTACACACCTAAAAAAGTAAATATTGTAAAATGACCCAATTAAATTTTAGAAATACATAAAATATTGTGAATTTAGTAAAGAAATAAAAATAAAAATAAAAATAAAAAACTTCACTTTCCCGGCGTCTTCGTCCCCATGCCCATCCCACGACTTTTCCCACACTTTTCTACTCCCTTTCATTTATTTATTTTATTTTATTTTAATTACCCCAACTTCCTAGCAGCTTCTACCATGTCCAACTGTCTACCCATGGAGTCTCATTCACATTTGTTGCAAAAGATAATTTTATGTACAAACAAGTGTTGAAGCTTCCAGGATAAATCATAAATCAACAGGTAAATTATGGTAGCATTTCCTCACCTTTTGCTTTTAATTTTATTTTTAATTTTAAATCATAACAAATAGGTTCAGATAAGATGATAGATAGGTTACTGTGTGAGTGATTTTCTGATCACACTGCCCTCCTTAGTGATTCAGCTGTAGAACACAGGCAGAATAGATGGAACCCTGCTATCCTGCACTGAAAGAAAAGGCTCCGGCGGTGGTTCTTCCACCCGGGGGCACTCCGACGATCAAGTCAGTATATCTCTCCAAGATAATCAAGTATTCAACTCACAAGCTTGAGTATAAAAACATACCTTAGACCCATGGGGGTGCCTCTCTTTTATAGCCAATACAATCCTAGTCCCAATAGGAGCCTAACTCCAATGGACTCAGGATTACTGCTAATCTGGAGCTCCCAGTGGGATTAGGATAAACCCTCTAAGAGTTTCATCTTTACCCAAACTGAAGTCTTCTCTCAATCTAGGACTCTTGTCCTTTATCCGCTTATCTCGGATTCCAATATCTTCGGAGATAACCTCGGCAACTCCGAGATCACCTCGGCGTAACTACCACGACACGTGGCACCTCGGCTGACACGTCGGCGTCACCTTGCCACGTGTTGGTACTTTAGAAAATATATCCCCACAACTGCCCCCTAGGTTCTATTACTTCGGCATTCTGAGGTGATGGAACCTATATTGTTCCTCTTTCCAGTACTTCGGCACAAGAACTCTTCAGCCGAGGTCGTTTATCTCAGGCCGACATGTCTTCTTTCAAGAACAAGAATTCAAATGAACTCTCCTACGTGCATGAGCTGTCATGCATCACTTCTCAACCGTTCCACTTACGCGTTATATCTTCATTGGCCCGTGTCTGCGACGCGCCTGAAAACTGTTTTCCCTGCGTGCGCCGTCTGACGTGTGTGTTGCTCCAGGCGCAATAAATGCCCTATTTTGCCGCCGTTTCAAGTTTTTGATAAACTTTTCTTTCTTTCTTCACTTTTGCACTCGATTTACTTACTCTTTCTCTCTCTAAACTTTCTCAAATCCGCCATTGCTCTAGCTCCAAGCTCTGCAACCGTCTTCATTTTTCCATTCCAGCGGAGCTTTCACCTTTCCGTCGTGTCTACATTCGTCGTCTAACCTCGGCGATCTTCATACCGGCTCCAGTTATCTTGGTAAGCCTCTGCTCCTTTCATTCTTAATTCCTCTATGCTCGTTTGCTTTCTTGCTGCCATTACTGCTTTGTTCAAACCTTTGATTTACTGAACTATTCATCTGGATGCGTCTATTCCATGATTTCGCTTATGTTTTGAACACTTGCACTGTTTCACCACTTTTTTGCCACTGTTCTTGAGCCTGTATTTCTTGTATTCTTTATGCTTTTGAGAACCCTACCTCTGCTCTTTATTCTGAAACTTCATTCTTATTTCTGTATTTTGTCCAGATCTGTGCCTTCAATCTTTGCTTTCGTAGACTTAGGTTTGGGATTTGTCTGCAGAACCTACCAATTCTTAGGAAAAACTGAAACAATCGTAACCAGTGTTTACCTAGGTTTTTGTCGAGGTTCCTATAACCCTTTAAGAACATCTTTTCTCTGTAACCAAATTCCTTTACGCCGAAATCATGGGTATGTAGAGACATAGGGTAGATACCCCTACCAAACTTGAATACTTTAGGGAAGAGTTCGCCATTCCTGTTGACGTCCATCTGAGGCTGGCTGGGGATGACGACTCTATCATGCCCACAGATAATACGATGCCCTTCCCTATTGTTGCTTTTACTGAATGTGGACTCTGGCTTCCACTTGATCCCCTTTTTCATGAAGTTCTCCACTATTACAAGTTGAACCCCATGCAACTTACCATCAACTCCTACCGAGTGATCAATGGTATCATAGCCTTAGCTAGGCAGGAAAACGTTAGGATTACCCTTGCTGACATTCAATTTGGTTATACCATGTGTGCCCTTAACCTCAAAGAAAAAGGCTACGTTTATTACCTCAAGCCGAGGTCCACCGAATTTAAAATCGTAGCCGACCTCCCAGACTCTAACAAGGGGGCTGGAGATGATTACGTTATTGCTTCGGGAAATTGGGAGTTTGGCGCAGACGAGGACGCTCATCTGTACCCTCTTCTTCGATCAGTTAAGGAGGGCAAGGGTAAGAGCCCAGTGTCAATACTTAGTTGTTTCTTTCCAAGTGTTTCAATATTTTATCTGTTTCTAATGCCTGTTTTCTTCTTGCAGACGTTCGCAAGCCACCGAAAAATTTTCGCCAATCTTATGTTCCCAGCAAGGATCTGAAAAAGCTCCTGGACTTGCCAGTTTATAAAAGAAAAGCCCCTCTTCTTCTCAACTTTATCCCTACATACAAATCAATTTTGCCCGACGTCCCCAGAAGAAAGAAGAAAAGCCTGTCTCCACCTTCTGCCACAACTCTAACCGCTTCTACATCCCGAACAAATCAAGGATCAACATCGGATCCAGCCGATCAACCATCAACTTCAGCTCCATACTTGATCCCCATACTTGAACGAAAATGTCGGCTAAGACTTGTCAAAACTGCCGAGATGGGTCGCCCAAAGCCTGTTGCCGCAGATCTCCTAGCTGACCTCCCTACCGATGTTGATGCTGCCCCGACTCAATCCATGCCCCCACCAAAGCCAAAAAGAACCAAGAAGGCCCAGCCAAAGGCTAAAGTAACTCAGGTTGAATCTGAGGATACTTTGCCTATTTCTAAGCTAGCTGAGAGTGAGAAGTCTCAACCCTCTGCTGGGAAGAGGCGTTCTAAAGCCCAGCCATCAGAGTCCCAGAAATCAAAAAGCCGAGGTCTTCCTCTGCAACGACTTCGAAGTCCAAAGTACCAAATGTCCCCTGGACACCTGAGATTACCCTGGAGAATAAGCCTGTTTTGGCAAGTGATAGTGCCGATGACATAAATGTCGGCGTTGCACTCAGTACGGCCCTTCTTCTCCCAGGCAATCTGGAAAAGTACGCCGAAATGAGTGAGTACGAAAATTACGCTTTCATGCTTCAACGCTGTGTTCAAGTAAGTGTCTTCACTTGGTAACCTGTCTTTTCCTCATCTTTTCATACTTGTAAAACTTTGTAATAACTTTTTGCTTTACACTTTTTTCAGGCTGTTCAGCATGCCCATTCCTTCTCCATGCAATCTTTTGAGAATAGGGAGAAGTTGACTGACATGAAGAAGGAGTATTTTGCCCTCCAAAAGATCAACAAGAGTCTTCAAGCAAAAATGAAGAAGTTGGAGGATCAGGCTGAGGCCGCCACTAAGGCCCAACAGATAGCAGAAGAAAAAGCTAAATCTGCTGAGGCTATCAGGAAGGTCGCCGAAGCCGAGAAAAAAGAGGCCGAGGGTAAAAAGGCCCAGGCCGAAAAGGAGCTCCAGGAGGCCCTGGCTACCAAAGATGCTGAGATCAAGGATGCTGACGAAAAGGCATACGCACAGGGTATGGCCGACGTCACGGAGGAATACAAACTTCAAGTCAGGCAGGCATGCAACAGGGGCTTCTCCCTAGGTTGGATGTCCTTGGCCAAAAAGCTTAATATCCCTGATGATTCACCACTACGCAAAGCTGATGCTATTCCTCTTCCATTTCCTCCACCTCCACCTCCAACTCAAGCCGAAGACGAATCGGAGTCTGAATCTGAGGATGAGGATAAGGATGATGATGAGGCTCTAGTAAGGAAGACTAAAGATGCCACTGAGACCAAGTCCCCTCCTCAGGATAATCAAGTCCTAGACTTGACTCATGAGGAGGAAGATGAGGAGGTTGTCAAGGAGGCTACTCCTGAACAAGCATCATCTGACGTTCCTCCAACCGATAAAAGTCTTGACCAAACACTTGCCGAAATCATGCCGAGATCGTGGCAGAAAAGGCTGCCGAAGTAGTTCTTCAGGAATCTGCCGAGGTAGTTCTCCAAGAATCTGCCGAGGTCCAGATCAAATTGCGCCTGAAGTTGAAGAATCACAACTTGATGTTTTTGTACTTTTTTGTTTTCTGGATAATATAAGTTTCTTGTATGGCCGATGTGCCTCCAGTTTATGTTGAATGTTTTAATATAACTTTCTTTGAATGTCTGCACTCTTTTCCTTTTCTTTGACTGCTCTATATGATTCTATACTTAGAATATTTTGCATGCCTTTCAACTTTGCCTTTTGTGCAATTTTCTCGGGGTTACATACCTCGGGTATAATAACTACAAGTTTACTTCGGCAAGATACTGACCTGCAAACTTTTCATAAATTTCAACAAGTGTAAAACATATACTATAAACTTTTCTCAAGTTATAACAAGTGCTAAACAATGATCTACTTGTAAATTGCTACAAATTTCAACAAGTGTTTAAACAATATACTTAGCTTTTACTTCAACCTGTAAATTGCTGCAAATTTCAACAGATGATCATATGTCGGCTTAACGTCATCTTGTAAATTGCTACAAATTTCAACAAGTGTTAAGCATTTCTTTGGTTAACCAACCTGTAGATTGCTACAAGTGTTTAAGCAATAACCTCGGCTTCACTTCGACTTGTAAATTGCTACAAATTTCAACAAGTGAAGGGAAACAGTAATCTCGGCTTAACTTCAACTTGTAAATTGCTACAAATTTCAACAAGTGAAGATAAGGAACCATCTCAGCTTAACTTCAACTTGTAAATTGCTACAAATTTCAACAAGTGAAGATAAGGAACCATCTCAGCTTAACTTCAACTTGTAAATTGCTACAAATTTCAACAAGTGAAGATAAGGAACCATCTCGCTTAACTTCAACTTGTAAATTGCTACAAATTTCAACAAGTGAAGATAAGGAACATCTCAGCTTAACTTCAACTTGTAAATTGCTACAAATTTCAACAAGTGAAGATAAGGAACCATCTCGCTTAACTTCAACTTGTAAATTGCTACAAATTTCAACAAGTGAAGATAAGGAATCAGCTTAACTTCAACTTGTAAATTGCTACAAATTTCAACAAGTGAAGATAAGGAACCATCTCGCTTAACTTCAACTTGTAAATTGCTACAAATTTCAACAAGTGTTAAGCTTTCTTCTTCTTTGCCCCCAATGTGAACCTGAGTTCCACTTGGGTTCTCATTATTCATGTCTCTCAGAAAAACATTGTGTCTTTATCAATCATATGTGTTTGAAGAATTCTGAAAAGATTTTATTGATGACATCGGCCAAAAATAATGCATATCTAATGATAGAAAAATTTCAAATTACAAGTGTTCCAAGGTCTTGGTAATGCTTTGCCCTCATTATCTTCAAGCCGATAAGCTCCATTGCCTAATACCGAAGTAATTCTGTAGGGTCCTTCCCAGTTTGGGCCAAGCTTGCCCTCTCTGGGATCCTTCTTGTTGCCGACGACTTTTCTCAAGACTAGGTCGCCGACTTGAAAATCTCTTGGATTGACCTTCTTGTTGTAAGCTCTGGCAAGCTGTTGCTGGTATACTGCGAGCTGAATTGCAGCTTTCTCTCTTCGTTCTTCTAAAAGATCCAGATCTCGGGCTAAGAGTATATCATTAGTCCCATTCTCAACTCCCTGGGTTCGGATCCCTGGGATGCCGACTTCCAGTGGAATGACTGCTTCTGTGCCATAAGCCATGGCAAAGGGGGATTCCCCTGTTGATCTTCTCGGCGTAGTCCGATATGCCCAAAGTACGTTGGGCAATTCGTCTACCCACTTTCCTTTTGCTGCCTGCAGCCTCTTCTTTATTCCATCCAAAATTACTTTGTTGGATGCTTCTGCTTGCCCATTACTTTGGGGAAAACTTGGTGTTGAAAAGTAATTCTTGATCTTGAATTTCGCACAAAAGTTCTTGATGAGTTTGCTGTCAAACTGCGTTCCGTTGTCGGCAACTATGGCTCTTGGAATGCCAAATCTGGTGATGATGTTTCTCCATATGAAGTTCTTGACGTCCACATCTCGGATTTTGGCAAGAGGTTCTGCCTCTATCCACTTCGTGAAGTAATCTGTTGCTACCAGCAAGTATTTTCTCTGCCCAGTTGCCTGGGGAAGTTGTCCAACAAGATCCATGCCCCACTGGGCAAACGGCCAAGGGCTGGATACTGGATTCAGGTCAGCAGCTGGCTGATGTATCAAAGGTGCAAACCTTTGGCATTGTTCGCACTTCTTCACGTATGCTTCTGCATCTTTTTGCATGTAGGGCCACCAATACCCCTGGGTAATGGCCCTGTGAGCTAGTGATCTGCCCCCAGCGTGGCTTCCACAAACTCCTTCATGAATTTCATATAAAAAATCTTCAACCTGCAAAGGGTGTACGCACCTTAAAAGGGGTCCAGTGAAGGACCTTCTGTAGAGATGTCCGTCCGCAGTCAGACTGAATCTTGCCGACTTCAATCTGACTTTGTGTGCCTCCTTGCGGTCTTCTGGCAGCTTTCCTTCTTTCAGGAATGCAACAATTGCATCCATCCAGCTTGGCCCCATGTCCACACACATTGCTTCTGCTCTGTGTTCTGTGGTTCTATGCTCGGGCCCGACATATAGTCAATCATAATTGTCCTTGTTTTTCCAGTCTGCATTGAACTTGCCAGGTTGGCCAACGCGTCGGCGTGGCTGTTATCATCTCGGCTTACTTGGAGTAGTCGGCAGTTCTGAAATAAGGCTGCCAATCTGATGACCTCTTTTGCATATGCCGACATCCTTTCGTCTCTGGCTGCAAATTCTCCTGTTGACTGGTTAACAATAAGCTGTGAATCACAAAAAACTATTACCTCATCTGCTTCTGCTGCTGCTGCCAGTTTTAGCCCTGCAATTAATGCTTCGTATTCTGCTTCATTGTTTGAGGCCTTGAACCCCAAACGGATGGACTGTTCTATTATTTCTCCATCTGGAGATATCAGTAGTACTCCTGCCCCGCTCCTTGTCGGTTTGAACTTCCATCGACAAACAGTCTGAAGGAGTCGCCGATGTAGATGCTGCAGGGTCTGAGTTTTTCCTTCCTTTGCTTCTTTGCCTTAGGCTGGGATTCTCCTTGCTTGCTGGGACAATGTTCATCTTGGCTCAACGGAGCCCGATGTTCGATGGATTCAGGCGTGAATTCTGCCACGAAGTCGGCCAAAACTTGGCCCTTAATTGCTGTTCTGGGCCTGAACTCCAGGTCATACTGGCCCAAGGCCACTGCCCATCTTGCATTCTTCCTGTTAAGTCTCCTTGTTGCAATAAGGACTTCAGTGGGTGCTCTGTTAGCACCACAATCTTGTGCGCCTGAAAGTAATGGTTCAACTTTTTGAGGCCATTACTAAGGCCAGCATTAATTTCTCTAGTGGTAGATACCTTGTTTCTGCGTCGGCCAAGGTTTTACTTACATAATAAACAGCCTTCTGTTCTCCTTTTTCTTCTCGGATTAGCACTGCACTTACTGCGTGTTCTGACACAGCTAAGTACAAAAACAGCTCTTCCCCAGGTTCAGGTGTTGAGAGGACTGGAGCCGTGGTCAGATATTTCTTTAGGTCGGCCAAAGCGGCCTCACATTCCTCAGTCCATAGGAAGTCTGTGGTCTTTTTCACCAGGTTGAAGAAAGGTTTACATTTGTCTGAGCTTCGGCTTATGAACCTGTTTAGGGCTGCGGCCCTTCCAGTAAGCATTTGTACCTGTTTTGCCGATGTTGGGCTCTGTAGATCTAGGATGGCCTTGATCTGATCTGGGCTGGCCTCTATGCCTTCTTGTTACCAGGTACCCCAGAAACTTACCAGATCCAACTCCAAACGCGCACTTTGATGCGTTGAGTCGGAGCCGATATGTTTTGAGGATTTCAAATACCTCTTTTAGGTCGGCAAGATGACCCTGGCTCCTTGGTCTTCACGACCATGTCATCGATGTAGACTTCTACTGTTTGGCCATCAAGTGCTTGAACATCTTGGTTACCAGCCTTTGGTAAGTTGCTCCTGCGTTTTTCAACCCAAAGGCATTACTCTGTAACAGTACAGGCCTTTTGGGGTGATGAACGCTGTTTCTCTTCGTCTGGGGGGTACATGGCTATCTGGTGGTACCCCCTATAAGCGTCCAGGAAGCTCATCCTTCCATGTCCAGATGTGGCGTCTACCAATTGGTCAATCTTGGGCAAAGGAAAGCTGTCTTTGGGACAGGCTTTATTCAGGCTTGTAAAATCAACGCAGACCCTCCATTTACCGTTTTTCTTCTTTACCACCACAGTGTTTGATAGCCATGTCGGATAATTGACTTCTCTAATGGCCCTGGCTTCCAGAAGCCTGTCTACTTCTTCCTCCACTACTTCGACGTGCATCAACGTCGGTCTTCTGGCTCGTTGTATTACAGGTTTGGCCGACCTGTCGACGTTCAACTTGTGACATGTGACCTCGGGGTCAATGCCAGGCATTTCATAAGGTGTCCAGGCGAACACCTCTATGTTTGTTCTCAAAAAAGCTTCCAGTTCCTTTCTTCTTCTTCGGCTAAGCCTGAGCCGAGAAGAAAGAAGCGCTCTTCATCGCCCTCCTGGACGAGGATTTTCTTTAGTGTTTCCTCACTCTTCTCGTCGGCTCCTTGCCGACATCATCTAGGACTTCCATGTCATCATCTTCAATCTCTGCCTTCCCTGGTTCTTGTATGTTGCAGGTTGTTTTCATTGCTGCCATGGAGCAATTTTTTGCCTGCAGTTGATCTCCTCTGACTTCTTCAATCCCATGTTCTGTTGGGAACCGCAATAGTTGATGCAACGTTGAGGGAACTGCCCCCATTGCATGCAACCATGGCCTTCCCAAGATGATGTTGTATGGTGAAGGTGTGTCAATCACGATGAATTCCTCTGATCTTCTTAGTGCCGGCTTGTACTTCCAAGTTGTTGCGCCTAGTGGCCATGTCGGCGTTCCATTGAAGCCGACCATCGGGCCATTGATCTCCATGTCATCTGGGTGAAGGCCCAGCTCCTTGTAACATCTAACATACATGATGTCACAAGAGCTGCCTTGATCTATCAGGATGCGTTTCACTTGGCACTCCCCAACCTGGAGGGATACTACCAAGGCATCATTATGCGGATGCTGGACCATCTCTAGGTCGGCTTCGGTGAAAGCTATCATCGGTCCTTGGCACTCTTGGCCGAGTCTTTTCTTCCGACTGGTACGTGCTGTAGGTGTTTACCCTCTGGGTCTCTCCTCTGACTTCGTTCTCGTTGACCCTTGAGTGGATCACATTAACCACCCGTGGTCCCCTGCCTGTGGTTGCTGTGCTGGGGGGGCGGGGCTGCTGGTGCTTGAGGCAATCTTGCCTGTTCTTCTCTTGTCCTGGCTTCATCGACAAGGTCCCTCAGATGGCCTTGTCTCACTAAGTCCTCCAAGTGTGCTCTTAGGGCTCTGCAACCCTGAGTTGGGTGCCCTCTTCATTGTGGTAGGCACAACGCCTACCAACGTTCCTTCCCATGTATTCTCCTGGGGCCTTTGCCGGTGCCTGAAATAGGGCTGATTTCGGATTTGATCTAGGACTTTGTGGATGGGAATTCGGAATACAGTCGTCACTGCTTGCTTACCCCTTAATTCTGTCTCCGATTTGTGAATCCGTTGTTACCTCGGCCTCGCTTCGGCGAGCCGTTCCCTTTTTCCTGTTTTACTCCTTATTCCCCGATGTATCCTCCTCGGCTCTGGCATACTTCTCGATTCTTGCCATGAGCTCTCCATGCTTTTTGGCAATGTCTTTGCCAAAGATTTCCGTAGTGAACAATCATCTTTCAGGCCGTTCTTGAAAGACACGACCGCCACTTCTTGGTTGCATTCGGTATTCGATTGAACACCTCGTAGTATCTTTTTGCATAGGCCCTAAGGCCTTCATCCTTGCTGATCTTCAGAGCCATTAATGCGTCCACCCTTAATGGCTGCAGCTTGTTTGTCACGAACCTGGCCACAAACATCTCGGCCAGGCCTTCCCAAGTCTTCACGCTTCCCTTTGGCAGTTGTGGAACCAATCTGATGCAATCTCCCCAAAGGACGAGGGGAACACTTTGCAGAGCAACGGCTCGTTTCCACTGTATAATGCCATTGAGTTCAAGAATAATCCAACGTGGAAGTTAGGGTCTGACTTACCATCATATTTGAAACCGGCATACTGAATCTCTTCGGTGCCTCAAATTTGTCCAGTTCTACCGAGAACGGTGTCCTCGGCTTGTCGGGTGAGGTAACCTCGGCTTCAGCATTCTGTTCCTTCCTCTTGAGGTAATTTCTCAAGTCTTCTTTACTCCTCCCGGAGCTCGCTATCTTTTGACTTCAGTCTTTTCGGCACACTACTTTCGGCCTCGTGGTGGGCCGTTTTGATCTTTCTCCATGGGTTGTGTCAAAGCAGAGCGCCTGCCTTTGGACATGGCGATGTTCTTTGGGCTCTGGGTCCTGCGTGTGGTACGTCCTTTGTGACTTCTCTTGTCTCGGCTCCTTTCGTCCGACTTCCCTGGAAGGCGGGTGAGAGTGCCTTCCGCTCCTGGTGTGTTGAGGTGCTTTGGGTATTGTTTTCCTTCCTCCCTTCTGGGTATTAATTGCTGGAATCGGTGTGTCCTGCAGTGGGTACGGTGGCTGCATGACATTGTTTTGCATCATGAAGTTGACGACCGACTGCAGGTCTGCCAACTTGTCTGACAATTCTTTTACTTCCTCATCCCTCCGTAGGCACCTATCCCTCCATACCTGGAGGTTATCTTCGTTGTAGTACTTGCTTTGGTCTGTCTTCTTTGAAGTGTCACCCTCCTGGCCGATGTCGTTTCCTCCGCGCCCCTGGTCATGGTCTTCCTCGTTGTGGTTGTCTCCTTCAATGTCAAGGTCGATAGGCCTGCCACTCCCAGCAGGAGCGTTGTCCCCAACCTTTTCTTTTTGTGCATTACTGGCCATCTACTCGTCTTTCGTTCCCACAGACGGCGCCAAATTGTGTGAGTGATTTTCTGATCACACTGCCCTCCTTAGTGATTCAGCTGTAGAACACAGGTAGAATAGATGGAATCCTGCTGTCCTGCACTGAAAGAAAAGGCTCCGACGGTGGTTCTTCCACCCGGGGGCACTCCGACGATCAAGTCAGTATATCTCTCCAAGATAATCAAGTATTCAACTCGCAAGCTTGAGTATAAAAACATACCTTAGACCCATGGGGGTGCCTCTCTTTTATAGCCAATACAATCCTAGTCCCAATAGGAGCCTAACTCCAATGGACTCAGGATTACTGCTAATCTGGAACTCCCAGTGGGATTAGGATAAACCCTCTAAGAGTTTCATCTTTACCCAAACTGAAGTCTTCTCTCAATTTAGGACTCTTGTCCTTTATTCGCTTATCTCGGATTCTGATATCTTCGGAGATAACCTCGGCAACTCCGAGATCACCTCGGCGTAACTACCACGACACGTGGCACCTCGGCTGACACGTCGGCGTCACCTTGCCACGTGTTGGTACTTTAGAAAATATATCCCCACAGTTACAAATATGGGGATAGATAAGTCAGGATATGGTGACAAATAAGTTTTAAAATATGGGGATTGAGTTTTTTCGAGTTTCATGCGTAAATTCTTAATTTTAAACTTAAGTATTTTAACAATACAATTTCATACTTTAATCCTAATAAATTTCATCTTCATATCACTATAATTTACCCTACTCTATCAATGTTCTCCCAAATCTTTTTATATTAAAATCAGATTGAGAGAAATACAATTAGGTCAGATAATTTTCTCATTCTTACATATATGTTTGCAAGGAGTATATTGCTGGTGTAGCGCAAAGCAATGGTACTTTCATGCTTGAGGTGTCAACTTTGATGCTAGCAGATTACCTTTTTTCAGCATCTAACTATGCGTGTATAAATTCAACTGATTCAACCATGTATTTTACCAATTTTATACAAAAGGGAAAATTACACTACAAGAAAAATCACTTTTGGCGACTAAATTTTTAGTCGCCGAAAGTCGAAATTTGACTTTCCCCGACAAAATTCTTTAGTCGCCACATTTGTCTCGTATATGTGGTCGGCGTAGGTATTGGCGACTAAAACTTGTTTAGTCGCCAAAAGACAGGTCTTTAGCGACTAATAATTTAGTCGCCAATAGTGTTTTACACTTTTGGAAATCAGGTCTTTAGCGACTAATAATTTAGTCGCCAATAGTCACTCGATCGCCGACTAAACGGTTTAGTCGCCAAAATAAAGAGTTTTGGCGACTAAATTTTTAGTCGCCAAAGGTGTTTCCGGCGAAAAAAAAAAAGCCCACTTTTTTTTTTGCTTTTCCTGAGTTTCGAACCCTAACCGTCCCATATTCCAAGCCTTTTTGCAACACACTCCCTCCACTATGCCACTACAACTTCACATGAATATATATGCAATATATATTATTTATATAGTATATTAACCGGTATTAATACAAAATAATATATATAAATATAATTATTTTAATTCAAATAATTTATGTAAAAAATAAATTATTTACTAAAAAAAATTTTAGGCCACTTTTGGCGACTAAAGTGAGTTTTAGTCGGCAAAACCCCTTCTTTTAGCTACTAATTTTTTTTTAGTAGCCAGAAACATCCACTTTTGGCGACTAAAGTGAGTTTTAGTCGGCAAAACCCCTCCTTTTAGCTACTAACTTTTTTTAGTAGCCAAAAACATCCACTTTTGGCGACTAAAGTGATTTTTAGTCGGCAAAACCCCTCCTTTTAGCTACTAAATTTTTTTAGTAGCCAAAAACATCCACTTTTGGCGACTAAAGTGAGTTTTAGTCGGCAAAACCCCTCCTTTTAGCTACTAATTTTTTTAGTAGCCAAAAATCTCCACTTTTGGCGACTAAACTGAATTTTAGTCGCCAAAATCCCTACTTTTGGCTACGAAATTGATTTTAGTCGCCAATAACTCTGCATTTGGCTACTAAACTGTTTTAGTCGCCAAAAGTGTTCACTTTTGGCGACTAATTCCATTTTAGTCGCCAATTGTCCTACTTTCAGTGACGAAAATTCAATTTTTGGTCGCGAAAACTGCTTTTTCTTGTAGTGTTACTTGTATGGGAGTAATGGTAAATTTTTTACAAATCATTCAAAAATATGACATTTTAATTATTAAAGTATAAATTTGAATTCTAATTTATAATTTTTTTTTTTTTTTGGACACAACTGTGCCATTATTTCGGCTATACAAAAAGGCTGATTTTTTAAGTAGAACAGGTTTGAGAGTGTACCCGATTCGGAACCTAAACGGTTCGATCCAATATTCTAAATATTAGTAAAATCTATAAATCAATGGTTAAAAATTATTGGAGACTAGTTTGGTTGTGTTTTGAATGGATTAATTATTAAAATAAACTTATAGGAGACTAGTCTCTCAACTTAAACATAATACTACTTCCATGTAATTATTTGAATGTTATTGAATGTTGGGCTTGTAAACTTTACATGCGTCTAAGCTACAAATGAATTGAGTCAAATTGAGTCAAACTTTAATATATTTGGACTTATTTATTAAAATTTTAATGAGTTTGGACTCAATACAAATTTAACGAATTGAGTTTGAGCCAAGTTGGCTTAGACTTGACTCGAACTCGAACTTGTTCACAAACTTTAATAAGTCAAAGAAATTATAGATTCATACTTGTATATAAGACTTTACAATTAATTATATAATAATATATATATACATACTAAAGAAAAGTCATTTTTTGGGAAGAAAATGAGTTGGGTTTTTTCTCATTTTTTCCACTAAAAGACAAAAATTTTGCAAACCAAAAAAAACACATCCAAACAAAATATCACATCCAACCCCATAATCATTTCACTTTTTCTCTCACAAACATCACAACCAACTACAAAAAAACCCAACTATCTTCCCAAACACAAAAAAAAATTTATTCAATAATATCCTACATCTAATAAAATCTACATAAAAACCCACTTCCCAAACACCATCAATATTTTACCAAAATAATACTATCTACCACCACCATATTTATCCTAGAGTAAATTGGTTATAAATCCAATTTAGAAAATGTCTAAGGCATTAGGTCCAATGAATTTTTTTGTTGGTGAAAAGTCCACCATTTATGAAATAGTTTGGTGAGAATTCTTTTTGTTAGTTTTGGAGAATATTTTGTTTCCAATTTTATCTCTTAATTTATCTGTTGACTTTCTGTTCAAAATGTTTCTTATCTATTCAAAAAAATTTATATTTGTTAAAAAATTTTCCTATCTGTTCAAAAAATTTTCCCTTATCTATTCAAATATCTGTCCAAATGTTATTATTTGGTTAATTTTTTCACTTATCTATTTAAAACTATATGTTCAATTTTTTATGTATTTAAATTTGTTTTATCTATTTAATTTTTTTATTTGTTCAAATTTTAAACATATTTTTATTATTGTTCAAATCTTTATTCTCTCTCTATCTCCCCCTCTTTCTCACCCTTATCTGTTCAGTATAAAAACAAAAACAAAAATAAAAATTTATCTATTTGATCATCAACGTTGACAATAACACCGACACCACACAGATGATCCAAAATGAAGCTACCTTAGTAGATCTGGATAGATACAAAAAATAGAAAAAAAACATATCAAAAAAAATTAATAGATTCAAAGCTGGGGCTTTTCCCATATTAAGCCTATTTTGTATCTTAATTCCCAAACTAGGCCTAGTTTGGACAGAATTCCCAAACTAGGCTAAAGCGCTATTACAAATCGCGCTTTCACTGTTTGGAGCATAAAATTTGATGAATAGTGAAAGCACTATTACAAAACGCGTTTTTAATTAAGAAAACGCTATTACAAAACGTGCTTTCACTGTGCATATGAAGAAAACGCGGTTCCAAACCACGCTTTTACTGTGCATATCTGTTTTATTAAGAAAACGTTTAAAATATATTAAAATGTAATCAAAATAAATCTTGAGTTCCTTGCAGCTCAAATGGTAGTGCATTGGTTTTGCCACGCCTCTGCACAGGTTCAAACCACATGCACAGCAACTCCAAATAATTGCTATCCAAAATGAAATTCAACTTTTTTTTCTTTTTTTTTTCTTTTTTTTCTTTTTTTTTTTCTTTTTTTTCCTTCCACTCACTCTATACTTTATATATTTATTATGTAATTTTTTTATCAAAAAAAAGTAAAACGTTTGTTTGGTTAAATATTTTAAAAAATTAAAAATAAACAATTTATTTATTTAAAAAATTAAATAAACAATTTATTTATTTTTAAAGAATTATATAAAGTAGTATACTATTTATTAAAAAAGTTGTATACTATTTAGGGGGATGCACCAATAAATCTCAAATTAATAACTTATACACTATTTAGTCCTAAAAGTTTTCTTATAGACCGAAAGGTCCCATTACAATGTTTCAAACATCAGATTCATGTTTCAAACATTAGATTTCAAACATCTAATGTTCATCAGATTTCAATAATGTTTGAAATTATAAGATGAATGTTTCAAACATTAGATTTCACACATCTAATGTTCATTAGATTTCAATAAATTTTGAAATTATAGAATGAAACATCAGATTCATTTACATCATGAACATCATGATGATGTATAAATGGGACTAAATGGAGCATAAGAAAACTTTTAGGACTAAATGGTTCAACTTTTCAGAAACTAGGATTTATGGGTAAATTTTCCTACTATTTATACTATCATCACATCACACGTATAAATAATATACTCACTCAGACGTATTATACTATCATCACATCACACGTATACTACTTTTTTTTTATTTTTAATAAATTGTTTATTTTTATTATTACCCATTACTTTTAAAATATGTTTATTTTTAAAATATTTTCAAAAATTAAAAAATGTACGCTTTTAAAATATTTTAGTACATTTTAAAAGCGTACATTTTGCTGAAAAAATATTTTTTGAGTACGCTTTCACTGTGCATATTTTTTTAAAATGTACAATTTATTTATTTAAAAAATTAAATAAACAATTTATTTAAAATAAACAATTTAAATAAATAAAATACAATTTTTTCTATAAATAAATAAAATACAATAACTAAAATTTTTTTCTATAAAATAATTTTTTTTTCAAAATGTCAACATAATTGTTTAAAAAGTATTCAGTGTATTTGGTTTGAGTTTTTTAGATTTAGTTATTTGAAAACTGAGTTTTTTGATTTTCGTATTTTTTTGTTTTTAGTTAATATTTTTAAAATTTTAATCATATTTTTTTACTTTTTTAGATGCACCTTAGTTAGATGTATCTAAAAAATAAAAAATTTGTGAAAAAATATTTTAAAAAATTAATAAATAGTATACTACTTTATATAATTCTACTTTAAAAAATTAACTTTAAAAATTAATAAATAGTATACTACTTTATATAAAAAAATTAATAAAAAATTAAATTTGTAAATAGTAGACAACTTTTTTAATAAATAGTATACTACTTTATATAATTCTTTAAAAATAAATAAATTGTTTATTTAATTTTTTAAATAAATAAATTGTTTATTTTTAATTTTTTTTAAATATTTAACCAAACAAACATTTTACTTTTTTTTGATAAAAAAATTACATAATAAATATATAAAGTATAGAGTGAGTGGAAGGAAAAAAAAGAAAAAAAAAAAGAAAAAAAAGTTGAATTTCATTTTGGATAGCAATTGTTTGGAGTTGCTGTGCATGTGGTTTGAACCTGTGCAGAGGCGTGGCAAAACCAATGCACTACAATTTGAGCTGCAGAGAACTCAAGATTTATTTTGATTACATTTTAATATATTTTAAACGTTTTCTTAAGAAAACAGATATGCACAGTAAAAGCGTGGTTTGGAACCGCATTTTCTTCATATGCACAGTGAAAGCGCGTTTTGCAATAGCGTTTTCTTAATTAAAAACGCGTTTTGTAATAGCGCTTTCACTATTCATCAAATTTTATGCTCCAAACAGTGAAAGCGCGATTTGTAATAGCGCTTTAGCTTAGTTTGGGAATTCCATCCACACTAGGCCTAATTTGGGAATTAAGATACAAAATAGGCTTAATATGGGAAAAGCCCCTTCAAAGCTACTTTGGGCAGATTTGAGCAGATACACAAAAAAACCAAAAACACATATCAAAAAAAAAAAAAAAAAGAATAGATCCTAAGTAACCAAAAACAAATCTCAACAACACTCTATTGTTCAAGATTGAATACAAAATACAAAAAACGAACACTCTACTGTCCACATTTATTCTTGTAATCATCATCATTTCATCAAATCAAAATAAACAAATCTCAACAGCACTCTGCTATTCAAGATTGAAAAATTACCTAAAAATATGATTTTTCCTAGAGAAAAACTGATCGAGGGACTTGAGTCCCGATTCAATGTGCAGATCCAAAAATTTAACATCCTTTTTTTTTGCTTAATATAAAGCCTCCTCCAGCTACACATATCTACTCAGATTGGCTGCAACAAAGGTAAAGAAAAAAGGAGAAGAGAGAGGGAGAGAGAGATGGTTCTCAGATCTGTTCTACACTCTCTCATACACAAATAGCGGGGCTCTAGTTTGAGAGAGAAGAGGAGCGGCGGTGTGACTGCCGGAAGAGGGCGGTGGACGCAGAGGAGGGCGGCAATCTTGGATCTAGTGGCATGATGGAATATGCGCGACAGAGTATGTGTCCTCGAGCAATGGAATACACGGTCAAAGATTTGCTGGATTTGTTCTCGGTGGCAGAGCAGTGCCAGAGAAAGGCTGAAGTGGGCAGTGACGACGACGGAAGAGATTGAGACAGTGGTGGTTGTGCCAGCGATGAAGAAAGAGAGAGAGAGAGAACAATGTTTTGAAATTTGAATCGAACCGACTAGTTTGACCGGTTGAACTGGCAACTGGTCTATGGTCCAATCCAGATATACTGTCTAACTCGTTCTCTCTTTAAAATCAGTCATTTTAAGCTAAACCGGTGTAAACCACGGTTAAACCACTAAACTGGACGAACCGGCCCGGGTTGAAGCAAACCGGATGTTTGGTCAAATATTGAAAAAGTTGATGCTAAAGGGACTTGAACCCAATACCTCAAGCTCCAAAGAGTATGAATTTCCACTCTACTATCATGGTTCATTATTAATATGTAGGAAATATATAATATTAATTATATTCAAACTAATTTCCTTCAAATAGATGTGTAATTAATATTTTTACAAATAATATTAATATAAAAATATATATAAACATATATGTTTAATGAATATATAATTAAATTATAAAAATATTTAAATGAATGTATTTTATTTATTTTTAAATTATAAAAATATTCATAAAATAATTCTAACATCACGATTCGATTCCGGTTTAACCACCCATCTACCCGATCTCTTTTTTGATTCGCTCATCGGTCCGGTTCTTAAAACAATGAGAGAGAGTGAAAATGGTTTGGTTTGAGAGTGTTCTATCGTATAGCATATATATATATATGTGTGTGTGTGTGTGTGTGTGTGTGTGTGTGTGTGTGTGTGTGTGTGGATAGTGTGGTTATTTTACCTAAGCTTGTCCTTATGGACATACTATTTCAGCGCCTGGATCTTGGGAAATTTTATTTTCACACACCTACTTACCTCTATGCATACACTTAATGAAATTTTATTTTAATAACAATTGTGCCCTAAAACAAAATTACTACAATGGACATCAAAACACACCCACTATATTATATCAGAAGTTTCTCCGTATACATATTTTTAAAATAAAAAAAATCTCAATGCAGTGTGAACAAACGAATAGAGTGATGAAGTTGACACTGAAGATCGGATAGCAAGACGACGCCAGAAGAACAGAGAGCGATGCTTTACATCATGAAATGCTACATCACGATGCTCGTCTGCTGGTACAAAAATGGCGATTGTTGAAAATATTTTCACATTACACAAATAATGCCTTCTTCGTGCGAGATGGATTGATCTTGGGTTTGCTTTCAAACCCAGATTTTTTTTTTCCCATCCCATTAAGAAGATATTGGAAATCGTAACAAAGATTTTTTTTTTTCAATCTATATTAATGTAGATTCAATTGTATGTTCAAATGAAGATAAAAGAGTGGACTGCAATTGTTATATATACATTGTGAGAAGATGATTCAATCAAAGTATTCAGAACTTTCAATTCCCAAAAACAATTCTATTCCCCCCTCCCTTTTTTTCCTCTATTGTTGCTCTTGAGAAAATAGAAGATAGAAGAAACAAAAAAAAAAAAAAAAAAAATCTAAAATGACATCGTTTTGGCATTATGGTGAGTAGGAAACCATGATAGAGGATCCAAACACAAGTTCAGGTGGTTTGTGTACAAAGGATATGAGTTAGGATATAATTAGAACAAGTGTGTGAAAAGAGAAAAATAATCAAAAACCAAATTAATAAGTATGTATACTAAGAAATAATGTGCACTAAGGTAAGTAGGTGTGTGGAAATAGAATTTTCCCTGGATCTTTGGACAAAGGAAATTCAATTTTGAACTTTTGGCCTGAGTGCCCTTTATCCTATTGTTCATATATATTTTTATGTTATTTAATATATAAATAATATATTTATTCTATTATTTAAATAAATATTAAAGGAGCCAACAAACAAGCCAAGCTAACGAGCCGAGTTTTACTATGTTTGGACTTGTTTATTAAGATTTTAATAAGTTTGAACTCAAATGCAATAAAAATTCAACGAACTAAGTTTGAACGAGTCCTTACCGAACCAAGCTCGAGTTTGTTCACGAACGACTGTGTTAATTTACAGCCTTACATCGTCCAATTAAAAAATAAAAAATAAAAAAGGAAACAAATAAGAAATCAATCTCTCTTTTTTTTTTAATAAAACTTAACAGCTTTTAAAAAAAAAAATGTATATATGATTCACACCAATGATGTAGACTATATTTTTAATTGCCAAAAATGTTGTTTAATATGATTCCATTCCATTCATTTTGTCCATTGCTTCTTCACCCTATCTTCGTAGCAGCTTCCTCCATTCGCATGCCCTCAAAAGATCTCTTTCACATTTGGTACAAAAGAATTTATTGTCAAGACACATACAAGTTGAGAAATGTCCTATTCTTCAATTTCATTTTGTCCATTTCTTCTTCACCCCATCTTCATAGCAGCTTCCTCCATTTGCATGCCCTCAAAAGATCTCTTTCACATTTGGTACAAAAGAATTTATTCTCAAGACAGATACAAGTTGAGAAATGTTCTATTCTTCGATTTCATTTTGTCCATTGCTTCGTCACCCCATCTTCGTAGCAGCTTCCTCCATTCGCATGCCCTCAAAAGATCTCTTTCACATTTGGTACAAAAGAATTTATTGTCAAGACACATACAAGTTGAGAAATGTCCGATTCTTCGATTTTATCACCTCTAATTGCACTTTTAATAAAATGGCAAATAATATCAATCAATCAACTCTCTTAAATTTTTTTTCTCTTTTTCCAAAACTATTTGTCACCTCATTAAAAGTGTAATTGAGGGTAATGAAATAGAAGGCATTAGCAAAACTCCATACAAGCTTTGGTAATTAATTAGCTATGTTGTGCTATACTCCTTAAATCTCCTTTCACTTGCTTCCAAGGAAAAATCATAAATCAATAGGTCAAAAAGAAATCTACTATAATATGTGTGATTACAAACATATGAGATATAAAAAAAATATTCAAACCCAAAGGCCTTATGTTTTTTCTTCTCACTATTACTAGAGGTGTTGTTGGCCTATATAGGCTCACCACATGACTTATATCAATGATTCAAATCACTCATATTCAAAGGCCCATCGAAAAAATCATTCTTACAAAAAAATCAAATTGATCAAAATACTATAAATATATTATTAGATTACATTTGTCTCCAAAATAATAAATGGTTCATATTCAAAATTATAATTGAGATTTATTTTTTAATGACAAATGTGATCTAAGCATTTGGTCATGGTTATTTAAATAATTTAATTTTTACAAGAATGATCTTTTTTATGAGCTCTTTAATATAAACAATTTCAATTATCAAAGTGATCCTTGTGATGAGCCCACAAAGACCCAACATCTCTAACTCCTAACCAATGTTTATAATCTCTCCATGCTCATAGTGGTTGAAACCTACCAAAGTGAGTATCATTCTAAGCAAGTAATTATGTCTTGTGAATATTTTCTTACTTACAATGAATGAGTCTGTCTATCCACATATCTATTTTTATACTCAAAAAATAAAAAATAAAAAAATCATTTTTACATGTGAACTAAGGTGGTTTTTGATAAAATTGAAAACTGAAAATTGAAAATTAAATACTGAATTTTTTAAGTTAAAAAACTTTTTGATAAAAATTTAAGAACTAAACTAAAAATAAATTGTTTGATATGTATAAAATTATATTTGAAATTTATTATTTTATATTGTAATGGTAGTGGTGGTGGTAGCTGTAACAATAATAGTGATAGTGAAATAATGGTGATGCTTATGGCAACAATAACAATGATAATAAATGTAATAGTAGTGGTGGTGGTGGTGGTAGCGATAGCAATGGTAGTATTAGTGCTGGCATGATGGTGGTCGCGGCAGTGGCATGGTCAGTGGCGAAAGGAGTCAAGGCTTAGGGAGGTCACGTGCCCCCCTAAATTTTGGGATTTTTTTTTTTAAATTTTGCAAACATAAAGAAAATATTTTAAATAAAAAAAATTACAAAAATGTTATTAGAGTGAAATGTTAATGACATTTTAAAAATTATGAGAACAATAATGGTTATTTTAATTGAAAATGAAGAGACTACTATAAAACATATTATCTATGAAATTTTTTGAATGTAACGGTGATGTCATTATTATTAACATGCAAGTATAAGTAATCTCACTATAAAAATATGAAATTTATTGGATTGTTAGTTACATTTGACATGTGGGGTTCACTCTCTATGTGTTTATGTACTATGAGTTATGCTAGAGATCCCAAACAAATTACCAAATAAATTACCAGACCTCTCACATGGGTGTGGGACCCACACAAATCACATGTGTGTGGGTCCCACACCCATGTGAGAGGTTTGATAATTTATTTAGTAATTTACTTGGGATTCATAGCATTTTCCTTGTACTATTACATGGTGATAGCGCATATCGATGATGACGTGGTATTACCATTATATTGAATTTTTAATCAAATTTTGTATAAATTTTTTTTTATCATTGTATAATTTATTTTAAGACTTGTATCCATATTTTTTTTGTATTATCCATGATACACTAGTTACAAATAATATTATTTTTCTGATGTTTCTTGAAATCAATCATAAAAACTTGCATGAAATATTTTTGTAAAAATTTTTGATACTGTCATTAATAAGTGCCCTCTCTAATTTAATTTTCTGGCTCCACCACTGGGCATGGTAGTGGACTGGTGGTAGCAATAGCGGTAGTGGTGGTGGTAAGTTTATAATAGTATATATCGATACTTATATTTAATATTTATAAATTTAATTAGAATTAAGCAAGTTTCAAATAACTTAATTTTTTTTAAAGTTTTAGCTAATATTTTAAGAGACCCTTAAATTTTTAAGTGATATCAATTATGATTATTAAACAGACTTAATTAATTATTACTTAATACATCCAGTTTTAAGTACAGAATCATGTTATCAAACACTCCATCTTCTGTTCCCAAGTTTTTTGTTGGCCATATCATGCTATGGTGTATCCAAATGAATAATTCTATCCCATACTAATAACTTTATTAAAAATCTTACCAAAAATATATATGGTCAAATGTGATTAATTGTGAAAATAACAATAATATTTAAATATCTAATGATATGTGGACATAAATACTTTTAATAGAATTATTAATAAAATTGTAAGTAGATATAACCTAGTTGGTAGGGGTGGGCGCGAGTCGGTTGCGGCCACGGAACCTGCAATTCGCCATCCGTCTGCCAGATTGGTAGATTGGAGAAAATCAATCCGCATTCCTCTGCCAATCCGGCAGATGTGGATTGAGCGAATTGGCAGATTGGTAGATGGATACGAATCGGTTTGGCAGTTTAAAATTTTATAAATTTTCCACATGATTCAACTTGTGCACTTCCTCTAAAAAAAAAATTTTAAAAATAAAAAAGTATTGTAATCAGTACATGCCTCATCCAAATATTACAATCACAGCATGCCTCATCCACATAAAGTATTACAATATGTGGTTCTTAAAATATAAAAACAATTCAAATCATCAAAATCATAAATAGAGCAGTAGTAAAGATTGTATGCCTCTGTATTGTTACATTTATATCTGTTTTTGAAAATAAAAATCAACTAGCATATATCATCTCTTTTATTTTTTATTTTTAGAGTTAGATTTAAAAACCAAAAATTATAGATAAATAATACATTTATTTTTTTCAATTCAAAAAATATATTCAAGTTGAAAACTTTTTTTCAATAGAATATATTCAACAGAATATTTAAACTCTTTTTCAATTAAAAACACAAACAGAATATCTAAACAAATTGAAAACACAAAGTCTTACAAATTACTAGGGGTGCTCGTGGTTTGACTGTTCAGTTGCGGCCAAATGAACCTCAAATCTACCATCCATCCAAAACTAGGCGGATTGGAAAAAATCAATCTGCAATTGTCCGCTCATCATCACGCATCCGTCCAAAATGCAGCGGATCAGTTCGGTTCGGTCAGTTTGAGTGGATCGGTACATTCGCTGCTCACCCTTACTTGTTGGTACGCAAATATCCCATATGAGTAAATGAATCCCAATAAAAATAATTTACATTTGGAAAATTTATTTTAAAGGTCTCACTTTCTCACTAGCTTCGCCCATCCATGCCTATCTCACTGTACCCCCACTTGCACACTCTCTAATCCACAGTCTCATTCATATTTGGTGCAAAGAATGCAAAAATCACAGATATTTTTTTATTTTATTTTATTTGTTTTTTAATGAACTTTTTTTTAAAATATATTTTAGTAATTTAAAAACCAAATTAAGTATCTAGATTAAGTACATTTAAAAGTAAAAAAAAAATTACTAAAATTTTAAAAATCAAACAAAACAGAATCCAAATTTTCAAACCCAGCTCATATGCTAATGCTTATGCGTGAATAATGATGCATTTTATTAAGGGTAAATTACCAATAACTCTTAATAGTTAGATTTAATTCCCATCAAATACTATTGAAAATAAGTTTAAGTAAAATCGTTGCTAAAAATAATTTTTTGTAACGATTTTTTACATATATCGCTAAAAATCGACAATTAGTAACATTTTTCTATGATGAATTTTTCAAATTGTCACTAAAAGTTGAAAATTAGTGAATTTTTGTGATTATTTTTTTAAACTGTTACTAAAACTTATAATTAGTGACATTTTTTTTGTGAAAAATTTTAAACTATCACTGATAATTAAAAATTAGTGACGTTTTTTTGATAGTGTTTGATGAAAAATATCATTAATTATCATAGGACTTATTGTATAATAAGTTCACTTATTGGGTTTTACACATAAGTCCCCCTTTTATTAAGGCACACCACACTTAGCTCCGTTTGGCAAGAGATTTTTTTGTTTTAAAAAAAATTCAAAAAGTCATAAAAAAGTATAAAAGATTCAAATGTTTTAGTTTGCCAGGTTGTCTCTTGTCTGCCCATGGATTCAGTAGCAGTTCAAAAGGTCGCACCCACTCCCCGAGTATATGCTTCAACCGGAATTACACAAAGGCAGATTAGAAACCTCTGGTAAAATGTCTGCTCATAACCCAGCATATAAAGTACATTACATAGTCCGTTTTAGGGATTGGCGACTTACCCATTCAATGACATTGGCGCTGGATGTTTAACTGATTTATGTATCGGATTCCATTTGCCCCACCGACTCCAAGTACCATCCATGTACAATCCATACTAGATCTGACCAACTATTCTTTGTAACTCTTCTTTTCAATTATAATTGATGGAATCGACATATTGATTAACTTCCTCCATTATGTTGTTGCTAACAATTTAATAACTATTTTTGCAACTCCAGAATATTTTAGTTTATACTTTTACCTATTATCATATATTAAGAAAGATGCACAGTCCAATGAGGCTACTATGAAATATTTTCTCATGGGTGGGGCAAGATTGTTTCAAAGACACAACATGCATTTTATTTTTTTTATTTTTTTTGCATTGGACCTCTTTCATTAACTGATAAATATCAGTTAGTCTGCCATATTTTTTCTTGACAAAAAAATAAGGAGATGGCTGATTCATTATTTGGAATCAAATTCACACTACAACAAAATGCACAATTGGCGACCACAATTGGCGACCAAAACCAATTTTAGTCGCCAAAAGAACCATATTGGGCGACAAACAGCCTGATTTAGTCGGTGTTTGTTTAATATTTTTAGCTACTAAATTAATTTAGTCGCCATATGTAATTATTGGCGACTAAACTTAGTTTTAGTCGTTGTTTTCCACCATTTTGCGACAAAAAAAGTTTGTCGCCCAAAGATGGAGTATTTTTAATGGATTTGTGGCGACCAAAACTAGGTTAGTCGCTGTATAGTAAAACATTGCCGACCAAAAATTTGAATTAGTAGCCAAATAGGTGCTTTTGGCGACTAATGTTTAGTCGCTGTTAATGATGTTTGGCGACTATTGATGCTTTAGTCGCTAAAAGTTCGAAATATTTTTTAGAGGGAAATCGACTAAATATTCGCGCCCAATACATATATCTCAGGGACACATTTTCGGACCTGTTTTCTCTCACACATATATTACCTCACACACTAGCAGTCGATAGCAAAGCAGACCGCCGATCATCACCGTCGCTGGCCACCGGCATTGGCACCACGACCACTGCAAATCGGCCCCACGACAATCTATCAGGTATTTCGCTCTCGTCTCTCTCCCTCTCTGTCGCTCTGGGTCTCTTCGTCGTTGTGTCTCCCATTAGGGTTTTTAAATGTTTTTTTTTTCTTTCAGTTTCCATTGATTTCGCAAACAATGTTTAGGGCTTTTTTTGATTTCGTCATTCGGTTTGGTTAAAATTTCGGATTGCTGCTTGTGAGACTCGTCGGTGTCTCTATTGTGGATTCTTGAACTATATGAGCAATGTGCCTCTGTTTTGTAGTTCTTTTTTTTAAATCTCTTTGTCAGCGGATTTGAGTTTTAAGGACAAATCATTTATTCAAGTAGCTCTTTGGCTATTGTGTAGCCTTTTCATATTTATTTATTTATTCTCAATACGGAGTGTGGGGGTGAGGTTTAGGATCTCAGTTTTATCCACTTTTTCCTTTGTAGGACATCCTTGTTTGCTCTCTTTATTAATCAACCACATTTATGGGTAACTCATTTTCAGGTTGGTCAAGCTACTGCAGTTGGTCAAGCTACTGCAGCGGGACAAGCTGTAGTAGGTATCACAAGACAGCCTGAGGTGGAGGGGAAAATACGAGGTAATTTATTGCTTAGTTTGGCTTTTATGGTATCTTTAACAATTTATATGCAAATCATTTTGTTTAATCCTAGAAATATGGAAAACACATGTTTTTTTATATTCTATCTATGCATGTATAAAAGTTGAGTGATGGATTTTTGAAATTTGTGGTGGCATTTTATTTAATGAATTCACATTGATGATTTAGTTGCCTTGCATGCATAATGCGCCCATTTTCCCATTAAAATTTGTATTGTTCTATATTTAAGGTTAGACCATTGAAAATAATGATGAAGGAAATCACTTCTTCAAAAATTGACGTGAACCTTTGATGCATCAAGGAATCAACTCCCTCATATTCATATGGATTTGAGTCATTGATGCATCAGTATTTTATGATTATTTCCTTAAAATTCATTAAATGCTTAATGGAGGAGATTAGAAAACACTAAATGGAGGAGATTAGAACATGAGCAAGTGTACACTTCAGTGCACATTTTTAGTTGTCGTTTCTATTGTTCGTTTTTGGGTTTTTTTTTTAACGATGCATGTTGTAAAATATTTATAGTTTTAAGCGTAAATTATACCATTAGTTTTTGTAGATTAAGCGAAAGGTCACTTTAATTCTTGTAATTTTAATTTGAACAATTTGTACTGCATACTTTTAGTTTTGTTGCAATAAGAATGGTAGTTTAATAGGTCTATGGGGTGTTTGGTTTTCATGGAATATTCCAAATAATGGTGAATTGTTCATGTTTTGGTTGATGTTGTTTATTAAGCAAAAGGTCACTTCATTGGATGTTTAAGCGAAAGGATCACAATGGTGAATTGTTCATGTTTTGGTTGATGTTGGTGATGGTTGATGGGTGCAGTTTAATAGGTCTATGGGGTGTTTGGTTTTCATGGAATATTCCAAATAATGGTAGTTTGGGGTTTTCATTCTTTGGAGGGTTTTTTTTGCTGGACTTTTTTTCTTGTTCGGTTTGGTTTCTACTTAGAAGGAACAATCAATCCTTGTAATTAAATTAATTATTTTACGGTTGAAAATCAATTTGTTCACACAATTTTTTAGTATATGAACAATACAAAATATAATTATAGTTTCAAATTTAGTTTTTGTTTACATAAAGATACAATTATATGTCTCCCTGTAAGATGACTTCACATATAATTGTTCATGTATGTCACAATTGTTCATGTATGAGTTGAAATTGTTATTACTATTTCATTCACTTCATTATTGCAATGCTAATCGAACCCATAAACTTACTTCAGCTCTCTTCCAGTACAACGTGTTTTTCCAAGTTGCCGTCCATTCCCAGGTTCATCTTCGCTTGATGTGTACTGTTCCAATAATGGACAAGAGTTGGATGATGATCACCGATAGGCTAAAAAGTAAAGAGTATCTTCAAGGTGTTCAGTCATTTATTGAGTTCGCTACGAAGAATTTAGGGCCACAGGATGAAATCCGTTGTCCTTGTGTTGATTGCTTGAACGGCACAAAATTTAGTCCACACGTTGTACGGTTGCACTTGATTCGAAGAGGAATCGCATGTTCTTATCGAACTTGGGTCCACCACGGGGAACACGTTCCCATGGTTCGTGCTTATCCTACTAGGCGAAACGATGATACTGAAAGCCACCGAGATGGAATGACAACCAATCATGAACATGTAGATGAACTTCCAACCATGTTAGAAGAGATTTACATGAGTGGTCTCATGGATGATCATATCGACGATGAACGTACTAGTTCGGAGAGACACAATTTGATGAAGTTCATGAAGTTGTTCGATGATGCTCAACGCAAAGTATATCCAGAGTGTGAAAAGTTCTCCATCTTGTCCTTCGTAATCAAGATGCTTCACGTGAAGGTGTACAATAAATGGAGCAACAAATCTTTCGATATGGTTATGCAAGTTTTCAAAGACATTCTACCAAAGTGTGATGAAAATGTTCCATGGACCCTTTACGAAGCGAAAAAATTCTTACGTGAATTGGGTTTGGGATATGAGGCCATTCATGCATGCAAGAATGATTGTAGTTTATTTTGGAAGGACAACGCCACGTTGGAGAATTGCCCTACATGTACGGAGTCTAGATACAAGTTGAACGACAAGACGGGTAAGAAAATTCCACACAAAATACTGAGGTACTTTCCTTTGACACCGAGGTTGAAAAGATTGTATATGTCGAAAAAAATAGCCGCACATATGAGATGGCACAAAGAGAAGCGTGTGGATGATGGAGTATTGCGACATCCAGCTGATGGTGAGGCATGGAAGGACTTTGATAGGTTGCATCCTACGTTCTCTGCGGATCCTCGGAATGTAAGGCTTGGGCTTGCCACGGATGGTTTCAATCCATTCGGAAATATGAGTACATCGTATAGCATGTGGCCCGTAATCTTAATGCCTTACAATCTACCTCCATGGAAGTGTATGAAAGATCCATTCTTCATGATGTCATTACTTATTCCAGGACGATCCGCACCTGGAAGAGACATCGATGTTTACTTGCAACCATTAGTAGAAGAGTTAAATACTCTGTGGGAGCATGGTGTGCAAACATATGATGCCTCCAACGGCCAAATATTTACAATGCATGCAGCAGTCATGTGGACCATCAACGACTTTCCTGCATATGGTTCCTTATCTGGTTGGAGTACAAAAGGTTACCTAGCCTGCCCTAATTGTAACACGGATGCATCATCTCAGAGGTTGCGAAGTAAGATAGGGTATATGGGTGCTCGGCGGTACTTACCTGAGAACCATAATTGGCGAAGAAGTAAGCTATTCAACGGTGAAATTGAGAATCGGTCCAAACCTGTGGAGTTATCGGGCGAACAAATACTGGACCAAATTAATTTGGGGACATACAGCCCGTATGGAAAGCATCCAACCAACCAAAAAAGACAACGAACTGAAAATCCAACTCCGAACTGGACAAAAAGAAGCATTTTGTTCGACCTACCCTATTGGAAAACGCTTAAGCTTCGACATAACCTTGATGTCATGCACATAGAGAAGAATATATGTGACAATCTACTTGGGACACTATTGAGCATAGATGGGAAGAACAAGGACACGGACAAAGCACGTTTGGATCTGGAGGACATGCGAATACGAAAGGAGTTACACTTGATAAGGCATGCGAATGGCTCTTTTGAGAAGCCTCCGGCATTGTACACATTGTCCTCGGCAGAACGAATAGGGTTTTCAGATTTCTTGAAATCGATTAAGTATCCTGATGGCTATGCAGCAAATATATCCAATTGTGTCACCTCGAATGGTGGTAAGTTAGTTGGCCTGAAGAGTCATGACTGTCATGTCATTCTACAACGACTTCTTCCCATTGGGATGCGAGGATACATTCCTACCGAGATTGGGACCACATTGTTCGAGTTGGGAAGTTTTTTCAAACAGTTGTGCTCAAAGACCTTGAGGGTGACTGATTTGGAGAAATTACAAGAACAAATCGTACTTATACTGTGTAAGCTTGAAAAGATTTTCCCTCCTGCTTTTTTCGATGTGATGGTCCACTTGGCAATTCATTTGCCTTACGAGGCTAGGCTTGGAGGGCCTGTGCAATATCGATGGATGTATCCTATTGAGAGGTAGAACTACGAGTTTCTTAACTTTTTTCATGTAATTATAGTTCAATATGACCATACTAACAATCAGGCCGATGTGACCATGTAGGATGCTCGGACTTCTTAAAGGATTTGTGGGCAATAAAGCTCGCCCAGAAGGTTCCATTGCAGAGGGCTACATATCGAAAGAGTGTACGATGTTTTGCTCATTATATTTGCATGGAGTTGAAACGGTGTTTAACCGGGAAGAAAGGAACTACGATGGGGGTGACAATGGCCCGGGGTTAGCGATTTTCACTCAAAATGTCCGTCCTTTTGGTCACCTCCCAAGGGCAATTGATGTGTCCGTAGCTGACCGCGAATTGGCTCATTGGTTTGTCCTACACAATAGTTTGGAAGTGGACGAATATCTAGAGTATGATTCCTCATCATATATGCAACATACATTTTCTACATGGTGTGTATTTTGTAAAGTCTTCATAATTCCAATTACTTATGACTTACGTTGTATTAACTAGGGAACACAAGCTCGTGTTGCAACAAAAATATGGAAGTTCATGCAACATTGCAATGTGAAAATGCAAAGAGTTTCCTAAATGGTTCAAACATCGCGTAAGCTAAAACGCGTCAATTGTTATAGTTTGCAGATAACGTTTATTTATTCGAAGTTTGAATTGACATGACATATTTTCTTGTGTAGATGAACCAATTGCGAAATCAAAAGTCACCCGAAGCAATTGATGAGATGTGGTCATTAGCCAATGGACCTAATGCCTTAGTGAACACATATTCAGGATGCATTTGTAATGGCGTCCGATTCCATACTATCGACCGTGACAACCGTCGTAAATGTCAAAATAGTGGGTTGGTAGTGGAAGGCGACCACCAAGGCCAATTGATAAAGTTCTACGGCTACCTTTGTAAAGTGTGGGAACTGACATATTTGTTTGAACATCGGGTTGTTTTGTTCGAATGTGAATGGTATAACACCGGTAGTAGTCGAACTTTGCGGGTCGAACCACATGTGACAACTGTTGACGTAAGAAGTCGATGGTATAAAGATGACTCGTTTGTGTTCCCAAGCCAAGTTCAACAAGTTTTCTATGTTCATGATACGAAGTTAGGGCCAAATTGGCGAGTCGTGGAAAAGTTTCAACATCGACGAATTTGGGATGTGCCAGAGCTGGATGTGCCAAAATTTGATGAAGTGTTGCAAGATGATGAAGCCAGTACTATTGTACCAACTGAGCCTATTGATGATGATGTTGTTTTGCGTCGGGATGACATTGAACCTGAAATTATTTCAATGGAAGTTTCTCAGTCCAATAAGCGTGTACAACCCGAGGGTGTTATGGATGATGCTTTCATCTGTGATGACGATGATGAACTATCCATCGCGGGTGATGATGAAGAAGAAGATGAGATAGAAAGTGATTTTGGTATAGACACGGACCTAGAGTTTTAACTCAGTTTGTTTCTTTGTCCGGCTTGTTTTGTTTGTTGTTTTGTTGTTTGAGTTTCTATATATGAATGTTTCTATAATTTTTGACCTGATGGATTTTTTTTTTTTAACTTCCCATTCATTGACTGATTGATATCAGATACTTCATAATATGTATATCTGTTACTTTCTTTTTTCTTGGTGGATTTCTATGTTGTTGGTGTTTGATTGAACTACTACAATTTTATAATTTTATATTTTGCTCACCATGTGTTTGACAATATGCCCAATGATGGTACAATGAACATAATGAGTGTGTTCCATAGATATGAATCACATTATCACATAGTTGCTTTAATTGTTGGTGTTACACGTATTATACTATAGTGAGAGTTATAACTTGAGTTGCTCAAGTTAGCTTGCTTGAGGTGCACCTTTTTGTGTAACTTAAGCTTTAGATACTTCTCTTTTTTGTGTTTCCTTATTGCTCCAAAGACTAACATACTTTTTAAATTTTAAGGAAATAATAAACATATTGTTCTTCATTAGATGTTTTTAAATATGAAAGGATGATGTTTCAGAATTTGCTATCTTATGGTGTCACTTCATACACATTTCCTTCCCTTAAAATGCTTCTTAATAAGCAATCATGCCCTTTCCTTTCACAGGTTAATTTAAAGCCAAAGGTTCCAACCAAAGCTGTATGTGCAGAGTATCTTGAGTTGAGAAAAGAAATATTGACTTTATTGAATCTTCAGTAATAGGTACTTCTACCTAAGGTTCATATAGAAATTTGCTTCTTTTTTCATATTATACTGAGCAATACCTTTGCATATATTTAAGTTGAGTTGTTTGAGACCATTTCCCAATCAAACCCTGCCCAAATTCAAACTGTGGTGTGGATTTACAGCCAAGCTTAGGTTGAGAAATGAAAGTACATAAATTAGTTGGAATTCTTTTATGAATGTTGATCATCATATCATCCTTTTATAAAATTTTCTCATTCCAAGAATGAGGCAGATGTGCTTGATCCAGCATAATGGCATTGTTTTTCTGTTTACATCCCTTTGAAGACATTGTTAGAAACAGTGATGATTGTGTTTGTGAGACTTGTTGAAGGTTGAATGCATGCAGGTTACAGACGACAGGGGCCTAAGCCAAGGATTGGGGGACGGCACATTGTTAGGGATCAATGAGGTGCTCTAACACAGGAAGGTACTGTTTTATTGTTTTTGGAAGCAGTAATATTGTTTTACTTTTTTTATATTTTTTATTTTTTTACTTTGGATGTGTTTAGTTACATAGAGAACTGCAATCCCTTTTGCTCTTGAGAGGGGTCCAGTGTAGCAAATAGATCATCCTAGCTCTGCATGTGTCCGTCACATTGAAAATTGTAGTAATTAGCAAGATTTTAACTGAGGCTGTCATGTAATTCTATGGTTTCCTCTTATATTCTTGTTCTCCCTAATTTTCTTAGTAACCAAACAAGCTTGAAAATGTTTCTCTGCCCTATTTTGCCACCGCAATCTAAAAGTACTGCAGCGCTTGGTCCGTATTTGGTTTGACACTATCTAATTTTTTGGGGCGAAAGTAAGTTATTACTAATTCTTGGAGAGAGTTGAACCTCAACCTCTCCCTTGCAATCACTTAACCTCAACCTCTCACAACTATCTATTCAATTAAAAAAATCATTTCAAATACATTAATTTTTTTATCTCATAATTAAAAGTAAAAAAAAAAATTACTAAAAACCTAAGTTCCAAGCGGCCTCTTAGAAGAACGATTAACACCAACCATTTGTATAGATCAGTGGCTACCTAATTGGTATAGTTAACAATAGAAAACAAAGTTTCAATAAACAATAATTATTCACAAATATGAGAAGTATTACATTAAATTAACTACTAATTTAATAATAATTAAAAAGTCAACACAGTCACTAAGCCCAAACTTGAGAATAAATAAACAATTATAAACAACCCTTACAATGAGACAAAAATAAACACCACAAAGAATTCAAATCCTTCTCTATTGTATATTATTTGTTTTATCACCATTTCATATCATTAAGAAATGAAAAAACATTATTTAGTTTCATGAATAATTATTTATGAACCGGAATCAATTATGAATATCCACTTAAACAGTGATTCCAAACGATTAGAGAAAATGGGTGACATATAGCAATATTTCCCTTTAAATAATAGAGCAATGATTGAATTGGTTTGGGGCATTTTAGTTGTCGTGTTTGGTTGGGGGATTTGGAAAGAGATTTGGAAAGAGAAAGGGAAAAGGTAGGTAAAATGTGAATAAAATATATTTACATTTTATATAATTTCACACACCTTTTTCATTTCCTTTTCTAAATCCTTTTTTAAATCTCCCAACCAAACACAACCTAAACAAATGAAGGTGGGTAGATTGGTTCATGATTTTCCAAAGGGTAAGAATTTTTAAATAATTGTAAGGACAACAAAAGGTCCCACAAAAAATAATTTGGGAAAGACTTCGTAGAACATAGAGTCAAGAATATATTCTTGTCAAGACACATACAAGCTTCCAAGAAAAACCAACATGTAAATTAGATAGCATTTCTCTCATAGGTTTCTTACTTGGTACTTCATATACATATACATCTATAAATATCCATGGTGCCTAAACAGATATAATTCATATCTTGGCTCTTCTGTCCTTAATTGGTCTTTCTTTGAGCTTTAATCCAATGGCAATTGTCAGATCCCAAGAAACCTCCTCCTCCAATTCTCATTGTAGTTATGATGTGTTCTTGAGCTTTAGAGGTGAAGATACTCGCAAGACGTTCACTGACCACCTCTACACAGCTTTAGCACACGCAGGATTTTGTACTTTCAGAGATGACGATGGAATTGAAAGAGGGGAGAATATTAAGTTCGAATTGAACAAAGCAATTCAAGAGTCGAAGATTTCAATAGTTGTTTTCTGGGAGGACTATGCATCTTCAAGTTGGTGTCTCGATGAACTTGTCATGACCCTCGAACGCAGGAGGACTGTTGCATATGTAGTTCTACCTGTTTTCTATCATGTGGATCCATCTCATGTGAGGAATCAAAAGAAAAGTTTCAAAGAAGCATTTATGAGGCATGAAGAGAGATTTCGTGCAGAAGCGAGTGAAAGAAAAGTTAAATGGATTGGCAAAGTAGAAGAATGGAAGGCAGCACTTAGAGAAGCTGCAGATTTGGCAGGGATGAACTTACAAAATCAAACTGACGGGTAATTTCCTCCCAAGTCCTTTTCTTAGCTAAGCATTACTTATATCACCATTTTTTGGATTTCATAGATTAAAGTATTTCATACTAGGGCCTTTTGAATGAAGAACTATCTGTTCAAATTTTGGAATGAATTGTTTTGTTAATTATGACAGATTTACATAGTTTAGTTTTTGTAAGATAGCCTTCAAACACAAAAGCATCCTACAAGTCAGTTTCCAAAAAAAACAAGTTGAATTTATTAACTCATGATTTTTTTAAGATGCTCCTTCTTTTCAAGTTATATGAAAAGATCACAAGTAGCTATTCATTTCTTTTCATGGACATTTTATTGAAATTTGGCCCATTGTTTAAAAGTTTCAACAACTTGGCTTACTAATCAAAAATTGAAAAACAGAACAATTTATATTAGATAAAAGAGTATTGTTTCAAAACCATGATAGTGAAAACCCTTTCTTTTCATCTAAGACTCTTCCAATTGTTTCAACAAAGACAATAACATGGTCTTTTGGTTCAGTATTGCATGAGAATTAGCAATTAAATTCAATTGATGGCATTCTTATTGTTCTTTATTTTCCATCTTAATATGATAATTAGACTTGAGTCAAAGTTTATCCAGAAAATTGTGAAAGTGGTTGGAGACAAACTAAGTCGCACAACCTTGGGTATTGCCCCCCACTTGATTGGAATATATTCTCGAGCCGAAAACATTGGGCTTTGGTTACAAGATGAGTCTAGTGATGTTGGTATAGTCGCAATTTGTGGGATGGGTGGAATAGGGAAGACAACCATTGCCAAAGTACTATATAATTTGAACTTCTCAAGATTCGAAGGTAGCAGTTTTCTTGCAAATGTAAGAGAAATTTTAAAACAACAAGATGGTTTACTTCGATTACAACGACAACTTCTTTTAGATATGTTAAAGGGAAGAAAGGAAAAATTGTACAGTGTTGATGAAGGAGTTGTAAAGATTAAAAATGCATTATGTTGTAAAAAAGTTCTTGTAGTCCTTGATGATGTGGATACAGCAGATCAATTGGATGCAATACTTGGAATGAGAGACTGGCTTTCTCAAGGTAGTAAAATCATCATAACCACCAGGCGTGAGCAATTGCTCAAGGCTCATGAAGTTTGTCGGGTGCACAAGGTTGAAAAATTGGATAATGATGAATCCTTGGAGCTCTTTAGTTGGCATGCCTTTGGGAAAAATTGTCCCATTGATGGTTTCATAGAGGACTCAAAGAGGGTGGTACACTATTGTGGAGGGCTTCCATTAGCTATAAAAATTTTGGGTTCTTCTCTGTCTGGAAAAAGTTTAAATATCTGGAAAAGTCAATTGGAAAAATTGAAAGCATTTCCTGATTATGAAATCCTTGAAAAACTCAAAATAAGCTATGACTCTTTACAAGATGACCACGATAAAGATTTATTCCTCCATGTTGCTTGTTTCTTTGTTGGGATGGATGAAGATTGGGTAGTTACAATTCTAGATGGATGTGATTTTTACACAATGGTTGGGATTCAAAATCTCATTGATAGATCTCTATTAACAATTGATGAAAGCAAAAAGTTGGTGATGCATCAATTGGTTCAAGAAATGGGAAGAGAAATTGTTCGGCAAGAATCACCTAAGGAGCCAGGAAAACGTAGTAGACTTTGGAATCACAAGGATTCCTTGAATGTTTTGAGAGAAAATACTGTAAGTGTTAACCTTGTTGCTTTTCATGTTTATTTCTGTTTATTTATGTAGTTATGCTATTTATATCAGAAAAATGATCTAGAAAAATCTTTGTATAATATAATAAAAGAAAATGGGTAAATTACACCACCGGTTCCTCTAGTTTGATCGAAGTTTTATTTGATTCTCGTAGTTTCAATTTGAACAATTTAGTCACTACAATTTTTTTTATTTTTTATTTTTTGCAATGTGGTCTCTCCAACATGTGTTGTTAAGATTTTGAATGGAAAAAAATTATATACAAAACTAGAGGGACCAAATTGAAATTCAAAACAAATTACAATGACCACCGGTGTAATATATTCATTACACCGATGGTCTCTATAGTCTATTTGAATTCCAATTTGGTATATTATACCAGTGGTCATTGTAGTTTGTTTTGAATTTCAATTTGGTCCCTCTAGTTTTATATATGGTCTTTTTCTGTTTCAAATTCTAACGGTAAGTAAAAAAGGACTACGTTGCAACAAATTTGAAAGTGTAGGGATCAAATGATTCAAATTGAAACTATAGATACTAAAATAACACTTCGCTTAAACTATAAGGACTAATAGTGTAATTCAACAATATATATATATAGATATATATCATCTAGGATAATAGGGCAATTGGATTTTTGAAATTATCAGTTTCATTTTTGTTGTTTTTATTTGAAAAAGGCCACATCATTTTGTATGATTGATCTTTGCAAAAATTATATTTTTATAGCATTACTCTTATTGATAAATATTTCCCTCCTCCTGTTCATTGTCAGGGGACAAGAAAAATCGAAGGCCTCACACTTGATATGAATTTGCTCCAGAAAGATAAACATGACAGGACAATTTTTGGTGTTAATAGAAAACGTCATTATGATGAATTCCTCGACACACCATTTTTAACAAATGTAGGCAACTCATTTAAAAGATACTGTTTTGGCATGTTCTCCTCCAAGAATGTAGGCACTGCTCTAGGAAATTCAAATCAAGTAACTTTGGAAGTTGATGCATTTGCAAGGATGCATAAACTAAAACTTTTGCAGCTCAATTATGTACAAATAAGTGGAAGCTTGGAAAATTTTCCTAAAGGATTACGATGGTTATGTTGGCATGGATTCCCTTTGAAATTTATACCTTGTGATTTTCCTTTGGAGAGCTTGATTGTTCTTGACATGAGTTATTGTAGCTTGCAAATAATTTGGGAAGGAGAAAAGGTAAGTTCCAAATGTATATATATATATTTTAATTTCGTGTGAAAACTGAAAGAAATATTAATAGCAGCTTTTTTCTTGTTTTACAGCTTTTGAAGTCACTAAAAATCCTTGATCTTAGTCATTCCCATTGCCTTACTAAAACTCCCGACTTCTCGAAAGTCCCCAATCTAGAGAAGTTGATATTTAAAAATTGTGCAAGGCTAGTTGAGGTTCATGAATCCATTGGACACCTTGAGAGACTTGTTTTGTTCAATTTAGAAGATTGCAAAAATTTGAGGAAGCTCCTGAGAAGCATTTGTATGCTAAAGTTTTTGGAAACACTTGACATCTCAGGTTGCTCAAATCTTGAGGAACTGCCAACAGGGATAGAGACTATGGAGTCATTAACAGTTCTCCATGCAAATAGAATTTCCATAAGTCAATTACTCTCTACTAGTAAGGAGGTCAAATCATGGCATTCATTCATTTATCCCTGTCTGTTGAAGCCAAGAAAAAGCATGGAAATTTCGTGGGCTCTTTTACCACGGTGCTTGGTACACTTAAGTCTGAAGAACTGTAATTTATCAGATGATGATTTTCCTATGATCTTGGCAACCTATCCTCATTGCAAATTTTAGATCTGAGTCATAATGCAATTCGTAGCCTCCCAAATTGCATCAGAGGTCATACTGGACTCCAGATCCTTGGTTTAAATGAGTGCACAAAGCTTCGATCACTTGAAGTGTCGCAGAAATTGAAAGAATTAGGGTTCATAGGATGTACATTGTTGAAGAAAGTAACCTTTCCAACCATAGAATATAATGACATATATGGCAATCAAGGCACTTGCTGTTTGCGTCCAAATCAACTACACGTGGGCAGGAATCACAATATAGTCGAGATTATGGGAAACTTCAAGCTTGAACCTTTAGGAAATATTGACATGGAGATAACTAACAATTTGGGCTTGTCCAACTTAGGATCCATGGGAAGCCAAACTGTTACGCTTGCCAACTGGTACTCAGACAGTCCAAGGAAGCTTCCCCTACAGGTCTCTCTCTCTTTCTCTCTCTCTTACACACACACATACACACACACAATATATACATAATCGTTAAATTAATTATGCTTTATGTCGCACAGGGATGTCATGAAAAACACATATTCTATGCTTATTGTTTAGGAAGCAAGGTTCCAGACTGGTTTAATCTTAAAAATGAAGGATCTTCAATATCATTTACTGTGCCGTCGCATCTTAATTTCAGAATCCGATGCTTGATTGTATGTTCTATTTATGCACTTTCCAATAATCGAAAAGAAGGTGATTGGGTTTATCCGTCTGCTTGGGGCACACATACCATTATTAGTAATACGACCAAGAGTTTGATTTGGAGACATGCCCCATATGTCTTTGGCATTCCAGAAGCTAATGAGGATATGATGATGTTAAGCTATTGGAAGTTTGAAAATCAGTTGGAAGGTGGCGATGAACTGAATATTTCAGTGGTTGTACATGGGTATTTTCATGTAAAGGAGGTCGGAGTCCATCTTGTGTACAAGAAGCAAGAAGAGAAGAGTAGCCAATCAACTAGCGAAGAAGCATCCCAACAATTCTCTCTCTATGGAAATGTAGTTCCCGGAAATGCATCTGCAGTACGTCCCGCGAGTAAAAAAGTCTACAATCTAGGCCGTCATCTGTTGAATTGTAGAATTTGTGACAATCTATAATCTCAGCCTTCATGCACTACTACCTTGGAATTGGTTGTTTTGGAGCTGTGAGATTTGGTAGGCAACGATGTTAAGGATTTTGATTAAGTGATATGAATCAGTTGTATATTGCTAGTGGCTCTGCTTTGTGATTTTTTGTTACGAAGGAAGAAATTATTTCAGTGAGAGAGAATATGTTGCTACTTTTCTTTGATTTTGATGATGCTGTGTACTACTGTTTGGGTGAAGCTGCTACTACTGGGATTATATTTTAATTTGGAATTGCTCAGAGTTATATTTTACTTTGGAATTACTCATATGTTTTGCTAACGTAACTCTCACCTAGTGCCTGACAAAATCAAATTCAAATAGTCTATTTTAAAATAGGAGCACTGTTTGGATCCATGTGATTGTATGGATTCTATTTTAATAACTCAAACGGTTTATTCTATCAAGCATTCATTTCGTTTATTTCTTTCACATCAAAAAATTCGGTGGATCTAATAATTATAATATATTTAATTTATCGAATTTCTCACCAAAAAAATAAATAATTTATTTTTCAAAACACAATATTGTTGTCCAAATTTTTAGTGTCAAACATAATAAATTGAATATATTACAATTATCGGATCGACTTAATTTTTTTGTATAGATTAAATACATGAAATATTCAACAAATAAATAATTTGAATTATCAAAATAAAACCCATGGTAAGTCTTACGAGTCTAAACAATGCCCTCCAATCCAAATTATAGATTGGAAAGAATCCTCTTCCAACAGAATTGGAGAGAGTGAATAATAAATGAATACTAATCACCTTTACCATTATGATACCATCCCAATCAATACTCTAAGATCAACTAAAGAGGCTCCAAGTACAATAATAAGAGAGTGAAGAGAAATCCCACTAATTGAAGGAATACAAAATGCTACATTTTCACTCTTTTATTTTTTTAAAACACACCCTCTTTTTATGAATTCCGTTGTCATATCATGTATTGTATATGTCCTTTTGGTTTACTAGACTATATAAATATGCTTTTGATTTATTCCTTATTTTTATTATATGTGATTGGGCTACATGTGTATTTTGTTGAAGGGTTAAATAGATTTGAGTTTGTGAATCTTGATAGTTTTGTGTTTTTATAAATATGACAATGTTATTTCAAATTCTTTGCAATGAATCATCAGACTATAGATATGTGTATGATATTTACATAATGTGTGAGATTTATGTATTTTGAGATTTTATATATTAATTAAGGGAAATTCTATTCGAGTCATCGGATAAGTTGGGAGTAGATATTGAAATTTGATTTTCTTTTTTTCCATTTCTACAAAGGTACATTTTGAGAAATTTTTTTTGATAAAGTGATTTTGCATAACAAAAAAATTTCAACCACATCTCATGCACAACACGTGTTAAAAACTAATATTGAAAGTATTATAAAAATAAACTATTTAGATTATTGAAATAAGACATAAGATAAATCTTCTAGCCCTCAAATTCTTGAGATGTGAATATGATTAAGCATAACAAATGCTTTTGACTTACATTTGCCGCAGGTACACAAGAAACACAGACAAAAAAGAAAAAGAAAAAAAAGAATCACCTTGTTTGATTCTAATTTACTTAATTCAACTTTTTAAAATTTAAATTTTTATTTTTCATATTTTTTTATTTTTAATGATTTTTTTTAATATTTTAAGTATTTTTTTTTTAATTTTTAGATAACACCTAACTTAGATGTATATAAAATGTAAGGTATTTGTAAAAAAATATTTTAAAAAAATTAATAAATGTACAAGAATATAAAAATATATTAAATTAAATTTTTTTTTTATATATTTTTGATAATTATAAATTTTTAAAAATTATTTTTTACAAATATTATACTTTTTAATTTTATTTATGTTAAGTGTAAAAAATTTATTTAAAATATTAAAAAAAAATTCAATACAAATAAAAAAAAAAAAGAATAAAAATAAAAAATTCAAATTTAAAAAAAAATTGATTGGAACCAAACAAACAAGTGAATAGAGCTCAAAACAAAAGTTGTTTGAAGGGGTATTAAAACCTTGAGGAGACAGGACAGAGACAGAGCAGGAAAGAAGCAAACATGGCGTCGTCCCTGACGAGAGGAGTGAAATGTGTAGCAAAATCATCATCATCAGTGTCAGCTGGTTGGGAATGGTTGTTGGTTTTGCGAAGCTCTTCTAACCGTTGCTACGCTGCTGCCAAAGCCAAGGCCTCTTCTTCTTTCTTCTTCGAATGGTGCGACGATGAGAGAGTCCTCGATTCCCTCATCAGAAAAAGAAGAAGACTTGGAGGACCTAGTTCTCACCTCTGGAATCAGCCGCCCTCTCTCTGAAATCCTCAAAGAACTCAACAAGAAAGTCCCCGATTCCCTCATCAGGGTTCGCACCGAATCTGATGGCTTCCCCGTCAAATACATCCCCTGGTCTGCCTCTCTCTCTCTCTCTCTCTGTAAAATGTTTCAACAGAATTTACAAAAATTGTGAAATTTGTTATATAGAAATGTTACTTTTCACTGTGCTAAATAGACATATTGTCCGTTTATATTTTACAATTTTTTGAATTGACTCACGCAATTTTTAAAAGTAAGTCATTTTTGAGAAAATGATGCAAAAATATTTATGTTTTACTCGCTTTTTGTTCAAGTAAACAACGGAAAATGAGTAAAACGGAGCCTTAGAATAATCAGGATGTTAACTTGAAAATACTTTTGTGCAAATATTGAATGCTTTCTTATTAACAGAATATAGATAAATTTGAAACCTGGTTTCTAAGAAATATGCCTTTTGCATTATGTTTAACTGCTTTAGCTGGGAGGGGATGCTAAAACTTTGTGTTATATGAATAACAGCCAAGTTTGCTTCTTCTTAATAAAAATAGATTTTTCTAAAACATCATTTAGATCTCTAGCGGTTTTGAACGTATTTCCTAAACTATGTTAATGCAACATGTTTTCGGGTTTTCTAGAAAGCTGGGTTTAGCAACCACACCTTATTCTTGTTATTCCTGTATAGAATAATAATATACAGCGAAATAAAGAAAAAAGCAAAAAAAAAAAAAAGAAGAAGTCAGCGCACACCTCAATATGTTGTTGACAACTTGCAATCTACATTATTGTTTCGCATTTTGTTTCTTTAATCTGAAGTTTCTATAATCAAGGCGCAAACTGTGTTCAATTTTGTGTATGTATGAATAAGAGAGTAACTGTATGAATAAGGTCTCAAAGAAGACTGCCCCTTTTGTGCTTTGATAGCTAAGGTATGCAAAAGAAAATCCTATCTTTTTGCACAACTTGCAATAACACCATTTTGCATTTCCTTTTCCCTGCAAGTTTCTATACTCAAGGGCATGGTGTATGTCTGGTCCAATGGCCAACAGGCCCGAATGGATGAAATTGCCCTTCAAACAAGAGAGAGAGAGAGAGAGAGCAACTATTTGAACTTGGGCCCAACGCAATCTTATCTTTTTGCACAGCTAGCAATTTAGGGAACCTTTTTTGTTTCATTTTCCCCTCAAGTTTCTATACTTAAGGGCCTGCCATTTGCTTCGTTTCGTGGCCAATGGGCTTTTGATGGACAGAATTGCCCCTATAATGGAAAGATAAATAAGTTACAATTATATATCCACTCCAAAGGAAACTGAAAAAATAACAAAATGAATATTTTATTTAATTAGATTTAGGGGTTATTTGGGGTGATCTAAATAAGTGCACTTTTTGACTTTTTACGAAAAAACGTGAAATATGGGTTGTGTTTGAAGTGATGTGGTAGAGAGATGTGATTTAAATGAGATGATGTGATTTAAATAAGATAGTGACTTTTTGACTTTTTGACTTTTTTGTATTATGCCAAACTAGGCCTTATTAATCATGCTTACTTTTACTTTTAAGTCTTGTGATTATATATTTTATAGATTTGAATGTTGCTCGACAGGTTTAATGGGTTTGTATTTAACTTTTTGATTAGCATATTGTTGGGTTTAATGAGACACTCATAGAGAGATGTGAATGTTCAATGTAGGTACTATCACTCTCAATAAAGGTAGAATGCCTTATGTAATTTTCTAATTATCTTTATTGAGGATTTGTTTCTAAGTTACGCTTTGGTCCGGGAGATGGTACAGCCATAGTATTTATATGACTCGGAAAGTTCCCTAGCAAAGGCAAGGTGAAATTAAAAAGTTTTAATTTCACCATTTCGAGTTGATATCTTTTAAATTTTACATATATGATTGTGTTAGAGGTTTGAATGGATTGCATTGTTGGGTATACCTCCTTATTGGAGTGTGGGACCCAATGGTTTATTAAAAGAGTTTTAATTTGGTTTGGTTTAGGTATAATATATTTTTATATATTATTTCTAATTTTGTGGAGACCCAATTCAATTTGGAAACAACTAAGGGTTTGATAAAAAAAACCCTAGATGCCAATATGATTGGTATTGTTTTTTCCCAAAAGAAAAAATGCAGTCGTTTTTTGCTTGGGAAGTTGCAGCACGTTTTTGATCAATAATTCGGTGAGAGAGCACTTGGTGCATCATATTTGGTGGAATTAAATTGGTGAGTTAGTGCTGTTGTTCGGCTGATCTTCGGAAGTTCCCTTTGCTTCGGTTTTGTTGGTTCTTTGAAGCATTATCAGTGTGCTTATTCGGTGTTTGTTGTGGAGTTGATTTGGGTTAATTATTTTAGGTCTTCTTCAACTCTGGTTCTGAAGATTTTGGTTCATCTATTTGGTAAGGTCTTTCCTCTTTATTTATTTGTGATTATTTGGAATTCACCTAAAGGTGGTTTGTGAGACCATTCGTGTCTCGTTTGTAATCGTTTGGAAACTCTTTGGTTGATAGTGGAATCGGATTTCGATCCCGTGGATGTACCTCACATTGAGGGAATCACGTAAAATTCTTGTGTTGCCTTTGATTTAATTTTTCCGCATTAATTTTTATTCCCATTGATTGATTTACTTGCGGTGAATCATCGATTTTCCCTAACATGCATACCATAGTAACTCAATTGGAAGATTGTATGATAGAAGGCATTGAAAGGTTCACTATATTAATTCGTACTATCTGAGGGTTGGTCATTATATGTTGCTGGGTGGAACTAATAATGAGTCATGTTAGGAGAAGCTTGAGTAATGGTTTACTCTTTAAAGAGAGTACTCTTATAATTCAAGTGAAATTAGAAGGATCAGAAGGCACTATGGGGGTAGTGCTAAGAGAATCTGTTGCTGAGGAGGGGTTAATTGGAGTGGTAAATATGGGTGATGGAGCTTCGGTGGAGAAGTATGAAGAAGGTGGATTAGAATTGGCAATCTTGGATAGTTCTCAATTTATGAAGTGTGAAGAGAGGGACGTGTTGCCTTTGGAGTCTTGTCCACCTTTGGCTGTGAATAAATGAGAAGTTGGGGTTTTTTTGGTCCAGTGTCAGTGGTGCATAGAAGATTAGAAGATCAATTAGGGACATGAAGGAGGAACTAACTAGAGTATAAATACCCAAGCAACCCAAGATAAAGTTGAATATAGCTTATGATACTACTTTTTTATTTTTTATTTTTTACTATCAGAAAAAAAATTAATCATTTTATAGATAACGAACGAGTACATAATGAAAATAAATATTTGATGACTTCAGTATGCCCTCTTGATTAGATATGCCAAGTTTATATAGGAACAAAATTTGAATATTATCATTTCTCAATCTTGAAAAGACAACAACTCCATAACTTTTGTGTTTAGAAAACGCAAATCCTTTTACTTGAAGGATTCAACCACTGTATCAGACCCGCCTGGTTGCGAGAAACTGTTCAGAATATTGTAAATGTGTGTAACAGGCTGTACTTATTTTTTTTGAAAGAAAGCTGTTCAGAATATTGTAAATGTGTGTAACAGGCTGTTACGGCACCGTTACGGTGGTTATGTAAAACCAAAACGGCCGTTACATATGAATTTTCATCACACCGCAAAAACGGGTGTAATGGGTAATGCCTACTGCCACAACCGTTACGTAACGGCCGCAACCGTTACGTAACACCACTTTTTGAAACCTTGCATGTAATACATATAATTAAATGTATTTATTATATGATGTATATTAGAATATCATATATTTATTTATGCCAAATATTTTAGGGCACTCAGTCCATAAATTCAAATTTCAATTTTGTTAGGCTAAAGGTCTATGCATTGGAATACTTTGTCCAAAAGGACAAGTTTAGATAAAATGACCAAAATATTCTATAAATATCATATACACGGCAGTGAATAAATAGAAAATCACTCCCGTCTGTCTCTCTCTCTCCCTCTCTCTTTCTCTCTTAACCGCTACTCCTTCGTCGCCTCTCCACTTCCTCCGTTGTTGCTTCGCTGCCCTCATCCGCCACGAGATCCAAATTGTGAGATCTAGATCCGTAGCTTCACCACCGCCGGCCTTGAAATCCAGATCCACCACCACCTCCGTGAGACAATTTGGATCTTCTTATGTCGGCTACTACCAAGGAGTGAAAGACGGCGACGAGGGAAGGGTGGTTGGTGTTGGACTCTGGCAGTGTGGCGGTAGCTGAGCTTCTAGATCTAGAGCTTGACAGAGTTAGAGAAGATCTCTGCTTGACAAAATGGCGTTGTTTTGGTATTGGAGCGTTCTTAGCATATCATCAGAGCGCTCTAATCGGCCATAAGAGCATCTCTCTCTCTCTCTTCTCTCTCTCTCATTGTTCCAAACTCTGGAACTGAAACAATGTTATTTACTTCTTATTCTTCTTCATCGCTCTCTTGTTTCATGTGATTACATTTATTTACTTGTTTTTTTTAAAAGTTTGATCTGAAACACTGTTATTATCTCTAGATTCGAATAAAATCTTTGCATTGATATCTTTGTTTGTTTCGGTTTAATCCTAAAAATCTTTTTCTAAAACCATTTTTTATTAAAGAAAACCATCTCAAATTTTCACTCTTCTTAAAAATTCTTCAAATTTGAGTTTGACATTTGGTTCGGATTTGTTTCATCGTTAACTTGTTGGAAATTTTTCCTTTCCCTTGATTTGCTACAATTTTGATGAAATGATTGGTGAAGGATTGGAGATGATTAGTGAATTAGTTGAAGAAAGTTGAATTAAATGTGTTTACTGGATCATGAATCTCACTAAATGTGTTTGTAAGTGATTATCTATTTACATATTCAAAAGCCTTGTGTTGGTATTTGTTTAATATTTTTGCCTTTTAAGTTTACTAGTATAGTGTATATATATATATTTGGCGTAGGTCTCAATGAAAGGAGATACTTTGGAAGACTTTGACAAGGAAGACGATTACTTTGGAAGTGGAAAGAGATACCAACAAATTTGTTTTTGTTTTCTTTTTAAAATTTTTTTGATATTGTTGTTGATGATGATGATGATGATGAACAGATAGGATTCGGTGACGATGTTATTGTTGATGAACAAATAAGATTTGTTGATGTTGATGATGTTTTTGAACAAATGAGAGAGAGAGAGAGAGAGAAGAAATATTTGAGCAGATATAAATTTTTGAACAAATAGGATTTGGTTTGGCTTGATATTTCAACTAATAGAAAAAAGTAAAAATACAAAAAATTGAACAGATAAAATTTCAACATATAAAATTCAGGGAAAAAAATTGAAATAGATAGGAATAAAATTTGAATTGAAAAGATCATAAAATTAAACATATAAGAAAAAAAAAATTAAACAGATAGGGAAAAAATTTGAACAGATAGTGAACGAAAGTCGATAGATAAAAAAAGGTCAACAGATAAATTAAGGGGTAAATTGGAAACAAAATGTCCTTCAAAACAAAGAAAAGTACTTTTCACCAAATTATTTAACAAAATGTGGACTTCTCACTAACAAAAAATATCTACTAAACCTACTTGTACCCTTCTTAGCTTAGACTTTTTAACAATTGTCTCTATTTAAACTCATCAAGTTCATTACATGCTACTCGGGTGAAAAAAATAAAATTGGGACATCATGTGTCCCGAATATGTCCAACTGAAGAAAAAATGAGACATTCTGTGTCTATGTCCGGCACGTGTTGAACACCAGTACGTGACCACTAGAGAGGTGTCCATATTTCATAGAATTTTGAATCTTAACACCTTTGATTGCGTGGAAGACCAAGAACGAAATTCATACTTACATCAGTCCATGCAGTTTGGATGGAGACGGGGAGAGGAGCATATAAACCCACCTGCATTGGTTGTTCCTCTCTTTGAATGTTGGCAAATATGGTATATCTGAACATCCCTAGGTACATTGCGCTTCAACTTTGGCTAGTAATAACTTTCTTTCACCAATGCAATGCTTTTATCACAACCAGAATATCCCAAAGCATGCTGTTCAATGACAATCTTCTCCCTTAAAGAGTAGTCACGAACACAGAGCTGCGACCCTTTGAAAAGAAAACCTTCTTTGATGGAGTAATCATTACACTCACCAGCCACCGCAGCTTGCATGATAGGACCAAAATATTCATCATTCATGTACAATTCTTTGAAGGTGTCAAACTCTAGAATTTCTGCCCTCATTACTGTTACAAGTGAAACCTTGTGCTTAAATCATCGACCTCCTTATTTTGAGTACTGACTTCATGCTTTAATGTGAAAGTGAAACATTGAAAATAGCTCACTCACTTAGGATGCCCCTTATTCAACTTTTGCTGACTGTTTATGTACTTGAGAGCATCATGATCATTGATCAGAGTTGAGAATGTACTCCCACTCCCTTTGTACTAATAATGTGCCAATGCTTTAATATTCAGATGATTGCAAAAAGTTCTATGTCATATGTTGAAAATTGAAGTTGTGAGCCTTCCTGTAGAAAGTAATAGGGTGTCTTTTTAATGATGAACTGAAAACCAGAATATTGTCGAAGTAAACAGCTACACACCTTCAGATAAAGGGTTTCAATACTTGATTAATAACCCACATAAATGTACGTGACAGCCTAAAACAGAAGAACAGAGCTCTTGCTTCTCTCTTGACCAAGAAAGTCAAAGAATCTGGACCCAAAAAAAGAAAAAGAAAAAGAAAAAATAAGGGTCTCAACGTTGAATAAGAAAGGATGAAACAAAAAGACAAAGGATACAAATCCATACCTGAAAAACTAAAAGGTGGATGCTGGTTACTGTTGGCTTCCATGGCGGTGGACTGCGCAAATAGTTTATAAAAGTCCCTATACAACTCTTCAAAAAGCACTGAGAAAGAGTTTAGTTGAAACTCTTCAACCAAAAAATAAAAAAAATGATAATGATGAGGTTAGGCTATGAAAATTAACTTTCCCTCGGACTGTAACAGACCCATAAAAAAGGGATCCATACACAAAACAAAAAGCAAATGCCCATGATCCAAGTCAAGAGTAGCCCACAGGAAAAAGAGGGTCACCTATGGAAAGAAAGCCCACACATAAAAGAAAAATGTTTTAAAAATAAGAAGTTTAAAGTTATCATGATTCACATAGTAAAAACCTACTTATATGAATCACAAGAGGGGGCATTTTTTTGGCATGTAAATTTCAACTAAACCAAAGATTTGGGGATTGATTGGGATAATGATACGTGTAGAGCCTACGGTGGGAATACAAACTTACAGGGAAATATCTAAGTCCCATGTGTTTGCAAAACTCAAAGCCAATCAAGAAGTAGCATCTACGGAGCAGATGAATAAGATGCAACACTGGATTCATGCTTCTAAGTTCTAACCAAGAAGTTATCTTGATAAAGATCAAATGCCATGTGGGGTCAGCAGATAATAAGAGGCCAAATGCTCAATCAAGAGATGACACGTGAAGGGCCTACGGTGGTGATGCTAAATGAGATAAATGAAATTGCAAAAGACCAAGCTGATCAGATGAGTAGGGCTTTCCTATTGTCTCTAACACTCTGTTCGGATTGGGAGATGAGAAAAGAAAGGAAGTGATTATGGTTTCTCACCTTCTGTTTTGATGGATATGCTGATTAAAAGAGGATACATGTGTCTTTTTATTTTATTTGCTTTGTATTTAGAGGGGTAGTTTAGGTATTATAATTTATTTTATTTGCTTTGTTTCTTACCACTTTGGGCGAGAAACAAAACTTAAGTTTGGAGTGATTTGTCTTTCTCACCATTTCTCTTCATTTCTCACCATTACTCGCACTATTAATCATCCAAACAAGAGATGTGAAATTTCATTCTCTCAATTTCTTTTCTTTTCTTTTCTTTTCTCACCAAATCCCTCAATCCAAATGGAGTGTAAGAATTTGCAAATCTTTTTCTGTGTTTATAGACATGGCATGTTATAGGTGAAGGGTTCCAAGCCCTCTCTTTTTATACCGTTTCATGTAATTTGAGGCATCAAAGCCTTAAAATTTTAATGAATGCATTGTGTTCATGTTTAAGTCTCTTATTTCCTTTTAATTTATGTTCTTTATTAATCAAAGGCTTCACTTGTTCCAAGTGAGTAATGAATGATTTGGATTACCAAATCGGAGCACTGTTTAATCTAAAAACTAAACGATGGCTATTTGTAGATAGAAGTTTCAAAATACAGCCAACACTAACATTTTATCATTTCAAAATGTGTCGACTTTGCCCTTCTCATCTTTCCAATGTTCCTATTCTATGCTTGCATTCACGTTAGTTCTGTGGAATTTCTGGTTCTTTTGGTAAATGTCAACACCATATTAATTCTTAAACAAAATAGTGGGGGTTTATGTACTTTTGATGCATGATTTATTCATTATTGAACTTTAATTCTTTTGAAATTTGTGATGTAATGGTTTGTGATTGTATTGTGTATGTGTTATATGAACTCTTCTATTTCCCCCACAATATCCGTGTCCACCGGATATGACATGGGTAAGGGTATGAGATATGTGTCCGACACTCGTACCAAATTTAGACACTCAGATCCTTTAATTTGTTACAATATATGAGAAGAAGAAACTCATATTTGCTAGTAAAGCAATATTTTAGCCTCTCACATGAATTAGATATAGAAATTTCATATTTTTTATGAATCCTTTTCAAGTTCAAGTATATTTCTGTATAATTTACAACATTTCTTCTAAGAATATTATATAATATGCAATATGTATGTGTATATGATGCGTCCCTGCACTCATATCCAATTTTGGATACGTATCCCAATATCCTAAGATTTAAATTTATGAAGGTCTGACGTTTGGATACACCCCCACACCCGATACATGTACCCAAGTCCATGTAACATATTTTAAATTATAGATTGACTGGTTTTTTTCATGTTGAATTAATGTTAGTTTTTCATTATTTTTGGTTGTTCGTGGATTTTTCATGTTGAATTAATGTTAGTTTTTCATTATTTTTGGTTGTTCGTGGATAAAAATGTGTTTATTTATATCTGTTGTCATATCCCTGCCATGTCCATATCCTATTTTCTTGAAAATCACTATGTCCGATGTCCATGCTTGTGCCAATGTCCGTGTCCATGCTTTTTAGCCCATCCTTGAACCAATTTTTGGATTTGTGGACACCTTTGAATAGGTTTTTGACGTATAGATGATATTGGTTTTCTTTTGTACATGGGTTGCATCCTGTTGGTGCCTCTTTTTATAATATTATACTTAATTCTTTTTTTAATAGTTCTTTTACTCAGGAATGGTGCTGAAACTTCTTGTTAACAATCTTGAAAGGGCTAAAATAATCTAAAGTATGAGTTTTTTTATTTTTTATTTTTTTATCTTATGAACTTTTTCTTGTCCTGTTCAACGTTACATTTTATTTGTTATGTAAGGACCACACTAATCCAATTTATAATGTAGTAATCAGAGTTTAGCTCTAATGTTTAGTACTTGGAAAGGAAGGTTATCTGACATTTCTAGTTGTCTTATCATTCTTGCTAGGCATATTGTGAATCGGATTATGAACTTACATGCTCCAGGTACGTTAAAGTTCACTATTTTTCTTTCACCAAGTGATTTTAATTCCAATTGCAAGGGGCACTGAGATCTGTGAATGCTGAAAACATTTCAAATTCTCAATCTATTGTAGAATGGTCTGGTGAGGTTCGAAGCATAACGTATTCGGCTGATGGCAAGTCTGTGTCTGTTGTTTACCGTGTCACGCTGTATGGGACTGATGCTGAGGTACCATTGCTGCTTTATGCTTCATAATTTGTTCATTTGTATCACAATATGCGTGCATCTTAGATTGGTAGTGGTGACGTACTCATACCTAGTCTGCTTCTGGACATTGACTGGTATTGTTCTAGTTAGTGAAGATTGACAAGATTATGTTTTCAAATTGCTTTAGTGTGAATTATTGAAAATGTTTTCTGTTGCTGAGTTAAATGGGCCATTTCGTCATTGCTTCAAGTCATTACCTTGCTGATGCCGAACATCATATGGAAGTCTATAGTATCTTCTAATATATGTAGTTAACTTTGCTATCTCACTGGTGACTGCTGGGAATTTTTTTTAAACTTATCAAGTTACATATTGAGCTTAATTTTTCTTTAGGCAGGAGCGACCCTGACAGTCAAAACCAAATTATTCTGCATTCTTAAAGCTTGTGTAGAGCATGCAAGATTCAGGCTTGATGACACTTTATTAAATTGACTTGATTTTTTGCATTGATTTCTTCTATAGTGTTGTAACTTTGGTTAATTGATAGTGCGTCTATTAATGCATTAGATGTTGCATCTCTTGGAGGTTGTGAGTTTGAGCCCCATGTGGAGCGTCAGGAGTGATCCCCTTTCTTTTTCCCCTTAGATATAGGCTAGAGTAGGTTGTAACAATTGACAAGGCCCTGTCCTAAAGTTCTTAACTGTTCTGGCATACCGGGGGCTGGGGCAACCAATTTCAGTGGTTGGCTTGGAGACCTATTATGTAAGCCTAAAATCAATGGAAGTTGCTGAAGGGTACTATCATATGGCATGATTTCTAATGTATTAGTTTGTTTGATCTCTTTTGCTTTTTACTTTCTGAGATTCTTTCTGTTGGCGCTATCTGCATTGAATGAGGAAAAGATATTGGCAGAAGTGGATTTTATTTCTTTGTTAAAAAAAAGAAAACAGGTATCTATTAAAGTTGATGGTAATGTTGTTGAAATATCAACCAAGGGTCATTACTGATGGATTTTCTTTCCCTTTCATATAAGTTGTTTTAACTATAATTTGTGGTTCCTTAAACCGAATTATCCCAACGTATAGTTCTTTGATTCTGTGGCTGTACCACAAGGAAAAGTGTGGCTTTGAAGATTTAAACAAGGGTTTGGAGTTAAGGTTTGAAACATAATGGTTACCAGGCGTTGGTCCTCCAGACTAGATAGTCAAATTAAAGAAACTAAAAATAGCTTTGCAATAATAGAAATTCAGCAAATAAGATTAATAAAGGGAAAGTACCTTATTTCTCGAGGGATCGATTGAGATCCTCGCTCGAATCAGTACAAGAGCTCAACACTCATTTTTAATCAAGAGAAACTCTTCACTCTATTCTAATATCCTTTATAGAAAGGAGCCTGATATGTAGATACTACATGATCACAAAGATAAACTTTCTCAAAATTGTTCCATCTAAAAAGCAACCATATAAAGTTCCAGCAATAGAAATTTTATAAACTAATAACAGGCTAGACAGTAGCCCTGGAAAGGACTCCTAGCTTTACTTAAAATTTAGGGAAATTCTAACCAAAGTAGAAACTCCTAAAAATTAAAATTTCTAACAAACATGACTTTCTATGCAAGAGCTCCTTTATTGGCTAATGATGGGCTTTAAGTGGGCTGTTTTTGGAATCCTTGTCTTTCTATCCGTCTATCCTTTATTAACAGTTTGTGCCTGTTCTCAGTGGACAGAAGGAATGAGAGGAGAGAAACATGAAGGGGCATATATAATCAGTTAAAAAACTCATCTTAGGTCAAGGGCTCAAGGAACTGAAATGCATCTTTATGTAAGATGCACCTGTGCTTTATGAACTGTCTGACAGATTTGTGTAAAATGCATGTGTTCTAGGAACTTTCTGACAGATTTTCATTTATTTATTTATTATATTACCCTATTTAGGGTTGTAAAGAGAATTTGAGTTCTTGATATTATTCACATTAACAATCAAATACAGAGATGCTCTATTTATATACAACAGCCATAACTGCCTAACCAACACTTAACAACTTGTGGTTAATTCCTAACAAACTAACTACCTCTACCTAATTAACACATGTGCCAGAATGCACTGGTAATGCACTGGTATAAGCTACTGCAGCATGTGAAGCTTGCTGCACGACTGAAGCCTTCTTGGTTGAAGCCTTGGCTGGAGTGGACTGATTGGCTAAAGCCTTAGCTTGAGTGGACTGAGTGGCTGGTGACTTATCAGGTTGCTTATCATACCCCCTCAAGCTCAGTGGACTGGGAAGGACATTGAGCTGGTGCTGAAGATATTGAAAACGAGCAACAGAGAGTGGTTTAGTAAAAATATCAGCAACTTGATCAGAAGTGGAGATATGACTGATATGAAGCTTCTTGGAGGCAATTCTTTCGCGAACAAAGTGATAATCGACCTCAATGTGTTTAGTACGGGCGTGAAACACAGGGTTGTTACTCATAGCTATGGCAGATAAGTTGTCACACCAGAGGGTAGGCACAGGAACAGAGATATGAAGTTCAGCAAGCAACATCCCAATCCAACTAAGGTCGGCTGAAGTTTGTGCTAAAGCCCTATATTCAGCCTCAGAGGAAGATCTAGAGACAGTTGGTTGTTTCTTGGCAGACCAAGAGATAAGGTTAGGACCAAGATAGACACAGTAACCAGTGGTAGACCTTCGATCAAGAACATTACCTGCCCAATCTGAGTCTGAATATGCATTGAGAATAAGAGGTCCAGAAGTGAAATGAAGGCCATAAGATATGGTGCCTTTAAGATACCTGAGTAATCTTTTGACTGAGGTAAAATGACTAATCATAGGAGAGTGCATGAACTGACAAAGATGATTAACTACAAAGGCTAAATCTGGTCTGGTAAGGGTAAGATATTGAAGTGCTCTGATCAAACTTCTGTACAAAGCTGGCTGAGAAAATGGAGTATCATCTGCTGCAGTAAGAGAACGAGAAGTGGACTTAGTAGCCATGGGAGAGGAGTAAGGTTTGCAGTCACTCATACCAGCCTTGGTCAACAAATCTGAGGCATATTTTTGCTGAGAAAGAACATAACCAGAAGCATATTTGGTGACAGAAATACCCAAGAAATAATTGACAAGACCAAGCTCCTTCATTGAAAAGGTTGTATGCATATGAGTAATGAGAGAGTTAATATAGAGAGGATCACTTCCTGTGAGAAGAATGTCATCTACATAGATGAGAAGAATGGTAATTGTAGTAGAAGTTTTCTTAATAAAAAGAGAAGAGTCACAATGGCTTTGAACAAAATTATGAGTGAGAAGAAAGTTGGAGAAGGTGGAGAACCAAGCTCTAGGAGCTTGCTTTAAACCATAGAGGGCCTTGTGTAACTTGCAAACCAGCCAAGATTGATTAGGTTGAACAAAACCTTGAGGTTGGACCATATAAACTTCTTCTTCAAGAACACCATGGAGAAATGCATTAGATATGTCAAGCTGCTTGATGACCCAATCAAAATGTAAAGCAAGACATAACAGAATTCTGATAGTTGGTTGCTTAGCCACAGGACTAAAAGTCTCATGATAGTCTACCCCTTCAATTTGAAGAAAACCCTTGGCAACTAACCTTGCCTTATATCGGGCTATAGATCCATCTGAATTTGTCTTGATTCTAGAAACCCATTTGCAGCCGATTGCTTGTTTTCCAGGTGGAAGATCAACTAAAGACCAAGTGCCTTGTTTTTGTAATGCTTGAAATTCTTCAAGCATAGCAGTCTGCCAAACAGAGGAAGAAGCTGCTTGTTGATAAGTTTCTGGTTCAGACTGAGGAGAGGAAGAAGAAAGACAAGCAGTGAGAGGAGTGAGGAAAAGTTGATTTGGATCTGGTAATCATGGGATGAGTATTGGAAGTAAGACAGGGAAGATCAATAGAAATTTTGGAAATAGCAATCTGATCAGATGGTACAGAAAAGGAAGAGACTGGTTGAGCTTCTGAGTGAGATTCAGTAGTAGAAGAAGAAGCTGCCTGGACTGAGGGAAGGGCAGCAGTAGGAGAGAAAAGAGGTGGCTGAGCTGCTGACTGAGGGATATCAGCTGGTGAAGCTGGAGAAGAATGTGTATGCTGAGGTGCTGCAGCTGGTGAAGCTTGAGAAGAATGTGTATGTTGAGGGGAAACATGTGTTGAAAAGGAAGAACTGGACTGGTCTGAGGGAGACCAAAAGAAATTCAGCAACTGTGATATTAAAGATGATGCAGAAACAGAAGAATGAGAAGACTGAAAAGGAAAAAATGATTCATCAAAGACCACATGTCTAGAGATATAGACTCTTCCTGTGGCAGGATCAAGGCACCTATAACCTTTAATAGAAGGTTGATAACCAAGAAATACACAAGGAACAGATTTGGTTTGAAGTTTATGAGAGGTATAAGGTTTAAGCCATGGACAGCATCTACAACCAAAGGATCTCAAGAAAGTGTAATCAGGTTTTTGTTTGAATAAGACTTCATAAGGAGTGACATGTTGAAGTTTGAGTATGGGATGTCTGTTAACAAGAAAGACAGCAGTGGCAAGTGCATCAAACCAGTAGGTCAAGGGAAGAGAAGATTAATGCATAAGAGTCACAATAATCTCTATGAGATGCCTGTGTTTTCTTTCAGCAACACCATTTTGAGATGGTGTATGAGGACAAGTAAGTTGATGCTCAATCCCTTTTTTTTGAGGAAAAGTTGAAATGGCTTACTCAAATACTCTCCCCCATTGTCACTCCTTAAAATTTGAAGGTGAGTATGAAACTGAGTCTCAACAAAACTTTTAAATTCAAGAAATTTATCAAACACCTCACTTTTGGGATTTTTGGGAAAGATCCAAGTAAATTTGCTAAAATCATCAATGAACAACACATAGTATTTAAAACTAGAAATAGAAGCAGAAAATGGGCCCCAAACATCTGTGTGGATAAGGGCCAAAGGTTTATTGACAGTGGAATTAGACAAAGTAAAAGGCAACCTATGACTTTTACTATCACAACAATGTTCACACAGACTGATGTTCTCGTTAGACAAAGCTGAAGACTTAGAACCTAAGTGGTGATGAGCCATGATGTGATGAAGCTTCTTGGAAGATGGATGACCAAGTCGAGAATGCCAATCAGGTGAAGAGGAGGCAGCTGAAGTAGTAGAACATGAAAGACAGATTGATGAAGGAACAGAAGAACCAGCAGAGGATGAAGAGATGAGTGGATAAAGGCCATTGGTGTAGCAACCTTTATACAGAATATTCTGAGTATTCTTGTCCTGAACAAGAAAGAAATCTTTATCAAAAGCAATAGTACAGTGATTATCCTTGGTTAACTGATGGACTGAGAGTAAATTTGAAGAAAGAGTAGGCACATGCAGCAGTTTGGTAAGATGAAAAGGAAAAGAAGGTGTAGGAAGGAGTCCTTTACCAGTATGAGCAATGGGAAGAGTAGAACCATCACCAATAGCCACTTGATCTTGACCTTGATATGGTTGATAAAGAGATAGATTACGTAAATCATTTGTCATGTGGTTAGTGGCTCCAGAGTCAAGAAACCAGTTGGTTTCAGATGAAGAGGGTGAAGAGATTGAGGGTGCATAAGCAGATGCTACATAAGCTTGGCTTTGACCTGGAGAGGAATTGAAGGATGAAGAGGAAGTCTGAGAGCTCTGAAAAGCAGCATCCAACCTGTGCCAACAGTCTAGAGCAGTGTGGTTTGCCTTTCCACAGATTTGACAGATTAAAGAAGCATTGACTGTGTTGTTTACAGAGCTAGAGCTAGGTCCTGTGGTGTGTGCAGAGTTATATCTGCTTTTCTGAAACTGATTTGATCCTCCTCTCTGATATTGACTAGTCATCTGACCTCGAAACCTACCTCCATCCCTTCCTCTGAAACTGCCTCTGCCCCTATAATAGCCTTTCTGACTTCCTTTATTAGAATAATGTCCTCGAGGAGCAATATAGGCAGCAGATCCTGGTATTTCTGAAGCTTGTTGATGCTTAAGAGAAGACTATATGAATAGATTCAGAACACAGAAGAGAGCAGAGTTGATCCACAGCAATAGGATCTGATCTAGCTCTTATAGTAGTTTTGAAAGCATTATATTCCTCAGGTAATCCATTCAGAATTAAAAGGACTAAATCCTCATCATCAACAGATGATGAAGCCAAAGCAAGTTGATCTGCAAGAACTTTGAATTTGTTCAGCTATTCTTCCATAGTTGATCCTTTCTTAACAATGTGACTTAATTTGTTCTTCAGTTGATGGATGTGAGATCGAGAAAGAGAAGTGAACCTTTTGGCAAGAGTATACCAAACATCATGACTAGTTTGACAGTGAATCACAGAAGTGAAGAGTGCAGGTGACAGAGTTGCTGTTATGCAGCTCAAGAGATGTGCATCAATTGTGGTCCATAGAGTATGCTTTGGATTCAGAATTTCGAGATTGTTTGAATCTAAGACAACTGGTGAAGGACATACCTCAGATCCATCCACATAGCCAAGAAGCTTGGTTGCTCTTAAGATGTTGTAAAATTGATTCTTCCAAACTATGTAATTGGATGAATCAAGCTTGATAGTAACATTAAGATTTGAGATCAACAAATTTGAAGGAATTGCAGAAGAGGACTCTGGTACACTTTCTGATGCACCTATGGTGATGGAAGAAGCCATTGATGAGCTTCTGGAAGAGCAGTGCTCGAAGGAGCCTAGGGCTCTGATACCATAAAGAGAATTTTGAGTTCTTGATATTATTCACATTAACAATCAAATACAGGGATGCTCTATTTATATACAACAGCCATAACTGCCTAACCAACACTTAACAACTTGTGGTTAATTCCTAACAAACTAACTACCTCTACCTAATTAACACATGTGCCAGAATGCACTGGTATAAGCTACTGCAGCATGTGAAGCTTGCTGCACGACTGAAGCCTTCTTGGCTGAAGCCTTGGCTGGAGTGGACTGATTGGCTAAAGCCTTAGCTTGAGTGGACTGAGTGGCTGGTGACTTATCAGGTTGCTTATCAGTTATGTCCATTTTTCTAATGTCAAGAAAGAATGTAATGGGTTTTAAATAATTTATGGTTGGTGGCTTTCAGATATTGTAACCACATCTTTATATAAAAACTATTATATAACGTGTTAATAAAAATTTATTTATTTCTTTTGCATGGATAAGATTGTTCAACATTATTACTATTTTTTTTTTTTAATATGTGCCAATTCTCTCTCTCACTCCTTCCTGTTTCTTTTCCTTTCTTTTCTTTTTTTTCTTTTTTTAATTTTTATGAATCTCAATAGGAAAATGTATGTGTGTGTGAGGGAACTGACCTTGGTTGCTCTTCACTTTTGTTTTTGTGTTTTTGATAAGATATATAAGGAGTCAACAGGTACTGCTCCTGTAAACGATGCAGGCTATGGAGATCCAGTGCAGAAGGCAGAAGCAATGGAATTTCGTCGAGCTTGTGCTCGTTTTGGTCTGGGACTTCATCTCTACGAGGATGTGTTATAGCCAAGCAACATGGGCTTTGTGTCAGGCAATTTTTAGTTTAGCAGATGAACTCGGATCACATTTTGTGTTTTAGTTTGATTTTGTTTTGTTCTCAAGAGAGAATCGCAGTAACCAGATATTTTGATGTAAACAAAATCAACTTATCTATTGCTGTCTGCAATTGTGATTTCAAAGCGTCGATTTCTGTATTTTATGTAGTATGTTTATTTAGTGATGGGAATGCTGGCTTTTGATATTGGTAAATTTTGAATAAAACATATGGGCACCGATGAATATGAACATGTTGCTATTGTTTAAATCTGCAATTCTTACAATGTACATTGTTCTTTTATTGAAAAGCAGTTGAAATTGCTACTTGCATTTTGCAGAATTCAAATCAAAGTTTTTGAGACTTTATTTATTTATTAATGTTATTTAATTCTCGGCAGATTTTAGCATTTGAATTTAGTTTATAAAGCCACAATTAGGCAGATTTTAGAACTTGAATGCTGGTTTTACTTCATCTACCTATTAAGTAAATTTTACCCAAAGAGCAATGCCTCAAGTTAAAAATTTTAGTTGGAAATTGTGTTTCAATATTTTTACCTCTCAAACCTCAAAAATCAATGACTTTGTTTTTTAATTATATTAATTTTACATCTAAATTGTTTTAATCTGGATCAATGTGATTCGTGTCTATCACCTTTTGTTTTAAAATTAGGTGAAATTGTTGAACAAGACACGGAATATTTTTTTTGGAAGGAAATTTAAGGTAAATTTCATTGTACTCGTCAAACTATTCCTCAAAATCATTGTCATAATCAGAATAAATATTCTAGGGTTAACAACAATGAGATCTTTCACTCTCAATCAACAAATGACACTACCACCTTACATCCCAAAAGGAGATCCATGACTTATAACAAAAAATTGGCTCTACGGCCATCACTTTGGATTCCCACCCGCCTAAAATATCAACAATTTGAGCATATAGCCCAATAATAGCGTGCAATTAGCATGTTCAATATGCAATCATAATGTATGAGATCATAATGTCATACAATATATAAATGAAGATGATTTTCTCAATGCAAAACACTTCACAAACCAATTTGAATTACCTCATGCATTTATTGTTTACTTAGTTCCATTTTCACAAAACAGAGGAGTGCGACGCTGTAATTCCCAACTGGACACTAGTCATTATCCAATTCCATTTTCAATGATTTTCAAGTTATGTATTGAACTCAACCATGAGTTACCTATGTCACGCCTATATTTTTTCAATCTCAAGGATATGCATGTGCACTGCAGGTCCAAAGCCATCCTAGTTTTGTGTCTAATCGATTACTATCAACCCAAATACCTTTAACTAGACCTAGTCCCACCTAACAAGAGTTTAGTTGTGTCTAGGGATGCAATTGGTTTGGTTTGGTATGGTCAGTATTTAGGTAAAAATTATATCGAACCGATAATGTCGGTTTTATTATTTTTGAACACCGATACAGACCACTTTTCCCATCAGACCACACCAAACCGAACTGATTGAAATGGTTTGATTTGGTCCGTTTTAATCGGTCTAGGATCTTTCAAATTTGAGCCACTTTTAAATATAATTACTAATCTATATAAAATATTAAATTAGTTATTTGTCTACCCTTTCAACATATCCAATCCATCCATTTAATAAATACTTTTCAATTCCTAGATTAATAAAATAAATAAAAAAGTTTAAAAATATTAAGGTTTCAATAATATGAGTTAGAATTAAGATTATATATAATGTTAAGGTTAATTAATTAATGTTAATATTTATTATACTTATTAATATCATTATATTATTAGATTATATATATTACAAATATAATGTATGTTGAGGTGGTCGGTTTCGGTTTAGTTCGGTGCACAAGGTGCTTGAATCGATCTCGAACCGAAAATAAAAAAATCAAATTTAAAACCACACAGACCGATTGTTGTTGTTAAAAAAACAGATCAAATATAGTCGGTTCGGTTCGGTTCGGTTCGGTTCAATCGTTTGGACAGTTTTTTTTTCGATTTTTCTTACGTCCCTAGTTGTGTCACAACACCCAACCTAATTCACTGGAAAAGATAGTTTTAGAAAAATTGTGAAACATATAAATTTTTGAAGAATTGGGATTTACTAATCTTCTTGTTAGTTTATTAACTCAAACGTGTGACTTATAAGTATTCGTTTGAGGAAACAGAGAGTTGGGATCAAAAGTTTACAACTATGAGTAGCGAAGGTGTTGGGCACTCTACTGAGCGCTTTTAGTAGTTAATTCTCTCAATCTCTATCTTTTTAACTACAGGAAATTTGACTTTTAGCGACGTTTCAAAACGCCCCTATATGATTGAAAAACGCCGCAATAAGTTTTTGCAACGTTTAATATTTTCGTCGTAGATAGGGCCGCGCGCAATAGCTTAGCAACGTTTCAAAAGCGTCGCTAAAAATTAGACGGCGTTTTTAAAAACGTCGCAAAATTTAACAGCCATCTACTTTCCGTCACAATATGATGTAATGATGACGTCATTTAGTGGCGTTTTTTGAAAAAACGCCACCCTTTTTCACTTTTAATACTTACTCAGAGTGATGTCATGATGACAACATTTAGTGACATTTTTTTCAAAAACGCCATTTTTTTGGTTTTTTTTGATTTTTTTTAAAAATACAGCCCAATTATTTGAGAATTTAACTAAGAATAGAGATTGAGATTGAGAATTAACTGAGAATTTATATAAATTTAACTAGGAACAACGATTGAGAATTAACTGATAATTAATATAAAATAAAACAAATTGGCTCAAATTTAAATTACAATGCCAAATTGAAAACCATAAAAATTCTAGTTTGTCTCCTTAGATATTTAACCCTACAACTTTCCAAATCTCAATCATATACTGTTAAACAGTTTGAATTTTCTTCAAATCACCCCCTCATTTTTGTTATTTAGTGCAAATCTTCAAATCTTTACTTTGCACCCAGCAGAAGTTAGTTTGTTGACACTATAACAGCCTGTTCAAAAATAAAATGAAAATATGAGCACCACCTCAATAGATAAACAAACTTACAAAAAAAAAAAAAAAGCAACACTTACTTGCAGCAGTTCAATTATACTGCACCCAAATTTGCAATTCAGATCCAGAGAGAAGAAATAGTCAGCAAGATTATACAAGTTACTCATTCATGGGCCAACGCTTATTTAAGGAACAAGCTGGCCAATTTTAGAAATTACAATCCCCAAATTCAACCTCACAAAATAAGTAAAGGAAACAGCAAATTAAGTCAGAAGAAGAAGGAAGACCATAAGCCAAACTCATAAAAGTGAACTATTGAGAAAAAACCAAACAAACCTCAAAAGACCAATGGTGTCGGTCTAGTGAAGGAACTTCCTTGAGAATGAACAATTGCCATTGAGCCTAGTTGGAGATTAGTCACACTTTCACCTACAAGGGACAATATAATTCTTACCAGAAGCATGCACAACATTGCACGAACATAAGAACACAATATAATTAGAGAGAATAAAAGTATGCCTGTTATGAAAAGAGATTACAATGTAAATGATATTGGTACTGTAAAGTAACTGCACCTTTGCATTTTCAATGTAACAAAGATGCCAAACTTCAAACTAGACAAGTGATGATACTAGTCATGCATGTCAAAAGAAAAAAATAAGTAAGAGAACTCGAAAAACTGAAAATATGTAAATGACTAAAACGAGTAAACAAAACTAAAAATCCAGTTGAATTGTATAAATGACAATTCATGGGTACAAAGTCTTGTCATAGGCTATAAAGTATTGCATAACATTGCACGAACATAAGAACACAACTCCTTCAGGTAACTTCAGAGGATTGTCAACCAAATATAATCACAAATAAAAACAAAAACCAGATTAGATGACACTAACCTTCTATCCATAAAAAGGTTCCATTGAGTATGAAGACTCCTAAAGAAGTAACATACCTATACATAAAGTTCGCAAGAATGTCAGAGTTGCTGATCTGGTCCGCCAGTTAGAATCATTAGCTGAAGAGAGAATCACAGATACAGCTTTCTGGAGATGGGGTTCCCATAAAATCCTCCAATTTAGCAACTCAAAGGCTGCCTTGGCGAGGGTTGACAGATCTTTGTTTGATGTTTCCTTCAAAGAACCAATAATTTTGTTTAAAATCCTCCACTTTAGCAACAAAACACATAATTAGATTGTGAACTTCTATACGAAAGTGAAAAAATGAAAGCTTTACCTTTAGAGCTGCCACCATCACCCAAAAATCAAATGAATTAGAATCAACATCAGCACGACTATCATTAATTATATGCTGTAGATTTGAACCTGACATACCAAACATGAGATAAAATTAACCATCTAATTATGTGCTACACGTATGATTCACACAATATGCCAAGGCAGAATTGAAGAGTAAATAAAAGATTATTTTGATATCATCTCTGGCAAGAGCTATTGTGATCCCAACCATGTTTTCCTCCAACAATGTAGCAGGAATTAAGAACAAAACAGCTATTGGTGCCATGTATAACAAAATGTTCATAGAATTCAGTTTTTCCCTGGAAAAGAAATTAAGATAATAGTGTGGGTTTTCAGTAATGGAAGCAGATAATTCTGTATACATCACATATATCTACATGCAACTTTAATTCTGTATGCATTCTTACAAAAAGAAGCAATTAGCCTCAACCATCTACAGCTGGAAAGATATAATTAAGATTCAGCAATTATTTTAAAGTACTCAGACATCATAACTGGAGATGAAGGGAGTTTTCAAAGCCAATGGCAATTAGAAATTTCAGCCATATGAAAGTAATGGATGGATAATCTGAAGGCATTGAGATCAGAAAGAGCGAAGTATCATGCTGAGAAGAAGAAAAGCATGCTTCTTTCACATTAAATTAGAAAATTATCCATGCTAATAAGCACATTCCTTTTTACGCAAAAAACAATGTATGTTTTTTCTTCATCGTAACGGTTGAAATTCAAAAAATATTTGGACATTATCCAAAAAAATAATCATGAATAATTGAAGTACAAGAAACCAAATCAGGTTACAAAAACCTTATGAAAAGGTAGAGAATACAGCATCTAAAAAATTAGGGTACCCACATAACCTCCAAAAAATGTCCACAGAATGTCAACCCCTAGCGTGCATGATGCACCTTAATACACTAATTACACAATAATGGATGGGACTAGCATGATGCTAATTTCAAACACATGTTATCATAAAGCAGCATCATACCGAAAAATATAATTACCATACCAACCCTTGTCGATAATCATTCATGTCCTCAATATCATCATCTGGAAAGCGTGCCACAACTGCAATTGCATTTACCGAAGATTGGTTAATTAGTGTCTGTACAGCCCTCAATAGTGAATCAGGGTGTTTTACCCTCCCAGTTGATTGGCCAGTCTTCAAATCAACCCATTTTTCTACCTGTAAAGAAGAGTTGTATAACACCAGGTCGTTGGTAGAATAAAGACACTCAAAGTCCATAAAGAATCAAATACTCGAGGAAAACACAGCATTTCTAAAGGATTCCATTAAAAAGAGGCACCAAAGGGGGTGCAACCCATGTACAAATAAAATAAAATAAATAAATTAATTAATAAACTATACATCAAAAACTTATTCAAATGTCCCTACAAAATCCACAAAAAATTAGTACAACTGAACTATCCTTCCCTGAATCTCACATCCTCCTCTGCAGTTCCATGGCTAACTGGACTATCCTTCCCTATCTGAGTGAAAATTTGATTGTTTTCTCTCATTCCAAATCTGAAACAGTTGCTACAAGTGAAAGCTTATAAATAGCACTTCTGAAATTCTTATTATTATGATGTTGAATAGCCCGCAGAATTTCATCATCCCAGATGAAAGGATTTTTGTTAACCCATTACTGCATAGCATTACTTTCTCAAGGGACAAATGAAGAAAAGGTGCTGATGAATCTAATAATTCACAACGATGGAATTGCATCAAGTGATCTGAACGTAATGACACTGATTCCGTAACCCAAGCATACGACTCAGTGTAAGTTATTCACAGTCTTTCACCTTTTATTTTTTATTTAACTTACTTTCAAAGAGCTGTGCATCACTTTCCCTCTTATTCTCCTACAGTCCATCCAAACATAGCATAAATGTGTCATCCGTTTGTCACCACACTAGACATTAATGCTGTATTTGGTTGGAGGATTTGGGAAGAGATTTGAAAAGAGAAAGGAAAAAGTTGTGTAAAACTAGATGAAATGTAGGTATATTTCATTCCCATTTCACCTACATTTTCCCTTTCCTTCTCCAAATCCCTTCTCAAATTTCCCAACCAAACACAGCGTAAAGGGGGAGCTTTTAACCATTTTTCATTTTTTCAAGTGAATGCTAACCAACCACGTATTTAACTTAACACATAACTTTATCTTGATTATTTTTCCGTGTTCTTCTTTCCACATGTGTTTATATTATGGTAAAAATAAAAACCGTTGTTAGCAACAATGCTCAATTCTAGTTGTTTAATTTAGAATTTAGAAAAATTCAAATGATTAAAGCACTACAATTCACTTTTTTTTGTTTTAAATTTTACTTTGTGTTATCAAGTGAGTTGAACAATGTAGTGCAATCAACAAAGATATAGAACCATACATTTGGGTGTGAGATGAGGCAGTCAACAAAGGAGGTGAGAGCACGAGCCACAGGCAGAGCATCTCCGGCAAAGCCACCAATGGATGCACCTATACCAGTCGGGACTATCATCACGCTTGTGTAAGCCCTCTTAAACTGCTCATGCATCCCCACCACCAACACTTGTCAGCATATACTTACATTTTACACACTAGCTAATTCTATTTGACCACAACAATCTCTATCTATCTCACTACATACATACCGGCCATTACGACTTCCACCAGAAATGAGTTGAACCGTGTTGAAGAAGGAGATGGGTAAGTCCAGTACCTGAGTATCAGATAGATACCGGCCATTACGACTTCCACCAGAAATGTATAGTTTTTCATCAACCACGGCTGCAGCATGCTACAGTCCGAGGACACAAATGCCATAGTAAGTAATTGGCCCATAGATAATAGCTGAAGTTAGAAAAGACTTTTAAAGAAAAAAAACAAAATTTTTTCTCTTCGGAAGGCCAAATAAAAAAATGATGCTGGATTTAAAATGGTTGTATAAAAAATGCAATCCATTAACTTGTTTTGGTCAGAGACTCCAAAGGAACAGGAAAACAGAGAAAGCACAAAAGTGCTGAAACAACATGAGATAAACTTCGATTTATCACTAGAATGAACTTAACCTTGTAGCGAGCTGGTGGTCGTGGACCAGACACAGATTGTGCTACCCACTGGTCATTGGTTAACTCCAAATGCCAATTGTCACTTTCTGCTCCCATGCCAACTTTCTCAGAGGTCCAGACTTTGTCAGTCCAGGAGCAAAATAAATGTCTGAAATAAGAGTAGCAGGGAAAAAATAAAATAAAATAAAATAAAGTAAGGAGGTAAAAAGAAAGATAAAATTATGTGATTGAACACAAGTGTCACCCAATGGAAGAAAACATGACAAATTTAATCCAACAAACCTAGTAATTGGGCACAGGTAAAGATACTGAAAAATTGAGAAGAATTTTTTTAATTATTTTTTCAAATGCTATTTCAGTTTCTACACAGGCCACAAAGCTCCAGAGCACCTTAAATGGCAAAAAAACTTATATTATTTGAGTGTACACACCATAACCAAGAAATAAAGGGGCCTGTGAGAAATTAAAGTTAACATGAAGAAAACAGGATAACAATCTAAAATATGGTATCTTAAAGATCATAGAATCAAAAAGAAAAACTTAGGCGGATACATCATACAAGTTTATGTACGCGGCGAAACATGCATCACAGTCAGACACCATCGAGAACAAGTATAGAGTTGAAAAGAATCTGCCACGCCAATGCTGACAGGGAGAAATCTCATATAAATACCAAAGATAAATTTGGAGCGAGGAGGGACCCAACTTGGTTATGAGTACTTAAAACAAAAATTTCATAAATAAAATAAACCTTTGGGAACACCCTGTTGGACCATTTTCGAGGTGTTTAAAATGATTACACTTTTTACTGATCTCTTCAATTGATGCAACAACTTAAAGACCATCAACTTTTCTCATTAATTTTTTCAACATACTAATGGCTACTGAAGTATTCTTTTAGGGGATATCTCATCCTACAGGCCATTATTTCAATACTATGTGCTCAGTTGCCCTGTAATGCCTCGCTTTCGTACTCACACATAATGCTGAATAAAAGATTATACAAGTTTTAATGAAAATTGTTCATTTGCCATTGTTTGGGTATCATGCGTGTTAAATGATCGTATAGTGCAATTGCTCTCAAGATCACATAAGATTTAATAAAGGTTCACAATTTAAAAATGATCCAACAACTATTATTTCAGCATTATGCTCTTATTTGATCATGTAGCTCCTCGCTCTCGAGATCACACATGATACCTAATAAGGGTCGAGAGTTTTTGAAAAAGTATTCATTCACCATTATTTGGACATTATCTGGTTAGAATAGTTTTGTAATGCTTCACTCTCAAGATCGTACGTAATATCTAATAGCATTTAGGATACTTGAAAATACCAACGATTGACATTAGAAGTTGTCCCAAATCACCTCTTGCTCAAGACCACACATAGCTCCAATTGAACACGGGGTTTTAGGCAAAATATCCCACAAGTCTTCTAAGAAGTCACATATCTTGATAAACTTTTAGCACCTCGTCTTCAAGCCATAACATGCAATCCCAAATAGAAGTCTGAAGTATTTTCTTTTTTGGGAAAATGGTTGTAGAGCCTCATGCTTAATAGTCATATGCCATTACTCTCGAGATCACACAAGACTCTCAATTTGGAAAATTTAAGAAGGCAAGTCCTCTAAAAGAAAAGAGGAGATGGGGGAAAAACAATTGGGTGAATACTACTATTCATTTTGTGGTATTGCATTGAATAATTTTGTGAGATAATTGACAGGCAAGAGGGAAAGGTTGAGTGAACTGGTAGTGGGGACATTAGAAATGAAAAGTGGTGGTGGTAGCTTTGACTGGCATGTGGCATGAAAATTCAAATGCATTGATATCTACTCTCATCTTATGATCCATTTGATTCAATTCATATTCATATAACCCATTAAATCTTCTTTAATGTGAAATGACTCTATTGTCACTATTTTCCATGTGGAAATAAGTAAATACTGTTAAAAGCATCCAACGCAAAATTAATTAACAATGAGTAAAGAGGTCCTTACATTATATTAACTAAGTTTGAATGGCTTAGATTAGCGATGTGGGATTAAGTCTAACATCATACATCTTGTTTCAAAATCATTCCAAAAATAAATAAATTTAAATATAATATTCCAAAAGAAGAATGCTGAGATTGTTTGCTAAATTCCATAAGAACCTATAAATTTAAAAAGTCCAACAGTTGTTTTATTCCCTCAATCAACGACATCAGTAACGCTAATTAAAAAAAAAAAAAAAAAATAGAAGTTCATGTATTTACTGCCTTTCGTAACCTAACATTTAATTTATGGGTTTCAACACAATATAAAATCAATATTTATAACTCAACGTAACGTGAACATTCACATAGATTCCGTTTGATTAGAAAGAAAATTTGGTAGAAAGTGAAAGTAAACGAAAATTAAATGAAAGAAAAAAAATAGAAAAGAAAATATATTCTCTTGTGAATATTTGATTAAAATGAAATTTTGTAAGAAAAAGATAGAAAAATTTAAAAGTTTAGTTACATATAACTCACATATTCAATTTTTCTTGTGTTTTTTTGCAAGAAATAAAAACTAGTTACAATGCTAATATGGGTTGTATAAAAAAATTAGTTTTCTTATACTTTCCACCACTTTCAAGCTAAACAAACTCATTGAAGTAAAAAAAAAAAATTTCTCTTTCTTTCATTTTCTATCTATTTCATCCTAAACAAACCGAGCCATAAAGAAAATGTACATATTCAATAACAATGTGAATATTTTACACCAATATGAATATCAGATACAATATTCAATAAGGGTGTGAATATTTGTATCATAACATAATGTTTATCATAATAGTGTGTATATATTTTGTAAACCTCAAAATGATAACATCTTTGAAAAAATAATAGTATGCATTTTACTTTTAACTCAGTATCAATGTTAATATCATATCAGTGTAAACTTTCACATCATTACAGACGTATAATAAAGTGATTAAACACATCATACTAGTAATAGTATCAATACTATAAAGGTGTGGCATTGTATTTCATATTACTGTGAACGTTCATATAGTTGCATATTCACATCAAAACATTGATTTGAAGTATTATAAAATAGTGTGTGTTAGTAAAATTATTAATTCCCCAATCGATAGAATTGAACAATAATTTAAACCAAACAATCAAACAAAAGAAATAGGTGATTGTGTTCTTGATTCAATGTATTGAAAGAATAAGGATTTCTTTGGAATAAAGTTACAATCGACAAAAAAGAGAAAATAAACAGAGATAATTTCATATGAAACTATCTATGTTTACGAAATCACAAATTACAAGAAACTACTAATTTGAGAGATCTACTCTTAAGGATAAAACTAATTTAAAAAGCTAATTTGTTGTTGTTGTTGAAGGTCCTTCTCTCTACAAACTTCCCAAATTTTATACTTCTTCTTCTTTCTTTGACCAATGATCCCATCTTCCTTACAATCCGCTAGCCACCTTGCTTTAACTACTGCAACTATTTCAGCCTCATTAAGCCTTCAATCTTTTATGCACCTTCACTTTCACCACCCAAACAAACTTCCCTTATATTGCCACGTGTCCCCATGACTTTTAGCACTACATCAACAGAGAAAACTACTTCCCCATTAACCAACACTTCCTTCAAACCAGCCCTCCTTGAGCACGTGACCACGTCCTTCATGCCACGTAATCCTTTGACCCATGGACTCCAACTCTGACTTCGTTGCCACGTGTCATCAATTGGCCCATCACCCCTGTCGATAGAAAATTTAGCAAAAATGTGGTGCAAACAGTGTGAAGCGAAGAACGTATTCAATACAAAAATATGAAAATTCCATCATATACCAACAAAATTTATTTCAAAAATAAATCAAACTGACCATGGATTGTCCATGCACACAAACATTATCACACTATTATCCGTAAAATTTTGAATTTGTGTTCATAACCAATGTACATC